>JAYKKT010000007.1:0-567510 GCA_036023115.1 Brasenia schreberi
CTTCCCCCGGTTTGGTTACCTCGGGGTTTAGCGAATCTGCAAAAGGGTCGCGGCTGCGAGCCCGGTCGTCAAGATGATGGGGTGCCGGTCGGAGGGAGGAACCCAGGTGGTGCTGGGGCTGAGCGCTGCACCGGAGGCCAGACTGCGGAGCAGTCCACGATGCCCGGCCGCGAGGTCGGGCATCGTGCTGTCGTCGTTTCGCGGCTCCGCCGCGAGGTGGAGCATGGTGCCAGCCTGCGCGATCATGCCGCCTCCTGGGAATCGGGGCGGCGATTTCGAAGGCTTCGGGTGACCGGTATCCCAGCGAGCTGTGGAGTCGGACCCGGTTATAGAACGATTCGATGTAGTCGAAGATCAGCACCGTGGCCTCGGCCCGTGAGGCGAAGTGGTGGCGGTGGACCAGTTCGTTCTTGAGGCTGTGCCAGAAGGATTCGATGACGGCGTTGTCGTAGCAGTTGCCCCGGCGGCTCATGCTGGCGGTGATGCCCATGGCCGCGAGGGCCTGCCGGTAATCCTCGCTGGCGTACTGGCTGCCCCGATCGCTGTGATGGATCAATCCCCGGGCAGGCGTCCGCTTCCGCAGGGCCATGTCCAGGGAGCGCAGCACCAGCGTCCGGTCCATGTGGGCGTCCATGGCCCAACCCACCACCCGACGGCTGAACAGATCGACGATGGCGGCCAGATAGAGCCAGCCTTCGCCCGTCGGGATGTAGGTGATGTCCGTCACCCAGCGCTGGTTCGGGCCGCTGGCCCGGAAATCCTGCTCCAGCAGGTTCGGCGCGATCGGATGATCATGGTTCGAATCCGTCGTGCGGACGAAGCGACGCCTCGGCAGCACCCGGATGCCGGACGCGCGCATCAACCGTTCGACCCGCTTCCGCCCGACGCGGATGCCCTCGGTCCGCAGGTGTCGATGAATCCTCGGGCTGCCATAGACCTGACGGTGCGCGTCGTGCACGGCTTTGATCCGCACGGACAATGCCCGATCCGACGATGCCCGAGGTGATTCCCGACCATCTCGCCAACAGAAGTACGCCTGCTTGGAAACCTTCAGCATCCGGCAGAGCACGTTCAGGTGCCACAGGGGCCGATGGGCCTCGATGAAAGCGTACCTCACCGCCGCTCCTTCACGAAGAATTCCGTCGCTTTTTTTAAAATATCCCGTTCCTCCCGCAGAATCCGGTTTTCGCGTTCCAGCGCTGCCAGGCGGGCGTCGAGTTCGGTACGGACACCGTGACCACGGAAGGCCTCGAGGCCTTCCGTCTCAGCGCTTTTCGCCCAGGCGCGCAGCATCGACTCATTGAGGCCAAGGTCAGCGGCCGCTTGGCGGAAACCCATCCCAGGCCTCTTCGCCAGGGCTACGGCCTGAATCTTGAACTCCTTGGTATAGGTCTTCCGGACCTTGCGTTCAGCATGGGGATTGGTGGGTCGAGTGGGCATGGCGGACATCCTAGGCGCGGTTTCCCGCTTATCAGGAGGTCAACCAAATCGGGGGAGGATCAGATTGGAGGTTGGCGGTGGAGAGCGGCGATAACTCATGGCATGCGCTCCAGGTGCTGAACATCTGACTTTAATCGTTCGGCGAGTGCCTCGATCTCTTGGCGTTCTCGTGCGGATCGAGCCTTTAGATCTTGTTGTTTTTGTTCGAGTTCCGCCAACCGTTTCTTCGCCTGCTCGGCTTCCCGTCGACGTTCAGCGAGAATCCGATCACAGACCGCAGCCTGTTCTCGCGCCTTGGATTCATTGGCTGTTGCCTGCTCACACAAAGCCCGCAGACGCTCGACCAGCCGGGATCTATCGGCGCTGCTCATGGGGGATCTCCACAAACAATTTGGAGTTCTGCCGGACTGGTGGCGTGCGACCGGGGACCCGCGAAGCGGGGTGGTCGTGCGCTGCCAGTCCGGCGGAACGATACGGCCTCAACTGGCTCGCCCCGCGAGCCAGAGTGTCCATGAGGTCACATTCGCTCGCGCCAAGGACTTGCATCCATGGGGTCACACGGGTGATGCGGGGGATGTGGGCGCCCACTGCTGTCTCTGGCGTGGATATCCAGCTCATAGGACACCCGCCTTTTCGGGCACCGCCTCATCATCCTCAATGACCACCAACTCATCACTGGTATCGATACCAGCGCATTCTGGCGGCGGTGAAAATGGGATCTCCGAGCGACGCAGAAGGACCACAATATGTCGGATCCATGCACTCAGCTGGAGACGATCTGCTTCGGCCGTCTCCAACCTCACTTTGAGCCATGATGATGAATGGGGCGATAACGGCACCTTGCCCGAAATGCGCAATGACCGCAAGTGTACCGCAATCGTTCTGAACGATCCTCGCTTCAGATGCAAATATATGGATCGGATGCTTGGCTCCATCTGATCTTCCCCCGGTTTGGTTACCTCGGGGTTTAGCGAATCTGCAAAAGGGTCGCGGCTGCGAGCCCGGTCGTCAAGATGATGGGGTGCCGGTCGGAGGGAGGAACCCAGGTGGTGCTGGGGCTGAGCGCTGCACCGGAGGCCAGACTGCGGAGCAGTCCACGATGCCCGGCCGCGAGGTCGGGCATCGTGCTGTGGTCGTTTCGCGGCTCCGCCGCGAGGTGGAGCATGGTGCCAGCCTGCGCGATCATGCCGCCTCCTGGGAATCGGGGGTGGGCGATTTCGAAGGCTTCGGGTGACCGGTATCCCAGCGAGCTGTGGAGTCGGACCCGGTTATAGAACGATTCGATGTAGTCGAAGATCAGCACCGTGGCCTCGGCCCGTGAGGCGAAGTGGTGGCGGTGGACCAGTTCGTTCTTGAGGCTGTGCCAGAAGGATTCGATGACGGCGTTGTCGTAGCAGTTGCCCCGGCGGCTCATGCTGGCGGTGATGCCCATGGCCGCGAGGGCCTGCCGGTAATCCTCGCTGGCGTACTGGCTGCCCCGATCGCTGTGATGGATCAATCCCCGGGCAGGCGTCCGCTTCCGCAGGGCCATGTCCAGGGAGCGCAGCACCAGCGTCCGGTCCATGTGGGCGTCCATGGCCCAACCCACCACCCGACGGCTGAACAGATCGACGATGGCGGCCAGATAGAGCCAGCCTTCGCCCGTCGGGATGTAGGTGATGTCCGTCACCCAGCGCTGGTTCGGGCCGCTGGCCCGGAAATCCTGCTCCAGCAGGTTCGGCGCGATCGGATGATCATGGTTCGAATCCGTCGTGCGGACGAAGCGACGCCTCGGCAGCACCCGGATGCCGGACGCGCGCATCAACCGTTCGACCCGCTTCCGCCCGACGCGGATGCCCTCGGTCCGCAGGTGTCGATGAATCCTCGGGCTGCCATAGACCTGACGGTGCGCGTCGTGCACGGCTTTGATCCGCACGGACAATGCCCGATCCGACGATGCCCGAGGTGATTCCCGACCATCTCGCCAACAGAAGTACGCCTGCTTGGAAACCTTCAGCATCCGGCAGAGCACGTTCAGGTGCCACAGGGGCCGATGGGCCTCGATGAAAGCGTACCTCACCGCCGCTCCTTCACGAAGAATTCCGTCGCTTTTTTTAAAATATCCCGTTCCTCCCGCAGAATCCGGTTTTCGCGTTCCAGCGCTGCCAGGCGGGCGTCGAGTTCGGTACGGACACCGTGACCACGGAAGGCCTCGAGGCCTTCCGTCTCAGCGCTTTTCGCCCAGGCGCGCAGCATCGACTCATTGAGGCCAAGGTCAGCGGCCGCTTGGCGGAAACCCATCCCAGGCCTCTTCGCCAGGGCTACGGCCTGAATCTTGAACTCCTTGGTATAGGTCTTCCGGACCTTGCGTTCAGCATGGGGATTGGTGGGTCGAGTGGGCATGGCGGACATCCTAGGCGCGGTTTCCCGCTTATCAGGAGGTCAACCAAATCGGGGGAGGATCATCCCCCTGCTTCCGAAGCTCATGGACAGCGCGTTCAATATCCTGCGACGAGACGGGATTGCCTCGCCTCTTTCTTCTGGCGCCATCCTTACTGGACGTTGTAGATCCCGAGTCCTTTGGCATGTACGCCCCCATGAACCGCCGATAGAGACGGCCCATTCCTTCATTTTATCGGCAGAGCGAGGTGGAGATCAACATCGTTTACATACTATGATTCAACACGGCACGATTCACGTCTCATGTCCATTTATGGACGTGTCGATATATTGTTCAACATCTTTCTATAATATACTTTTAATAAGTCGTGGCAAGCGGTCACAAACGAATTTGTTTTTGCAGCGAAAGGGAATTCAGGCATAATGGCGCCCGCTATTTCTGCGGAGCGAACATGCACCTTTCCCTGTCCGATCTCTTTCTGGATCCGGTCCCAGACACTGATCCCACCTTTTGCCAACAGCGATTTACAGAACTGCTCGCGGCACATCGTTGCGATGCGGGAGCAGCACTCGCAGTGCTTGTGGCGGAATCGCGCGAAGCCCAGCGACAAATTGATCAAGCAAAGCTCACTACGGCATTTCGCCGCATGGATGATGCCATCGACACGGTCCGACATGAGCACGATTGGCTGACGATTGGATCCGCTGCCCGTTTCGTTCGCATGCGCCGCGAGACCATCTGGAAAGCGGTGCATGCAGGCACCATCGCTAGTCGAGCTTGGACAGAACGCGGACAGGTAGTCCGCCATGTCCGGCGTGACGACATCTTGAATTGGGCAGAACGGCAGCGTTCGGCGACACCGCTACCGATCAGGGAGCCATTTCACCTGTATGGTCGCACCTGGCGTTGGGCGTGAATGGAGGGCGTTCCAGCCGTTGTCGCCGATCTCTTCGCTAGGCTCCCGCGCATCTTCTTGATGTGCGGGAACCAGCATTCGATCAGGCGAACCGTTTCACGACGAGTCATCAGACATTTTTGAGGCCGCAACGATCTCGAACTTCTTCGGCGGACGAATCTCAATTGGCAAGTCCCTCGCCGCGAGCGAAAGCCCGTTGATTGAAATGGTGATCGTCTTGCGTGGCAGGGATCGACGTAGATAGAGCTGCCCCTCCATTGGGAGCGGCAGCTGCTCTTTGGGGCCAGCCTTGTCGTTGTGGGCCTCTGCGGCCTGGATGGCGGCGATATCCACGGCACGCCAGCGTTCTTGCTCGATTTCATTGCGGATAATCGCCTGCTTGGCGGCGTAGCGCTTGGTGGTGTTCGCTGAGGTATGCCCGACCTCGTCCATGACCGCGAGCGTGCTTGTTCCCATGGCCGTTCGCAGCGTTGTGTAGGTATTGCGGAAAGAGTGGACTTCGCGACCACCGATCGAGGCCTTGGCTAGGCGGCAATACCGGGCAATAACATGCGTCAGGCGGTGATGCTCATGTGCCTTGGCAACCGCATGACCGACTAATGGCTCCTGGCTTGCGATCCCCATTGCCGTCCGGCGTTGATGCAAGATTGCCGCCAGCTCCGGTTGAACCACGGCAAGCTGGCTTTTTCCTGTCTTGATGAGCGAAGCCGGGATGTGCAGCGTCATCTGCCCATAGGCGTCCTCGCGCACATGAGCGCAGGTCAGCCCAACGATGGTTTCGGCGCGCAGTCCCGTGTACGCCGCCAGGACGCAGAAGTAGAAAGCCCCTCGCAGTCCCACATCAGGGCCGTGTTCAGCGTAGGTATACATTTCGTCCGAGACGATGCGCCGCAGATCCGCGACGGAATAGCAGTATGTCTCGGGCTGATCGCCGCGGAACGCATCTAGTCCCACAAAGGGATCGCGCGGAAGGTGGCCCTGCCGATAGGCCATATCCGAAATGGATTGCAACGTCTTCAAATAGTGGTTCTTGGTGCCCGCTGATGCGGACTTGGTCGTGACCTGCCGCATGAGTCCATGCGCCTTGGGCTGCTTGCCATTCCGCAGCCGCTTCATCGATCCCAGGAAGGCGTAGAGCCGCTTGCCTGCGTCATGCTGGGCCAAGTCGGTGATGCCTGCCTCCAGCATCACCCGTGACACGTACTGCTGGACGTCTTTGACGTAGACGCTGGTCTTGATGCCGACCCTGGCCCGATGACGGCGCAGGTATTCATCCGCCCAGTATTGCAGGTCAGTCCGGCGAACG
Source organism: Brasenia schreberi (assembly GCA_036023115.1). Lineage (NCBI taxonomy): Eukaryota > Viridiplantae > Streptophyta > Magnoliopsida > Nymphaeales > Cabombaceae > Brasenia > Brasenia schreberi. The sequence continues at coordinate 6,043 of JAYKKT010000007.1, forward strand.
GGGGCCGAGGCGTCCGCCGTCGCCCCAGTCGCGGCTTCCGTCGCCGCATTCAGAGCGGCGTTGAGCTGACCCTGGACCCAGGCATCCCCTTCACGGCATCCTGGGCGCATGGTCGGGTCCCGCGGTTCATCCTGAGGCGCCCGGAAGCGCGCCTGGATCGCCCGACCGGATACCGGGTCGGTGAAGTAGTAGCGGTATAGCCGCATGCCCGGGAAGCGCTTCGAGGACGTGATCTCCACCCCGTACTTGGCTTTCATGGCATCGCTCTCCGGTGTGAACCGTCAGGCGAATTGTCATGAAATGTCATAGAAAGCAAGGTATTCCTGGCCGTTCCTGCTCATTTAGACACCTTACCGACCCATGAATTATACGTATAAACAAACACTTACGACTTTTTATCCGATTATATAACAGATTGCCATGCTGTAGGTCGTGAGTTCGAGTCTCATCGCCCGCTCCACATGAAACCCTCGGTGAAAACCGAGGGTTTTTTGTTTTTATAGCCATCCCAACGCGCCCGGTTCTGGCGAAATGTCATAGAATTCGCCTGGGACACACTGGTGATCCCGACCTGTTCCTGGCCGTTCCGAGGCCAGAGACCAGGCTATCTTCCAACGGTTTCTTTCTCAGGCAGGAAGACCGCTTCGTATGCGTCCGGCGGCCTCTTCCCACATTACCTATCAATGCCCACGCAGGAGCCCCGTTTGCCAAAATAACCGATATCCCAATAATTTTCCCCGCCAAATTTGCAATTGGTGATCCTCCCCCGATTTGGTTGACCTCCTGATAAGCGGGAAACCGCGCCTAGGATGTCCACCATGCCCACTCGACCCACCAATCCCCATGCTGAACGCAAGGTCCGGAAGACCTATACCAAGGAGTTCAAGATTCAGGCCGTAGCCCTGGCGAAGAGGCCTGGGATGGGTTTCCGCCAAGCGGCCGCTGACCTTGGCCTCAATGAGTCGATGCTGCGCGCCTGGGCGAAAAGCGCTGAGACGGAAGGCCTCGAGGCCTTCCGTGGTCACGGTGTCCGTACCGAACTCGACGCCCGCCTGGCAGCGCTGGAACGCGAAAACCGGATTCTGCGGGAGGAACGGGATATTTTAAAAAAAGCGACGGAATTCTTCGTGAAGGAGCGGCGGTGAGGTACGCTTTCATCGAGGCCCATCGGCCCCTGTGGCACCTGAACGTGCTCTGCCGGATGCTGAAGGTTTCCAAGCAGGCGTACTTCTGTTGGCGAGATGGTCGGGAATCACCTCGGGCATCGTCGGATCAGGCATTGTCCGTACGGATCAAAGCCGTGCACGACGCGCACCGTCAGGTCTATGGCAGCCCGAGGATTCATCGGCACCTGCGGACCGAGGGCATCCGCGTCGGGCGGAAGCGGGTCGAACGGTTGATGCGCGCGTCCGGCATCCGGGTGCTGCCGAGGCGTCGCTTCGTCCGCACGACGGATTCGAACCATGATCATCCGATTGCACCGAACCTGCTGGAGCAGGATTTCCGGGCCAGCGGCCCGAACCAGCGCTGGGTGACGGACATCACCTACATCCCGACGGGCGAAGGCTGGCTCTATCTGGCCGCCATCGTCGATCTGTTCAGCCGTCGGGTGGTGGGTTGGGCCATGGACGCCCACATGGACCGGACGCTGGTGCTGCGCTCCTTGGACATGGCCCTGCGGAAGCGGACGCCTGCCCGGGGATTGATCCATCACAGCGATCGGGGCAGCCAGTACGCCAGCGAGGATTACCGGCAGGCCCTCGCGGCCATGGGCATCACCGCCAGCATGAGCCGCCGGGGCAACTGCTACGACAACGCCGTCATCGAATCCTTCTGGCACAGCCTCAAGAACGAACTGGTCCACCGCCACCACTTCGCCTCACGGGCCGAGGCCACGGTGCTGATCTTCGACTACATCGAATCGTTCTACAATCGCGTGCGACTCCACAGTTCGCTGGGATACCGGTCACCCGAAGCCTTCGAAATCGCCCACCCCCCGATTCCCCAGGAGGCGGCATGATCGCGCAGGCTGGCACCATGCTCCACCTCGCGGCGGAGCCGCGAAACGACGACAGCACGATGCCCGACCTCGCGGCCGGGCATCGTGGACTGCTCCGCAGTCTGGCCTCCGGTGCAGCGCTCAGCCCCAGCACCACCTGGGTTCCTCCCTCCGACCGGCACCCCATCATCTTGACGACCGGGCTCGCAGCCGCGACCCTTTTGCAGATTCGCTAAACCCCGAGGTAACCAAACCGGGGGAAGATCAGACGAATAGTTGCGCAGTACGATCTCGTCACCGTTAAACAACATATCCTGCGCCAGACGGCGCAGGATATGTTGTTTACCCCCCGCCCCACTTCACCCTCTCACGGCGTCGGCTTCACCAGATCATCCAGGTTCAGCCCATCACTGGCGCCATCCGCCCGGCGGAAGATCACGCGGGGCTTCTCCTTCTTGTCGCCGCCGGCGTCCTCGACATCGACCGCCAGGGTGGTTCCGGCGGTGAACTCGCCCTTCAGCAGCGCTTCGCTCAGGGGATCTTCGATCATCTGTTCGATGGTGCGGCGGATGGGGCGGGCGCCGAAGCGCGGGTTGTAGCCTTCCTTCAGCAGCACATCGACCGCCGCATCGGTCAGGGTCAGGGTCAGGCCCTGGCTGGCGACGCGGCCGGCGATCTTGGCGAATTCGAGGCGCACGACCTGGCGCAGATCCTCGCGTTCCAGGGGACGGAACACCACCGTGTCGTCGAGGCGGTTGAGGAACTCGGGCCGGAAGTAGTCCTCCATGGCGCGCAGATAGGCCTGTCGGCTGGCCTTGTAGGCATAGCTCTCGACCGTCTGGGCGACGGTGAGGTCGAAACCCATGGTGCCGGCTTCCTGGGCGGCGACGGCGCCGACGTTGGAGGTCATCACCAGGATGGTGTTGCGGAAGTCGATCTTGCGGCCGAACGAGTCGGTGAGATGGCCTTCCTCCATGATCTGGAGGAGCATGTTGTAGACATCGCCGTGGGCCTTTTCGATCTCATCGAACAGCACCACCGCGTAGGGGCGGCGGCGGATCTTCTCGGTGAGCTGGCCGCCTTCCTCGTAACCGACATAGCCGGGAGGCGCGCCGACCAGACGGCTGGCGTTGTGCTTTTCGCCGTATTCCGACATGTCGATCTGCACCAGCGAATCCTCGCTGCCGAACATGAACTCGGCGAGCGCCTTGCAGAGCAGCGTCTTGCCGACGCCGGTGGGGCCGACGAGCATGAAACAGCCGATCGGGCGCTTGGGATCCTTGAGCCCCGAGCGCGAGCGGCGGATGGCGCGGGCGAGGGCTTTGATCGCCTCGTCCTGGCTGATGACCTTCTTGTGCAGGTGCGATTCGAGCTGCAGCAGGCGGGTGGCCTCGCCGGAATCCAGGCGCTGGAGCGGGATGCCGGTCATCGAGGCGATGACCTCGTTGACGATGGCTTCGTCCACCGTGCCGCAGATCTCCTTGGCGGATTCCTGGTGCTTGCGCTTGAGGTCCGCCAGCTCCTTTTTCTTGCGCTCGGCCTGATCGCGGAACTCGGCGGCCTTTTCGTAATCCTGGTTGAGCACGGCCTCGGATTTCTGGCGTTCCAGCTCTTTGATGGCGGCTTCCAGCTCCTTGTAGATCGGGGCGCGCGAGGTGGCCTTCAAACGCAGCTTGGAGCCGGCCTCGTCGATCACGTCGATGGCCTTGTCGGGCAGGCTGCGAGCGTTGATGTAGCGGCTCGACAGCTTGACCGCCGCGACGATGGCGCCGTCGGTGATCTTGATGCGATGATGCGCTTCGTACTTGTCGCGCAGACCCTGGAGGATCTTCACCGCGTCCTCTTCGTTCGGCGGTTCCACCAGGATCGACTGGAACCGACGCTCCAGCGCGCCGTCCTTTTCGATGTACTTGCGGTATTCGTCGAGCGTGGTGGCCCCGATGCACTGCATCTCGCCGCGCGACAGGGCCGGTTTCAGCACATTCGAGGCGTCGATGGCGCCTTCGGCCCCACCGGCACCCACCAGGGTGTGCAGTTCGTCGATGAAGAGGATGATGTTCTTGGCCTGCTTGACCTCCTTCATCACCGCCTTGATGCGTTCCTCGAACTGGCCGCGGTATTTGGTGCCGGCCACCATCGAGGCGAGGTCGAGGGAGATGACGCGCTTGTTGGCGAGCAGGTCGGGCACCTCGTGGCGCACGATGGACTGGGCCAGCCCTTCGACGATGGCGGTCTTGCCCACGCCGGGTTCACCCAGCAGCACCGGATTGTTCTTGGTGCGGCGGCAGAGGATCTGCCACAGGCGTTCGATCTCGCGGCTGCGCCCGATCACCGGATCCAGTTCGCCGGCTTCGGCGGCGGCGGTCAGGTCGCGGCCGAAGGCATCCAACGCCGGGGTGGCGGATTCACCTTTCTTGCCCGTGGCCTGCTTGCCGCCGGAATCCGGACGGCCCTCGTTCTTTTCGGCGCTGCTGCCCATGGGATTCTGCTGCGGCAGGCTCGACACGTCGGACGCGCCCAACAGGTCCAGGATTTCGTTGCGGACGTCTTCCAGCTTGAGGTCCAGGTTGATCAGCACCTGGGCGGCGACGCTGTCCTGCTCGGACAGCAGGCCGAGCAGGATGTGTTCGGTACCGATGTACGGATGGCCGAGGGCACGGGCTTCCTCTGCCGCCAGTTCCAGCACGCGCTTGGCCTGGGGGGTGAAAGGCAACGGTCCGGAGGGGCCGTCCTTGGGCACCACCGTCACCAGTTTCTCCACCTCACGGCGGACCTTTTCGACATCCACCGACAGGTTGTTGAGCGCGGTCACCGCCACGCCGCTGCCTTCCTTCACCAGACCGAGCAGCAGGTGCTCGGTACCGATGTAGTCGTGATGGAAGCGCTCGGCTTCTTTTTGGGCCAGGGCGATGATCTTGCGGGCGCGGTCGGTGAACTTGTCGAACATGGCGTGACCTTTGATGCGGAAGCTTGGACACCACGACGTCGGAAACAACCGCACAGACGTGCAGCTTATGGGTCAGGGTGACCCGGAAGGGAATACGCAAGCACAGTCTGTTCCGTTTGTTGCCGGTCGCCACCGGCCCACCTCAACGGCGCGCCAACAGCACCACCGCGTGGGCGACGATCGCCTGTTTGGCGCCGACCGCATCGCACTGTTCGTTGGAGCGGGCCTTCACACCCACGGCGTCCGCCGGCAGCGTGAACAATGCCTGCAAGCGCTGACGCATGGCGGGTTTGTGCGCCCCCAGCCGGGGCGCCTGGGCGATGAGGTTGAGATCCAGGTTGACCAGCCGCCAGGGCGCCAGGGCGGGCAGGGCGAGGACCTGGCGCACGAAGTCCGCCGAATCACGGCCTTGGTGCGCCGCATCGGTATCGGGGAAATGCTCGCCCAGATCGCCGGCCCCGACCGCCCCCAGCAGCGCATCGCACAGGGCATGCAACGCCACGTCGCCATCGCTGTGCGCCACCACCCGGTACGGGCAGGGCACGAAAACCCCGGCGAGCATGAAGCCTTCACCGGGTTCCAGACGATGGATGTCGTAGCCGAGACCGACGCGGTTCATGGGACCACCGCCCGTCTGGGGTCTGGGGTCTGGGGTCTGGGGTCACACAGCACGCTGACGCATGGGATACGATTCCACCCCCGTGCGGGAAGACAGCCATGCGCCAGCAGGTTGTCGACCCCAGACTCCAGAGTCCAGACTCCAGACATCTTATTTCCCGACCTGCTTCTTGTAGTCCTCGACCGACAGCAATCCGGCGAGCGGATCGGCCTTGGCCGGCTTGATTTTGGCGAACCAGCCGGCGCCGGTGGGGTCCTGGTTCACGGTTTCGGGATTGCCAGCGAGGACGTCGTTGACCTCGACCACCGTGCCGTCGACCGGGCTGTAGAAGTCATTCACCGACTTCACCGACTCGATCTCGGCGCAGGCGGTCCCCTTGGCGACGGTCGCGCCGGGCTTGGGCAGTTCGACATGGATCACGTCGCCGACTTCACCGGCAGCAAACGCCGAGAGTCCGATGATGACCAGCGCGCCGTCCTGGCGGGCCCATTCGTGAGTGGGAAGGTAGCGTTCGCTCATGGTGGCCTTTCGCGCCGGTCGGTGCGGTGATCGTGCCGCAGGATGCGGCGGCAACCGTCCGGGCAAGCGCGCCGCGTGCAAGCCTGCCAAACGATCCGGCGGTTGACTTGCGCAGGCGCCATCCCTAGCCTCCCTGCATTCGCGCCAGCCGTGTTGGCGCCCTGCCGTCGTGGCCCTGGCTTTTCCGGGCGACGGCCTCCTCTCCCAAATCCGCGACAACTGAACGTGCGCGCCACCCCACCGGGGCTTCATGCCGGTCGATACGTTGGCCATCATTGATGGCCATTATTACGCTTACCGCCTGTTCTTCGGCATGCCCCCGCTCACCGGGCCGGGCGGTCGTCCCACCGGCGTCACCTATGGCTTCGCCAATCTGGTGAAGGATCTCCGCGCCAATCCGGACATCACCCATTGGGCGTGCGTGTTCGATCGCGGCGAGAGTTTCCGTCATCGTCTGTATCCCGAATACAAGGCCCACCGCGATCCCATGCCGGAGTTGCTGCGGGTGCAGTTGCCGGACATCGCGGACATCCTGCGCGCCAGCGGCATCCCGGTGATCTTTTCCGACGGGTACGAAGCCGACGACGTGCTGTTCACCTACGCCCGCCTGGGCGAAAACGCCGGCCTGGATGTGCGTCTGCTGACCAAGGACAAGGACGTGGACCAGGTGCTGTCCTCCCGCGTCCGCACCTGGGATCCGGGCAAGGGCCTGCTGCGCGGACCGGCGGAATTGCAGGACGAAAAAGGCATCCGCCCGGAACAGGTCGTCGACTACCTGTGCATGATCGGCGACAGCTCGGACAATGTGCCGGGCATCACCAAGGTCGGGCCCGTCACCGCCGCGAAACTGCTGGCGGAACACGGCAGCCTGGAGGCCGTGCTCGCCGCCGTCGATACGCTCAAGGGCAAGTTGAAGGACAACGTCGCCGCGTTCATCCCCCAGGCGTCGCTCACCCGCCAGCTCATCACCCTGGTGGACGTACCGGGGGTTCCGGCCCTCGACGGCCTGCGCATCGAGCGCGGTTTCCGCCTGGATGCGCCCGTGTTCGAGCGCTTCGGTTTCAATCCCGCCCGTTTCGGCACCGTGCCGGCCGTGGCCGCGTCGAACAACGCCCGCTACCGCACGCTGACGCTGGCGGACCTGCCGGACTACTGCGCCGGTCTGCGGCGGGCCGGGCGCTTCGCCATCGACACCGAGACCACCGGACTCGATCCGCATACCTGCAAACTGGTGGGCATCAGCTTTGCCCACGGCGCGGATGGCGACGACAAGGCGGCGGCGTACCTGCCGATCCTGGGCCTCGGGGCCACGGTGGAGTGGACCGCCGCGCGCGAGATCCTGCGTCCCCTGCTGGAGGACGCGACCATCGGCAAAATCGGGCAGAACGCGCTCTACGACCGCCGCGTGCTGAAGTCGCACGGCATCACCGTGGCCGGTTATGACGGCGACACCATGCTCGCCTCCTGGCTGCTGGATCCGGGCCGCGACAGCCACGGCCTCGACCACCTGACGAAAATCCTGCTGGGCGAGGACAAGATCCCCACCAGCGCGGTCATCGACCTGAAGGCCGGCCAGACCATGGCCGACGTCGCGGTGGAGACCGTGGCGCAATACGCCTGTGAGGACGCCCAGTGCACTTGGCGTCTCGCCGTGCTGTTGGAAGCCAAGCTGCGGGAACAGCACCTGTGGGACGTCTACCGTGAGCAGGAGCTGCCCATCGCCGCGTGCCTGGCACGGATGGAGGACGGCGGCATCTGCATCGACCGCACCACCCTCGCCAAGACCGCCGAGCACCTCGAAAGCTACCTCGCCCAGGTGCTGACCGAGATCCGCCGCACCGCCGGCGCGGAGTTCAATCCCGCCAGTCCGAAACAGATCGCCGCGCTGTTGTTCGACAAGCTCAAGCTGCCGATCATCGCCAGCACCAAGAGCGGTCCCTCCACCGACGCCAGCGTGCTGGAGGCCCTGCGCCACCACCACGAACTGCCCGGCCTGCTGCTGCAATACCGCCAGCTCGCCAAGCTGGTCGGTTCGTACCTGCGCACCCTGCCGGACCACATCGCCGCCGATGGGCGCATCCGCACCCACTTCAAACAGACCGGCACCGAGACCGGCCGCCTGTCGAGCGACGGCCCCAACCTCCAGAACATCCCCAAGAAACGCGAGCTTGGCCGCGAGATCCGTGCCGCCTTCGTGCCCGCGCCGGGCGGCATCTTTCTCGCCGCCGACTACTCGCAGATCGAACTGCGCGTGCTCGCGCACCTGTCCGGCGATCCGACCCTGCGCGCCGCTTTCGCCCAGGGCGCGGACATCCACCGTTTCGTCGCCGCCCAAGTCCATGGCTGCGCCGAGGCCGCGGTCACGCCCGCCCAGCGCAATGCGGCCAAGGCGGTGAACTTCGGCATCATCTATGGCCAGACCGCATTCGGCCTCGCCAGCCAGATCGGCATTCCGCGCGGTGAGGCCCAGGCGTTCATCGACGCCTATTTCTCCCGTTTCGCCACGGTGAAGGCCTACATCAATCGCGTGGTCGAGGACGCCACCGCCTGCGGCTACGTCACCACCCTCGCGGGCCGTCGCCGCCACATCCCGGCGCTAACCAGCGGCAACCGCAACGAGCGCATGCAGGGTGAGCGCATGGCGCTCAACTCCACCGTGCAGGGCAGCGCTGCCGATCTCATCAAGCGCGCCATGCTGCGCTGCGACACCATGCTGCCGGACGGCGCGCGGCTGGTGCTTCAGATCCACGACGAGCTGCTGGTCGAAGCGCCCGCCGCCGACGCCGACCGCGCTGCTGCGGCCCTGGCCGAAGCCATGATCGGCGCGTGGCCGCTGGAGGTCGCCCTGGTCGCCGAGGTGCGACGCGGGGCCTCCTGGTTCGAGGTCTCGTGAAACCTGCGACGCGCGCCTCCCTCCTATCCGTGATCGTCCCTTCGTTCTTTCCTTGTCCCCTCATTCCCACTCCGTTTCCCTTCCACATCGCACGTTGCCCATCGCACGTCGCACGGTGACCCCAGCATGACCGATTCCGCCCTGCCCGACAGCTCCGCTCCCGCCAACCAGGCCGCCCCTGCGGCACCGCGCCGCCGGGGCCGCCCGCCCAAGATCAAGCCGGCCGACGCCGCCCTGGCCGCCCAGCCGGAAGCCCCGGTGGTGATCGAGGCCCCGCTCTCACGCCAAGCCCCCACTCCCCCTGCCGCCGCGCCCGTCGCCGAACCCGTGGCCGAAGCCCCGGTCGGCGAAGCCCCCGCCGCCAGCAACGACGGCGAAGCACGCGACGACAGCGCCACCGAAGCCGCTGCCAGCGGCGAAAACCTGCTGCGCGTCCCCGCCGGCAAGCGCGTGGTCATCGGCATCACCGGCGAACCCGGGGCCGGCAAAAGCTCGCTCACCCGCCAGTTCCATGTCCTCGGCGCCCGCGTGCTGAACGTGGACGAAGAAGGCCACCGCCTGCTCGACCAGCCCGCCGTGCGCAAGGCGCTGGTGCAGCAGTTCGGCGACGAGGTGCTGACCGGCGACGGTGACATCAACCGCCGCGCCCTGGCCGCCAAGGCCTTCGCCACCCCCGAAGCCACCGCCGCGCTCAACGCCATCATGCATCCCCGCATCAACGATGCGGTGCGCGCCCACCTGCCGCGTCTGGGCAATTTCGTCGTCATCGACGCCGCCCTGCTGCACGAGATCGGACTCGCCGACCTCTGCACCCTGTGCGTGTATGTGAAGGCCAACCGCGAGGTGCGCGTGGCCCGGGTGGCCGAGCGCAACTGGGACGAGGCCGAACTCGCCCGCCGCGAAGCCGCCCTGGGCGATGCCGACGTGCGTCGCAAGCGCTGCCCCATCGCCGTGGACAACAGCGGCGATCCCGCCCTGCTCACCGCGTACGCCAAGACCCTGCTCGCACGCCAGCTCGGCATCGATCCGGGCAAGCTGCGGCGGGCCCCCCAGGTGCCGGTCCAGGACACCGTCGGCAACGACGAGGCGGACAGCGCCACGAGCGAAGCCGCTCCCGCGTCCGCGCGTCCTGACCGCAACGAGCGCTTCGAGCGCCGCTTCGAGCGCCGCGATGGCCAGCAGAACGGCCAAGCGAACGGCCAAGCGCAGAATCCGCGTTTCCCCGGCTCGCAGAACGGCCAGCCCGGACAACAGGGCCAGCAGAACGGCCAGCCGACCCAGCGTCCGCCGCAGCCCGCCCCGGTGCCCGAACGTCCGCCGGTGAAGGTCGATCTCGACGACTACCTCAAGCGCAAGCTGCCGGACCTGCAGGGCGAAGCCGACAAGCTCGAAGTCCGCGATGTGAAGTGGCTGAAGAAGCACGACCTCATCTGCGAGATCCTGCGTCGCGTCGCCGGTGGCCGCCAGGACGAGATCCTGGTCGAGGGCTACATGGAGATCGTCAAGGATCAGGGCTACATCCGCTCGCCCCTGAACCAGTACCTCGCGGTGTCCACCGACACCTTCGTCGCCAATCCGCAGATCCGCCGCTACGGTCTGAAACCCGGCATGCATGTCACCGGCGTCGCCCGTGCCCCGCGCGGCAACGAGCGCTGTCCGCAATTGCTGTCGGTCAACACGGTGATGGGCGAACCCGAAAACGCCCGCACCCCGGTGCAGGATTTCGAACACCTCATCCCGCTGCACGCCCATGACCGCCTGTTCATGGAACTGCCCAACGATCCCACCGATTACAGCCTGCGCATCATCGACATGATCGCGCCCATCGGCAAAGGCCAACGCGGCCTGATCGTGGCCCAGCCCAAGTGCGGCAAGACGGTCTACCTGCAGAAGATCGCCAAGGCCATCACCACCAACAACCCGGAATGCGTGCTGATGGTGCTGCTGGTGGACGAACGTCCCGAAGAAGTCACCGACATGCAGCGCTCGGTGAACGGCGAGGTCATCGCCTCGACCTTCGACCAGCAGGCGAGCCGCCACGTCCAGTGCGCGGAAATGACCATCAACAAGGCCAAGCGCCTGGTCGAACAGGGCAAGGATGTCGTCATCCTGCTCGATTCGATCACCCGACTCGCCCGCGCCTACAACACCGAATCACCCGGTTCGGGCCGCGTCATGTCGGGCGGCATCGAGTCCGGCGCGCTGATCAAGCCGAAGCAGTTCTTCGGCGCGGCGCGCAAGATCGAGGATGGCGGCTCGCTCACCATCCTCGCCACCGCCCTGGTCGATACCGGATCGCTCGCCGACACGGTGATCTTCGAGGAATTCAAGGGCACCGGCAACATGGAGCTGGTCCTCGACCGCCGCCTCGCCGACCGCCGCTGTTTCCCGGCGCTCAACGTCGCCGGTTCCGGCACGCGCAAGGACGACCTGCTGATCAAGAACGAGGACGAGCTGCGCCGCACCTGGGCGCTCCGCAAGTTCCTCGCCGACCGCTCGCCCCAGGACGCGGTGGAGTTCCTGCGCAGCAAGCTCAAGAATCACAAGACCAACATCTCGTTCCTGCTCACGGTCGATCCGGACAAGATGAGCGCGTGGTGATCGACCGCCGTTCGGCGTGCGGCGTGCGGCGTGCGGCGTTGCCCTGACGGGTTGATCGGTGTGCCATTCGACAGATGGCACACCGATCACGTCGAGACGAAGGAAATCTCCTACTCTTTATCCGCCTCCTGGGATGTGGAACATGCGTCAGCCAACGCCGAACGCCGAACGCCGAACGCCGAACGCTGTCGGACATCTGTATCTCCACGTCCCCTACTGCGCGCAGAAATGCCCGTATTGCGATTTCAACTCCATCGCGGGGCGGGATGACGAATTCGTTGCGTATGTCGATGCGCTGCTGACCGAGGTGCGGCGGCTGCCCCGTGGACCGTACGCCACCGTGTTCATCGGTGGCGGCACCCCCAGCATCCTGCCCGCCCCCCTGCTGGCGAAGCTGTGCGCCGGAGTGCGCGGGCACATCGCGCTGACCGACGACTACGAGTGGACCTGCGAGGCCAATCCCGGCTCGGTCGATGCCGAGCGCTTCGCCGTGCTGGCGGAACACGGCGTCAACCGCCTGTCGTTGGGCATCCAGTCCACCCACGACCGCCATCTGCGTTTTCTGGGCCGTGTGCACAATGCCGCCGATGCGGAAAAAGCCGTCGCTTTGGCGACGCGGTTGTTCCCGCGCGTGTCCTGCGATCTCATCATGGGCCTGCCGGACCAGAACCTCGGCGACCTGGACCAGGATCTCGCGCTCTACCGCCGCCACGGCCTGCACCATGCGTCGGTCTACCACCTCGCCTACGAACCCGGCACCGAGTTCCATGCCCGTCGCCAGCGCGGCGAGATGCAGGACATCGAACCGGAGCAGAGCCGGGAATTCTTCCAGGCCCTGTGGGACGGCCTCGCCGGACTCGGACTGAGGCCCTACGAGACCAGCAACTTCGCCGTGCCCGGCCAGGAGGCGCGCCACAACCTCGCCTATTGGCGGCAGCGCGACTACCACGCCGCCGGGGCGGGCGCGGTCAGCACCATCGATCGGATACGCGTGACGCGGGAGAAGAACTCCGCCCGCTACATCGCCGCCATCACCGCGGGCGAGGACGCCACCTGGCGGCGCGAAGTCCTCGACGACCGGGAATGGCTGCGCGAAGCCTGGATGCTCGGCCTGCGCCTGAGCGACGGTGTCGATCCGGTGCGTTTGGCGGAACTCGGCGACCAGCCGCAGCGCTGGCGCTCACGCGCCGATCAGCTCCTCGCCAATGGTTTGCTGAGGGAACGGGATGGACGGCTCGCCCTCACCGCCGCCGGACGACCGGTGCAGGACGAGGTGACGGTCTACCTGATGCCATAGGGCATCAGGACGCAGATCATTTTTCCGCCGTCACGTCGATGATCCTGCCGGGCTTCTGCCGCATGCCGGGGAAGGCCTGACGGTCGTCAGCCTGCAAGCCGCCGAAGCCGCCAAGACCGGCGGGGCCCTTGGGCGCGGATTTGCCGCCGCCGAAGCCGGGGAAGCCGCCCATGCCCGCCATGCCGCCGAAACCACCGGGCATCTTGCCGCCCATCATGCGGCCCATGGCCTGCTGAGCGAGAACCGCCACCAGCTTGTTGCCGAGCGAGGCGAGCAGCATCTGCACCGGGGGCAGGATGAGGAACAAGCCGACGATGTCAGTGAGAAAGCCGGGGATGACCAGCAGCACACCGCCCAGCGCACCGATGAAATGACGCCCGGCGCGACCGGCGAAGAACGCCATGGGGATCTGTTTGATGTGCCAGGCGGCGATGCGCCAGCCGACGAACATCAGGACGAACATCAGCGCGAAAGCGGTGATGACATCATGGCCCGCCTCGCCCCACACCAGCCGGCTCAGCCAACCGCTGACCTGCCAGAAGAAGATGCATTCCAGCGCGGCAAAGGCCAAGGCGGCAAGGACGGCGAGGAAGACAAGCGCACGCATAGGCACCACAGGACAGGGAAGGATGCGGGAAGATCGGAAGGACGGACGCCGACAGGCGGCGGATCACTTCATGCCGGTGTCGGCACGGGTGATGTTCATGAAACCCATGCGGGTGCAGCGGTCCACCACGTCGTCGGTGCGGTAATAGTCCACGCCGCGATCCGAGGTGATGTTGATGTAGGCGCGCACCTGGTTGGTGATGTCGCGGCGGTTCTCGCTCGCCACCTTGCGCAGCTCGGCATCCAGCGCGGCATCGTCCATGCGCTGCTGATTGACCATGTACTGACCGGGTTCCTTCAGCACCACGATGGTGATGACCGGGATGGGCTTGCGGTCATCGCATCCGGTGGGCAGCAGGACGGCCAGGGCCAGGGCGCACAGCAGAACGAAACGACGGAGCATGTCAGGCCTTGGGCTGCTGATGATCGGCGGGGGCGGCAGAAGGAGCCGTCGGCGCGGCGGCAGGCGGGGCCGCATTGCGGCTGACCGTGCCCTCGGGGGTGGACGCGGGCGGCTGCGGCGGCTCGGGCTTGGTATCCATGCCCTTCTTGAACTCGCTGACGCTGGAACCCAGGTTGCGCATGATGCCGGGCAGGCGCGAGCCGAACAGCAGCAGCAGGATCACCAGGATGATGATCAGGTGGGTGGTGCTGAGATCGAACAGCGCAGGCATCATCAAGGCATGGGCATCCATCAATCACTCCCGTGTTGTCGGGGCGGACAGTACGGGCGTGACAGGGGCCGCAAGCCATGCACGCCGCAGGACCGGACAGGGCGCGTTGACCGTGCCGGGGCCGCTTTTATCGTCCCCGCCCCATGGATTGCCGCAGCCGCCTCTTCATCCGGGCCGAGCGAACTACGCGCTGACGCTCCCCCGTCCGTGGCCGGGAGCGTCGCGCTCTGCTGTCCTCCTCCTTCCGTATCCGTATCTTCCCAAGGTCGCCCATGCCCCGCATCACGCTCCCCGACGGCAAAGTCCTCGAGTTCCCCCAGGCCGTGACCGGCCGCCAGGTCGCCGAAGCCATCGGCCCCGGCCTCGCCCGCCGCGCCATCGCGGTGAAGGCCACCACCGGCACCACCAGCGTCGTGCTGGACCTCGCCGCCGTGCTGAAGGACGATTGCGCCCTGACCATCATCACCGCGTCGAACGACCATGCGGACGCCCTGATGGTGCTGCGCCATTCCTGCGCCCACGTCCTGGCGGAAGCGGTCTGCGCCCTGTGGCCCAAGACCAAGCTGGCTTACGGCCCCGCCATCGAGGAGGGGTTCTTCTACGACATGGCCGTGTTCGACGAGGCGGGCGAACCGCGCAAGCTGGCCGACGCCGACTTCGCCGCCATCGAAGCCAAGATGAAGGAGATCGTCAAAGCCGACCGTCCCTTCACCCGCTGCGACCTGTCCCGGGCCGAGGGCCTGGCCCGCACCGAAGGCGACAAATACAAGCGCGACAACGCCGAACGCGCCATCGCCCGCGGGGCCGAGACGATCTCGTTCTATACCACCGGCACCCCCGGCCAGCATTGGGAAGACCTGTGCGCCGGGCCCCACGTCCCCGCCACCGGCGTGCTGGGGGCGTTCAAGATCATGTCGGTGGCCGGCGCCTATTGGCATGGCGATCAGAACAGCGACCAGCTCACCCGCATCTACGGCACCTGCTTTGCCGACGACAAGGGCCTGAAGGCGCACCTCAGCAAGCTGGAAGAGGCCAAGAAGCGCGACCACCGCAAGCTGGGCCGCGAGATGGATCTGTTCCACATCGACGACGAGAATCCCGGTCAGGTGTTCTGGCACCCCAAGGGCTGGAGCATCTACCGCACGCTTGAGGACTACGTCCGCGCCAAGATCAAGGCCAACGGCTATGTCGAGGTGAAGACCCCGAGCGTGATGCCGAAGTCCCTGTGGGAACGCAGCGGCCATTGGGCCAAGTACCACGACTACATGTTCATCACCGAGAGCGAGAAACGCGAGTTCGCGCTCAAGCCGATGAATTGCCCCGGCCACATCGAGATCTTCAAGTGCGGTCTGAAGAGCTACCGCGACCTGCCTCTGCGCATGGCCGAGTTCGGTTCATGCACCCGCAATGAGGTCAGCGGCGCCCTGCACGGCATCATGCGCGTGCGTGGCTTCGTCCAGGACGACGCCCACATCTTCTGCACCGAGGCCCAGATCCCCTCCGAAGTGGCGAGCTTCTGCGCCTTGCTGAAAGAGGTCTACGCCGACTTCGGCTTCGGCGATGACCGCATCATCGTCAAGTTCTCGACCCGCCCGGCCATGCGCGTGGGCGACGACGCCACCTGGGACCGGGCCGAAGGCGCCCTGGCGGATGCCTGCGCCAAGGCCGGCTTGGCCTACACCGTCGCTCCCGGCGAAGGCGCCTTCTACGGCCCCAAGCTGGAGTTCACCCTGGTGGACGCCCTGGGCCGTCATTGGCAGTGCGGCACCATCCAGGTCGACTACCAGCTCCCCAGCGCCGAACGTCTGGACGCCACGTTCGTCGGCGAGGACGGCAACCGGCACAACCCGGTGATGCTGCACCGCGCCATCCTCGGTTCGCTCGAACGCTTCATCGGCATCCTCATCGAGCACTACGCCGGCAAGTTCCCGCTTTGGCTGGCGCCCGAGCAGATCCGCGTGCTGCCCATCACCGACGAGCATCTCGCCTACGCCGAAGAAGTCCGCCAGGCCCTGGTGGATTCAGGCATCCGCGCCACGGTCGACGCCAACCCGGACAAGCTCGGCGCCAAGATCCGCAACGCCCGCAATGACCGCGTATCGTATTTCGCCGTGGTCGGTGCCCAGGAAGTGCTGGACGAGACCGTGGCCCTGCAGAACCAGGCGGGGGAAAAGGTCGGCACCCTGCCGCTCGATGATCTGGTCGCGCGCCTGATGGACGAAATCGCGGAAAAGCAGCAGCCGCTGCCCACCACCGCAGGCTGATCGCGCGCTGCGGCGCACGGAACCAACGAGCAACGCCAGGGGGAACCCTGGCGTTGCTCGTTTCCGGTCCACGCCCCACCAGAAACAGGAACGCCTCCGCACATGCGGAGGCGTTCTTCTGGTTCAGGCGTTGTCGACCCGGATCACAGTTTGGGCAAGGGCGGCAGCCCGCCCTCATCCGATTTGTTCTCGTCCTCTTCTTCGGCGAAATCCTCGACCTTGATGGAGGCGGACGAACGGTTGACCCCGGAGGCGGTGCCGGAAGCCGGCGTGGTGAAATCGTCGAGCGGTTTGAGTCCCACCTCGGACGATGCGCGCGCCGCGTCCTCCTCCTCCAAGACGACCAGCAGACCGCTCTGCCGCGGATCGTACGGCAGTTCGTCATCAGGGGCCGATTCCAGGGCGCCCAGATCCAGCGGCAGGGGTTCCTGCAGCGAGGGCGCCATGGCGGTGGGCACCACCGCCGGCAGCGGGGCCGTGCCGGATCCGTGAGCGCTGGGCACCGGCATGGTGTCGTTGGCATCGTCCTCGACCGCCGGCACCTGATCGGTGGGCATCATCGGCGGCGGGACGGAACCGGTGAAGCGCGTGCCTTCCGGCGCCGTGGCCTGGGCGCGGGATTGCCACGCATGGCTGTTGGTCCCGCCCATGCCGGGTTTGGCCGTGGGGATGAGGTGCGCCGCCAGGCCCAAGGCGATGGTCAACGACGGGCTGGTGGCATCCAGGGTGTGGATGTCATAGCGGCTGGGCACCAGATCGAGCGCCGCGAGCGGATCGAAGATGTGGACCGGACGGCCGAGGATGTTGCCGAGGATGCCGGTGATGCCGGTAAGCTGCGACGAACCGCCGGTCAGCACCACATCGGACACCTGGGCATCGAACTGGCCTTCGACGTAATCGAAGCTGAGACGGATCTCGTTGGCGAGATCCTCGAACGCGGGCATGGCCGCGTCGATCAGGGCCTCGACCGTCTCGCCCGGATCGGCCTTGATGCGTTCGATGTCCTCGGCGACCTCATTGAAGGTGCGCACGATGGCATCGGTGATCTCGTTGCCCGCCTGGTAGATCTCGCGGGTGAAGATCAGACGCCCGTTCTGGACGATGGCGATGTTGCTTTTGGAGGCGCCGATGTCGATCAGGGCGATGGCGGCCTTGGGGTCCTGGTTCGCAGGCGCCGGGCCGAGCAGTTCATAGGCGTTGGCCAGGGCGAACACGTCCACATCGACGATTTCCGGATGCAGACCGGCAGCCTTGAGCTGGCTGACGTGGTCCTCGACGAAACCACGGCGCACCGCCACCAGCAGCACCTGCATGGTGGCGCTCTTGGCTTCCTCCTCGGTCTCTGCGAGGGGTTGGCAATCGATGATGACCTCTTCGGCACCGAAGGGGATGTACTTGTCCGCTTCGTAGGTGATGTGGGCCTTGAGCTCATCGGGCGGCAACCGCGGAGTCTCGACCTGGCGCACGATCACCGAACGGCCGGAGACGCTGGAGACGATCTGGCGCGGCTTCACGCCCAGTTGATCGATCACCCGGCGGATGACCTCACCCGGTTCGGAGCCGGCCAGACGGGCCTGGGCGCATCCGACCAGGGTCAGGCGGTCACGGTTCGGCTCGAGGGCCACGGCCTTTACGGCGTAGGAACCCACATCGAGACCAATCACGGTTTTGCGTGCACCGAACATCAGATCCTCCGGGCTCTAGTCGTCCGCGTCCATGCTAGATGCCGGGCGGACGCTGGCAAACAGGGGATCGTCCACCCTGCCGGGACCAACACGGACGCCGGTGAAAGACATCCAGCGGTGTGACACGCCTAACGGGCGGTGCCATCCTCGCGCCGCAGGGTCCAGGTCAGCACATGGCGCTGGTCCACCGGCTGGGTCAAGGCGTCGAAGCGCAGGGTGTAGCGCAGCTCGCCCGTCGCGTTGCCGGGCAGTCCGCCCGCCGCCACCGTACCGCTGCCGGTCAGGTCCAGCAGGACGGCGGTGATCGGGGCCGGGGCGGTGGGCCAGGAGACGGTCACCGGGGACTCGGGCTGCTTGGCCGTCCAGGCCGCCCCGCTCCAGACCTGGCTCACGCTGCCGGTGAAGGGCGCGCCCAGGGCCACCGTATCCGTACCGGTGTGGGGGGCCGCCAGCATGCGGCTCCACAGGGGCGCCAGGGTGGCCGAGGCGTAGGCGGTGTCGGCCTGGGTGGCAAGGGGGGCGCGCTGCCCGGCGAACAGGGACGGGTTGGCCTTGGTCACGCGGTCCGCCACGGCGGCTCCGCCATCGACGCGGGACACCACGCCGGTGCGCGGGTCCATGACCAGGGTGAACACGGCGTTGACCAGATGCAGATGGTGGCCGAGCAGCGGATCGTCACCGCCCCGGGATTCCGGTGCCAGGCTGCTGTCCACCACGCGCTGGATGCCGGGGCCGGTATGTTCGGCACGCACCGCCAGGATGGTGGCGGTCAGATCGGCGCGCTCCGCCGTGACGGCGGTGGGCTGAAGGACGAAGCGCCAGCGCAGCGAGGTGGAATAAGCCAGCTTGTCGCCCGCGCTTTCCCAACCGACCTGCTGGGTGCAGGCGTAGACGTACACGGCGGGTTGATTGACGGTGAAGCGCCAGCCCGTCGCATCCGGCGTGGGAGCCGGTTCGGCGCTCCAACTGATGGCGGCAAGCGCAACCAGCGCGGGAACGCTCAGCGTTCGGTGGTCCATCTCAGTGATCCCGCTGCACGATGAAGCGCGCCAGGGCCGCGAGGGGCGCGGCGCGCTCGCCGAGCGGAGCCAGGGCCGCGAGGGAAGCCTGTTCCAGGCGGGCGGCTTCGGCCCGGGCTGCCTCCAGACCATAGACCGCGACGTAGGTGAGTTTGCCCTGGGCCGCGTCCTTGCCGGGGGTCTTGCCGAGTTTCTCCACGCTGGCGGTGGCGTCGAGCACGTCGTCGGCGACCTGGAAGGCAAGGCCGGCGAGTTCGCCGTACTCCGCCAGGGCGGTGCGCTGCGCGGGCGAGGCGCCGCCAGCGATGGCGCCGAGATCGCACGCCGCCCGGATGAGCGCGGCGGTCTTGCCGCGATGGATGCGTTCCAGGCGGGCGCGGCAGGCGGGTGAGTTGTCGACCGGGGCGCCTTCGGCGTCGAGGTCGTCCTGCTGGCCGCCCACCACGCCGACGCTGCCGGCGGCGCGGGCGAGGGACTTCACCGCATCGGCGCCGAGATCGGCGACGACCTCGAAAGCGAGGGTCAGCAGCGCATCGCCCGCGAGGATGGCGGTGGCCTCGTCGAACTGCTTGTGACAGGTGGGACGGCCACGACGCAGATCGTCGTCATCCATCGCCGGCAGGTCGTCGTGGACCAGGGTGTAGGTGTGCAGGATCTCCAGCGCCGCCATGGCAGGCGCGGCGGCGGCATCGGCACCACCGACCGCCCGGCAGCACGCCAGGGCGAGGGCCGGACGCAGCCGCTTACCACCGGCGAAGATGCTGTAGCGCATAGCCGCATGCAGGCGTTCCGGCGCCACCGTGGCGGGCGGCAGACGGCGTTCGAGTTCGGCCTCGGCGAGGCGGACGGCTTCAGCAAGGATGACGCGGGGATCGCAGGATGGGGCGGCGGTGGGCATGTGGGCAGATTCCGCCCAGGATGGGGATGGCAACGGAAGGTCTGGGGTCTGGGGTTGGAGAGTCAGTGATGGATGAACGTTTGGCGATCAAGCGAACGAATCACAAAGACGACGTTGGACAACGATGGCTGGTTGTCACGACCCCAGACCCCAGACGTCTGAAATCCGTCACCGCACATCGCTTTCCGCCACGAAACCGCGGGTGCCGTCCGTCAGCGTCACCAGCACGCGCCCGGACCACGCGGGAGCGGGATCACGCAGGACGAGGGTGGCGGCGGCGAGCGGGAGCTGGGGCGTGCCGGTGCTGTCGAGCAGCTGGGTGTCCTGGGCGATCACGGTCCAGGCCTGCTGGGCGTCGTGACGCGTCGCCACCACGCCGGGGGCGGCAAGGATCAGCAGCACACCGCCGGCCACGCCGACCGGCAGGCGCGCCCGGCGGCCGGCGATGGCCCAGCCCAACGCGAGACCGGCCAGACCAAGGATGGCGATCCCGATCACGCCGGTGCCGGGCCAGATCACCGGACCGAGCTGGTCGCACCACGTCGCGGGCAGCGGCGTGCCGTTGGCGCGCAGGGCGGCGCGGGGTTCGTCGCGTTCCGGTGCGGCACGGTGGGCGGCGAGCAGATCCGCCGCCGCACGGGCGCGATCGCCAGCCGCGGCGGCGGCGAGGCCCGCGTCGTACCAGGCATCCCAGCGACCGGTGGTGCGGGCGGCGTCCTCCAGCGCCGGTACGGCGTCGGCGGGATGGCCCGAGGCCCAGGCGGCATAGGGATCGGCAGCCGCAGCGGCGCTGAACCCGACGCACAAGACCAGCAGACCCCACGCGCGGAAAACCACGGTCCTCATGCGATACCCTCCAGCACCCGGGCCTGGACCGGCAGATCCGCGGGCAGGGCTTGGCCGCCGAAACGGGCTTGGTCGATGGCGCGCGACACGTTCGTCAGGGCCAGGCGCTGGTCTGCGGTCAGGGTCGCATGATGCAGGTCGTGCACGGCGGCAGCGGCAGCCTCCAGATCGTTGGCCGTCAGGGCGCGGGCGAGACGGGCGCCGCGATGGGGCGTGCGGCGCGGACGAGCGGCAAGCCCCAAGGCCACGCCCACCACGGAGCCGATGCCCAGTCCGACCACCAGCGCACCCACGCCGACGCTCCATGGCAGGCTGGATGCGGCGGCGCCGTGCAAAGGCAGGGGCAGGGCGGTGGCGACCGGTGCGGTTTTCGCCGTGGGCGCCAGCGGAAGCGGCGTGGCCACCGCCGGTGCGACCGGCGCGACGCTGGCGACGGCGCGACCGGGCAGGACGGTGAGCTGGAGCTCCTGGCCCTGGGCGCGGCGATAGGTACGGCTGACGGGATCGAACCAGGGCAGGCTGACCACCGGCAGGGTGTAGGTGCCCGGCGCGACCGGGACGAGGTCCCAGCGGAAGGTGCGCTCTGTCGCCTTGGCCTTGTCGGCCTGGACGTCCGCAGGCGCATCGTCCTTGGCATAGGCGGTCAGGCCGGTGGGCGCGGTGAACGGGGGACGGGACAGCAGATCGACGCCACGGCCCCGGCAGGTGATGGCCAGCACGGTGCCCTCGCCGGTGGCGATGCGGTTGCGGTCGAGCGTGGTGGCGATGGTCACCTCGCCGACGAGACCGGCGAAATCGGCGGGACGCCCTTCGACCGGCAATGCGGCGACGGTGAGCGCGGCGGGTTTCACCGCCACCACCCGTTTGCCGACAGAACGCAGACCCCCGAACATATCACGCTGGCAGAGGTGCCAGACCTGCTGGCCGCTGACGGGATAGGCGCCGGGCTTGGAACCGGTCACGGTCCAGCGCCAGGTCTTCACCGACCATTCGTTGCCGGAACCGTCATAGGTGCTGCCGCTGCCGACCGCCGGTTCGCCCAGCACGATGAGATCGGCGGGCGGCGCGATGTCGGGCTTGTCCTCCATCGCCCGCAGACGGTCCTGGCGCAGCCGCACCTGATAGACCATCACCGCGTTCTGGCCCGGCACGATGCTCGCCGGTTCAAACGTCACGCTCGCATCGGCCTCGCCATTCAGCGTGGTGTCACCGCTCGACGCGGTGGCCTCGACCGGCGCGGTCCGCAGGGTCGAACCGTCGGCACAGTGGATGGTGATGGCGCCGATGCGGTAGATCCCGGCATGATCGACACGGACGTTCAACCGTACGGTTTCATTGCGGCTGACCTTGCCGTTGACGATCGTGGTCTGGTTGGAGGTGCCGCCGATCTGCCAGGTCAGGCCCGCCACCTGGGGCAGGTCGAGCTTGCGCACCTGGCTGACCGGATCGGTGATGACCAGCGAGGCGTCGAGATCCACGCCCACCACCAACGGATCGGGGATGGTCAGGGTGGCGTCGGCGGACCACAGCGCCGTGCCGCACCACACCGCGATCAGAATCGCACCGCCACGACTCACCACGTCTTCCCCTTCTTCTGCGGCTTGTTGGCGCCCCCTTCCAGGAGCTGGTAGCGCAGCACGTCGCCATTCTCGCGTGGCAGTTGTTCAAGCCAACGGTCGGTGGCGGCGCGATCCAGATTCTCGGCATCCTTCTTTTCCGCCGCGGCGCGCTGGGCGGCGGCGTCCTGCTGGCCGGACTGCTGGCCGTCTTGTCTCTGCTCGCTGGATTTCTGCGCCTCCTGCTTGGCGCGATCCGCTGGGGACTGGCCCTGTTTCGACTGGTCCTGTTTCGACTGGTCCTGCTGCTGCTGGCCGGACTGGCCCTGTTGTCCTTGCTGCGCCTGCTGTTGCTGATTCTTCTGATCCTGCTCCGGCGGCGGGTTCTCGTTGGGGGCGATGTGCAGCGTCACCTTCTGCTGGGTGGTGGCCTTCCAGCGATCGTCGAGGGCGATGGTGAGATCGCTGTCGCCGGGATCGTTCGCCACGCCCCGCAGCACGCCGTCCGCATCCAGGCGCAGGCCCTTGGGCAGGGTGCCGGCGGCGAGGCGCCAACGATAGGGCGGGGTGCCGCCTTCGACCGTGAACGGATGGTTGGCCGCCTGGCCCTGGGTCAGGTTCACCGGTTCGTTCTGGGTGATGACCGGCGGCGGATTGACGGTGAGGGCCATCGTCACGTCGCGGGCATGGCCATCGGCGGCGGTGATGGTGACGGGAATGGCGATCTCGCCTGCCTTGTCCGGCGTGCCGGTGAAGGTGCCGTCGTCGAGCGACGATACCCCGCCGGTCGGCGTGGTCTTCCAGACATAGCGCTGCACCGGACCACGGATGCCGACCTTGTCCTGATACGGCGCCCAGGCGGTGGCCGACGGCAGGCGGCGGATGTCAGGCGCGAAATGCGGATCGATGGCAAGCGGCAGGGCGCTGACGGCGCGACGTCTGGCATCGTGCGCCTGCACGTGCAGATCGAGTTTCCCCGACGTGCGCGGCGTGCCGGAAATGGTGACGGTGGCGCCTTTGGCAGGCGTCAGCGCCAGACCTTCGGGCAGACCCTCGACCGTCCACACGGGATCGACCAGACCGGTGCAGGACATCTGCGCCAGGTAGCCGATGTCCTGCACCGCTTCCGGCAGTTCCGTCGTGGTGATGCGCGGCGGCGGCACGATGGTCACGGTGATCGAACCGGTGGCGCGGTCCTTGGCGGTGTCCTCGACCACCACGGGCACGGTGAACGACCCGGGTTTCGTCGGGGTTCCATGCAGACGACCGTCCGCATCCAGGATCAGACCCGGCGGCGGTTCGGCGGGTTCGCTGGCGGGGGGCGGCGTCTGTGTGCCGCCGGCCTGCGGCGCGACGGCTCCCGAGGCGGCCGGAGCAGCAGGCTTCGCGCCCAGGCTGAAACGATAGCCGCCCGCACCGCCCTTGGCGGGCACCGTCGCAGCATACGGCTCGCCGACGATGCCCTCGGGCAACGGCTGCTGGGTGAAGCCCAGTTTCCTCGCTTCTTCTTCGGCTTTGCGCCGGGCCTCGTCCTGACGCGCCAGCCACACCCGGCGCAACTCGTCGCACAGCGCCTTGCTGTCGGCGTGAGCGGGGCGCAGCCTGAGCGCCGCCTCGGCATCCGCGACCGCCTCTTTCAGCCGCCCCTGGCGATAGCGCAGCACGGCGAGGTTGAAGCGCGCATCGGCGGCGAGATCCGGTTCCGTGGCGGCGCAGGCGCTTTCGAAATGACGCGCGGCGGCCTCGGCATCGCCATCCATCAGCACCGTGCCCAGATTGAAATGGGCGGCCTGGAAACCGGGATGCTCGGTGAGGATGGCTTCGAGCGCCGAGCGCCGGGCCGCCGCATCGGGTTTGGCCATGGCGTCGGTGAGGGCATCCCAGGGATCGGCGGCGAACGATGCGCTGGCCAACGCCAACATGAGGGCCGGGACGAGAAAAGGGGACCGCCGTTCGGCGTTCGGCGTTCGGCGTTCGGCGTTGCTTATAACGGATGGTTCCTGCGGGGTCGCGGTTTGGCGTGAAGCGGAGAAAAGAACGCAGGCGTCCGGTTTATCACAGACGCTAACGCCGAACGCCGAACGCCGAACGCCGAACGGTTGTCTCATGCCTTTCCCTTCCGCCGCAGCGGCACCAGCAGTCCGAGGATGACCAGCGCCAGACCCGGCAGCAGCAGCCACTGGTAGCGTTCGCTCGCCACGATGCGGCGGCGTTCCTCCCAGGTGCCCTGGCGCACGGTGGCGGTGAGGTGGTCGTGGACCGCCCGCACATCGCTGTCATCGAGGCTGGCGTTCAGGAACAGGCCGCCGGTGGTGTCCGCCAGCTCCTTGAGCGTGGTGTCGTCGGAATCCATCACTTCCTTGTGGCCGTCGAGTTCCAACTCGACCTTCCGTTCCTTGTCGCCCACGAACAGGCCGTACACGGGCACGCCCGCCGCCTTGGCCGCCTTCGCGGCCGCCTGCACGGCGTCCTTGTCATCGTCGGCGCCATCGGAGATCACCAGGATCGCCTGGCCCCGTTCGGTCTGATGGTCGAGCACGCCCAGGCCCTGCTGCACCGCCGCCCCGATGGCGGTGCCCTGGAAATCCGGGGCGGGGAACAGTTCCGGTGTGCAGTCCTTCAGCATCTCGGCGATGGCGTCATGGTCGCCGGTGAGCGGGCAACGCAGGGCGGCGACGCCCGCGAAGGGCAGCAGCGCCATGCGCGTCTCGGGCGCGAGTCCGGCGAGAGCGATGGCCTTGCGCCGGGCGGCTTCGATGCGGGTGGGATAGAGATCGTTGGCGAGCATCGAGCGCGAGCAGTCGAGCACCACCAGCACATCGCAACCCGACGCCTGACGCACGCCATCCGCACCGCCCCAACGCGGACCGGCCAATGACAATGCACACACCGCCAAACCGCACCACAGCAGCACACCGCGCAGCACCGCACGTTTGCGTGCCACCCACGGGGTCAGGTGCGGCATCCCCGCACCCACGGCGGCACGGACGGCACGGACACGCACCCCCCACCACCAACGCAAAGCGGCAAGGATCACCAACAGGGGCAACGCCAAGAAACAGATGGGAAAGGCCCAGCTCATGCCTCACCCCGCAGACGAACTTCGATGGTCAGCGCCAGCGCCAGCAGCAGCACACCCAGCGCAAGTGGCCAGAGGAAGCGATCGGAAAAATCCTCGCGGATGGTGACCGAACGCGGCGTCGGCTCCAACGCGTCGATGCGGTCGAACACCTCGGCCAGGGTCTTCTGGTCATTGGCGGCGAAGGCACGGCCGGCGCCGGCCTTGGCGATGGTCTCCAGCCGCGACATGTCGGGCAGCAGTTCGGCGGGGATGCGCGACGCCCGCACCCGGCCCCAGCCGTCGCGGCGGGTCATGGTGCCCTCGGGATTGCCCACGCCGATGCCATAGACCGTGACGCGCTCGTCCGCCGAACGCTTCGCCGCCGCCACCGGATCGACCCAGTCCGGCAGATTGCGGGTGTCGGCACCATCGGTGATGAGCACCGTGGCGCGCCCCTTGGCTCCGGCGTCGCGCAAGCGTTTGAGCGCGCTCGCCAAGCCCAGGCCGATGTTGGTGTCACCGCCGAGCAGACCTTGTTCATCCCCTTTGTTCCACAGGGCGCGTTGCTGTTTTTCCGTGCGCTCCAGGAACTGCGCCACGGTGGCGTGGTCGTAGGTGAGCGGACAGCTCGTCAGTGCGGTGGTGCTGAAGAACACCAGACCGATGCGATCGTTGGGACGTTTTTCGATGAAGCCGCGTGCCGCCGAAAAAACCGCCGCCAAGCGGTCGCTGCGCTCGCCCTTGGCATCGATCAGATCGTCCACCTGCATCGAACCGCTGAGGTCGATGACCAGCATGAGATCGCGGCCATCCTGGGAACGCTCGCTGATGCTGTGGCCGTACTGGGGCCGGGCGGCGGCGACCACCAGACCGGCAAGGCCGAGCGCCATCAGGATGCGGAACACCAGCGGACCACGGCTGGGACGCAGCACCATCTCCGCCAGGGCGAAGCCGGAGAACTGCGCTCCGGCGCGACGTTCGCGCCACAGCAGCAGACCAAGCGGGATGATGAGCAGCAGGAGCAGCCAGGGATCGGCAAAGCGGAAGATCATCGCACGGCCCCCGTTTTTCCTGCCGCCTGACGCGCCGCTTCCTCGGCCTCCAAGCGCTGCTGCACGCCCGTGGCCCATTCCTGGCCGGCGGCGAGATCACGTTCCAACGCGGCGGCAGGCACCGCGCCCGGCGACCAGCGCAGATCGTCAAGCCGGTCGAGCAGACGGATCAGCGTGGCGAACTCCTCGTCCGGCAGACGGCCGCGCAGGAACGATGCGGTCTCCCGCGTGGTCGAACCGGGCCCGTCGAAACGCCAGAGCGCACCGACATAGCGCCGCAGGGCGAGCGACAGCCGCCCACCCGCTTCCTTGCCGTCGCCGCTCGTACGCGCGGCGTCGAGTTCGCGGGTGAAGATCTGCATCGGCGTCAGGCCGGACAGCACCACGCGACGACGGCGCAGCCACCACCACGCGGCGATGGCTGCGGCCACCACCACCACCGCCACGGTGCCGTACACGCCCCAGGGCGTGACCACCGCGCCCGGCGGCGGTCGCACCCAGGCATGACGCACAGCCGGTAAAGCGGCGGGCTTGTTCTCGACGCCCACCTGCACCAGCACCTCGGGGGCCTGGGCGGTCACCGCACCCGCCGGGCCGGTGACGGTGAACGACGGGCGCGGCAAGGCCCAGGCCCCGCTGCGCGTCGCCGCCAGCGCCACGGTGAACACGCGACGTTCCTCATCCCCGGTCGCGGTCTTCCTGGCCGGGGGCAGATCCACGACAAAGGCATCCCGCAGCGCAGGACCGGGATCCGGTTCCGTCGCGGTCCAACCGCGCGGCCAACGATAGGTCAACGTCACCGTCACGCGTTCGCCCACCGCAAGGGAGGCGGGGGAGGCGGACATGTCGAGGACGACACGGGGATCGGTTTTGAGGTTTGACGTTTTTCCGTCTGGGGTCCGGGGTCCGGGGTCTGGGGTCGACGACACGCCGACGCGTGGGGCTGAATCCATCCCAGGGACCACATCCGCCGCACAGACATGACACATCAGTGCAGATAAAACGCACGTTTTCGCAAAGAGTCCTGTCCCAGGCGACCGCCAGCGGTCTGACCCCGGACCCCGGACCCCGGACCCCGGACCAACCCGTTTACCCATGCTTCCTCCGCGCGCGGAAATACCGCTGGAGGGCCGTGAGGGCGTTGCTGGTGGTGGTGAGGTCCACGAGATCGCAACCGGCTCCCCGGAAGGCGCGCTCGGCGCGGTCCCGCGCTCCCTGCCAGGCCGCGGCGTAGGCGGCACGGGCGGTGGGATTCAGCGCGAACACGCCGGAGGCGGGGCCTTCGGGATCGGACAGCACCAGCGGGGAGCGTCCGGCAGGCAGCGTCGCTTCAGCCGGATCGGCGACCCGCAGACCGACCACGTCGTGCCGCCGGGCGGCCCGGGCCAGCCCATCACGGAAACGACGTTCCGCCACGTCATCGGCAAACAGGAAATCGGAGACCAGGAAGCACACCGAGCGTTTCACGCCGACGCGCACCAGTTCGTCCAGCGCATGGGCCAGATCCGTGGGGCGGGAATCGGAGCGGGTGGCGAGCACCTCGCGCAACAGACGGCCGACGTGGCCGCGACCCTTGCGGGCGGGCAGATGCAGTTCCGTGCGGTCGCTGAAGGTCACCAGACCGATGCGGTCCTGATTGCGCAGCGCCGTCACCGCCACGGTGGCGGCAGCCTCGGCGGCGAGCGCCAGCTTGGCGCGGGGCGACACCCCGGGGATGGCGCCGAAGCGCATGGACCCGCTCACGTCCACCAGCAGGAACACCGTCAGTTCGCGTTCTTCGCGGAACACCTTCACGAACGGATGCCCGGCGCGGGCGGTCACGTTCCAATCGATCAGACGCACGTCGTCGCCGGGGGTGTATTCCCGCACCTCCTCGAACGCCATGCCCTGACCACGGAAGGCGGAACGGTACGATCCCGCCGACAACGCCGACACCAGCCGGCGCGTGCGGATTTCGATTTTTTTCACTTGGCGGAGGACCTCCGCCAAGCCGTCTGGGGTCTGGGGTCTGGGGTCTGGGGTCGCGTCACTCATGCCCGGTATCCTTCGTCCGGTTCTTCACGCACGCGATGCTGATGCAGATAATTTTGAAATTGAGCGATGAGACCAACGCACGATTCCGCCTGAGCCATCACCTGGATTTTTTGCTCCTCCGTTATGTGCCCCACATCCTCCATCACGATCAGCAACGATTGGACTTCGGCGGCAGATCCACGCGCCATGTCGAGAAAACGCGCAAAATCCGCGTCGCTGCTACGTCCAAAGCCTTCCGCGATATTGCTCATGATGGAAACCGCAGCCCGACGGATCTGGTCACGCAACGCGAAATCTCGGGAAATGGAGCCGCTGCCTGTGATCCGGTAAATACCTCGCACCAATTCCCTGGCCATCTGCCACGATCGTATTTCGGTAAATCGGGTGATCGCCGTCATGCGATCTCCGCAGGATTCGCAGGGAATCCCTCGCTACGCGCCAGCGTGCCGTCCGACCCCAGACCCCAGACCCCAGACCCCAGACGGCCGTTCATGGCACCACCACATGCTCCAGCAACCGGGCGACGAGCGCATCGCTGGTCAGCCCCTCGGCTTCCGCTTCGTAGCTGGGGATGATGCGGTGGCGCAGCACGTCGGGGGCGATGGTCTTCACGTCCTGGGGAGTGACGAAACCGCGACCGTCGAGGAAGGCCTGGGCCCGGGCGGCCAGCGCCAGGGCGATGGTGGCGCGGGGACTGGCGGCGACCTCGATCATGCCCGCCAGGCTGGTGACGCCGGCGGACTTGGGGTCGCGGGTCGCACGCACCAGGTTGACGCAGTAGTCCTTCAGGCGGTCATCCATGTGGACCTGGGCCACCGCCTCCTTGGCGGCCGACAACTGATCGAGGCTCATCACCGCGTCGACCACCGGCTTTTCGCGCGTCAGGGCGCGATCGAGCACCAGACGTTCCTCGGCGGCCTGGGGGTAATCGACGCGCACCTTCATCAGGAAGCGGTCGGTCTGGGCCTCGGGCAGGGGATAGGTGCCTTCCTGTTCGATGGGGTTCTGGGTCGCCAGGACCAGGAACGGACGCGGCAGCGGGAAGGTCTCATCACCGATGGTGACCTGGCGTTCCTGCATCGCCTCCAACAGGGCCGACTGGACCTTGGCCGGGGCCCGGTTGATCTCGTCGCCCAGCACGATCTGGGCGAACACCGGACCTTTGCGGGTGGTGAACTCGCCGCCCATGAACAGGCGCGTGCCCATGATGTCGGCCGGCAGCAGGTCGGGGGTGAACTGGATGCGGCTGAAGCTGGCGGACAGGGTCCGGGCCAGGGTGGTGATCACCGTGGTCTTGGCGAGGCCGGGCAGACCTTCGAGCAGCAGATGGCCGTCGCAGAGCAGGCCGATGAGCAGACGGCGCACCAGTTCACGTTGGCCCACCAGCACCTTGGCGATCTCGGTCTCGACCTGACGGAGCGGCTGGGCGGCGGCATCGAAATTCACGGACATGGGACTCTCCGGGCGACAAGACGGATAAGGAACGAGGGGCTTACTTCAGGTGCGTCCGTCCGGAAGTCCGGTCATGCGGCTTGCGCCGCATTCGTCCGGAAGTCCGGAAGTCGACCACACGCTGACGCGGAAGACCAACCTACGACGAGCCATTCCGAACGTCCGTTGGCAACATCATCCGATGCGTCAGCGGACGTCCGGAAGTCCGGACCGTTTCTCAGGTGAAGGTCGCCTCGACCACGATGTCCGGGTGCAGCGACAGCGCGACCGGACAGGTGTGGGCGGCGCGTTCCAGCTTGGCCTTCTGGTCAGCGGTGATCCCGGCGGGCAGGGTGAAGACCACCGCCAGCTTGGCGATGCGGCGCGGCAGAGCCGTGGTCATGATCTTCTCGACCTTGACCGTGGCGCCTTCCAGCGGGATGCCGTCGCGCTTCGCCACGATGCCCATGATGGTCATCATGCAGGCCCCCAGGCCGGTGGCGACGAGGTCGGTGGGCGAGAAGGACTCGCCTTTGCCGTGATTGTCCACCGGGGCATCGGTGATGACGGCGGTGGAGCTGGGACCGTGGACGGCCTGGCAACGCAGGTCGCCCTGGTAGGCGATGTTGATGGTGACCATGGGATTCTCCTGGGCGCGAGGGTTGTAGCCGGGCAGGAGGGCTGTCTACGGGAGAACCGGCAACCACACCGGCGTGGCTTCATCCCTGAGGCGCCACGCTGGCATCACACCACCGGCTGAGCGTCTGCCGCCGACGCGCCACGCCGTCATACAGCGCATCCCGCAGTCCCGCCGGCAGCGCCAGGCCCAACGCCAGCAACGGCCAGGGCTGGCGCAGATGGCGGAACAGATGCAGCACCGCGCTCGACCCCTGATGACAGCGGCCATCCACCACCAGCACCAGCGCACGGGGCACCAGGACCTGAAGGGAACAGGCCGGGGCCACGGTTCCCCTGCCCACCCGGCGCAACCAGCGTTGACCCTGCGGCGACGACGCCCCGATCACCCGCACCGCGCCACCCCGCCGCTCCACCCACGCCGCCCAGGCTTGGCACAAGCCGCAGGCGTCGTCGATGATCAGCACCGGCGGCATGGCGCGATCAGGTGCCGAACACCAGCGTACCGGTCAGCCACAGGACCGCTTCGGCCACCAGCATGCGGTTGAGCCAGCGCCAGCCGGAGTCGGTGCCCAGGCACGCCACCGCCGAGCCCCACAGGCCGGCGCACCACCACGCCGCGGCGTAGGGCGACACCAGCACCAGGCCGAGGGCGGGCAGTTGGAGGGCGTGGACGACAAGAAGCCGCTTCGCGTGTGCGGCGTGCGGCGTGCAGCGTGCAGCGTGCGCAGCCATCGATTCCGCAGAATCACGCGTTTTCTTAGACTGCGGTACAACGGATGGCGTCATGGCTGACCGCCAGGACAACGCCGCACGCCGAACGCCGAACGTCGAACGATCACGCCAACACCGCCCGCATCTCCGCCGCCGCCGCGCGCGGATCGGCGGCCCGGCACAGCGCCGCGGTCACCGCCACGCCGTGGGGCAGACGCGGGACCAGAGCGCGCAGACGCTCCTGATCGATGCCGCCGATGGCATAGCTGGGCATGCCGGCGGCCCGCAACCGGTCGCGCACCGCGTCCAGCAGAGCCGGTCCCTGCACCGGTTCGTGCGGTTTGGTGGCGGTGGGGAACATGGGGCCGAGGCCGAGGTAGTCGGCACCGCTGGTCAGGCCCGCGTCCACCTGGGCCGGAGTGTGGCAGCTCAGGCCGATGGCACACAGCGGACCGACCACGGCGCGGGTGTCGGCCACGGTGAGATCGTCCTGGCCCACATGCACCGCATCGGCGGCGATGGCGGCGGCGACCGCGACGTGATCGTTGACCACGAACAAGGCGCCGTGCGGGCGTACCGCCTCCTGGAGGCGATGCGCAAGGTCACGATAGGAGCGCAGGTCCAGACCCTTGGCCCGCAACTGGATCGCACCCGCGCCGCCCTGGGCCAGGGCGATGGCGAGCGCCACCGGGTCGGCGGTCATGCCGGGATCGATCAGGGCATAGAGCTTCACCGCGCCGAAACGCCAACCGGGCAGACGCGCCAACAGCGCGCTTTCGAGCTGATAGGTGCCATAGCGCGCCTGTTCCAGCGCAGCGGCATCCGCACCCACCAGTTTGGCGGATTCCTCGGCGGTGCGCAGGGCCTCGGCCACCCGGGCGGCGTTGGCACGCACCACGTCGGTCAGGCGGGCACGATGCATCTCGCCGGGTGCGGTGATGGCCGTGCCCACGTCGCCAGCGGTGTCGCGGGCCGCCACCGCATTGGCGGGGATGGCCGCGCGTACCGCATGGCGCAGGTGTTTGGCGCGTTCCGCCAACGGCGCGTCATCCAACAGGAAGCGGGCGAGATCTTCGAGCACGCGCAGCCCTTCGGCGGCGCGATTGCCATTGGCGTCGAGGAGGCGGTGCATGTCAGCGTTTGGGATCGTCGAGGGTCGGGATGCGGGCGGAGCGGCCGGCGAGTTCCTTCAGCCGCGGCCAGAGGAACTCCCGCGCCAGGATGCGGCAGGTGGCGGCGATCGGCACCGCCAGGATCACCCCCAGCACGCCGATGAGTTTGCCGCACAGCAGGATGGCGACGATGAGCGTGACCGGGTGCAGCTCGACCTCGCGCCCCATGATGGCGGGGGTGAAGACGAAGGTCTCCAGCCCCTGCACCAGGAAGTAGACGGCGATCATCGCCGTGGTGGTGGTGCCGGTACCGCCATCCAGCAGGTGCAGCAGCACCGCCGGCACCAGGAACAGGATGCCGGCCAGCGGCACGGCGGTGGCCAGACCGATGAGCAGGGCGAACAAGGCCGCATAGGGCACGCCGGTGCCGAAGAAGCCGATGGTGGTGAAACCGATGTAGGTCACCACCGCGCAGAGCAGGCACACCACCAGGCGGCCACGGAAGAACGCCGCCACCACCCGCTCGATGTCATGGATGATGCGCAGCACGGTGTCGCGCCGCCACGCCGGCAGGTAGGCGCGCACGCCGCTGCGGATGTCCTGCATCGCCAGGATGAGGAAGAACGCGTAGATCGGGATGAGGATGAGGTTGAGCCCGAAGGTGATGATCCAGTCCACCCCGGCCACCGAGTCCTTGGCCCAGGCGCTCAACCGGCGCGGCACCGCCTCCACCAGATCCTTGGTCGAGGTTTCCAGCGACTCGATCATCGGCGCCAGCCAACGGGCGCCGGAGGAGGGATCGCCGCCGCCGCGCAGCTCGGCCATCAGCAGACGCGCCGCCGTCTGGCCCGCCTGCTCCTGCTCCGCGCAGCGTTGGACGAAGGTTTTTGCCGCCTTGAGCTGATCCGCGCTGGCGCTGATCGCGGTTTCCGTGGTCATGCGCTGCACCGCCCCCGCCAGCTCCTGGTCGAGGCGGGCGGCATCCACCGGCAACGGGGCGCCGACCTGATCGCAGGCGGAGCGCAGGCTCTCGGCCTTCAGCTCCTTGGCCCCGGAGCGCACCGCCCGCATCAGGCCGGCGGTGAGGATGTAGTGGCGGGCGGTGGCGCGGCCCTTGGCGACGATGCGTTTCTGCCATTCGCCGCGCACCTCGGCCGGCAGCTTGGCGGCGGCGTCGCCGATCTCGGCCGCGGTGGCGCCGGGCCAGGCCGGGGACCACACGCCATCACCGGCATCCTCGGCCCGCTCGGCCCCGACCGTCGGCCACTGGTCCAGCGGCAACCCGTGCTTGGCGGCGGCGAGCAGGGCCGCGATCTCATCCAGACGCAGTGCCAGGGTGGTGGCCGGCAGCGCCGAGAGATGGGCCAGGGCGCGGTCATCGACCTCCAGGCCCGCCACGCTGCGCAGCTTGTCCTGGCGTTCGCGCACCCAGTCGAGCGCCGCATCGAACATGCCCTTGGCGTCGTAACGGCCGTTGCCGTTGCTGTCGGTGAAGGGCTCGCCGTCATCCCAACGCCCATTGTGGTTCACATCCACATAGGGTTCGCCGTTGAACAGGCGCGAGGCCAGGCTCGACGACTGGCGGATGACGGTCGGCACCACCAGCACCGTGCCCAGCACCAGCAGGGTCAGGAAGATCAGGAACGGCACCCCGGCGGCGATGCTGCGGGGCAGCTTCCACGAACGGTGCAGCACATCGACGATGGGGGTCAGGATGTAGGCGATGCAGAAACCGATCGCCACCGGCACCAGCACATCGCTCAGGGCGCTGATGACCGGCAGGGTGATCGACGCGGTCTCGCGCAGGGACCACGAACACATGGCCACCGTGGTGGCGATGAGCAGCACGCGGATCCAGGGATGCTTGAGCAGCTCGTTCATAATCTCACCCGTTCCAGACGTTGACGTTGGCGTTCATCCAGTCCGCTGCGGAACGGCACCAGTTCCAGGAAATCCTCGAAGCGGTCGCTCGGCTGGCTGCTGAAGATGCCATGATCGATGAGCAGGAAGGTAACCCGGCCCACATCCTCGGGGCCATGCAGCCCCTGGGCCGCCAGCACCGGCCCGGCCAGCAGACCGTACTGATCCACCGCGACATCCAGCACCCCGGAGACCAGCTCGCCCGCATCCAGGTGACGTTTGGCCGCGTCGTTTTCACGTTCGCGCCCCAGGGTCTTCACCGCATGACGCAAACCTTCACCCACCAGGGCGAAGGCCTCGGGGGCGTAGCGCTGCGAGGCCCGCGCAATCGCGACAAGATCGACCGGTTCGGACATGGCGGGGATCGTTCGCCCGGCATCGGGCGGAGCAAGCGCGGCAAGGCACAGCCCGGTGGCGTCCCCCGGCGGGTTTCATAGCCTGCCGGGACCGGAGTCCTCCCATGCGCACGTGGTTGCTGCTCGCCGTCCTGCTGCTCACCTCCCTGCTGGATGGCGAGGACCTCGCCCCCGGCGCCCACAAGCACCTCGTCTGCCTCAATGACGCCAAACACACCTACGATGTGTTCCTGCCCAAGGCCTATGGCGACAAACCGACCGAGAGCTTTCCGGTGCTGTTCATTTCCGGCCCCGGCGGCAATCCCGGTTTCCTGCGCCTGGAACCCTGGGCCGAACGCCAGGAGGTCGTCCTCGTCACCATCAACGAATCCAAGAACGGCGACTGGGCGCCGATCCATGCGGCGCAAAAAGCGGTCAGCGCCAGCGTGTTCGCCACCCTGCGCCTGCACCATTGCCTGCGTTTCTCGACCGGCCACAGCGGCGCCGCCTGGGCGAGCGCGGCCCTGGCCAACAAGTTCGGCGATGACTGGGCCGGCGTGCTGTTCAACATCAACTCCCAACGCACGGAACCGCTGCGCAAGCACATCGCCAGCGGCTATATCGCCGGCACCATCGACGGCACCTATCCCATCGAAGACGTGAAGGCCGACGTGGCCAAGGCCCGCGCCGCCGGCAATCCGGTGCGCACCCTTTACCGCGAGGTCGGCCACGTCAGCTCCAAGCCGGAGGAGATGATCGAGATGCTCGACTGGATGCTGGAGCTGGAACGCCTCAACCATCCCCGCCTGACCCCGGCGGATCTCAAGGCCGGCCTCGCCCGGCTCCAGCAACGCATCACCGATCTCAAGGCCCTGACCGATCCGGTGGCCCAGGCCAAACAGGCCGCCGACCTGCTCACCATCGACCGCGTCCTCGCCAGCAAGGACGCGACCGATCTCGCGACCCTGTGGGGCAAGGGCGAACTCGTGCGCATCGACGCCCTCAGCGAGCCGATCCCGCGCCACCGCGCCCTGGATGCGCTGGTCGCCACCCCCTGGGCGGCCAAGCTGCCCTCCGCCATCCTTCAGGACGTGCGCAAACGCGCCACGGAACTGGAGAAGGACAAGACGGTGAAAGCCGATGCCGACAGTCAGCGCGCCCTGGCCCAGGTCCGGCTGGCCGCCGAGAAGGTCGGCACCAGCACCTCGGCGAGACAGGCGGTGGCACAGCAATTCGCCATGATCGCCCAGCGCTGGCCCGACACCGAGGCCGCCAGCGACGCCAAGAGCGAAGGCGAGAAGCTGCTGGAAAGTCCGAAAAAGAAGAAGTGATCCCGCTGCCGTCCGCATCCACCAGGGAAGGCGGACGGGCGGTTCACGCCGTGCGGACGAATGGAATGGTGCTGGGCTCGACGCCCAGGATCTGCCGCAGGCGACGCTGGATGCCCGCCACGTCCAGACCATGCAAGGCCAGCTGACGTTCGCGTCCGGCATGGGGCACCAGTTCGTCGCGCACGCCCAGACGCACCAGCGACAGACGCAGCCCCAGATCCATCACGGCGGTGGCCACGAGCGAGCCGAAGCCGCCCGGCAGGGCGTGGTCCTCGGCGGTGACGATCACGTCATGGTCGGCGGCCAGTTCCGCCAGCAACGCCGTGTCGACGGGCTTGGCGAAACGGGCGTTGACCAGGGTGATGTGGTCGGCGTCGGCACCCAGTCCGGCGAGCGCCTCCCAGGCGGTCTTCACCGGGGCGCCATAGGCCCACACCATGACGCGGGGACGGCCCGCCACCCGCAGGGCCGAGGCCGTGCGCAGCACCTCGGCCTTGCCCAGGGCGAGAGGCGAGGAGGTCCAGGCGCACTGGGGCACCTCGTCCTTGGGATACCGGATGAGATAACCGGCCGCGCGGTCATCACCCTGGCGGTGCTGGTGCGTGAAGCGCAGCATCGCCTCCAGTTCGGTCCCGTCCTTCGGCGCCATCAGCACCAGGCCCGGCAGGCACGCGCTCCAGGCGATGTCGTAGAGGCCGTGGTGCGTCTCGCCGTCCTCGCCCACCAGACCGGCGCGGTCGAGGGTCACGACGATGCCGAGCCTGCGCTGCACCACGATCTCCTGGAAGATCTGGTCGTAACCGCGCTGGGCGAAGGTCGAATAATGCGCCACGATGGGCAGCATGCCGCTGATGGCGAGGCCCTCGGCGAAACCGAAGCTGTGCTGTTCGCAGATGCCCACGTCATAGACCAGTTCCGGCATGCGCTGGCCCACGGCGCGCAGGCCGGTGCCGGACGGCATGGCAGCGGTGATCGCCACCACGCGCTTGTCCTCGCCCGCCAGCGACGCCACCGCATCGGCGAACACCTGGCTGTAGGTGCGGCCCTTGGGCGCCACCGGCAGGAACGCGCCCGTGTCGGTGTCGAAGCCCTTCGGCCCGTGGAATTTCAGCGGATCCTTGATCGACGGCTCCCAGCCGCCGCCCTTCTGGGTGACGACATGGACCAGCACCGGCCCCTTCAGTTCGGACACCCGGCGCAACAGGTCCTCGGTCGCCGCCAGGTCGTGCCCGTCCACCGGACCGTAATAGCTGAACCCGAGATCCTCGAAGATGTAGCCGGGGCTGATGAGCTTGTGCGCCGCCAGCTCCAACTGGGCGGCGAACTTCTCGATGCCCTTGCTGCGCGGAATGCGCTTCAGCACATGCATGAAGCGGCTGCGCAGGTGCTGGAAGGTCTGGCCGGTGCGGATGCGGTCGAGGTGCTGGTGCAGCGCCCCCACCGGTGCATCGATGAAATTGCCGTTGTCGTTGAGCACCACCAGCAGGTCGCTCTTGAGCTGCCCCGCATTGATGAGCGCCTCGAAGGCCATGCCGCCGGTCATCGAGCCGTCGCCGATCACCGCCACGGTGCGGCGGCGCTGGCCCTGACGACGATAGCCCTCGGCCACGCCCACACCGGTCGAGATCGAGGTCGAGCTGTGACCGACCTTCGCCAGATCATAGACGCTCTCGGCCGGATCGGGGAAACCGGACAGGCCGCCTTCCTGACGATTGGTGAAGAAATCCTTGGCCCGGCCCGTCACCAGTTTGTGCGGATAGGCCTGATGGCCCACATCCCACAACAGGCGGTCGCTGGAGAAATCGAACACCCGGTGCAACGCCAGGGTCAACTCGACCACGCCCAGGTTCGACGCCAGGTGGCCGCCGAAACGGCTGGTCGCCTCCTTCATGCGGTTGCGCATCTCGGTCGCCAACCCCGCCAGCTCGGCGGCATCGAGACGCCGCAGATC
The DNA here is from genome assembly GCA_036023115.1 of Brasenia schreberi. NCBI lineage: Eukaryota > Viridiplantae > Streptophyta > Magnoliopsida > Nymphaeales > Cabombaceae > Brasenia > Brasenia schreberi. The sequence goes on from JAYKKT010000007.1 coordinate 44,043, forward strand.
GGCGGGCGAGATGAGGCTGTCGAGCAGGGGTTGCGGCTTCATACGGCCCGGGTGTATAGCGGCGGATCGGGCCAGCCTAGCGACAACCTCCGCGCCTTTCGCCCCGGTGCCGCACCGCCAACCGTCTTGCGCATCCCGATCCCGCCACACCATCCCGCCCCATGCTTACCGCCGTGATCGGAACCGGCACCTGGGGCACGGCCGCCGCCGCCCAACTCGCCCGCGCCGGGCACCCGGTGCGCCTGTGGGGCCGCGATGCGGCCAAGACCGCCCTCCTCGCCGCCGGGCGCGTCCACCCGCAACTGCCCGGCTGCCGGCTGCCCGATGGCCTGACCATCACCGCCGACACCGCCGACCTGATGGACGCCGATCTCGTGCTGTGGGCCGTTCCGACCCAGCACACCCGCGCCAGCGCCCGGCATCTGCGCCCGTTCCTGTCCGCCACCGTACCGGTGGTGTCGCTGGCCAAGGGCCTGGAGGAAGGCTCGCTCCTCCGCGTCAGCGAGATCCTCGCCGCCGAACTCGGACCGCGCCCCTACGCCTGCCTGTCCGGCCCGGCCATGGCACCCGAGATCGCCCTCGGCCGCCCCGCCGCCCTGGTCGCCGCCGGTGACGACGCCACCTGCCGTACGCTGGTCGGACGCCTGCACGGCCCGCGGCTGCGCATCTACACCAGCCCGGATCTGGTCGGCGTCGAACTCGCCGGCGCGCTCAAGAACGTGGTCGCCGTCGCCGCCGGTCTGTGCGAAGGCCTGGGTCTGGGCGACAACGCCAAAGCCGCTCTCATCACCCGGGGGTTGGCCGAGATGCGTCGCCTGGGCCGCGCCCTCGGCGCCCTCGACGCCACCTTCGCCGGCCTCGCCGGGGTCGGCGACCTGCTCACCACCTGCTACAGCAACCACGGCCGCAATCGCGCCCTCGGCCTCGCCCTCGCCGCCGGCACCCCGCCCGGTGACCTGCTCACCCGTGGCGGTCCGGTCGCCGAAGGGGCCTGGACCTGCCGGGCGGCAGTGGAACTCGGTCGCAAAGCTGGTATCGAGTTGCCCATTGCCTTCCAGGTGGCATCCGTCATCTGGAACGCTACACCCGTTGCCTTCGCGTTGGATCAACTCCTCGCCCGTGCCCCCAAGGAAGAAGACGCATGAACATCACCGCCGCCCGCCCGGTCCTCAGTCTGGCCTGCCTGGCCGGTCTGACCGTCGCCTCGATGCCCGCCATGGAAGTCGAGCAGGCCCGCGCCACCGACGATTTCTATCTCGGCGTCGATCTGCTGAGCAAGCAGTACGACCAAGGCATCGTCCGCAATGACGACGCCACCGTGCGCGAAACCCTCGCGGCCCGCTATTTCGACTTCGGCATCAAGCTCCAGGCCTTCCAGGCCCTTGGCGAAGACGGCGCCGCCCCCAGCGAGATCACCGCCGCCAACCACCCGAAGCGCGCCAAGGCCGGTGAGACCACCGAGCTCAGCCTGCGTCTCGACTACCTGATCGAAGTGAAGGACCTGCTCCAGGTCCTGCCCTACTTCGAACACATCAACTACCCCTACCTGCGCAACATGCCGCTCAAGAACGACCAGAACTGGCTCGGTCTTGATGCCTGGTGGATGACCCCGCTGGCCGGCGTCGAGCTCGGCGCCAACGTCGCCTACAACGCCTTCTACGATGTCACCGGCGATACCGGCGGCATGGCCGGCTGGAGCAACAACCACCTGCTCAAGGGCAGCTTCGGCGCCCGCGAGTTCTACCAGTACGCCCCCATCGACATCACCCTGTGGCAGTTGTTCAACTGGGGCAACGGCAACTACAACCGTTTCGCTGGCCAGGGCGACCTCCAGAACCCGGATGTCAATGTGCCTTCCGGCAACTCGGACTGGACGCATGGCCTGAACACCTTCGATATCGGCGCCACCGTGCTGCACCCCCTGGCGTTCCGCGACTGGTGGTTCACCGCCACCGCCGAAGGCCACTTCTGGGTCATGAAGGCCGACCGCGAACGCTTGGCCGACAACAACATCGACCGCAACGAGATCGTCCTCAGCCTGGGCGTCCGTTACTGGCCCGGTGCCGAGGAAAAGATCAAGAACTGAGCCTGACCGCTCGTTTCCTGACGTTCCCGCACGAACGGCTGCCGCTTGGCAGCCGTTCGTCGTTTTCAGACACCCGCCTCCGCGCGGTGAAGTCCGACACCAACGGGCTTGAGGTCGTCGGCCCGACCGCATCCTCCGGGCCATGACACGCATCCTGGTGGTCGACGATGAAGCCGCGCTGCGGCAGATGCTCGAAGTGGTCCTGCGGCGTGACGGCCATCAGGTCAGCTTCGCCGCCAACGGCGCCGAAGCCCTGAACCTCCTCGCCAGCACCCCGGACATCGGTCTGGTGCTCAGCGATCTGCGCATGGAGCCGATCGATGGCCTCGCGCTGCTGCAACAGATCAAACAGCGTCACCCCGAGGTGTTCGTCATCATCATGACCGCCTTCGCGGAATGGGACACCGCCCTGCGCGCCATGCGCCTGGGCGCCTACAATTTCCTGCGCAAGCCCTTCGACACCCAACTCGCCAAGCAACTCGTCCACCGCGCCATCGAAGCGCGCGAACACTGGCTCGCCGCCCGCGCCGCCGGCAAGCCGGGCGAGACCATCCACATGGTCGGCACCAGCGAATCGCTCCAGGCCATCCAGGCGACCATCGAACAGGTCTCCACCACCGACTCGACCGTGCTGGTGACGGGCGAGAGCGGCACCGGCAAGGAACTCGTCGCCCGCGCCATCCACTACGCCTCGCTGCGCGCCGACGGTCCGCTGGTGCGCATCAATTCCGGCGCCCTCGCCCCCAACCTGTTGGAAAGCGAGCTTTTCGGCCACGTGAAAGGTTCCTTCACCGGTGCCATCGAGGACCGTCCCGGCCTGTTCGCCCTGGCGGACGGCGGCACCCTGTTCCTCGACGAGGTGGCGGAGCTCGCGCCGGAAACCCAGATCAAATTGCTGCGGGTGCTGGAAAACGGCGAGTACCTGCCGGTGGGCGGACGCGAGGTCCGCTCCTGCAACGTGCGCGTGGTCGCCGCCACCAACCGCGATCTGCAGCAGATGGTCCAGGCCGGCAGCTTCCGCGAAGACCTCTACTACCGGCTCGCCGTCATCCCCCTCCATCTGCCGCCCCTGCGGGAACGGCCCGAGGACATCCCCCTGCTTGCCGGCCACCTGCTCGCACGCCATGCCGTACGCATGCGGCGCGGCATCTCCGGTTTCACCCAGCAGGCGCTCGCCGCCATCCAGGCCCATCCCTGGCCCGGCAACATCCGCGAACTCGACAACTGCATCCAGCGCGGCGTGGCCCTCACCAATGCGGGCGACATCGACGTGCCCGCGCTGTTCGGTGACGCTCTTCGCACCGGCGCCAGCAGCAGCGCCTCCCGCACCGCGGTGAACGCCGTGGACGATCCCCTGGCCAGGCTTGAACGCGGCGAAGCCATCGAACTGGAGCGCCTGCTGCTGGAGCGGGAACGCCGCCTGATGGAAGCCGCCCTCAACAAGACCGGCGACAACCTGACCGAGGCCGCCAAACTGCTCGGAATCAGCTTCCGCCAGATCCGCTACCGCGTGCGCCAACTCGGCCTCAGGTAGTTTCGAGTTTCGGGTTTCGGGGGACAGCCCGGCGTCATACGTAGGGAAGGCGCTCTCCCGGAGAGGCCGCATCGACCACTCATCGTGCGTTGGCCATGATCTGGCTTTCTACTCCTGGCTGGCTTGACATCAGGCGATCAGCCACGCTTGCGTCCCGAAACCCGAAACTCGTAGCCTCTTCCCATCCCCAACAGCGCCCTAGGCTCCCGCGCTCGCTTGGGGATTTGGTCTCGGGGCGGACGAAACGCGGACCGACCGAGGATCTCCGGTCGTCGCCGGTTTCCCGCAACCCGAAACCTGAAACCCGAAACTCCGAAGGAACTGCCATGCTGCGCACCCATACCTGCGGCGCCCTGCGCGCCGAGCACATCGAACAGACCGTCACCCTGTGCGGGTGGGTGCAGAATCGCCGCGACCACGGCGGCATCATCTTCATCGACCTGCGCGACCGCGACGGCCTGACCCAGATCACCTTCGATCCGGACCTCTGCGGCCAGGCCCACCACGACAACGCCAACCGCGTGCGCTCGGAATGGGTGCTCCAGATCACCGGCGTGGTCAAAAGCCGCGGCGACCGCACCAATCCCAACATGCCCACCGGCGCGATCGAGGTGTTCGTCAAGGAGCTGATCGTCCTCAACAAGGCCGAGACCCCGCCCTTCGAAATCGACGAACACGCCAAGGTCGGCGAGGAAGCCCGCCTGAAGTCGCGTTTCCTCGACCTGCGCCGTCCCGGCATGCAGCACAACCTCATCACGCGCCACCGCGTGACCAAGATCGTGCGCGACTACTTCGACGCCGAGCGCTTCATCGAGGTCGAGACGCCCACGCTGTGCAAGTACACCCCCGGCGGCGCCCGCAACTTCCTGGTGCCCTCGCGCCTGCACGCCGGATCGTTCTACGCCCTGGCGGAATCGCCCCAGTTGTTCAAGCAGCTGCTGATGGTCGGCGGCTACGACCGCTACCTCCAGATCGCGCGCTGCTACCGTGACGAGGATCTGCGCAACGACCGCCAGCCCGAATTCACCCAGATCGATCTCGAAATGTCGTTCATCGACATGGACGACATCATGGACATCGGCGAGGGCATGGCCCGCGCGGTGTGGAAGAAGATCCTGAACGTCGATCTGCCCGCGAAATTCCGCCGCATGACCTGGGCCGAAGGCATGAACACCTACGGTTCGGACAAGCCGGACCTGCGCTACGGCATGGAGATCGTCGATCTCACCGACTGGGCTCCGACCAGCGGTTTCAGCGTGTTCCAGAAGGCCGTCGAGGCCAAGGGCGTGGTGCGCGCCATCAACGCCAAGGGCGCCAACGAACAGTTGTCCCGCCGCACCCTCGACCAGCTCACCGAATTCGCCAAGGGCCTCGGCGCCAAGGGGCTCGCCTGGATCAAGATCGGTGCCGATCCGACCAAGGCCGAGGATTGGCAGGGCCCCGCCGCCAAGAACATCACCGAGGCCGCCCGCCTCGAACTCGCCAAGCGCCTGGCCGTCGGCCCCGGCGACGTGCTGTTCTTCGGCGCTGATTCCTTCAAGGGCGTCTGCACCGTGCTCGGCGCCGTGCGGGTCGAACTCGGCACCAAGATCCTCAAGCTCGCCAAGCCCGACGACTGGCAGTTCCTGTGGATCCACTCCGCCCCGCTCTACGAGTGGTCGGAAGACGCCAACGCCTTCGTCGCCAACCACCACCCCTTCACCTCGCCCTACCCGGAGCACGTCGAACTGCTCAGCACCGACCCCGGCAAGGTGCTGTCGAAGAGCTACGACATGGTGCTCAACGGCAATGAGATCGGCGGCGGCTCGATCCGTATCCACGACGCCGAGACCCAGGGCAAGGTCTTCGCCGCCCTCGGCATCAGCGCCGAGGAGGCCGAGCGCAAGTTCGGCTTCCTGCTCCACGCCCTGTCCTTCGGCGCCCCGCCCCACGGCGGCATGGCCTTCGGCCTCGACCGCCTGATCATGCTGATCACGCACGCTGAATCGATCCGCGACGTCATCGCCTTCCCCCAAGAGCCCAGCGTGGATAAATCGCCCATTCCTTCTTCCCGCGACGAACTAAGATTTGTCCAGCCTCGGGACTGCCCGAATCCGGATGGTCCCCCAAGACCCAGCGACAAGCGAGCTCAGCGACAAGCAGCTCAAAGAGCTGCACATCGTCACGGCGGCGCCCGCCGTCTGAGCACCGCATTGCTGCGGCGCGCTGCGCTTCGCGCCGGAACAGGGGATGGCAGACGCCATCCCCTGTTCCATTTCCTGACACCTGCCCTTTTTTGCCGCAACCTTGCCCGCACGCCGGTTGTTCCGCCACCCCGACAGCCATCATCCCGTCATGACTTCTGGATCCTCTGCTCCCGGTCGCCCGACCGGCTCCGTCAACGCCCTCCTGGACCTCTTGGACGCCGTCACCGAAGCCCGGATCGCCAACCACCAGCTCCGCGCCTCGGTCCTGGCCTCGCTCCGGCTGGCCGCGGGCACCGGCGTCCTGCGTTCCGCCCGGCTCATGACCCTGCGCCATGACGGCCAGGTGCGCGAGATCATCGCCCATGGCGACGCCACCCAGAGCGAGGCCGCCGACCTGCTCCTGGCCTTCCGCGCCCGCGACACCCATGAACTCGCCCGCGATGGCGTCTTCACCGCCCTGCCCCTGGGCAAGACCAAGCGCGTCCATGCGGTGCTGCTGGTCGAGGACGGCCAGGACGACGCCCTCCACCTGCTCGCCGACCTGTTCCTCCAGTGGTGCGTGATGGCCGAGATGGCCAACCTGGAAAAGGCCGAACTGATCGACGAGAACTTCCAGCTCCGTGAAGAGCTCAAGGAACAGTTCAGCGACCGCAACATCGTCGCCGTGTCCGGTTCCTTCCGCCGCGTGATCGAAAACGCCCGCCGCGTGGCCGCCTCCGGCGCGACCGTGCTGATCGAAGGCGAGACCGGCACCGGCAAGGAACTGATCGCCCGCATCATCCACGAACACAGCTCGCGCGCCAACGGTCCGTTCATCACCGTGAACTGCGGCGCGCTGTCGGAATCGCTGCTCGAATCCGAATTGTTCGGTCATGTGAAGGGCGCCTTCACCGGCGCCGTCGCCGATCGCAAAGGCAAGTTCGAAGCCGCTCACGGTGGCACCATCTTCCTCGACGAGATCGGCGAGGTCGGCCACAGCATGCAGGTCCGCCTGCTGCGTGTGCTGCAAGAGATGGAGATCGAGCGGGTCGGCGACAACCGTACGCGCAAACTCGACGTGCGCGTGGTGGCCGCCACCAACCGCACGCTCGAACAAGAGGTGCAGAAGGGTACGTTCCGCGCCGACCTGTATTACCGCCTCAACGTCGTCTACCTGCACATCCCGCCGCTGCGCAACCGCCCCGAGGACATCCCGCACCTCGTCGAGCACTTCCTCAACCACTACTGTCAGCGCAACGTCAAATACATCGAAGCGATCAGCCGCGAGGTGATCGAAACGCTCAGCCGCTATCCCTGGCCCGGCAACGTGCGCGAGTTGGAGAACTGCATCGAGAAGATCGTGGTCATGGCCCCCGGCAAGGAGATCACCCTGGATCTGCTGCCCATGTCGGTGATGGCCTTCGATCCGCACCTGTCCCGCGACACCACCACGGGAACCGCCGCCACCGCCAGCGCCCCGATCAGCTTCGAGACCCGCCTGGCCGCCTACATGCGGATCGAGACCCACGGCGCACTCGAACGTGCCGCCGGCGACCTGTATGAACGCGTGCGGGCCAAATGGGAACGCTACCTGTTCGAATCCGTGCTCGACGCCTGCCAGAACAACAAGAGCAAGGCGGCCCAGATCCTAGGCATCACCCGCAACACGCTGCACACCCGTTTGAAGGAGCTGTGCGACGTGAAACGCGAGTGGACGGTGGAATAAGACCGGCTGGCGACAGAGGACAGCGGGCCGGGACACCCCCGGTCCTCCCGCGGTTCAGCGACCACGTGGCCGTCTTCGTCGGACCGGCCGTCACCCGCGTCCGAAACGCGGCGTGAACAGCCGGCTGTGTTCCTCAAGGGCGAAGCGGTCGGTCATGCCGGCGATGTAGTCGGCGACCGAACGGTGCAGGCCTGCCCCGGCGGCGCGGGAGGCGAATTCAGGCGGGAGCGCGTCCGGATGCGCGACGAAAAAGCCGAAGAGATCGCGGATGACGCGCCGCACCGCATGGAATGAACCATTGATGCGGTGGTGACGGTAGAGGTGCACGAACAGCCAGCGTTCCAGCTCCTCCTTGGCTTCGCGCATGCTCGCCCCCAGTTCGGTGATGGCCTCGGGATGGGCCCGCAGCGTCGCCAGACTGTCGATGCGGTGATCCTGCAGACGCCGCTCGCTATGCTCCACCAAGTCGTCGATCAGCCTTCCCATGAGCAGGCGGAGCGCCCGGTCCAACACCAGTTTCTGCGCCGCCCCACGGGGACAGCCTGCCACCGCTTCGTCCCAGGCTCCGCGCCACAACGCCACTTCCTGAAATGATTCCAGGGTGATGTAGCCGCCGCGCAGACCATCATCGATGTCGTGGCAGTCGTAGACGATGGAATCCACCGCATCGACGAGTTGCGCTTCCAGAAGCGGCGACTCCTCGGGATGGAAGCGCCCGGGGATGAGCGACCGGTCATCGTGCGCGCCGTGCTTCACCATCGCCTCGCGCACTTCGTAGGTCAGGTTGAGCCCGGGGAACTCGGGATAGCGCGTCTCCAGCTCCTCGATGATGCGCAGCCCCTGGCGGTTGTGCTCGAAACCACCGTGATCCACCATCAGTTCCGCCAGCATGTCCTCGCCGCGATGGCCGAAGGGCGGATGGCCGATGTCGTGGATCAGCGCGATGCATTCGGTCAGGTCCTCGTTCAAGCCGAGCCGCCGGGCCGCCACCGACGCCAACTGCACGACTTCGAGCGTGTGGGTCAGCCGCGTGCGGAAATGATCGCCCTCGTCGTTGGTGAAGACCTGGGTCTTGTACTGCAACCGGCGGAATGCGCGGCTGTGGACGATACGATCCCGGTCGCGCTGGAACTCGGTGCGAAAGGCGTCCTGCGACGCCGGATGCTGGCGGCCCCGCGACTGCGACGCACGCATCGCATACGGGGCGAGGTCGCGGTCTTCACGGGCTTCGATGTCGAGACGGGTGCGGGGCATGGCGGGAGAGTCAAGCCCAGACACCAGCGCGCCAGCGGCAAAAACCACAGAAACCACCGATACGCGTCCGCATCTCGGCCGCGCTCACACCAGCATGATGTCCGCCGCGATCAGCCCGTCGCCCAGCGCCCTTCGCATTCCCCGAACAGGTTCTGCGCTTCCGCCGGACCCCAGGAATTGCGGGGATAGGTGTGGACAGGCGCCTGCTGCATGGCGACCCGCAGGCTGTCGGCCCAGCGCCAGCTTTCCTCGATCTCGTCCGAACGGATGAACAGCGCCTGGTCGCCCATCACCACGTCCTGCAAGAGGCGCTGGTACGCCTCGGGGCTGGGTTTCGGAAATGCCTTGGCGTAGTCGAAACCCAGGCTGGCGGGACGGATGACCATGCCCTGACCGGGTTCCTTCACATCGAAGGACAGATCGATGCCTTCGTTGGGCTGGACGCGGATGGTCAGCGCATTGGGACGCAGATGACATTCGTTGTAGCTGCCGAACAAGGTGGTCGGCGGCATGCGGAACTGGATGCGGATGGACGTGAACCGCTCGGGCAGGTGCTTGCCGGTGCGCAGCAGGAAGGGCACGCCACCCCAGCGCCAGTTGTCGATATAGGTGCGGCAGGCGATGTAGGTCTCGGTCTCCGATTCCGGATCCACCCCGGGTTCCTGGCGGTAGCCCTCGAACTGGGCGCGCACGATGTGCTTGGCCACGTCCGGCATGTCCGTGGGCAGGCGCAGGGCCTGGAGCACTTTGACCTTCTCGTCGCGGATGGCCTTGGCGCTGATGGCCCCGGGCGGTTCCATCGCCACCAGGGCGACCAGCTGGAGCAGGTGGTTTTGCAGGATGTCGCGGATGGCGCCCGAGGTGTCGTAGTAGCCGCCGCGGCCTTTCTCCATGCCGACCGTCTCGGCCACGGTGATCTGCACCAGCTCGATGTATTTCTGATTCCAGAGCGGTTCGAAGAACGCGTTGCGGAAACGCAGCACCAGCAGGTTCTGCACCGTCTCCTTGCCCAGGTAGTGATCGATGCGGTAGAGCTGGTCCTCGCCCAGCAGCTTGAGCAGTTCGGCGTTGAGCACGCGGGCGCTGGGCAGATCGGTGCCGAAGGGCTTTTCCACCACCACCCGGCGATGCAGACCGGTGGACTGGTCGAGCAGGCCCGCCGCGTGCAGATTGGCGACGGTGGGCAGGAAGAGATCGGGTTTCACCGCGAGATAGAAAACGCGATGAGCCGGACCGCCGGCCAGGGCGTCGAGCTGCTCGCGCAGCGCGCCGAATCCGGTGCCGTCTTCGAGATGGCACTGGACGTAATGGGTCAGAGCGAGGAACGATTCCCAACTGTCGTAGCCACAACCCTGGGGCGCACAGTCGGTGAGCTGGCCACGGAAATCCGCGGCATTCCACGGACGCCGGGCGACGCCGACCAGTTGCAACCGGCCCGGGAAGAGATGCTGGCAATGGGCGGTATACAGCGCCGGAACCAGCTTGCGGGCGGTCAGGTCGCCGGAGGCGCCCAGGATGACGACCTGGGTCAGTTCATGGTCACGGGGGGCGGGCATGGGGGCACCATGTCCCGCCGATCCGTCCAGCGCAAGACCAAGGGCCGACGGCATTGTGCAGGCCGTATCCACGCTGCATTCCAACCGCCTCGCCGGGACCACGGCCCGACCTCCGATGCGGCACGCCGCCGTGACCGGAAACGACGATACCCCGTGTCACCACAGGGTATCGTGCAGAATCCGCCAGGCGGACGGATCAGATCGCGGCGGGCGCGGTCTTGGCTTGGTCGAGGCCGTCGATCTCGCTGGGGGTGAGGACACCCTTTTCCACCAGCAGGCTGATCAGGCGCTCGTGTTTGCGGCGCAGCTTGTCGAGCTGATAGGACGCATCGTCATTGCCGGCAGCGGCAGCGGCGGCGCGGGGCGCGGGGCGATAGGCGGGCGCGGGACGGGGTTCGCGCATGCGCACACCGAATTCGCGCGGTTCGTCATAACCGCCGCCATGGTCGCCGTGGTCATCTTCACGGGATTCCGGACGGGGGATGCGGGGCTCGGTCAGGGTGACGCCGACCGCCTTCATGCCCTTTTCACCGACTTCCAGTTCGTAGGAGACCTTCTCGCCGACCTGCAGGTAGCGGAAGCCTTCCATATTGATGTTGTTCTGATGAACAAAAACGTCTTCAGCGCCATCGTCGGGCTGGATGAAGCCATAACCGCGACGACGATCGAAACGCACAACAGTTCCGGTGCTAGCCACTGGGACACTCCCTTGGTGAAGCCATCGCTATTGATGGCGGGTGGATTGTTCAGGTTGTTCGGGAGGAACCGATCAGGTCACAACTGGCCATTCCAGCATCCACTCGGACAATCCATGAAGCGGGGATTGTGCGGCGGTCGCCTTCGGTGCAAGCGCGGCCGCCGACCGTCTCGGCGGCAGGATCACCGGCTCCATCCTTGCCCACCGCCGGGCCAGCGGATAGGCCACCACGGTGTCTTTCCGCCGGCACACCGGCCCACCCCCCACGCGGAGACCCCGTGCCCGAACCCAAGCTCGCCAAGGATGGCAACCTGCGCTTCGCCGGCCTGCCCTGTCGCGGTTATCCTGCGGATCCCGACGCCCTGCACTCCCAGGTGCTCGGTCTGCTGGCCGGATCCCAGGCCAAACCCTATGGCCCGGTCATGCTATGGTTCGCAAACGGCCCGGAGGACATCGCCTCGGCCCAATGGGACTGCCTCGTCGGCACCGCCATCACCGGCCTGCCTCCCGCATCGGCTTCCGCCACCGGGATGATGATCGAGGACTACCGCGGCCTGCTCGCCCTGAGCCTGCCCCACGCCGGCCCCATCCGCGAGCTGCCGATCACCTGGCGACGCCTGGTGGACCACGCCCAGCGCCTGAGCCTGGGCACGGTGCGTCCGTACTGGCGCCTGAGCCTGCGTCGCCGTCGCATGCCGGACGGCAACCCCCTGCCCATCGCCGAAGCCGCCATTTTCCTGGAACGCTGATGTCACCGGGCGAATCCCCGCCCGTGCACCGGGATCGCCATACCTCGGTGGAGATCGTGGCGGTCCCGGCCGCCACCGCCCCACCGACCCCCTGGCGCACCCGCATCACCCTGGCGGTGCTCATTCTGGTGCTGGCAGGGACCCTGGTGTGGATGGCGCGCTGGCGCCCACCCCTGGCCCAGGACGACCTCAGCTGGGAGCAGATCGCCCCGCCCCCCACCGTACCCATGCATCCCTGGCGCTGGATCGTCATCCACCACAGCGCCAGCCGGGGCGGCGACCCCCAGGTCTTCGATCACGCCCACACCCAGCAACGGGGCTGGGACGGCATCGGCTACCATTTCGTCATCGGCAACGGCCATCCCATGCCCCTCGGCCGCATCGAAGCGACCTTCCGCTGGCGCAACCAGATGCACGGCGCCCATGCCGGTGGCACCAACAGCAAGGAATACAACGGCGACGGCATCGGCATCTGCCTGGTCGGGGATTTCGAACACGACGGCATCGACCCCTATGAGGAACGCCGTCTGGTCGAACTCTGCGCCCTGCTGCTCGACCGCATCCCCACCCTGTCGCCGGGCAGGCTCATCGGCCACCGGGACGTGCCCGGCAAGCAGACCGCGTGTCCCGGCCGCAATCTGGACCTCGACCGCATCCGCGCCCTGGTGCGCGACCTGCGCGAAGGCCCCCGCTGAACCTCACGCGGACGGGCACACCCGGACGCGTGTATCAACCGCACGCACACCCCATCCGGGCGGTTCCTTGGCGGGACCGGAGGTGCGGTCTAGTCTCGCCGCCCGTGCTGGCGAACCCCTCGCCACGCCCGGACTGCGGAGAGCGCAATGGCTGACATGATCGATACCGCCCAGGCCAAGGAACTGCTTGGCTGCGACGACACCACGCTGAACGGCTACATCAACAATGGCAGCATCCGGGCGCAGCGCGTCGGCGGCAAGCTGATGGTCAACCGCGAAGACGTGGACGCCCTGGCCCAGGACGAAGGCACCATCGTCATCACCAGCGACAGCCAGGACCTCCAGATCGACCTGGAGGAGCCGGTCACGCAGATCGCTCCGAAAAACACCGCCAAGGCCGATTCCCAGGTCATCAGCTTCGGGGATGAGCTGGACGTGGTCAGCCTGGATGAGGCCGGCACCCAGGACCTGGCCGCCAAGGCCAAGACCAAGCCGAAGTCCGCTCCCGCCAGCGACGTCAACACCGAGATGCTGACCGCCGTCGAGGAAGACCCCGTCACCATCGACGACTCCGAAGCCGACGATTCCTCCTCCACCGGTCGCCAATCCGCCGCCAGCGGCGTGGCCTCGTCCCGCCGCAGCGTGCGTTCCAACCGTGCGTATGCCGACATCGCGGCCGTCGGGCCCCTGTGGCCCGCCCTCATGGCCGCCACCCTGCTGGTGACCATCGCCCTCACCGTGCCCACCTTCCTGGTCGCCATGGCCCCCCGTGGCACCGGCGCCAAGGACGCGGCCGGCAATGCCATGCGCGGTGCCGATGACGGTTTCGTCGCCAGCTTCGCCAGCACCTTCGCCGGTTTTTCGGTCGAACCCGATCGGGAACGCTACAGCAAACTGCACGGCGGGGCCGAGGGCTTCACCGAACTGCCCGAGAGCAAGTGGCGCTACCAGGACTATCTGGGGGCCTTCAAGAAGAACCCGGCCGGCAAGATCCAGAGCCTGACCATCATCGAAGTCCCGGTGGACGAGAGCGGCGTGCCGCTCAAGGCCAAGAGCGCCGGCGGCGACGTCTATGACGTGCGCGCCGAGAAGACCACCACCGCTGCCGGTGAGATCACCCAGTACAAGGTCGTGATCGACAGCGCCGCCAAGTAAGGCCGGAGACCCGCATACTGCCCGGTGGCCGTCCTCACGGCCACCGGGTATGCTTTTCCGGCACAGCTTGCCAGGCTCACGCCCCGGTCTAGCGTTGCATCACGTTTCCATCCTGGCCATCCTGGCACATCGCCCCGGAGTCCCCATGTCCATCACCCGCTCCCTCATCCTCGCGCCCCTCGTCGCCTCGCTGGCCCTGACCGGCTGCCAGTTGCGCAACGGCTCCAGTTCCGCGCCCGCCGCAGCGCAGGAAAATCCCGATGCCGGCCGCATCAGCGCCCTGGAGAGCGAAAACGCCCAACTCAAGGACAACCTCAAGACCGCCCAGGCGGAATTGGAAAAATCCAAGAGCGACAAGAGCCTGGGCAAGGCGCTCGGCAAGGAGCTGGGCAAGGGTGAGGCCATCGAAGGCACCACCGTCACCGAAGGCGGCGGCCTGGCTCTGAGCGAGGACTTCGCCTTCGCCAAGGGTTCCGCCGACCTCAACGAGGACGGCAAGAAGAGCATCGAGAAGATCGCCGCCCGTCTGAACGAAGGCGAGAACGCCAGCGCCAAGGTCTTCGTCGAAGGCCACACCGACGACACGCCGGTGGCCCGTCACGCGACCAAGGAGAAGTACGGCGACAACTGGGGTCTCTCGGCCGCCCGTTCCGCAGCGGTCATCCGCGCGCTCGAAGCCGCCCATGTCGACGCCAAGCGTCTGGTCGGTCGTTTCCGCGGCGAGCACGCCCCCCGCGCCACCGGCGAGGACAAGGCCAAGAACCGTCGCGTCGAGATCTTCCTCGGCGAATGAATCCCGGCCGCAAGCGGACCCGACCGGGCCCGTCTTCGGTTCATCCTGCCACCCATGCGGGTTTCCGCATGGGTGGTTCCCTATTCCGGTTCCCCCCTAGTCTGCCCCGCCATGCGCCTGCCTGCCCTGTTGTTGTCCTGTTGTGCCGCCCTGAGCCTGGGCGCGCACGGTTCCTCCGCTGAAACCAGCGGCCCGGCCGGCGCTCGCGAGGAAAACAGCGTGCTGGCCGATCGCGCCGTGCGCTACGTCAACGACTCCGTGCTGTCGGTGGGCGACATCCTGGTGCGCATGTATGACCGCCAGCACGAATTGATGCGCGAGAATGGGGGCAAGCCCCAACCCTTCACCGTCGAATTCGCCCAGCAGGCCCTCGAAGACCTCACCGACGAAGAGCTGCTGGTGCAATACGGCAAGCAATTCGCCAACGAACGCAAATTCCGGCTCGTCGATGCCGAAGAACTGAATCGGCGCATCAAAGGCGATCAGGACCGCAGCGGCGGCAGCCTGACCCTGCGCCAGCAGGCCGACCTGCGTCGTCGCTACGAACGCCAGCAGATCCTCGGCCTCGTGCTGCGCAGCATCTTCTATCCCCGTGCCGCCCACGTCACCGAAGACGAGGTGGCTGCCGCCTATGAGGCGCGCAAGGCGCAGTACAGCCGCCCTGCCCGCATCCAGCCGTTGGAGATCCTGCTGCGTGCCAGCGATCCCAAGGAACGCGACCTGGTGGGACAGGCCAAACGCCAATTGTTCAAGAACGTCCAGGAACTGGATGATGCCGCCCTGCGGCACCTGGCCGAGCAGCGGCTCGATGCGTTCATCGCCGCCTCGTCCCTCGACCAGGAACGCATCCTGACCGAGTTTGTGGCCGACATCGCCGGGGTCGGACGGACCGATCTGGATCGCAAGAGCGCCGACCAGGTCGCCGGCGCACGTCTGCTGGTCAAGCGCGCCGCGGGTCTGCGCGATCTCGCCGCCGCCCAGCGCCAGCTGGACGAACTCCGGGCCGGCTTGGCGGGCAAACCCGTGGGCGAACTGCCCGCCGCCTTCAAGGAGGCCGCCAAGCGCCTGAGCCAGGGACCGAACGCGGGCGAAGGCGGCGATCTGGGCTGGATCGAGCCCGGCTTCTATTCCGCCGAATTCGACCGGGCCGCCTTCACCTGTCCCGCCAACAGCCTGTCGCCGGTATTCGTGGCCGACAACGCCGCCTGTCTCGTGTTCATGGCCGCGCGTGAGGAAGCCCGCACCCGCCCCCTCGACGAGGTGCGCGGCGAGCTGCAGGAACTGCTGCGCCGCCAGCGCGAGGCGGAAGTCAAACGCAATGCCATCGCCATGCTGCGCTCCAAGGCCAGCATCCGTGATCTGGTGCCGCTGGCGCGCGTCATCGAATGATGAGGCCTGTCAGCGGCTCGCCCGCTGCGCATGGACCTGGACCCGCTGCCCGGTAATTTCGCCGACCACCCCACCGCCCAGGATTCCGGCATGTCCGTCGATACCGTCGTCCTTGAACGCGTCCGCGATGAAGCCCGCCGCCGGGGCGTACGTTGGACCACCCAGCGCCAAGTGATCCTGGAGACCATCGCCGACAGCGGCGACCACGTCACGGTCGAGGAGCTGCATCGGCTGGTGAAGACCCGCGACGATTCCGTCAGCCCCGCCACCGTCTACCGCACGGTGAACATGCTGGTCGAGATGGGCGTCGTCTCGAAGCGCAACTTCGAAAGCGCCAGCGCCAGCTTCGAATGGAATCTGACCAAACACCACCATGACCACCTGATCTGCACCACATGCGGATCCGTCACCGAGTTCGAGGACGACCGCATCGAGGTGATCCAGGAAGAGATCGCCGCGAGCTTCGGCTTCAGCCTGAGCCACCACCGCCTGGAACTGTTCGGCGTCTGCAACGACTGCCGTAAAGGCGCTGCGGCCGGCCACCGTACGGATGGCGCACCGCGCTGAACCGCCCGCTCACGGTTGCGGGAAGAAGCTTTCCACCAGGCCGAGATCGCGACCGGCCAGCCCGGCGGCCAGCCACAGGGCGAGGGCGATGAACGCCAGCACCAGGAGCAGGCGCCAGGGACCGACCGCCGTGATGCGTTCATCCCCCGGCAGGCGGATCAGCCCCGACAGATAGAGGCCCGTGCCCCCGGCGGCGGCGGCCCAGCAGGCCAGCACGGGATCGCGGCCCACCACGCCCCATCCCCACGCCACATCGGCAATGACCAGAAACTTGAGGGCGGCGGCGAGTTCCACCAGACCGCCGACCACTTTGAACTCGCCCATCCAGGCGCCCGCACGGGGCAGGCGTTGCAACCACGATGGACTGAGCGCGAGCAGGAAGAACGGCACCGCGATGGTGCCCGCATAGACCGCCATGCCGATGATCGGCCGCGTCCAGGCCCCCGATGCCACCGCCTGGGCCAGCACCGTCCCGGCGAAAGGCGCGGTGCAGGTGAAGGCGGTCACGGCGAAGGTCAGGCCCATGCCCAGCGCTCCCAGCACGCCCGCACGCCCGCCACCCACATGCGCCGTGAGCCCCGCCGGCAGACGCATGAACCAGACGCCCAGCAGCGACAGTCCGAAAGCGATGAAGAGGACCGCGATGAGCAGATTGGTGAGCGGGTGACCGGCGAGGGTGGCGAGATTCGCTCCGAACACGCCCGTCACCACCACTCCCAGACCGACGAAACAGAGGATGATGCCGCCCGCATAGGCCGCCGCGAGCGGCACCGGGCTGCGCCCCGTCACCGCCTGTTTGGCGAAGACGTTGAGGGTGAACGGGATCATCGGATAGGTGCAGGGCATGACGAGCGTGACCAGACCGCCCGCACACGCGAGCAACAAGAAGGCGAGCCAACCGTCGCCGGTGCCGGCATCGGCACCCTCCCCCCCCGCCAGGAAGGCGAGAAAACGTTCTTCCGCCGCCCGGTCCGTCGCCGCGAACACCTCGCTCCACCGGGTGGTCGTGCCATCCGGCGCGATGCGGATGTAGAGCGGCCTCGCCTGGGTGGCGAAACGCCGCTGCTGCCAATCCGCCAACGCCTCATGCGGCGGATCCGTGTTCACCAGGATGGGCAGGCCGCGATTCCAGGCGGCGATCACCGCCGGCAGGCGGAACACGGTGCGGGCCATGAGCTGGCAATTCACGCACGACGGACCGGTGAAGTCGAGCAACGCCGCGCGGCCCTGGGCCTTGGCCTCGGCCAGCGCGGCCTCGACCGCCGCCACGTCCGCCACCCGCCGCCAGCGGATGCCATCGGTCGCTGGCTCGGCCTGCCCGGGCTCGGCCAACGCCCTGCGGACCTCTTCGCGCACGATCTGCCGCACCGCCGCCGCATCCGGTGCAGCCACCGGGACCGCACCGCCAGTCGTCACCGACGGCAACGACACCGCCAACGCCAGCCCGCGCACCGGAATGAGGCACGTCTCTTCGGAACACGCCATGTAGTCCACCAGCACCGTGGCCGCGACCGCAGCCCCGTCCGGACGCACGGGCAGAGCGATGGGCAGGCGCAGCGTCACCGGCCCGGCGGGGAAGACCGGCAGGTCTTCCTGCAGATGCGTGGCGTGATCCGCCGTCGCCGGGCCGGTCGCCCGCGCCGGCGCATCCGGAGCCAGGGCCACCCGCGTGGCGACCCCGATGGTTCCGGTCAATTCCAGGCCATAGAGATGGAACCCCGCCTGTTTCGGTACGAAGCGGGCGAACAACGCCGCCTCCGCTCCGACGCCACGCTCCAAAGTCAGTTCCACCGTCACGCCCTGACGGGTGGCGGTGGCCAGCGGCTCGGCGGCAGCCAGGCCGCCCACGCAGAACGCCAGCAACAGCACAAAACGCAGAACGGACATGGCGATTTTCCCGGTGACAAAGCCAGCATGACATGCCCGCCGCGCCACGGAACCCAGGACGCGCCCACCATCGGCGCCTTGCCGCGCACCGCGCGTCGGCCGCTCCCCGTCCCTTGGCTCCCCCGCCTTCCCCGCTAGCGTCCGCGCTCCGCAGAAAAGCCCTGCACAGGAGCCGCCATGTCGACCGCGAAGCCCGCCCTCGTCCCCTGGACCGTCGCCAAATTCGGTGGCACCAGCGTCGCCACCGCCGCGCAGCTCCTCAAGGTCAAGGCCATCATCGACGCGGATGCACGCCGCCGCTTCATCGTGCCCTCGGCCCCCGGCAAAGCCGACCCCAAGGACACCAAGATCACCGACCTGCTGTACCTGGCGCACCAGCTCGCCAGCAACCAGCAGCCCATCGATCAGGTGTGGACCAAGGTCGAGGCCCGCTTCCTCGGCATCGTCGCCGACCTCAAGCTGGCGCTCAACCTCAAGCCCGTGCTGGATGAGGTCCGCCGCAACATCGAGGCGGGCACCACCGCCGATTACGTCGCCTCGCGCGGCGAAGCCATCCACGGCCACGTCGTCGCCGCCCTGCTCGGCGCGGAATATGTCGATGCCGCCGAAGTGATCTTCTTCGACCGCTCGGGCCGCCTGGACCCCAAGACCTTCCCCGCGATCAAGGCGCGCTGTTCAGACACCCGCAAACGCTACGTCATCCCCGGCTTCTACGGCACCGGCTTCGACGGCCAGGTGAAGACCTTCAGCCGTGGCGGCTCCGATGTCACCGGCTCGGTGGTCGCGAACGCGGTGGACAGCCACCTCTATGAAAACTGGACCGACGTGTCCGGCTTTCTCATGACCGACCCGCGCATCGTACCCGAAGCCAAGCCCATCACCGAGATCACCTACCGCGAGCTGCGCGAACTGTCCTACATGGGTGCCAGCGTGCTGCACGAGGAAGCCGTGTTCCCGGTGCGGGAAAAGGGCATCCCGATCAACATCAAAAACACCAACAAGCCGGAAGATCCCGGCACCATGATCGTGGTCGATCTGGAAGTGGACCCCAACAACATCCTCGCGGGCATCGCCGGGACCAAGGGCTTCACCAACATCCAGATCGAAAAAGCCCTGATGAACAATGAGATCGGCTTCGGTCGCCGCGTGCTCGACGTGTTTGAACGCCACGGTGTCAGCTACGAGCACACCCCCACCGGCATCGACACCATGTCGGTGATCGTCAGCGACAAGCAGCTTGGCGACAAGCTCGACCAGATCCTGGAAGAAATCCAAGCCACCCTGAAGCCCGACGTCCTCAAGGCCGAGCGCGGCATCGCCCTCATCGCCACCGTGGGCAAGAACATGAACCACGCCATCGGCACTGCCGCCCGCCTGTTCACCGCCCTGGCCAACGCCAAGGTCAACGTGCGCATGATCGACCAGGGCTCGTCGGAACAGAACATCGTGGTCGGGGTGGACGACAACGATCTGCACACCGCCATCCGCGCGATCTACAACGCGTTCGCCTGATCGTTCTTATCCGTCACGAAAACTGATCAAACGCCATGCGGTGACGCATGGCGTTGCATTTTCCGGTTATCTCAATCAAACATGCAAACCAGAATTATCCCATTTCAATTCAGAGCCCCCACAACCAGCACAGGATGTACCAGCATCATGGCTTAGCGCTGAAGCCCATTAATGTATGACCTTATTGCATCCGACCTCATCTATTCCAAATTGCCTTAAGACCATCCCTCTTCATGCTTTCAATGAGCAAATTGCTCTTGCTTGTGGAATCCCAATCCCCCAGAAGATTCCTAATGGCGACAGCCTGAGAGAGATTCATTACGTCAACACATGAATATTTACCATCTCGAATTCCGTCCTCCGCCGCCTTTAACCTCTTCCGCAAGGACGAAAGGTCCGCTTTTTTCAATGGTTTATTGTAGAATTTAACAATAAAATGATTCAGGAAATCTTTATACTTTTCCCCCAGCACGCTTTCATCCCTCCCGGACACTTGCCCTTGACGATTAAAAACACTCATCCGATAGATCTCACCGCCTCGGCCATCAAAAACATGGAATATTCACGACATCTCCCGACCTAACACCGTAATAAATGAAGAAATTACCGGTCGCAATGAGTTTATTACACCCTAGAATCGGTCTATTTTTATCGATTGGAAAAAATGGGGAATAAACAATAAATTCACACGCCTTCTTGTCGCAGATCCACCCGTTACCCAATTCCAACATTCCCCGTTAATCAACACGTAGCTTTGGCGATAACCATCATCGACAAGAGGAGAAGTCCCTGGTGTTCTGTGTTAAAAAATTGTATAGGACGCAAATATCCAAAAATCCGTAAACACTTCCTTCATTAAACGATTCTGGAATTGCTCCTCCATGACGCACATCCAAATTCATGTTTTTTGCCCATTTATTTTCCGCGTGGACGCCATCCTTTCCCCACTCAACTACCGTACCGGCAATATCAAACTGAAAAACGCTTTTCCGTCGCTTTTTACGGCCCATCGGAACTGGTCCAAGATCGCTCCACGCCGTAATGTAGAACATCCTCCTAATATCCCCAGAACTGGAAAAGTGAGAAACAGCAGAAAGACGATTCATTACACCAGAAACATCAGAAAATAAATAGTCAAATTCCTTTAAATCAGGGAATACATCCGCCCATAAATCACCAAAGACAACTGGAAGTATCATTGCCCGCCATGCAGCCCACCCCTTAACATACAAATCAGAAACTCGCACTGGTCCATTCCAGTGTGGCCGAGGCATTGCCCGTGTGTTGCGACGTAGTGGATGTCCATCATTAGACCAAAAAACGATCGTCGGAGGATGAGGCTAGTCTTCGGTTCTGGATTTTAAACGAGCCAAAAAAAATCGTTCGACCCCAAGTGGACGCGGGAAAGGTTTATCATTTTAAAAGAGAGGCCCTTAGACGTCCATCAAACCACTTCTCCCTTTCTTGCTGATCCATCCCAGACGGGGAAGACATCAAAATAAAAAAATCATGGTCAGAAAAGCCAGTTAACTCCTTCATACTCTCTCTGCCCCGCACGATCATCGGAGAAACCGGAACGGTGGGCTATCCACCGTCGCATCTTTGTAAAATAATGGGTACACAGACCTAACCATATTAACGATCGGGCAACGAGCGGCTGGTCGAGAAACCCTTAGTCCACGCATTCTTTCAACCTCAGATGGATTTCGTACATTGCCTTTTTAACACTGGCATTCAGCATCCGTGCCCACATGGGTAAACGCCCGATGCTTTAACACGGGAGTAACGTCACTGGGCATTCGGCGGGGGCGCCGTCCTCGATCAATATCAGCACCGGCGGAACAGCCTGAATATTTGAGTAGTCGGAATCCGCCCAGGCCGCTATGCCATTTTCCTCACCACGATGGCAAACTATTTATCACGCAGCATGATCAAGTCACTATCACGAACCTCTCTGCTGATATCCATCTTATACAATGCTAACCCCCTTGATTTATACAAAAAATGCAAAATCCTCGCCTTCGTTACGGTCAAGCCGGGACCATCTACGGACCTAGAGCAATATGACTGAACAATATCATTAACCCCTTTGCATATAAAAACGCTTTTACTCAACCCTCTATTCCGACGCTGACCAGAATCACATCAAAAATTCTCGTCCCCTCTATCTCCTTGCCGGCTCCGCCCCCACCGCTCACCACAACTTGGGATGGGAAATAATACCCCCATCTCGCCTTCTGTCCAGACACCACACCTCCCCCATGCTCGCCACGGCCACATATAGGCGAAACCCAAGTACAAACAGCGCACGCGCCACTGACAGCGCTTCGCTGGCATAGGAATGTAAAATTTCGACATTTCATTTTCATAACAAGTAAAATAAAAAAAAATTGCACATTTCATAAACTAGTTCCCGGAAGCTTTCTTTGGCAAAGGCCTCTCCGTAACATCCAATTTTACGTCGAATTTCAGATTTCCATTCGATGTTACATACATTTCATCCACCGATGATGACGCAACCCCAGACGAAGAAAGCACAACCTTAAACTCAGTGACTTTTCCAGAAAATGTCCGCTGGCTACTCATAGCGTTAACCGTCCATGATCCACTTTGGCTTTGCAGAAGATGGTTCTGATGGCGGTCAAAAAGTTGCCGCACTTCGCCGATCCGGCAACGCCGCGATTTTTCGTTCGGCAATGTAATGCAGATGGATGAGCGCCGTCCCGGCGATGGAGCCGGATTCTTGCTGCGCCATATCCCAGATCGTCGCGGCAATCATCGGACGATCTGTCGCCCAATCGATGCTGGCACCCATGAATTGCAGAGCGTAATCACGCCAAACTTCGCCCTCAGTACGATCCAGCGCCATGGAGCGGAAAAGCTCTGCCAAGGTCGGATCTTGAACATCCTGACCAACCAAACAGTTCGCCATGTTGTTGCGCGTCACCGGACGCAGCGACCGATCGCGGATGACCTGCTTGAAAAACGCCAACAATTCCGGCGGAAAATTCGGATCATGCTGGCAATGAGTAACAAAATCCAGGCGCTGCGATTCAGACCATTGGTACCAGTTCGCTGCCTGTGGCGGAGCGACCATAACTGGCTGCACCGTTTCAGGCGCAGGGTGGAGACCAACCGAATTCGCCACCGTGACCGGATGCGCCGTCGGCACGGCATTATGCGCAGCCACCGGTGCGGTAGGGAGAGCGGATGAACGCATCAACCACCAGCCAAGACCCACCGCGAGAGCAACCACCCCGGCACTGACAACAACGATACGCGACGACTTCATGCCCATCCTTGGACTCAATAACGAAGGAGCGCACCACATAGCGCGCCATTCCTTCAGCCGCAAGGAGGGGTTTATGGCCTGTGAAACCGTGACGCCGCGACCACCGCAAAAGACATTAAAATAGTATATGCCAGCACATGCCGCTGACGAAATTTCCACGAATGATTGTGTTTATAACCCATTGCTATTTCATCGACATATCAAAATATGCATGGATAATAAACCAGTTCCATCATCGATTTTACCCCCCCCGATTGTTTGACACACTTAAGCGTATGAAATGACAGAAGGAAACTATACGCACCCCATCTCGGCAGATGTCATCATATGCAAATAATTATCCGCATTGATGATGGAGTAAAATGACCCCGTCGATTTCAGAAAAGTTTCTTACCACATGTCAGCGCGCGGCCACTGGCTCCGCCCCAGGTGCCTGCACGCCACGCCGGTCGAGCAACGAACCGTCGAGCCGGTACAGTTCGATGAGCGCGGTGAGATGCGCCACCACTGCCTTGGCCGCATTGATGCGACTGCTGAACGCATCGCGCTCGGCCTGGGCCACCAGCAACGAGGTGGACTTGCCCACCCGGAACTTCTCGCGTTCGGCGCGGGCGGTCTCGGCCTGGGCGCGGGCGGTGGCCTCGCTCGCCGTCACCTGTTCGTGCGTGGTGAGCACGGTGATGTAGGCGGAGCGCACGTCCTCCTCGACCAGTTGGCGCTGGTTGTCGAGTGCCGCCGCCACCTGTTCCCGCGACAGCACGGCGCTGCGATGGCTCGCGTCCGCCGCCCGGTTGCCCAGCGCATACGTGAACGACAGGCCGACCTGACCGTCCCAGCCGTGACCGTTCTCGTCGCGCATCGCGCCGCCAAAGGATGACGCATAGGCGCTGCGACCGAGATTGGCGAACAGGTCGAGCTTGGGCAGCAGACCGTTCTTCGTCTTCACCAGTTGCAGATCGCCGCGATCCACCCGCAGCTTGGCTTCGTTGAGGTCCGCACGCAGACGCCCGGCCACGTCGATATGCACGCTCACCGGATCAAGCCGGGCCTCCGGCACGAACGGCTTGTCGTTGAGCGTCAGATCGCGATCGAGCGGATGATCCCCGGCCGGATTGATGAGCCGCAGCAGTTTCAACCGGGTGACGTCGCGGGTGCCGCGGGCTTCGATGACGTACTGGTTGCGCAGAGCGACCTCCGCATCCGCAGCGGCGATTTCATAGGACGCCAATTTCTGGGCGTCGATGAATGCCTGGACCTGCTCACGTTGCTTGCGGGCGATGCCAAGTGCCACTTCCGAGATCTCGACCTGCTGCACCGCCAGGGCGTAGGCCCAATAGCCTTCCTCGACCGAGGCGACGAAATCCACGGTGTAGCCGCGCAGTTCATAGCGCGAGATGTCCGCATCGATGTGCGCCTGGCGCACACTGGCCAGGTTGGCGTCGGTTCCAAAACCATTGAGTAGGGCCTGGTTGATGCTCACGCCGGCCCGGTTCACCACGGTGGCATCGCTGTACAGATCGGAGCGGGTGCGCGTACTGGTCGCATCCACGCCCCAGGTGGTGCCGGTGGGCAGGTACTGGCTGACCCCGGCCTCGACGGTCTGCGACGTGGTCGCGACGCCGTTGTTGTCGATGCTCTTTCCGGTCGACACCCCGGCCGTGGCGGTGGGATCGAACGTCGACTTGGCCGTATCGATGCCGGTCGCGGTGATGCCGGGGGCATAGCTTTGCACCCGCAGGGCACGGTTGCGTTGCAACGCCACGCTCAAGGCACCACGCAGATCCAGCGCGAGGGCGGAGGATTCGGCCGGTGACGGCACTGCGGCCGGTGACGGAGCCTCCTCAGCCAGCACCTGGCTCAGCAGCAACAGACCCGGAACCAGGACCCGGAACAACGGAAGATCATTCATAGCGCAACGCCTCAATGGGATCGAGCTTGGCCGCACGACGGGCGGGATACCAGCCGAAGAAGATGCCGACACTGGCAGCAAAGGAGAGCGCCAGGATGACGCCGAAGGAATCGACACGGGACGCGAACGCCCCGCTCAGATCGATGATATGGGCCACCACCACGCCCAGGATCGCGCCCAGGATGCCGCCCAGCACGCTGACCAGCACCGCTTCGATGAGGAACTGGCGCAGGATGTCGCGGTCACGTGCGCCGATGGCCTTGCGCACACCGATCTCGCGCGTGCGCTCGGTCACCGTCACCAGCATGATGTTCATGATGCCGATGCCGCCCACCACCAGCGAGATGCCGGCGATGGAGCCGAGCAGGATGGTCATGGTGCGGGTCATGCTGGTGAGGGTCTCGATGATATCGGCTTGGTTGCGGACGCTGAAATCGTCGCCTTGGGCCTCGGCGATGCGATGACGTCGACGCAGCAGCGTGGTCAGACGCTCCTGCAAGGCGGTCATGTCGTCGGCATTGTCCGCCTGGATGTCGATCTCGCGCAGATAGGTCAGGCCGAACAGCTGCTTCATCGCCACCGTGACCGGGACCACCACCTGGTCATCCGGATTGAACCAGCCCTGATCACCCTTGGCCTTGAGCACCCCCACCACGGTGAAGGTCACGCCGTTGATCTTCACCGCCTCGCCCAGGGGATCCTCGGTGCCGAACAGATCCGCCGCCGTGGTGGGGCCGAGCACCGCCACCCGCGCCCAGGCCTCGACCTCGGCTTCGCTGAAATTGCGGCCCCGCTCCACCTCGAAGCCGCGGATGGGCAGATACGTCACCGACGCCCCCAGGACATTGACCCGGGAATTCTGATCCAGGCGTTTGACCTGGGCGGTGTTGCTGACCACCGGCGCCACCGCCTTGACCCCCTCCAATGCGACCAGGGCCTCGGCATCCGCCGGCGTCAGGGTCTGGCGCGTGCTTGATTTCACCCCGCCGCTGCCGCTCTGACTGGGGCGCACCACCAGCAGGTTCGAGCCCATCGACTGGATGCGTTCCAGCACCTGCTGCTTCGCCCCGTTGCCCAATGCCAGCATCGAGACCACGGCCGCCACCCCGATGATGATGCCGAGCATGGCCAGGAACGAACGCAGGGCATTGGCGCGCAATGCGCGCAGCGCCGCCTTGAGGGTGATCCAGAACAGCATGCTCAGTTCCCCTCCACGATGCGGCCATCGCGCAGATGGATCTGCCGGCTGCAATGGTCCGCCACCGAGGGATCGTGGGTGACCATCACGATGGTACGCCCCTGGGCGTTGAGATCCTTGAACAGGGTGAGGATCTCGATGCCGGTACGGCTGTCCAACGCACCGGTCGGTTCGTCCGCCAGCAGCACATCCGGCTGCATGATGATGGCGCGGGCGATGGCGACGCGTTGACGCTGACCCCCGGACAACTGGTTCGGTTCATGTTCCATGCGATCACCCAGACCGACCTGCTTCAGCGCCTTTTCCGCAAGGCTGCGTGCGTCGGCGCGACCGGCATAGAGCGCCGCCAGCTCCACGTTCTCCAACGCGCTCATGCGCGGCAGCAGATTGAAGGTCTGGAACACGAAGCCGATGCGACGGTTGCGGATCGAGGCCAGGGCATCGCCGGCCAGGCACGAGACATCCTCGCCGGCCAGATGATACCTGCCGATATCGGGATGATCGAGACACCCGACGATGTTCATGAGCGTGGACTTGCCGCAACCGGACGGACCACGGATCGCCACCATCTCGCCCGGCGCGATGCGCAGGGTGAGTCCATCCAGGGCGCGCACCGTCTGCCCGCCCAGAACATAGGTCTTTACCAGGTTTTCGACGACGATCATGACGGGATTCAGGTTTCGGGTTGACCGGTGAGGAAGGAAGACGGATCGATCGAACACGCGGGAGAAAAAGAGAGGAAGAGGACGATGCGTCGGTTCGGTGCACCAGGAGCGGTCCCGCGGGCGCGTCTCCGGGAACCAGCGCCGGAGGCTACCTCCCCATCATCATCGGCGGCGGTCCCGGCGGACGGTTGCTGCCCGTTTGCTGCTGACTCTTGCGCCATTTGCTCGACGCCTCGTTGCGCTGGATCTGCACCCGCTCGCCATCCTTCAGGCCTTCGGCGATCTCGGTGAGCGTGCCGTCCGTCAGCCCGATCTTCACCTCGCGTTCCTCGCTGCCGCCGTCGTCCTTCACCACCAGCGCCGACCAGCGGCCTTTGCGCCGTACCAGACCCTCGGTCGCCACCGTCAGGACGTCCTCGTGCCGTTCGATGACGATGGTCACGTTGGTGGTCATGAGCGGTTTGAGCAGTGCCTTGTCCTCGCCCGTGATTTCGATCTTCACCTCGAAGGTCACGACGTTCGACGTGCTCACGCCCGTGGTGGCGATGCGGGTCACCGTGCCCCGGAAGGTACGGCCGGGATGGGCGTCAGCGGTGATGTCGACCTGCTGGCCCAGCTTCACCTGGCCGATGTTGCTCTCGTCCACCGAGGCGAGCACGAAGATGCGGTCGAGATTCGAAATGGTCATCACCGACGAACCGCCGGAGATGCCGGAGGTGCCCGACGCCACTGCGGAACCGATCTGGACGCTGAGGGCGGAGATGACGCCATCGATGGGCGACAGGACCTTGGTTTCGATCAGGCGCTGCTTGGCGTTGTCGAGAGCGATGCGGTTGCTCGCCACCGTGGCCTCGGCCAGACGGATCGCCTGGCGTTTGACCTCCACCCCCAGTTCCTGGCTCTTCAACTCTTCGACCGCGATCGCCGCGTTGGTGAGATCCGCTTCGGCTTGCTGGGCCGTGGTGGTGGCGGTGTCCGCATCCTCCTGGCTGACCAGACGCTGGGCCAGCAGCTCCGCCATGCGCGTGGCCTTGCTGCGCTTGTCCTGGGCCTGGACCTCGGCGATGGCCAGGCTCGCCTTGGCTTTCTTGGTCGTGGTGACGAGGCCGGCCTCCGCGATGGCGAGATTGCTGCGCGCCTGTTCCAGATTGGCCTGGGACGATTCCAGGGTGATGGTGGCCTGGTTCACCGATCGCTGCTCGTCGATCGGATCCAGTTCCAGCACCAGATCGCCCTGCTTCACCGGCTGGCTGATGTCGAACGGCACCTTGGAGACGATGCCGCTCGCCTTGCATTTGATCGCCACATCCAGGTTCGCCGCCACCGTGCCGTTGGCGGTGACGGCACGCTGGACCGTGGCCGTCGCCACGGTGGCGACGGTCGGCACCGTGACTGCGGATTTCGCCGTGGATTTCCCGCCCAGCCACCACCAGGTCGCCCCGCCGCCGGCCAGCAGCACCACGATCAGCGACAGGATGATGAGCAGACGACGACGCATGGGGGACTCCGGCGGATGATACGACCGGTAGTCTTGGGCGTTACCGGACGGTACGAGCGCCGGGTCGGTTGGCCGGCTGTCAGGCGCCGGTCAGATCCCTTCAACGAACTGACCCGCGCCATGGGCGCGGGTCAGCAGCAAACCAAGCCGTGATCCGGGGATCACTTCTTGTTGGTCGGCACCAGCAGCGCGTACATGCGCTTGCCTTCGAGGCGGGGTTCCTGCTCCATGCGGGCGGCTCCTTCGAGCTTGTCCATGAAGCGCTTCACCACCGCCAGACCGAGTTCCTTGTGGCTCATTTCGCGGCCACGGAACTGGAGCAGGATCGAGACCTTGTGCCCTTCGGCCAGGAACTCGCGGGCGTGCTTGGCCTTGATGTCGATGTCGCCTTCGCCGGTACCGGGGCGCAGACGCACTTCCTTGGTATCGACTTTATGGGCGTTCGACTTGGCTTGACGCTCCTTCTTCTGCATTTCGAAGAGGAACTTGCTGTAATCCTGGATGCGGCACACCGGCGGTTTGGCCTCGGCGGCGACCTCGACGAGGTCGAGCCCGGCGGCCTGGGCGCGGGCCAGAGCCTCACCCGTCGACAGGATGCCGACCTGTTCACCATCCTGGTCGATGAGACGGACCTGCGGTACGCGGATCTTGTCGTTGATGCGGGCCCGGTTCTGGACATCGGGCGGAGGAAGCGGAATGCGGCTGCGGCGACGACCGATCAAACGAGGACTCTCCGAGAGGAGGAAGGGACCACGCGGGGCCGACGATGCGGCCAGGACGGCGGGGTTGACGGGCGGACGATGCCAACCGCCGGGACAGACACAAGCGTTGGTCGGGACTGATGCAGGACAGGCACTGCCGCGTCCGCATACACATCAGGCCCGGGAAACCCCGGGCCTGATGTGCATCCAACGCTGAACGACCGGATCAGATCTTCTCGGCCGGCTTGGCGTCGGCATCAGGATCGACCGGAAGCGGCGCCACCAGGGCGACCTTGCCTTTGCCGCTGAGTTCCAGCAGCAAGGGCGCGGCGACGAAGATCGACGAATAGGTGCCGAGGGTGATGCCGATCAGCAGGGTGGTGCTGAAGGCGTGCAGCGATTCACCGGCATAGAGCCAGAGCAGGAGCACCGTCAACCACACCGTGGCGGTGGTCAGGATGGTACGCGCCAGGGTCTGGGCGATGGAGATGTCGATGGTCTCGATCAGGCCCCAGGTGTTCTTACGCAGGTTTTCGCGGATACGGTCGAAGGTCACGATCGTATCGTTGATCGAATAACCGATGATGGTCAGGATGGCGGCGATCACCGTGAGGTCGATGCGCACACCGAACAGGGCGATGAGGCCGACGGTGAGCGCCACGTCATGGAGCAGCGACACCACGGCGCCGACACCGAAGCGGAACTCGAAGCGGGCCGCCACATAGGCCAGGATGGCCAGCAGCGACAGCAGCACGGCGATGAGGGCACGGAGCTGCATCTGGCCCGCGACCTGACCGCTGAAATGCTCGCTCGCCGGGAAGCTGCGGGCGACCGTGATGCGTTCCTTGGCCGCCTGGGCCGCCGAGGCGTTGAACAGGTCGAAGGCAGCCTTGGCCTGGGCGTTGACCACCTCGGCGCTGGTGCCGGCAACCGCCGCAAAGCGGGTCTTGAGCGTCGACACCAGGGGATCCACCAGATCGTAGGTGCTCAGGGCCTGGGGTTTCTGGCGATAGGTGGCGGTGACGATGAAGCCGGGCTTGCCGACGGCAGGGGCCGTGGTCACCGACGCCAGTTCATCACGCCGGGCAAGCGCTTTGCTCAGACCGGCGAGCTTCGCCGTGTCCGGGGTTTCGAGCGTGGCGAGGGTCAGGGTCAGGACCGCGTCCTTCCAGGTCGCATCCAGGACCTCGCTGCCTTCAGGGGCGATCTGGCCGGGGAAGGCGGCGGCGAGCTGACGCTTGAACTCCTCGGTGCGCGAGGCGACCCGGGCCTGGAGGTCGCGGATCTGCGGCAACAGGGCCTCGATCTGCTTCTCGGCCGTCTTGGCCTCGGCGTCCTTGTTGTCGTTGTGCAGCGCATCGGCCTGACGCTGGAGCTTCACGCGCTGGGCTTCGAGCCGGTCGCGTTCGGTTTCCAGATGAGCGCCCTGCTCGTCGCGGCCACGGAACACCCACTGGCGGCTGGCACCGCTTTCACCCAGGGTGGCGAAATAGGCCTGCACGCGCAGATCCGAGGGGTTGAGCAGGGTGAGATCCTTGCTCGCCGCGTCGTAGGCGCGCTTGATCGAAGTCTCGACCGTGGTCATGTCGCGGGGTTCGGTGAAGATCACCTGCACCATGTTGCCGCCGGTGAAATCGATGTCGAACTTGCTTTCAAAGCTGCTGCCGTGGAACAGATGCCCGACGGCGAAATAGGCGACGCCGGCGATACCGGTGGCGAGCGAGAAGATGTAGCCGGCCCAGCGCCATTCGACGTAGGGCAGGCGCAGCGGCGGAACCCAGGCGGACATCTTCACCTTTTCCTGGCCTTTGCAGATCCAGTCGGTGAACAGACGGCCGGCATAGATGCCGCTGAACAGGTTGACGATGATACCGATCATCAGGGTCAGGCCGAAGCCCTTCACCGGGCCGGAACCGATCCAGTAGAGCACCAGGGCGGTGGCGAAGGTGGTCAGGTGGGCGTCGACGATGGTCCAGAAGGCGCGGCCGTAACCGTGCTCGATGGCATAGTCGAGGCCCTTGTTCTCGGCCTGTTCCTCGCGGATGCGTTCAAACACCAGGATGTTGGTGTCGACCGCCATGCCGATGATGAGCACCAGGCCGGCGAGACCGGGCAGGGTCAGGGTGGCATCGAACACCGCCAGGGTCGCATAGATGACGCCGGCGGTGATGAGCAGACAGAGGTTGGCGACGGTGCCGAGCCGGCGACCGTAGTAGAACCACATGAACACCGCGATGATGAGGAACGAGGCGGCCATGGCGAGCATGGCCTTGGTCACGGATTCGGCACCCAGGGTGGCGCCGACCACGCGTTCGCTGATGACTTCGGGCGTCACGGTGAGCGAACCGGCCTTGAGCGAGGTGCGCAGGCGGTTGATCTCGTCGGTGGTGAAGCGGCCGGTGATGACGCAGCTCGCCTGGCTGGGGCTGATGATGCGGGGATCGGACTGCACCACGCCGTCAAAGATGATGGCGATGCGGCCGGTGCCGCGCCCCTTGTCGCCGCGTTCCTTGACCGTGGTGGTGAACTCGGCGTTCTTGGCGGCGCCGGTGGCGGTGAAGTGGATGCCCACCGCACGTTCGCCTTCCTGCATGGTCTCGTACGCGTCGGCCACGTCCTTGCCGGTCAGGGCGGGCTTGCCCAGACGATAGAAATGGTTGGGGGTCAGACCCGGTTCGGTGCGCTTGTAGGCCAGCACATCGCCGCGCTGGCGGCTGGTGCCGGGGGCGAAGGTGTAGCCGCCGTTCGGCTTGGCGACGACCTTCTGGTCGGCCTGGCCGAGCTGGACGTAGGGGTATTCCTCAAGGATCTCGCGGAATTCGAGCCGGCCGGTGTCCTCCAGCACCTTGCGGGTACGGGCGGCGTCAGCACGGGAACCGCCGGGGATGACCACCTGGATGTCGCCGTTCGAGAGCTTGGTCACCAGCGGTTCGGTGAGGCCGCGTTCGTCGAGACGACCGCGCAGCACCTGCATGATCTCGTCGTCGGCGTTGACGCGGTCGCCGTTCTCGTTGCGCAACTGGCAGACGAACTCCACGCCACCCCGGATGTCGATGCCCAGGTTGAGGTGGAAGAGGTCCTTGGCTTCGTTGGCGCGGCGGAAGGGCGCGCCCTGGATGCGCGAGCGCAGGCTCTGCTCGTCAACCGTCGTCGGCACCGTCACGGTGACCGTCTGATCCGCCGCCAGCACCGGCGCGGCGGCGGTGGCGATGGGTTCCTGGTTCGGGCCGCCGGCCAGACGCTTCACCAGGGCTTCGACCTCGGTGGCGGTGGCGAGCACGCCGTTGCCGCCCAGGTCGGTGAAGGCCACGGTGTAGGTCCGGGGCGCGTCCTTGTTGGCCGCATCGGCGGCGGGCACCGCCTGGATGGTGGCCTGGAGCTCCTGCTCGCCCACCATCACCTTGTTCTTCACGAACATCAGGAGCAACGAGGTGGCCAGCACCAGGGACAGGATGATCACGCGACGGAGCATGCGGTTTCCTTGGACAGATACGGACGGAGAGCGGCGGCAGGGTGCGGGCGCACCGGCACGGCCCAGCGATCAGACGCCACGCCCCCGGGGTGACCGGGGGCGTGGATCAATCACTTCTTCTTGGCTTCTTCTTCGGCCGTGACGTTGCTGGCGATGGCGGTCTTGTTGAAGGTCATCACCACGCTCTGGCTGTCGTTCAGGCCGACGCGCACGCCGACGGTGGATTCGCCGACCTCGACCACTTCGCCATGCAGCCCGCCGATGGTGACGACCTTCTGGCCGACCTTGGTGGCGGCGATCAGTTCCTTGCGACGCTTCTCTTCCTTCTTCTGGGGACGGATGAGGAAGAAGTAGAAGATGGCGATGAAGCCGGCCATCATCAGCAGCATGCCGATGGGCGAGCTCTGTTCCGCACCGGCGGCGACAGGCGCCGGGGTGCCGGCCGGGGCGACGGCAGGAGCCGCGCCGGCGGGACCGCCGGATTCGGCCGCGAACATGGAGGAAGCGGCGGCGACGAGCAGGATGATGCGATGCATGGGATGCCTTCTGGCTTGGTCCGACAGGTGCGGACACGGTGAAAACACGGATGCCCGCCGACGCGGTCGCGCCGGCAGGATGCGAAAGAGGGAGGTAAAACGCTCAGGGTGCGCGAGGACCGCCGGCGGAACCCCGACGCAGGACCGAGGTGGACGCACCTTCCGTCCGCACCACGGCGGCAGGGATGGCGCCATCCTCGGCGACGACGGGACCGGTCGGGTACACCACCGATACGACCACCGGATGCGCGGGGATGGCGGCCAGCCGGGCCCCGTCGTCCGAGCGGTCGCAACGGCATTCCAGCGCGGTCGGCTCATCCAGGCGGTCCACCACGATACGCAGGCCCCCGACTGCCGAGATCAGCAGCGCAAGGAGCGCGACACAGGCGCGGGAGACGTGCCGAGGAAGTCCGGCGGGCATGGGGGCGGCAGCCTATGATGAGGGGACAGGGCGCAAGGCGGCAACCCTCACGCGCACGGGGAACCACAGGCCGGGACGCATGGCGTTTCCCGTCCGCCTCCTATGAATCCCCCACGGTTGCGGATCCCCGCCGCCGACCCACCCGGGAGGACGGATCATGGTCAAGGAAAAGAACACCCAGCGCGAGGGCAAGAAGGCCCCGGCATCCACCAAAAAGGAAAAGAAGGCGGCCAAGGCCGCCAAACGTGCCGCCAAGTAAGGCCGCTCTCCAACGCCGACAGGGCCCGCCCTGTCGGCGCGTCCGGCCCCTCTTTTGAGACGACGCGCCCCATGAAACCCTGGATCCTGCTGGACTCCGCCCCCATCCCCGGCGGCGGCACCATGCACCTACATCAGCATGTCCGCGACTTCGCCATCCGGGTCGGACGCGAGGAGCTGATGAACAGCTTGGCGCATGGCTCGGAAGAAGCCCTCGCCCGCCTCGCCTATGCCCGCCTCGCTCCGCGGACGCCCCGGCGGGTGCTGGTGGGCGGCCTCGGGCTCGGCTACACCGCCGCCGCCGCGCTGTCCGGTCTGGCGGCCGATGGCCGGGTCGTCGTCGCCGAACTCGTGCCCGCAGTGGTGGCCTGGAATCGCGGCCCCCTGTCCCATCTTGCTGGCGATCCGCTCAACGATCCCCGCGTCGAGGTCGAGGTGGGCGATGTGGCGACGGTCATCGCCGCCGCCACGGAGGCCTACGACGCCATCCTGCTCGATGTGGACAACGGGCCGCACGGCCTGACCGCCGCCGCCAACCATCGGCTCTACGGCACCGCCGGCCTGACCAACGCCTGTCGCGCCCTGCGTCCCGGCGGCGTGCTGGCCGTCTGGTCCGCCGGTCCCGATGAGGCCTTCACCCGCCGCGTGCGTGCCGCCGGGTTCCGCGACGTGGAACTGGCGACCGCCCGTTCACACGGACGCAAGGGATCCCGGCAACGGATCTGGCTGGCGACCCGCGCCTAGGGCATTGCGGAGGCACCATACCTCAGACGCCATCCACCGCATGGTGGTGCAACCTGAAACCGTTGTGATTGACCGCCTCCCTGCCGATCCATAGTGGAAAGACGCGCTACCGCCAGGAGACACGATCAATGATCCGCATCGCACGATGGATGACCTGCCTGACGTTGCCGCTCATGACCCTCAACGCTGCAGACGCCCAACTGGAACAAATGAAATCCTCGTACGACCGGGCGGTGGAAACCGCGACGGCGGATCGCCGCCCAGCGTTTCCGGGAGCAAGCAGATGGCGATGCCGATGGAGGCTTTGGGCGCGCCCATGGCCGCGATCCCACGCTCGATGGTCGGCGACAAGGCCTTGGCCAACCCCTATAACCAGGCGATCAAACGAACGAGCAGCAAAAGGGCGCTGGCCCACACCGCCGCCCGGCTGGGGATGCACTGCGTCGCGGAGCGTCCGCGCGAAAACACGCGAACGAAGCGCAAGGCGAGGAAAAGAACACCGCCCACATCGCCAGCGATGCCACGGCGGCAAAGGTGAGCTGGGCCGCGGAATAGGTCGGGCCGGGCGAACTAGTGGTGAACACCGGCAGCACCAAGGTCAGCACCGACAGCTGCCGCCTGGTCGAAAGCCGCAGCCGGTGCCTCGATTCGGAAGACCCTTCACGGCGTTCCGCCCACCAGCAGACAGATGCCGACCACGCCGTTGACGATGATCATGATGGTGGCGAACAACGTGTCCCGTGGCAGCGCGGCCACATCCGGTCCGCCGCCCAGCATCAGCGCCACCATCAACGACACTTCGATGGCGGTCACCGCCAGCGCCAGCACCAACGTGCCGAAGGGTTCGCCAAGACGGTGAGCGATGACTTCCGCGTGATGGACCGCCGCGAGCACCGCACCGATCAGCGCCGGCAGACAGAGCGGCAACGCCCACCAACCCGGTAGAAACAGCCCGCCCACCACCAGGGCGAGGCGACATGAACCGGCGATCCGAGGGCCAATTCATTGCGACCTAACCGGCTTTCCGGCGACGCCCCGCAGCCTGGACGGACACGACACGGACACAACCGCACATCGACAAAGCCATGCGGAAAAACACTGACACCCGGCGCAGAACACCGGGTGTCAGCAGCATCGCATCGACGCAGGACGACTCAGCCGACGACGGCGAGGACGTCGCTTTCTTCCATCACCAGGTATTCGTTGCCATCGACCTTGATCTCAGTCCCGGCGTAGCTGGTGAAGAGGATCACATCGCCGGACTTGAGCTGCATGGTCTGACGCTTGCCGTCCTCCAGGGTCTTGCCGTTGCCGACGGCGATGACGGTGCCCTGCTGCGGCTTCTCTTTGCCCTTCTCGGGAATGATGATGCCGCCGCTGGACTTGGCCGCCGCGCTGGCGCGTTCGACGATGATGTGGGAGCCGATGGGCTGGAGCTTGGACATGATGGGATTCCTTGGGGATGGTCAGTGGGGGTGAAAACGGATGAGACTTATTTCTGCACGGTGAAGTCGGCGTCCTTGATGTTCTCGTCGGGCTGCATGCCGCCGGGACCGCCCTGGGGCGCACCCTGCTGAGCACCGCCGGCCGCACCGGCAGCGGCCTGCTGCTGGGCGAAGGCGGCTTCGTGGATGCGCTTGCCCCAGGCCTGGGCCTTGGCTTCGAGATCCTTGATCGCGGACTCGATGGCGGCGACGTCCTCGCCACCACGGGCGGCTTCGACCGCGTCGATGGCGGCCTTGATGTCGCCTTCTTCGCTGCCCTGGAGCTTGTCCTTGTGCTCCTCGAGCTGCTGACGGGTCTGGTGCACAAGCTGCTCGGCCTGGTTCTTGGCCTTGGCGAGCTCCTCGCGCTTCTTGTCCGCCTCGGCGTTGGCGGCGGCCTCCTGCACCATGCGCTCGATCTCGTCCTTGTTCAGACCCGACGAGCCCTGGATGGAGATGCGCTGTTCCTTGCCGGTGGCCTTGTCCTTGGCTTTGACCTCCAGGATGCCGTTGGCGTCGATGGAGAAGCTGACCTCGATCTGGGGCGTGCCGCGCGGGGCGGGCGGGATGCCGTCGAGGGTGAACTTGCCGAGCTGGCGGTTGTCGCGGGCCATGCGGCGCTCGCCCTGGAACACCTGGATGTCCACGGCGGGCTGGTTGTTGGCGGCGGTCGAGAAGACCTGCGACACGGTCTTGGGGATGGTGGTGTTGCGTTCGACCATCACGGTCATGATGCCGCCTTCGGTCTCGATGCCGAGGGACAGCGGAGTGACGTCGAGCAGCAGGACGTCCTTCACCTCGCCGGTGAGCACGCCGCCCTGGACCGCGGCGCCGACCGCGACGACCTCGTCGGGGTTGACGTCCATCTTGGGCTTCTTGCCGAAGATCTCCTCGGCCACGCGCTGGGCGCAGGGCATGCGGGTCGAACCGCCGACCAGGATGACTTCGTCGATGTCGCTGGTGGACAGCTTGGCGTCCTTGAGGCAGCTCTGGCAAGGCACGCGGCAACGCTCGATCAACGCCTTCGAGAGGTTCTCGAAGGTGGCGCGGCTGAGCGTGGTGGTGAGGTGCTTGGGCTGGCCGTTCACCATGGTGATGAAGGGCAGCGAGATCTGGGCCGAGGTGGTCTGCGAGAGGGTCTTCTTGGCGTTTTCCGCGGCTTCCTTGAGGCGCTGGAGCGCCATCTTGTCCTTGCGCAGATCCAGGCCGCCGTTGGCCTTGGCGAACTCGTCGGCGAGATGGTTGATGATCACGTCGTCGAAGTCGTCGCCGCCGAGATGGGTGTCACCGTTGGTGGCGAGCACCTCGACCACGCCGTCACCGACTTCGAGGATCGACACGTCGAAAGTGCCGCCGCCGAGGTCGAAGATGGCGATCTTGCCGCTCTTGCCCTTGTCCATGTGGTAGGCCAGGGCCGCGGCGGTGGGTTCATTGATGATGCGCTTGACGTCGAGACCGGCGATCTTGCCCGCGTCCTTGGTGGCCTGGCGCTGGCTGTCGTTGAAGTAGGCGGGCACGGTGATGACCGCTTCGGTCACGGTCTCACCCAGGTAGTCCTCGGCTGCCTTCTTGAGGTACTGGAGCACCATCGCGCTGATTTCGGGCGGGGTGTACTGCTTGCCGCGCACATCGACCTTCACCAGTTCCTGGCTGCCACCGACGACGTGGTAGGGCACCAGCTTCTCTTCGCTGGCGACCTCGCTATGGCGACGGCCCATGAAGCGTTTGATCGAATAGACGGTGTTTTCCGGGTTGGTGACGGCCTGGTTGCGGGCCATCTGGCCGATGAGGCGCTCGCCGTTGTCGACGAAGCCGACCACGGACGGGGTGGTGCGCAGACCTTCCTGGTTGGCGATGACGACGGCTTCGCCGCCTTCCATGACCGAGACGCAGGAATTGGTGGTGCCGAGGTCGATGCCGATGATCTTGCCCATAAAATGCCTTTCGGGTTCAGTGATTGGTCGGATGTGAGGCGAAAACGGTGGAGATGATGCCGGTCAGGGTGGTGATGGCGACCGGCTTGGTCAGCAGGGCGAGCGCCCCGGTGGCCTTGGCCGAGCGTTCCAGCGCCGCGTCGGCGCGTGCGCTCATCAGCACGGTGGCCGGGCCGGGCGGATGCGCCTGCACCCAGTCGAGCAGTTGGAAACCGGTCATGTCCGGCATGTCCACGTCCGACAGCAACAGGTCGCAACGATCATGGGCCAGACAGGCGATGGCGCTGCGTCCGTCCGCCGCCTGGAACGTACGACAGCCCAGACCGGCGAAGACCTCGGAGAGGGATTCGCGCAGCAGGCGGTCGTCGTCGGCAATGAGGATGGTGCGGGGCAGCATGACCGGTACGGGGGGCATTGTAGCATGGGGTATGCCAATGCCCTGACCGCCAAATCCCCGTCAAATAAACCGGTATCCACCGGCCATATCACGACTTGTCCGACATCCCCCGGGCTTCGGCTCCGGCCGCCGTGTCATTATGGCCGAATCCGCCACGGCGAGGCGGCCCCTCCCGTTCAGCCCGGGATCACTTCTGCTGATAGGATTTGTTCTTGTTGGCCGTGTAGATCAGTTCGCCACAGGCCGTCAGCCGTTCCTTCAGCACCTGATCCTCGGGATGGGCGGCGATCAGGGTGACGAACTGGGCCTTGGCCTTGCGCAGGGGGATGAGGGCCTGGTCATACAGGCCGTTGGCCAGCGTGCTCGAACCTGCTTTTTCCGCCTTGAGGCACAGGGCGCGGCCCTGTTCAAGCAAGGCATCGGGGGCGGAGATGTCCACGGATGCCTTGGAGGGGGCGGCGACCGGTTCCGCCACCACGACCGCCGCGGCTTCAGCCGGGGCCGCAGCCGTGGCGGTTTCAGTCGGGACCGCAGCCGCCACCGGCTGGTCAACGCTGGCCGCATCCGCCGCGACCACCGATGCCACCGGGGTGGCCACCGTACCGACCGGGACCGCGGTCGAGGCAGATGGAGCCGTGGCGGTCCGCGCAGGAGCCGGCGCGGCGCTGGTCGTGGACGTGGCGGCCGGCTTCCCGTTCCGCACCAACGGTTCCTCGCCCCGCTCGGCCGGCGCCTCCGGAAGTCCCAGCTGACGACGCGGCAGTTCGGGGGCCAGGAAGACCATCACCGCCAGACACAATGTGATCAGGCCCAGGATCAGCCAGACCAGGACGGCGCCATGACGGGCACGGGACGATGGAACTGCATGGTGCGACAGGAAGGACATGCCGACATGATGCGGCGGCGGACGCCATCGCAACTGCGGTGATGAACGGCTTCCGGACCCATGCGCCGGATGGGTTACGAACCGGCCGAGTGGTAACGGCGGAGTCCGGTACGCCAGAGCATCTGGGCGATCAACAGGCTGACGACCGCCACGGCCGGGGTGAGCAGCCACGCATACCAGGGCTGGTCGCCACGCACGAACAACGACGCCGGATAGAAGGCCACGAAGGTGAACGGGATGACGCAGGTGATGAGCACCTTGATCCCGGAATGATAGATGCCCGACGGCCAGCGCCCGAACTCCATCAGGTTGTAGACCGGCGGCACCATGCCGACCCGGTCCTCGAACCAGAAACCGGTGGCGGCGAACGCCATGAACACCGCCACCACCACACCGAAGGCCGACACCAGCATCACCGCCAGGGCCGCCAGATGCAGCGGATCCCAGGAAAAACCGGGGATCCGCAACGCCGCCACCATCATCAGGATGCCGCCCAGCACCGCGCCGGAAAGATCCTCGACCGAAATGCGGTCGAGACAGATCTGGAGGAACGTGGGATAGGGCCGCAACAACACGCGGTCGAGGTTGCCCTGGATGATGTAGACCGAGGACAGGCTGTAGAGATTGCCACAGAACGAATGGAACAGGCTGATCGGCACCAGGCTGAAGCCGAGAACGAACAACAGCTCCGCCGAGGTGTATCCGCCGATGGCCTGGGTCTTGGCGACGTAGACCTGCAACATCGCCAGGGCCACCAGGCCGCGCATGATCTCATCCAATCCCGCCAGGATGAGATCACCCCGGTAGGCAAGGCGGCGCTTGAGCACCATCAGGAACAGACGCCAGGCGATGGTCATGACCGGGCCGGCTCAGAAATCCCGCGCCACGATGAAATCCGCCAATTCATGCAGTTTACGCCGACCGTCGCCCGCCGGCAAGGCGCCCAGCACCGCTTGGGCACGCCGCACATGATCGCGGGCGGTGGTCAGGGCGCCGGGTACGCCGATGGCGGCGATCTCGGCACGCAGGGCGAGCGCATCCGCACCGGCGCGGACCTCGGCCAGACGCCGTTCGCGTCCGCTCCGTTCCGCCGGAGCCGCCGCCAGCCAGCGCAACACCGGCAGGGTCATGCGGCCACGGGCGAGATCGGTGGTGAGGGTCTTGCCGACCTTCTCGGCATCGCCGCTGAAATCGAGGCAGTCGTCCACCACCTGGAAGGCCATGCCGCACAAACGGCCGTATTCCGCCGCTGCGGTGCGCTGGTCGGGCGTGCCGTCGAGCGCACCGAAAGCGCCGGACAGTTCGCACAGCACGGCGGTCTTGGCGTGGATGATGCGGTTGTATTCGTCCTCGCTGAGATCCACGTCATCCACCGCCATCTGCTGGTGCAGCTCGCCGGCGCACAGGATGTTGGTGGTGCGGGTCATGCGGCGGATCAGCTCGACGTCGCCCAACTGCGCCACCAGATCGAAGGCATGGGTGTAGAGGTAGTCGCCCAACAGGACGGCCGTGGTGTTGCCGAAGCGGGTGTGGGCGGTGGCGACCCCACGCCGGGTGTCGGCGTCATCGATGAGGTCGTCGTGGATGAGGGTCGCGGTGTGGAGCAGCTCGAGCGCCGCACCGAGCTGATGGTGACGGGCCGTGACCGTGCCGATGGCCTCGGCGGTGAGCAGAGCCAGCGCCGGACGCAGCATTTTTCCGTGAAAACGCCCCAGATCACGGATCAGCCCGGCCACGCGACGTTCGTCGCAGGCCAGGGCGCGGTCCATGATCGCAGTGACGGCGGAGAGGTGACCCTGGAGTTCGGCGTACAACGCGATCATGCCGGGGATGATGCGGCTATGATCGATCGCGCCAGTTCTTGTAGGGTCCGGCCTAATGCATCGACGCTGACCGGTTTGCGGATGCAGCCGGCGATCTGGGGATTGAGCCGGCCCAGTTCCTCGACCCGGTCGAAGGGTTCATAGGCGGAAACCACGATGACCTGGCTGTGGCGGAGTTCCGGCCGGCGCAGGAGTTCCTGAAGCACGGCGAAGCCGTCCATGCCCGGCATCATGATGTCGAGCAGCAGGATGTCGGGACGCAACTGGCCGACGGCGATGCAAGTGTCCACGCCGTTGACCGCCTCGTGGATGTCGACCTCGGGCAGGTAGCGCTCGACCACCTTGCGCAGCAGCAGGACCACATCGGGATGATCGTCGGCGATGAGCACGGTGAGCCGGTCGGCGGCGCGGGCGCTGACGTGGGGCGTCTTGCCGCCGCTGCCTTCGGCCGGGATGTTGAAACTGTGGCAGAAAGAGTCGAGATCCGCCGGGCTGACCCGGAAATGCCCGCTCGGCAAGGCATGGGCCTTCAGGTGACCGTTGATGATCCAACGGTAGACGGTGGTCCGGCTGACACCGCAACGCTTGGCGACCTTGCCCAAGCTCATGTGTTCCTCTTTAAGACTCATGGCAGCAAGCATCCTTCCACCGGCAGCACGTCCGGACGAAAACCTGTATCAAGCGACGCCTGACACAAAGGGTCGGGCAGTTTCTAGCGTACGGCCCCCTCGGGAGCAAGAGCGCAGGGACGCATCTCACGTCCCGTGAGACTGATACAGCACATACGACGACCGGCGCGGGACTTTTCCTGGAAATCCGTAGGGT
Organism: Brasenia schreberi; assembly: GCA_036023115.1. Lineage (NCBI taxonomy): Eukaryota > Viridiplantae > Streptophyta > Magnoliopsida > Nymphaeales > Cabombaceae > Brasenia > Brasenia schreberi. The sequence continues at coordinate 85,851 of JAYKKT010000007.1, forward strand.
GCCGCCCGTGCGTGTCCTCATCATCCGTCTCGGCGCCTTTGGCGATATCGTCCACACTTTGCCGCTGGCAGCCGACCTCGCCGCCGCCGGCATCACCGTCGATTGGCTGTGCGAGGACCGCTGGGCGGTGCTGCTGAAGGGCAGTCCGGCGGTGGATGCCGTCATCGAGCAACCACGCCGTCGCCTGCGGGCAGCGGCCTGGTGGACACGCTGGGGAGCCCAACGCCAGGTCCTCGCCGACCTGCGCGCCCGCCATTACGACGCCGTGATCGACGCCCAAGGGTTGGCGAAAAGCGCAGCCTTTTCCGCCTTTTCCGGGGCGAAACGCCGCATCGGCCACGCCCGTCCGCGCAGCCGCGAATGCGCCTGGCTCATCGCCCAGGACCGCATTGCGCCGCTGGCCGAGCACGTCATCGACCAGCAGCGCGCCCTCGGCACCCCCCTGCTGGGCACCGACCGCGCGCCAAGCGCCTGGACCTTCCCCCTGCCGGCCTGGCATGACGAGCGGGCCTGGGCCGCCGACTGGTTGCGCACGCAGGGTCTGGAACGCCCCTGGGTGCTCAATGTGGGGGCCGGCTGGCCGACCAAGGTCTGGCCGCTGGAACGCCAGATCGGCTTGGCCAAGGCGCTTGCCGCCCTGCGCATCCCGCTGCTGGTGGCGTGGGGGTCCCGGGACGAAGGAGCCGTCGCCCGGCAGGTGGTCGCCGATGCCGGCTGGGGCGTATGCGCGCCCGACACCACCATTCCCCAACTCGCGGGTCTGATGGCCGCCGCCCGCGTGGTCATCAGCGGCGATACCGGCCCCCTGCATCTGGCCCTGGCGGTCGGCACCCCGGCGGTCGGCCTGTTCGGACCGGTGCCCGCCACCCGCAACGGCCCGCGCGGCAACGGCTACCGTTGTCTCCAGGCCCCCGGGGCGGCGTGGGAGCGCAAGGACGTGAGCAAGGTGGACATGGGGGCGATCAGCGTCGAAGCGGTGATCGCCGCCGCCGAGGAAGCCCTGGCGGAACGGACGGACTGAACGTGTCCGACGACCTGCCGCTCCAACCGGCGCTGCACCCCTGGCCGTTGTGGCTGAAGCGGATCGCCCTGCTCGTCGCCATCGCCACCACCGTCCTGGTGCTGGGGCTGGTCTTCGGCACCGCCCGTCGGCCGCCGCCCCGACTGCTGTTGTCCGGCGCCGGGCATGAAGGCGAACACGCCCGGGCGGTGGAACGGCTCATCGCCACGGCCCGGACGCGCATCAGCGTGGTCATGTTCGTCATCCGGATGGACGACAGCGAGGGTCCGGTGCACGGTCTGCTGCAAGCCCTCGCCGATGCCGCGACCCGCGGCGTGACGGTGAAGATGTTGCTGGATCGCGGCACCGACCGCACCACCGGCCAGCCCGACGACAAACACCTGGCCGCTGCCGGTTGGCTGCGGGAGCACGGCGTCCAGGTGACCCTGGACGAGCTCGACCGCACCACCCACGCCAAGGCCCTGGTGATCGACGGGCGTTTCTGCGTGGTCGGCAGTCACAACTGGACCCGCTCGGCCCTCACCACCAACCGGGAGGCCAGCCTGCTGATCGAGGACCCGGCCATCGCGGCACAGCTCGAAACCTGGATGGCGGACGTGCCATAGGCCCCGTCTCACGTCTTGGCATCCCCTTCCTTCATCCACACTGCGACCCATGGCCCGCGCCACCCTGCAACTGTCCCTCAAGGCCAACGACGTCGTCGGCAAACGCTACGTCGTGCTGAAGAAGCTCGGGGCCGGCGGCTGCGGCTCGGTCTACCGGGCGCGGCTGGCCAAGGAGCCGGATCGCACGGTGGCGATCAAGGTGCTGGAAAACGCCGCCGACGAGGCGCGTTTCCGCCGCGAAGCGCAGGTCATGCAATCGGCGTCGCGCAGTCCGTATGTGCTCAAGCTGATCGATCTGGGCACGCACGAACGCCATCCCTACCTGGTGCTGGAATACATGGAGGGCGGTTCGGTCCGCGATCTGCTCAACAAGCGGGGCCGGTTGTCGAGCGAAGAAGCGGCCTGGGTGCTGGTGATGGCGGTGCGCGGCCTGCGCGATTCCAAGACCGTGCACCGCGACCTGAAACCGGAGAACCTGCTGGTGGGACGCGGCGACCTCGTGGTCGGCGATGCGCGCAGGGGGTGCGTGGTCAAGCTCGCCGACTTCGGCCTCGCCAAGACCTTCGACCCGGCCCGCACCCGCCTGACCAACACCGGGCAGGTCATGGGCACGCCGTACTACATGAGTCCGGAACAATGCCGGAACATGCGCTCGGTGACGGTGCAGGCGGACATCTACAGCCTGGGCGTGATCCTGTATGAACTGGTCACCGGACGGCCGCCGTTCGAGGCCGACAACCAGCACGACATCATGGCGGCGCACTGCACCCTGGAACCACGCTTCCCGCGCGGCATGGACAGTCAGGTGCGCATGGTCTGCGAGCGCTGCCTGCGCAAGAATCCGAGCGAACGCTACCGCTCGCTCTATGCCCTCGAACGCGATCTGCGCACCGTCGCCCGCCTCGATGAACCCGAACCGGACGAACTGCCGTGGACCTGGATCGTCAGCGGCGTCGGCGTGGTCGTCTTCGGGCTGCTGCTCTGGCTGATGCACGATCAGCTCGCTGACGGCCTGCGCCTGTGGTGGAACGGGCGATGACGCCATGAATCCGCGCCTGCTCCTGCTCGCCGCGCTGATCGGCGCCGTGATGCTGGGGCTGACGTGTCGGCTGGCCTGGCTCCAGATGGTGGATGGCGACCGCTTGGCCGCCGCGGTCGATCAATCGCGCCTGTTGACCGAGGTCACCCCGCCCCGACGTGGCCGCATCCTCGACCGCACCGGGACCCCCATCGTCGAGAACCGCTCGCTCTATCACCTGGCGATCACCCTGGCGGATCTCGAACTGGGCGGCCGGGCGCGGCGCGACATCCCCATCTGGCGGCTGGACCAGGCCCGCTTCGATGCGCTGGTGGCGGATCTGGCCGTACGTCTGCCGCGCACGCCGCCCGCCCAGGTGCGCGACACCCTGCTGGGCGAACTGGAAGCCTTCCCCGGCACCGGCCTGCGCACCGGCCCACGCAGTCGCGACCGCAATCTCGCCCTGGTGGCGGTCCCCCGCCGGGGCCTGCGCCCGATCACCGATGCCACCGCCGACGACGACACCGCCGAGCTGATCGCGTCGGATCTGCTCAGCGATGATCCCCGCGAGGCCCTGGAACGGGAACTGTCCGCCCGCTGGCAGTCCGACATCGCCCTCGCCACCGCCGGCGAATTCCGCGCCGCCATGAACCGCCTGGACCAGGAACTGAATCTGGACCAGGACCAGCGCTGCACACCCGCGTTGGAACCCTTCATGCCCGCCTTCCGCCTGGTCCTGCCGGCCGCGCTCGGCGGCATCACCCTCGACCTGCACCTGATCGACGCCGAACGCCGCGCCCAGGCCGAGGCCGTGCTCGCAACCATGGCCAACGAATCGACCCAGCTCATCCACGAGCGTCTCGACCGCGCCCTGTCCGCCAGCCGCGCCCTCACCCCGGCCCCCGCCACCGGCCTGTATTATGGTCCTTCCGCCCGCGCCGATGGCATCGCCCCGTTGCTGCCGCCGGGCATCGGTCTGCACGAAACACCCCTGACCGGCGTCCCCGGCATGCGCGAGCGCATCCTGCTGCTGCAAGGCGACGCCCCGGAAACCGACGGGCTGTTCTCGCTCGGCATGCGCCGCCTCGCCGCCAGCCTGGGCTGCGATCCCGACCTCGTCGAGGCCCTGGTCCGCAAGCACGCCGAACGCATCCGGCCCGCCACCTGCGAACGGGACTATCGCGTCCATCACGTCGTCTTCGATCCGATACGGTACGAGCGCCTCGTCACCGGCCTCGCCGCCGCGCTAACCAAACTGGGCCGCCCCACCACGCGCATCGACATCGAACACGATCTGGCCCAGGTCCGCACCCTTTGCGACCGCGCCTGGACCGGCCAGACCCATCTCGATGCCCTGCCGCTGGAGCGCGACATCCCGCACGCCATGGCGGTGCGCCTGACCGCCGTCACCAGCACGCCGCCAACCGCTCTGCGCAAACAATATGACGACACCGACGATCCCCTGCCCGGCATCTCGGTGACCGTCGATCTCGGACGCGGCCATCCCTTCCCGGGATCGGCCCCGCACCTCATCGGCACCATCGCCCGCGGCGCCGACCCGGAACGCGGCGGCCTCATCACCTGGACCGGCACCAGCGGCCTGGAACAACGCTACGACGCCCTGCTGCGCGGACTGCCCGGCACCACCACCCGCGCCCGCACCCCCGAAGGCCTCGTCGTCCTCAAACACAGCGAGGCCGAACCCGGCACCGATCTGCGCACCGAACTCGACATGGAGGTCCAGACCGCGGCCGAGGACGCCCTCACCCGCTGGTACGAACTCGCGGAACAGCTCGGCACCGCCAATCCCAAGATGAATGCCGCCCGCGCCGTGGGCAAAGGCCGCGCCGGCTTCGTACTCATGGACTGCAAGACCGGCGGCCTGATCGCCTGCGCCAGCGCCCCCGGATTCAACCTCGACGACCTGCGCACCGATTACGAGAAACTCCTCCACGCCCCCGGCTCCCCCCTGCGCAACTGGGCCACCGAGGCGGAGCAGCCTCCCGGCTCGTCGATGAAGATCTGCACCGCTCTCGCCGGCCTGGAATTCGGCGTGCTCAACCCCGGCGAATCCATCCACAGCCAGGGCTACATGGCCATGCAGGCCGGCAAGAAGGTCCTGCGCGACCACGCTCCACCCGGCGACTACGATCTGCCCACCGCGGTCCAGGTCTCATCCAACATCTATTTCGCCACCGTGGCGGAACGCATCGACAAGGGGCACCCGGGCCGTCTCGCCGCATTCGCCCAGCGTTTCGGCCTGGGCCAGGCCAACGCCATCGACGTCCCCGGCCAGCGCACCCAGCCCGTGCCCACGCCCCAGACCCTGCCGCGTCTGCGCCCGAGCGAACCGAAATGGCGCACCAGCGATTCCTGGCGTCTGGGCATCGGCCAGTTCCTCACCGCCTCCCCGCTCCAAGTCGTGTGCATCGCCGCCGCGGTCGCCAACGGCGGCCACATCGTCCGCCCTTATCTGGTCAAACCCGCCGGCCAGCCCGAGATCAAAGACCTCCACATCAGCGAGGCCTGGCTTGCGGAGCTGCGGCATGGCATGGAACTCGTCACCGACAACCTGCCCCATTCCACCGCCCGGTATCTGGTGCTCGAAGGCCACGCCGCCGGGATCAAGGTCGCCGCCAAGACCGGCACCAGTGAATGGGGCAGCGAAGCCAGCCGCGCCGACGGACGCACCCCCGACCACGCCTGGCTCATCGGCTACGCCCCCGCCGACAACCCCGTCGTCGCCTTCGCCTGCTTCATCCACAGCGGCACCTCGGGGGGGCAGGCCACTTCGGGCGTCGTCAAACGCGTGCTCGAAACCTATTTCACCAAGTACGGACGCACCGGCCACAGCCAGGGTCTCCCCAACGACGACCCGCACTGAGCCTGCGATCACCGCGAACCAACGAAAAAGCCACGGGATGTCCCGTGGCTTTTTCTGCTTGTGGCACCGCTGCCGACTTGCGCCGGCAGCGTCTCGCCAGCCCGCGAAGGCTTAGGCGAAGTGGCTGAACGCCTTGTTGGCTTCGGCCATACGATGCGTGTTTTCACGCTTCTGGATGGTGGTGCCGGTCTTGTTGTAGCAGTCGATCAGTTCCTGGGCCAGCTTCTCGGCCGTAGGACGACCCTTGCGGCCGCGCACGGCTTCGAGGATCCAGCGGATCGCGAGCGTCTGCTGACGCTTGCGGTTCACTTCCACAGGCACCTGGTAGTTGGCGCCGCCGATACGCTTCGAGCGGACTTCGACCAGCGGCTTGGCGTTTTCGAGCGCCTGCTCGAAAACGGGCAGCGGGTCGGCCTTCAGCTTGTCCGCAATCTGGTTCATGGCGGAGTAGACGACCTTCTCGGCGGTGGTCTTCTTGCCATCGTACATGATGCAGTTGATGAACTTGCTGACGATCAGGCTGCCATAGCGGCCGTCGGGCTTGAGCTCGGTGCCGACCCACGACTGGGCGGCAGGCGCCTTGGGGGCGAGACCGCTCTCGGCCAGGGTGATCGAACCGTCTTCGTTCACCTGGACGTTGGCGGCATTGGGATCGAGCTGTTCGTCGGCGACGGGCGCAGCGTGGTCATTCTTGGGAGCGGGCATGGGTTCTTTCCCTTGGTTCCGGCACGAGGCCGGAAGGTACTCCGCATCGGCAGGGCGCCGGAGCGCCCGCACACGATGGCGGCTAAATGGTTGTTACTTCTTCGCCTTGGGACGCTTGGCGCCGTAGAGCGAACGGCTCTGCATGCGACCTTGCACACCCTGGCAGTCAAGCTTGCCGCGGATGATGTGGTAACGCACGCCGGGGAGGTCCTTCACGCGACCGCCACGGATCAGCACCAGGGAGTGTTCCTGGAGGTTGTGCTTCTCACCGCCGATGTAGGCGGTGACTTCCTTGCCGTTCGACAGACGGACGCGGGCGATTTTACGCAGCGCCGAGTTCGGCTTCTTGGGGGTGGTGGTCTTGACCTGGAGGCAAACGCCGCGCTTGAAAGGGTTGCTTTCAAGCTGGGGGCTCTTGCTCTTGTGACCGACGGCCTCACGGCCCTTTCGGATCAGCTGATTAATCGTGGGCACTGACAGTCTCCTTCGCGGGGGCGCGGACGGTAGCGGGGGTTTCCGAAATCGCAACGGGCTGGCCAGTCTTTTCGATCTTGACCGCCTTGTAGGTTGAGAATCCGGTGCCGCAGGGAATGAGATGGCCGAGGATGACGTTTTCCTTGAGGCCTGAGAGCGGATCCTTGCGCCCGGCCAGAGCGGCATCGGCGAGCACCTTGGTCGTCTCCTGGAAGGAGGCGGCCGAGATGAACGACTCGCTCTGCAGCGCGGCGCGGGTGATACCCATGAGCTTGGGCTCGAAGCTGGCAGGCTTCTTGTTTTCGCCCAGGGCGCGGACGTTTTCTTCACGCACGCGGATCTTGTCGACAAGCTGGCCCTGGAGGTAGGGCAGATCGCCCGCATCCACGACTTCAACTTTGCGCAGCATCTGACGGACGATCGTTTCGATGTGCTTGTCGTCGATCTTCACGTTCTGGGCGCGGTACACGGCCTGGACTTCACCAAGCAGGTAGTCCTGGAGCGCGTCCTCGCCGCAGATGCGCAGCAGATCCTTGGGCACCAGCACACCATCGACCAACGGATCGCCGGCCTTGACGCGGTCACCCTTGTGCACGCGGTAATGCTTGCCCTGGGGAATCGAATGCTCGACCTCGGTGCCCGAATCGCCACGCACCACGATGGTGCGCTTGCCGCGCTTGCGTTCGCCGAAGTCCACCACGCCGTCGATCTCGGCCATGATGGCGGGATCCTTGGGCGGACGGGCTTCGAACAACTCGGTCACGCGGGGCAGACCGCCGGTGATGTCATGGGTACCCGCCATTTCACGCGGCGTGGACGCCAGCAGCGTACCACCGGTGATGGTCTGACCCTCGGTGACGCGCAACGTCGCCTTTTCCGGGATCGGGTAGTGGGCGATGGGCTTGCCCTTCTCGTCGTCGAGCACGATCTGCGGATGCAGGTCGCCCTTACCTTCGAGAATGATGCGGTTGATGATGCCGGTCGCCGGGTCGCGTTCTTCACGCATCGTGACTTCGGGGATGATGTGCTCGAAGCGCACCTTGCCGCCGACTTCCGACAGGATGGGGATGTTGGCCGCTTCCCATTCGGTGAGCAGAGCACCCTTCTCGACCTGGACGCCATCGGGGAACAGCAGGATCGAACCCACCGGCACCTTGAAGCGCTCGACCACGCGGCCGTTCTTGTCGGCCAGGGCCAGTTCGCCGTTACGGTTCAGCACCACGAGCTTCCCATCGCCATTGATGACGGTGCGGAGGTTCTCGTAGATGAGTTTGCCGGGCTTGCGGGCCTTGTAGTTGGTGTCTTCGGTCTTGACGCCGGCCACACCACCGATGTGGAAGGTACGCATGGTGAGCTGCGTACCGGGTTCACCGATCGACTGGGCCGCGATGATGCCGACCGCCACGCCGAACTCGACCATCATGCCACGGCTGAGATCCATGCCGTAGCAACGCTGGCAGATGCCGGTCTTGGCTTCGCAGGTCAACGGCGAACGCACGCGGATCTTTTCGAAGCCCATGGCTTCGATGACCTTGGCCTTGTCGCGGGTGATGATGTCGTTTTCACGGACGATGACTTCGTCGGTGATGATGTCGACGATGGTATCGCGGGCGATACGGCCCGAGATGGCATCGGCCAGGGTGAGCTTGACCACATCGCCTTCGTACACCACCGCCTTGGTGATGCCGCCGACGGTACCGCAATCCTGCTCGCTGATGATGACATCCTGCGACACGTCGACCAGCTTACGGGTCAGGTAACCCGAGTCGGCGGTCTTGAGCGCGGTGTCGGCGAGACCCTTGCGGGCACCGTGCGTCGAGGTGAAGTACTCGAGCACGCGCAGACCTTCGCGGAAGTTCGCGCGGATGGGGGTCTCGATGATTTCGCCATTGGGTTTGGCCATCAGACCGCGCAGACCGCACAGCTGACGCACCTGGGCGACCGAACCACGAGCACCCGAGGTGGCCATGACGTACACCGGATTGATGTAGTCCTTGCCGAAGCGCTGATCGTCCTTGAGGCACGTCATGAGGGCCTTCGACAGCTCCTCGGTGGCGTGGGTCCAGGTCTCGATGATGTTGCGGTGCTTTTCCGACGCGGTGATGAGACCGCGCTGGTAGGCCTTGTGATACTTGAGCGCCTTCTTGTCGGCCTCGTCGATGATCGCCTTCTTCTGCTCCGGAACGTAAAGATCGGAGGCGCCGAAGGAGATGCCCGAACGGGTCGAGAACTTGAAGCCCAGCTCCTTGATCGAATCGAGCACCAGGATGGTGTTGCGACGATCGAGGAACTCGAAGCAGTCGGCGATCACGCGGCGCAGACCGCCCTTGTCCTGGGTCTTGTTGTAGAAGGGCATGCCCTGGGGCAGCGCTTCATTGAAGATCAGGCGACCAGGCGTGGTCTCCAGCAGGATCGTCTCGGGCAGGATCTTCTTGACCGGACCGCCATCATCGATGCGCGTGCCCTTGGGGATCTGGATCTTGACCAGGGCGTGCAACGACACGACGCCGGCATCAAGCGCCAGCAGCACTTCGTTCAGGCTGCTGAAGATCTTGCCTTCGCCGAGCTCGCCTTCCTTCGCAAGCGTCAGGAAGTAGCAGCCCAGCACGATGTCCTGGTCAGCGGAGATGATGGGATTGCCGTTGGAAGGCGAGAAGATGTTGTTGGTGGACAACATCAGCACGCGAGCTTCCGTCTGCGCCTCGATCGAGAGGGGCAGATGGACGGCCATCTGGTCGCCGTCGAAGTCGGCGTTGAAGCCGGCGCACACCAGCGGATGCAACTGGATGGCGCTGCCGTCGATCATCACCGGCTCGAAAGCCTGGATGCCCATGCGGTGCAGCGTGGGAGCGCGGTTCAGCATCACCACGCGACCCTTGATCACGTCATCGAGGACTTCCCAGACCTCTTCGTCGCGACGTTCCAGCTTGCGCTTGGCCGCCTTGACCGTCTCAGCATAGCCACGCTCCTTGAGAGCGCGGATGATGAAGGGCTGGAACAGTTCGAGGATGATCGACTTGGGCAGACCGCACTGGTGCAGCTTGAGGCGAGGACCGACCACGATGACCGAACGGGCCGAGTAGTCGACGCGCTTGCCAAGCAGGTTTTCGCGGAAGCGGCCCTGCTTGCCCTTGATCATGTCGGTCAGGGATTTGAGGGGACGATTGCCCGAACCGAACACCGCGCGCTGGCAACGGCCGTTGTCGAACAAGGCGTCGACCGCCTGCTGCAACATGCGCTTTTCATTGCGGATGATGATGCCGGGGGCGTTGAGCTCGACCAACTTCTTCAGGCGGTTGTTGCGGTAGATGACGCGACGGTAGAGATCGTTGAGGTCCGAAGTCGCGAAGTTGCCGTTTTCCAGCGGGACCAGCGGGCGCAGGTCGGGCGGAATGACGGGGATCACCGTCTGGATCATCCACTGGGGATCATTGCCGGACGACTTCAGCTCTTCCGCGAGCTTCAGGCGCTTGATCAGCTTTTCGATCTTCTGCTTGGCCTTGGTCGAGGCCAGCTCTTCACGCAGTTCGCTGATGAGCCGATCCGTATCGAGGTGACGGATCAGTTCCTGGGCCGCTTCCGCGCCCATCATGGCCTTGAAGTCGTCGCCGTACTTCTCCTGGGCCTTGCGGAACTGCTCTTCGGTCAGCACTTCCATGTATTCCAGCGGAGTCGTGCCGGGGTCGGTCACGATGTATTTCTGGAAGTACACGACCTGCTGCAGGTTCGACGACTTCATGCCCAGCAGGATCGCGAGACGCGAGGGCATGGTCTTGAAGAACCAGATGTGCGCCACGGGCGACACCAGGTTGATATGGCCCATGCGCTCACGGCGCACGCGGCTGTGGGTCACGAGCACGCCGCACTTTTCGCAGACGATGCCCTTGTACTTCACGCCGGAGTACTTGCCGCAGAAGCACTCCCAGTCCTTGGTGGGTCCGAAGATCTTCTCGCAGAACAGGCCGTCGCGTTCCGCCTTGTAATTGCGGTAGTTGATGGTTTCAGGGCGCTTGACTTCGCCCTGGCTCCAGGAGCGGATGACCTCGGGACTCGCCAGCCGGATGGAGACCGCGTTGTAGTCGGGGCTCTGGAGGCTGGTCTGGTCGAGCATGTCGATCATGGGCGATGGTTCCGTGCGTTCAGAGGTGTAGAGAACTGGTCGAGAAGGTCAGACGCGTGCGATCACTCGTCTGACTGTCCGCCCGCAGCGGGCGGCTCGGCGACGTACTCGATATCGGGCACCGCGGCATCGGCGGGAGCGCCGAAGTCCAGCGTGGCCGGCGCCGCATCGAAGGACATGTCCTCAGGGCGGTGCAGGCGGATATCGAGGCCGAGGCCACGGATTTCGTTCATCAGCACTTCGAATGCCATCGGGGTGCCGTAGGTCAGCGAGCCGTCGCCCTTGACCATCGATTCATAGATGCGGGTACGACCGTCGACGTCGTCAGACTTGACGGTGAGGATTTCCTGCAGCACGTGCGCCGCGCCGTAGGCCTCCAACGCCCAGACTTCCATTTCACCAAAGCGCTGGCCGCCGAAGCGCGCCTTGCCGCCCAGGGGCTGCTGCGTGATGAGCGAGTAGGAACCCGTGGCACGGGCATGCAGCTTGTCTTCCACCAAGTGGTGGAGTTTGAGCATGTACATCACGCCGACGGTGGTCTTCTGGTGCATGCGATCGCCGGTACGACCATCATAGAGATGGATCTTGCCGTCGTCGGGCAGACCCGCCTCGCGGAGGATCTCCTTGATCTCGCTTTCATCAGCGCCGTCGAACACGGGGGTGACGCACTGGATGCCGAGGACCTTGGCGGCCCAGCCCAGATGGGTTTCAAGCACTTGGCCCACGTTCATGCGCGAAGGCACGCCCAGGGGGTTGAGCACGATGTCGACCGTGCGGCCATCGGGCAGGAAGGGCATGTTCTCTTCCGGCACGATGGTCGAGATGACGCCCTTGTTGCCGTGACGACCGGCCATCTTGTCGCCGACCTTGAGGGTCAGCTTGCGGGCCACGAACACCTTGACCATCTCAAGCACGCCGGTGGGCAGGTCGTCGCCACGCTTGGCGTTGACGATCTCCTTCTCGCAGGCGGCCTTGATCTCGTCGATCTTGGGATCGAACTCGTCGTAGATGGCGCGCGCACGACGGCGCTTGGAACCCACGAAGTTGAGCGCGGTGACCAGCAGCTCGCCATTGAGCTTGATGACCTCGTCTTCGGTCATTCCAGGGCTGTATTCAACCACTTCACCGGTTTCGATGTTGACGACATTGGCGCCGGCGACATCCCAGATCTGGTTGAACTTCTCGCGCACGATGTCGGCGATCTGCTTCTTGTAGCGATCCTCGATCACCTTGATGCGCGCCTGCTCTTCCTTCTTGTCCTTCTCGGTCAAGGCGGCGCGGCGCTGGAAGCGCTTCACGGCGATGACGACGCCGCGGATACCGGGCTTCATCACCATCGAATCGTCGCGCACGTCCTCACCAGCACGGCCGAAGATCGCGTGCAGCAGCTTCTCTTCCGGCGACAGTTCCGACTTGTTCTTGGGCGTGACCTTGCCGACCAGCACATCGCCGGGCTTGACCAGGGTGCCGACACGGACCAGGCCGCGCTCGTCGAGGTTCTTCAGAGCCTCTTCGCTGCGACCGGGGATTTCGCGGGTGAATTCTTCCTTGCCGAGCTTGGTCTCGCGGATTTCGACCTTGAACTCCTCGATATGGATCGAGGTGAAGCGGTCTTCGGCCAGCAGACGTTCGTTGACCACGATGGCGTCTTCGAAGTTGAAGCCGTCGTAGGGCATGAAGGCGACCAGGATGTTCTTGCCCAGGGCCAACTCGCCCTGATCCGTACCACCGCCATCGGCGATGATCTGACCCTTGGCGATCTTGTCGCCCAGCTTGACGATGGGCAGCTGGTTCAGGCAGGTACGTTCATTCAGACCATGGTACTTGCGCAGTTCATAGCGGTGACCACCGCCCTGACCCTTCGCATCACCGGAACCGATGGTGATGTGCTTGGCATCGACCGAGGTGACCATGCCGTCTTCTTCGGCGATGACGACCATCGAGGATGATTTGGGCACTTCCTTTTCCATGCCGGTGGCGATCAGCGGAGCTTCGCTGATCATCAAGGGCACGGCCTGACGCATCATGTTCGCACCCATCAGGGCGCGGTTGGCGTCGTCGTGTTCAAGAAAGGGGATGAGCGCGGCGGAGACGCCGATCATCTGCTTCGGGCTCACGTCAGCGTAGTTGACTTCGCCGACCGGAACCTCGGTGAACTGACCGGCAAAGCGGACCTGGACGATTTCCAGATCGATCTTGCCGTTCTTGTCCTGCTCGACGGTGGCCTGGGCGATCTTCGCCTCGGCTTCCTCGTCGGCCATCAGATAGACGATCTCATCCGTGATCCGGCCATTCACCACCTTGCGGTAGGGCGTGACCAGGAAGCCGTACTCGTTGACCGCAGCATAGATGGCCAGCGAAACGATCAGACCGATGTTGGCGCCTTCAGGCGTTTCGATCGGGCAGATACGGCCGTAGTGCGAGGTGTGCACGTCGCGCACTTCGAAGCCGGCGCGCTTACGGTTCAGACCGCCCGGCCCGAGGGCGGACAGACGGCGTTCATGCGTGAGCTGGGACAGCAGGTTCGACTGGTCGACGACCTGGGACAGTTCGCCACGCTGGAAGAAGTTCTGGATCGCGCTGTCGACCGCCTGGTTGTTGAACAGGTTGCGGGGCGCAAGCGCGGCCGCCATCTCTTCCGGCTGGAGATCGCGCGACAGCTTTTCCTTCACCGCACGACGCAGCTTGAGCATCGCCGCGCGCAGTTCGTCGGCCAGCAGGTCGGCGATGGGGCGCACGCGACGGTTGCCGAGGTGATCGATATCATCGACCTCGCCGGTCATCGCATTGGTGCGGATGAGGTTCAGCAGGTAGTCGAGCGCAGTAGTGTAGTCCTCGATGGTGAGGACACGCGCCTCGCTCTCGATCTTCAACTTGCGATTGATGCGGAAACGACCAACGGAACCGAGATTGTAACGGCTCTCGTTGAGGAAGCGGTCCTGGAAGAACTCGCGGACCTTGGCCTCGTCGGTGGGGTTGCCGGGGCGCAGGCGGCGGTAGATGCGCAGCAGGGCTTCCTCATGGGAAGCGGCCTCATCTTCGCGCAACGTGTTGAGCAGGATGTCGTCGGGCTTGGCTCCGGCGATGATCAGCTCGACCTTCTCGACGCCCAGGCCTTTGAGGTTCTCGAAGCTGCTCTCGCTGAGCACTTCGCAAGCCTTGGCCAGGAATTCGCCGGATTCGGTATCGACCACATCATTGGCGAGAATCCGACCGACCGCCTTCTCCTTGGCACCACGGGCGCCCAGGGCGACCTCGTCGGTCTGGAAGAAGCGGCGGATGATCTCGACGGTGGTGCCGAGGCTCTTGTCGAGAGCACGCAGGAAGCAGGTGGCGACGACCTTGGCGCTCTTGTCGATCTTGACCTGGAGGATGTCCTTGGAGGTCTGCTCGACCTGGATCCAGGATCCACGCTCAGGGATCAGACGGCAGGAGTAGGTGCGACGACCCGAGGCGCCGGTCTCACTCGAGAAATCGACACCGGGCGAACGCTGGATCTGGGTGACGATGGTACGTTCGGCACCGTTGATCAGGAACTCGCCGCCGCCGATGCGCAGCGGACAGTAACCGATATGGACATCCTCTTCGAGGACGTCCTTGAAGGTGGGGTGACCATTGCCCGAGACGCGGATCTTGATCTTGATCCCGCGCTGGAAGGTCAGACCGAGATCGCGGCATTCCTCAAGGGTATGCTGCGGCTGGGTGAAGACGTAACCATGATAGCTGACAGCGATCTGGTCTTCGTACCCGGTGACGGGGAAGAACTCACGGAAGATGGCCTCAAGGCCCCTGTCCCCCGCACGCTGATCGGACGCTGCTTCAGCATCCAGGAACTCGTCATAGCTCTTCGACTGGAGATTCACCAGACTTGGAACGGGGATGACTTCCTTGGTGGAGCCGAAGTGTCGGATCTGCATGGAACCTCCGTACTGGACGTACAGCGTAAAGACTGTTACCGCAGACTGCCCAGAGGCCTGCGATGAGCAAACGGGTCGGGAACGCTAGCTAGACAAGAGACGAGCGCAAGCTCCCAGCCGAGAAACCCGGCTGGGAGCTTGAACGAGACGACCGAGAGCCGGCCAGGATGACCGGCACAGGCATCAGCCCGCTTCGATCTTGGCCTTGGCGCCAGCAGCTTCGATCTTCTTGGCCAGCTCTTCGGCAGCGGGCTTCTCAAGACCTTCCTTGATGACCTTGGGAGCACCTTCGACGAAAGCCTTGGCTTCGGCGAGACCCAGGCCGGTGATTTCACGCACGGCCTTGATGGCGGCGATCTTCTTGTCGGCGGGGCACTCGGTCAGGGTGACCTTGAAGCTGGTGGGCTCTTCGGCGGCAGCGGCGGCGGCGGGAGCAGCGGCGACGGCCACGGCTGCGGCGCTCACGCCGAATTCCTTCTCGAGGGCATGGACGAGGTCGGCGAGTTCCAGCACAGTGAGGGACTTCACGGACTCGATGATGGCGTTGAGCTTGTCGCTCATGACGAACTCCTATGCATTATGCATATGCCATGCGGGCCGGGATTAGGCGGCACAGCGCATGGCGATGGTTGATGATGGACGCAGCAGGTGGCACGACCGATCAGGCCGCGCCGCCCTTCTGCTTCTTTTCGATTTCTGCGATGACGCGGGCCAAGCCGACGAGCGGCGCAGCCAACACGTTGACGAACATGCCACGAAGGGTCTGCTTGGAGGGCAGATCGGCGAAGCGTTTGACGCTGGCAGCGTCGTACACCACGCCATCCATGAAGGCGCCCTTCACGGTGAGCTTGGGTTCCTTCTCGTCCTTGAAGACATCCTGGACGATCTTGGCCGCACCGACGACATCGTTGCTCAGCACCAGACCGATCGAGGTCTTGCCCTCGATAAGCTTGGCCGCGTCACCCGGGACCGCGCGAGCCAGGATGCCGACCTTGGCGACCTTGATCTTGGCACCAGCACCGCGCAGAGCGGTACGGAGCTTCAGGGTGTCGCCACTGGTGAGCTTGGACGGATCGATGACGATGAAGGACGGGGTCTTTTCGACCTGCGCCTTCACCTCATTCAGCATCAATTTGTTGATGAAGCTAGGCATGGCGCGATCTCACCCCTCTGCCTTGGCGAAGGCGATCTTGACGCCGGGTCCCATCGAGGGGGACACGACGATGTTCTTCACGAACTGACCCTTCACCGAGGAAGGACGATGCTCGTAGACGTGGTTGAGGAAGGCGGAGATGTTCTCCGACAGCTTGACCTCGTCAAAGGTGGAATTGCCCACGCGGACGTGGACATTGCCAGCGGCGTCGGCGCGATACTCGATCTTGCCGGCCTTGAATTCCTGGACGGCCTTGACCACATCCTCGGTGACGCTGCCGGCCTTGGGCGAGGGCATCAGACCGCGGGGGCCGAGCACCTTACCCAGCTTGCCGACCAGACGCATCATCTTGGGCGTGGCGATGGCGATGTCGAAGTCCATGAAGCCCGCGAGGACCTCATTGACCAGATCTTCACCACCGGCCTTGACCGCACCGGCCGCGATGGCCGCATTGGTCTTTTCGCCGTCATCGACAAACACGATGACCTTGACGCTCTTGCCCGTGCCGTGCGGCAGCGAGATGGAACCGCGGAACTGCTGGTCCACCTTCTTGGTGTCGAGGTTGAGGTGGACCGAGAGGTCGATCGACTCGGTGAATTTGGCCGAAGTCAATTTCTTGACCAAGGCCGCAGACTTGGCGATGTCGAAGGACTTGTTGAGGTCCTCTCCGACTTTTTCCACCAGCTGCTTGTAGCGCTTGCTGCGGGTTTTCATGCATTTTCCTTGTGGTCAACGATGCCGGATGGCATCTCCCACGGTGACGAGCACCCCGTCATCACTCGACGACGGCGATACCCATGGAACGAGCGGTGCCAGCCACGGTCTTGGCGGCTGCTTCCAGCGATCCGGCGGTCATTTCAGAGATCTTGCGCGAAGCGATCTCTTGGACCTGCTTCGTGGTGATCTTGCCGACCTGAGCCAGGGGGTTGGGCTTCTGAGCGCCCTTCTCAAGACCGGCAGCCTTGCGCACCTGGGCGCTGACCGGCGGCTGCTTGAGGATGAAGCTGAACGACTTGTCCTTGAAGACGGTGATGACGACCGGGATCGTCTCACCCTTCATCTTGGCGGTCGCGTCATTGAACTGCTTGACGAACTGACCGATGTTCACGCCCTTGGCACCGAGCGCGGGGCCGACAGGCGGCGCCGGGGTGGCGGCGCCACCAGCGATCACCAACTTGATTTCACCGACGATTTCTTTGGTCTTGGCCATGATTCACTCTACTCGATCCGGGGGGATGATGAAAAGGACCCCTCTGAAGGGGGCGCGCAGTGTATGGACTATGCGCGGTTGACAAGAGGGATAAGGCGACGTGCTCAGACGGCGGGTTCGACCTGCCACACTTCGAGCCAGACCGGGGTCTGACGGCCGAAAACGGTGATCATCACGCGCAGCTCACCCTTCTGAAGGTTGATCTCGGCGACGACGCCCTCCATGCCGGCAAAGGTCCCTTCCTTGACCTTGACGCGATCGTCAAGGTGATAGGGGACCTGCACCAAGGCTTGGCGCTGTTCCTCGACCGTCTGGGCTTTGGCAACCTTGATGATCTGCTCGGCCTCAGCCGTGGTGAGCGGATCAGGATTGCGCGGATCGGCACCCAGGAAGCCGGTGACGCCATCCACATCGCGGATGGTCTCAAGCACTTGGCTGTTCAGCTCCATCTCGACATAGATGTAGCCGGGATACAGCTTGTGCTCCGTCGAAACCTTTTTGCCGCGCTTCATCTCGGTGATGCGTTCAACCGGAATGAGCAGTTCACCGACCGGACCGTCCATGAGCTTCTTGGCACGCAGCTGACCGACGATCAATTCCTTGATCGAGCTTTCGCGACCGGAAACAGCCTTGATGACATACCAACGTTTGGCCATGGCTCAGACTCCGAAAATCTTGTGGAACAATGCCGGCAGCCAATCGGTGAAGAATGCGAAATTGAGCGCATCCACCGCCATGATGATCAGGGCGACCAGGACCGTCATGACGAAGATCACGATGCTTGAGCGGATCAAGGCGTTGCCGGTAGGCCACTCGACCTTGGTCATCTCCTGCTCGACTTCGATGAGGAAATCGACGCAGCGCGGCACGAAACCGACCACGGCAACCCCACCAAAGACAACCAAGGCCGCCAAAGTGGCGAAGAAACCACCCATGATCAGCTGCTTGGTGGTGCCGTCCGCACCAAACGCCAACGACAACGGGCCAAGAGCGCCGTTGTACGCCAGGTCAATGCCGATGAGCAGCAATAACAGCAAACAGATGGTGCGGATGACCCGCCCCTGAGGCCATTTGTACATGCAGGCTTCCAGCGAAGTGACGCGATAGATGGCACGGGGGGAGGGATTTGAACCCCCGACCGGCGGATTTGGAATCCGCTGCTCTGCCAGCTGAGCTACCCCCGTATGCAGTTCCGGAACGCAGTGTCCCGGAACATCCGATCACTTGCGCTTCTTCTCTTTATGGAGGGTGTGCTTGCGCAGGCGAGGATTGTACTTGTTGAGCTCCAGCTTGGGCGAGGTCTTCGCACGGCTGGTGTAGTAGTTGATGTCGCCCGTCTCCGAGCAGACCATCATCACATATTCGCGCTTTTCTTTAGCCATGACTCACTGCTTCTTTCCAGCATCTATGCTGACGACGACGTTCCGGCCCTTGCGAACCGGAACGTCGTGGAGAGTGGATGCCCGCCCACCATGCAGTGGGCGGGAACCTGCGAGCTTACTCGATGATCTTCGAGACGACGCCCGAACCCACGGTGTGACCGCCTTCGCGGATGGCGAAGCGCAGGCCTTCTTCCATCGCAACCTTCGAGATCAGCGTGACGCCGAAGCGGAGGTTGTCGCCGGGCATGACCAGTTCGCGGTCAGCAGGCAGCTCGATGGTGCCGGTGACGTCGGTCGTACGCAGGTAGAACTGCGGACGGTAGCCCTTGGTGAAGGGGGTCTTGCGACCGCCTTCTTCGGCCTTGAGGATGTAAACCTCGGCCTCGAACTTGGTGTGGGGCTTGACGGTCTTGGGCTTGCAGATGACCATGCCGCGTTCGATCTGCTCTTTTTCGATGCCGCGCAGCAGCACGCCGCAGTTGTCACCAGCGATGGTCGATTCCATTTCCTTGCGGAACATTTCGATGCCGGTGGCGACCGAGGTCAGAGGATCTTCGCGCAGGCCGACGATCTCGACCGCGTCGCCGATCTTCAGCATGTGCTCCTTGGTCTGGGGCATGGGGCCGTCGCCGGCGGACACGACCAGGATCGCGCCGTCCATCTGCGCCGCACCGGTGATCATGTTCTTGATGAAGTCAGCGTGTCCGGGGCAGTCGACGTGAGCGTAGTGACGCTTTTCCGAGCTGTACTCGACGTGCGAGGCCGCGATGGTCACGGTCTTGTTCGCGTCGCGGACGGTACCGCCCTTGGTGATTTCAGCGTACGACTTCTTTTCGGCCCAGCCCTTGAGGGCGGCCACGTTCACCAGCGCGGCAGTCGTGGTCGACTTGCCGTGGTCGATGTGACCGATGGTGCCGACGTTGACGTGCGGCTTGTTACGGACGAACTTTTCCTTGGCCATGGCCGGCTCCTGGAGTTGGGTCGCACACCGGCGACCGATGGATGTGGTGCGAAAACGACGAAAAAGTGGAGCTGCCTCCGGGATTTGAACCCGGGACCTCGTCCTTACCAAGGACGCGCTCTACCGCTGAGCTAAGGCAGCGCACACGGGGGTATGCGCATGCCAGATGACAACTGGAGCGGGTGATGGGAATCGAACCCACGTATTCAGCTTGGAAGGCTGCTGCTCTACCATTGAGCTACACCCGCAGGTTTGGCTCAGAGGTGGTGGGTGGAGAAGGATTCGAACCTTCGAAGGCGTGAGCCAGCAGATTTACAGTCTGCCCCGTTTGGCCACTTCGGTATCCACCCGTGTGCCGTCATCTGACATATGATATGTGCAAAGAGCAGCCCGGAGAGTGGAGCCACCTGCCGGACTCGAACCGGCGACCCACGGTTTACAAAACCGTAGCTCTACCAGCTGAGCTAAGGTGGCGCGCCGGTGGGCCGGGCCTTTCCCCCTGTATCAGGGGGACGCGAAAGCTATTGGGGCCGATGAGGGTGTCAAGCGGGCGGCTTGACGAACCAGGCGCGTCGTCCGGCGCAACCATGATCCTCTTCAATAAGTGCCAACATCCTGACGTCATGATGCGTATCGCAGTCTCCTCCATCATGCCGAGTGCTGCGTCCGGCGCGGATTGCGTGCGGGGTCAGCGTCCTAGGGTGCCCGTCATGCAAGTCACCGAGATGTCCTCCCTGGCCCAGGATCGCCTGCACCGGCCCCGTACCCGCGGCGCCTTTCAGAGCATTGATGCCGCCAGGCGCCAACTCGGCCTGCTGTCCGTGGCCGACGAGGCGGGCCAGGCGCGCTGCTATTGGCTGGTGGATCTGGACTCGAAGACCATCGCCGATGCGCGTTTCATCGCCTTCGGAACGCTGGCCAGCCATCCGGTGGCGGATGTCTTCACGGAACTGGTGCGGGGACGTACGGTCGAGGATGCCTGCGCCCTGCGGCCCGAGCAGATCGAATCCCTGCTGCGCGACGATCCGGCGACGCCGGCATTCGGGGCCCAGGACCTCGCCCCCCTCGCTTTCGTGCGCGAGCTTCAGGACAAGGCGGTCGCCGCCCTCCCGGGGGTGACGCTGCTGCCCAAACCGGAGGAGAGGGTCGCCTATCAACGCAAGCGGAAGCAGGACTGGACCCCGGAGGACGAGCGCTGGTTCCCCCTCAGCCTGCTGCGCAAGATCAGCCGCGTCGATGGCGTGGCCGGACGCGTGCTGCGTGAGCGCCTCGGCACGGCGACGGTGGCCATCGATGGCCTGCATGACGACTTCCGCCTGGTGATGACGTTCAAGGGCCTGGAGGCGGAGCAGGTTCCCACCGCCTCCCAACTGGTTCAGGACGCTCTGCGCGGCGAGGTTCACAGCCAATTGGTCGTAGAAGGAAAACCCGCATGAAGAACGTCATCCCCCGCATCGGAACCCGGCCCGACGCCGGGCACATCCAGGTCGGTGGCGACCTGAGCCATGCGGTGCATGCCGTGGTGCCGGGCCGGGCCAGGCCCCTGGCCGCGCCACGTCCGCCGGAACCGCGTGTGGTGGTCGTGAACTTCTTTCCGCTGCAACAAGGCACCCGGTCATGAGCGACAACGATGCGGCACGGTTCAGCGCCGATGCCGAAGCCTACAAGTACGGTTTCTCGACCGCGGTCGAGGCGGTGACGCTGGGGCGCGGTCTGAACGAGGACGTCATCCGCGCCATCAGCGCCACGCGTGAGGAGCCTGAGTTTCTGCTGAAATTCCGACTCAAGGCGTTCGAGGTGTTCAAGCGCTTGAAGGAGCCGGCCTGGGCGGCGGTGACCTATCCCCCCATCGACTACCAGGCGATCAGCTACTATTCGTCGACCCGCAAGGCGGCGGCCCCGGACAAGCCGACCTACAATTCCATCGACGAGATCCCGCGCGAGATCCTCGAAACCTTTGAGAAGCTCGGCATCCCGCTGGACGAACAGAAGCGCCTGAACGGCATCGCCGTGGACGCGGTGTTCGATTCCGTGTCGGTGGCGACCACGCATCAGCAGAAGCTGTTCGACGCGGGCGTGATCTTCTGTTCGTTCGCCG
The DNA here is from genome assembly GCA_036023115.1 of Brasenia schreberi. Classification (NCBI taxonomy): domain Eukaryota; kingdom Viridiplantae; phylum Streptophyta; class Magnoliopsida; order Nymphaeales; family Cabombaceae; genus Brasenia; species Brasenia schreberi. The sequence goes on from JAYKKT010000007.1 coordinate 107,399, forward strand.
AAGCGGTGCACCAGTTCCCGGCCCTGGTCGAGCGCTGGCTGGGCAGCGTGGTGCCGACGGCCGACAATTATTTCGCCGCCCTGAACAGCGCGGTGTTTTCGGACGGTTCGTTCGTCTACATCCCGCCCTTCACGCGCTGCCCGCTGGAGCTGTCCACCTATTTCCGCATCAACAACACCGAATCCGGCCAGTTCGAGCGCACGCTGATCATCGCCGATGTGGGCAGCCACGTCAGCTATCTGGAAGGCTGCACCGCGCCCAAGACCTCGAAGAACCAGTTGCATGCGGCGGTGGTCGAGCTGGTGGCGCTGGAGGATGCCGAGATCAAATACAGCACGGTGCAGAACTGGTTCGCGGGCGATCCCGAGACCGGTGAGGGCGGTGTGTTCAACTTCGTGACCAAGCGCGGCCTGTGCAAAGGCCGGCGCAGCAAGATCAGCTGGACCCAGGTCGAGACCGGCTCGGCCATAACCTGGAAGTACCCGAGCTGCGTGCTGCTGGGTGACGATAGCGTGGGCGAGTTCTGGTCGGTGGCGCTGACCAACGGACGCATGCAGGCGGACACCGGCACCAAGATGATCCATCTGGGGAAGAACACCCGCAGCCGCATCGTGTCGAAGGGCATCAGCGCGGATGCGTCATCGAACGTCTACCGCGGCCTGGTGAAGGTCGCCGCCAAGGCCGACGGCGCCCGCAATCACACCCAATGCGATTCGATGCTGGTGGGCAAACGCGCCGTCGCCCGCACCCATCCCTACATCGACGTGCAGAACCCCGGCGCCCAGGTCGAACACGAGGCGTCGACCTCGCGCCTGTCCGAAGAACAGCTTTTCTACCTGAAGAGCCGCGGCATCGCCGAAGAGGACGCCATCGGCGCCATCGTCAACGGCTTCTGCCGCGACGTGCTCCAGGTACTGCCTTTGGAGTTCGCGGCCGAAGCACAGAAGCTCCTCACCATGAAACTCGAGAACTCCGTTGGCTGACCTCCCCATGCTCACCATCACCGACCTCCAGGCCGCCGTCGGCGACCATCCCATCCTCAAGGGCCTCTCGCTGTCCGTGCGGGCCGGCGAGGTCCATGCCATCATGGGCCCGAACGGTTCCGGCAAGAGCACGCTGACCAAGATCGTGGGCGGCCATCCCGCCTACACCATCACCGGCGGAGCGATCACGTTCGACGGCAAGGACCTGCTCGCGCTGGAACCGGATGCCCGCAGCCATGCGGGGATCTTCGTGAGCTTCCAGTATCCGGTGGATGTGCCCGGCGTGTCGAATGCCGACTTCCTGCGTCTGGCCTACAACGCCAAGCGCAAGGCGACCGGCCTGCCCGAGCTGTCGGTCCAGGATTTCGCCCCCATCCTGCACGAGAAGGTGCGGTTGGCGCAGGTGCCGCCGGACTTCGCCGAACGCCAGCTCAACCACGGCATGAGCGGCGGTCAGAAGAAGCGCAATGAACTGTTGCAGATGCACGTGCTGGAATCGCGCCTCGCCATCCTCGACGAGACCGATTCGGGCGTGGACGTGGATGCGCTCAAGGCGGTGGGCGCCGGCGTCAACGCCTTCCGTTCACCGGACCGCGCCATCATCCTCATCACCCATTACCAACGCCTGCTGGATCTGGTGAAGCCGGATTTCGTGCATGTGCTGGCGGGCGGCCGCATCATCCGCAGCGGCGGCCCCGAGCTGAGCAACGAGGTCGAGACGCGCGGTTACGACTGGATCGACCGCACATGAGCATCACGCCGGACTCCCTGCGGGCCGCAGCGGCGGCCCGCGCCGTCGCTCTGGGCCTGCCCGACCGGTCGCTGGAAGACTGGCGTCAGGTGGAGGTGAAGCCGCTGACGGGGGCCGCCTTTGCCAGCGACGTCAGCGGTTGCCCCGACACCACCCTGCCCTTCGCCACGGACGAGGCCCTGGAGCGCGACGCCGAACGGCTGGCGGCGGAGACCGAGGCCCCGGCCTGCTGGTCGTGGGCGGGCGATGTCCGCCAGCTCAGCGTGCGCGGTGGCGGCACCCGCCGGGATCTGGTGCATCACCTCGCCGGTGGCCACAGCGCCTGGCGCCTGCTCATCGACGTGGCGCCGGGCGCGACGTTCGATCTGACACTTGATCACCGCATCGCCGCCGGTGCCTACGCCAGCATCGCCATCGTCGCCCGCCTGGGCGCCGGGGCGGTGATGCGGGTGGCGGAGCACGCCGGCACGCCGGCGGGCCGGTTGCTGGTCCATGCCGACCTGACCCTGGACCGCGATGCCAGCCTGAGCTGGACCAGCGCCAGCCGGGGCGGCGAGCTGCTGCGCCACCGCTGCGTGGCCCATCTCGTCGGCACCAACGCCAGCGTCGATCTGGCGGCCATCGACGTGCAGGATGGCACGCAGCAGGCCCATCGCCTGGTGCGCGTCCATCACCACGTCGGCCCCAGCGCCAGCCGGCAGGTGTTCAAGACCGTGCTGCACGGCAAGTCCCTGGCGTCCTTCGACGGCCTCATCGGCATTGATGCAGGGGCCGATGGCAGCGCCGCCGAACAGTTGTGCCGCCATCTGGTGCTGTCGCCCAGCGCCCATGCGGATGCCAGACCCCAGCTTGATGTGCGCGCCGACGAGGTCACCGCCGGCCACGGCGCCACCATCGGCCCCCTGGGCGAGGACGAGCTGCTGTATCTGCGCATGCGCGGCCTGCCGACCGAGCTGGCAACCCGCCTGCTCACCGTCGGTTTCATCCGCGACGTCACCGACCGCATGACCTGGGCCTTCCCCGCCACGACCCTGGCCGTCGGCACCTGAACCATCACCTGGAATGAACTGAGACCACCATGCCCCTCGACGTCGCCGCCATCCGTTCGCAGTTCCCCGGTCTGGAAGGCACCGCCAACGGCAAACCGTTCGTCTACCTGGATTCCGCCGCCACCACGCAGAAACCGCTGGCGGTGATCGAGCGCATGGACCGTTTCCTGCGTCACGAATACGGCACCGTGCACCGCGGCCTGTACGAGCGCTCGGTGAAATCCACGCAGTTGTACGAAGAGGCCCGGCACAGCGTGGCGCGTTTCATCAACGCGAACGAAAACGAGCTGGTCTTCACCATGGGCTGCACCGACGCCATCAACCTGGTGGCCTGGGCGTGGGGGCGGAAGTTCCTGAAGAAAGGCGACCGCGTGCTGGTCAGCGGCATGGAACACCATGCCAACATCGTGCCCTGGCAGATCACCGCCGAGATCACCGGGGCGGAGCTGATCCACTGCCCGATCCTGGACGACGGCAGCCTGGATCTGGCAGCGTTCGACCGCCTGCTGGATGACCGGGTGAAGCTGGTGGGCTGCGTCCACATCGCCAATTCGCTCGGCACCATCAACCCGGTGAAGGAACTCGCCCGCAAGGCCCACGCAGTCGGCGCGAAGTTCCTGCTCGATGCCGCCCAGTCGGCACCGCACCTGCCGCTCGACGTGCGCGACCTGGATTGCGACTTCCTGGCCTTCAGCGCGCACAAGATCTATGGCCCCACCGGCATCGGCGCGCTGTACGGCAAGCACGAGCTGCTGGAATCCATGCCGCCCTGGCGCGGCGGCGGCGAGATGATCGAGAAGGTGACGTTTGAAAAGACCACCTTCGCCCCGGCCCCGGCGCGGTTCGAGGCGGGCACGCCGCCCATCGTCGAGGCCATCGGTTTCGCTGCGGCCTGCGACTGGCTGCGCAACATCGGTTTGGCGAATCTCGCGGCGGAAGAACACGACCTGTACGCCTATGCGGAAAGCAAACTGGCGACCGTGCCCGGCCTGCGCCGCATCGGCACCGCGCCGCAGCGTGCCAGCGTGCTGTCCTTCACCCTGCCGGGCGCGCACGCTTCGGACATTTCCAGCATCCTGGATCTGGAAGGCATCGCCATCCGCGCCGGTCACCACTGCGCCCAACCGGTGATGCAACGCTTCGGCGTACCTGCCACCGCCCGCGCCAGTCTGGGCGCGTACACCACGCGCGAGGACATCGACCGCCTGACCGTGGCACTGCACAAAGCGGCGGTGATGTTCGGATGATTGCGTTCGGCGTTCGGCGTTCGGCGTTCGGCGTTGGGATCGCTCGCATTTCAACGCTGTGCACTCACACATGGTTTAGAAGCCGGACGAAGGCGACCATTCACGCCATATCAAATGGCGTCAACGCCGAACGCCGAACGCCGAACGCCGAACCATGAATCCTCCGTCCTGGCCCATCGACGCGCCGCCCGCGCTGATGGGCATCCTCAATGTGACGCCGGACAGTTTCTCGGATGGCGGACGCCACGCCGATGGCGCCTCGGCGGCGGCCCAGACCGCACGTCTGGAAGCCGATGGTGCGGCGTGGATCGACGTGGGCGGCGAAAGCACCCGCCCGGGCGCCGCGCCGGTCCCGGCGGACGAGGAACTGCGCCGGGTGCTGCCAGTGGTGACGGCTCTGGCTGCCCGCGGCGGCGCGCCCCTCAGCATCGACACCTCCAAGGCGACCGTTGCCGCCGCCTGCTTGGCAGCGGGCGCGGCGATGATCAACGACATCAGCGCCGGTTCCGATCCCGGGATGCTGCCGGTGGTGGCCTCCCACGACGCGGCCCTGGTGCTCATGCACATGCAGGGCGAGCCCCGCACCATGCAGGCGGCTCCGCGCTATGCCGACGTGGTGGATGAGGTCTGCGCCCATCTGGAGGCCCGCTTGGCAGCGGCGGTGAACGCTGGCGTGCGGGCCGAGCGCATCCTGCTCGATCCCGGCATCGGCTTCGGCAAGACGGTCGGCCACAATCTCGCGCTGCTGCGCGCCCTGCCGCTCATCCGGTCACGCCTGGGCCGCCCCCTGCTGCTGGGCCTCAGCCGCAAACGCTTCCTCGGCACCCTGGCGGGCATCCCCGATCCCGCCGGGCGCGATGGCGTCGGGCATGTGGTCCACGCCCTCATCGCCCCATGGTGCGCGCTGATCCGCGTACATGATGTGGCGGGCGCCCGACAGGCGCTGGAGGAGGCGGCGCGATGATCCACCTCGAATGGTCCGACATCATCTATTACGCCCGTTCGGCGGTGCAGATCGCACTCATCTCGGTGCTGGTCTACATCCTGTTGCGGGCGCTCGAACGCATCAGCGCCGGCGGCAAGCTGAAGGGCCTGAGCCTGGCCCTGGGCGTGATCGTGCTGGCGTGGATCGCGGCACGCGAACTGCAATTGCACGCCATCGTGTGGCTGCTCCAGGCCGGTATCGGTGTCAGCGCCCTGCTGCTCGGCGTGGTGTTCCAGCCGGAACTGCGCCGGCTGTTCACCCGCCTGGGCGGCATCTTCCCCAACCAGGACCTCTCGGCCAACACCTCGGCCCTGCACGACATCCTGGCCGCCGTGCGCCAGATGAGCGAACGCCGCATCGGCGCGCTCATCGTGTTCGAGCGCAACGACCGTCTCGACGACTACGTCAACACCAACCGCCTGGACTGCGAGATCACGGCGAAATCGCTGGTGGCGCTGTTCTGGAAGGACTCGCCGCTGCATGACGGGGCGATGATCGTGCGCGCCGGCCGTGTCGCGGCGGCGGGCGTCATCCTGCCCCTGACCAACGATCCCGTCTTCAAGGACCTCTCGGGCACGCGCCACCGCGCCGGCATCGGCATCAGCGAGGACACCGACGCCCTGGCGCTGATCGTGTCCGAGGAGACCGGCCAGATCAGCCTCGCCGACCGGGGCAGCTTCACCCGCGGCCTGTCGCTGGACCAGGCGGCGGAACGCCTGACGGAGGCGTTCCGCACCGGCACCGGCCGCATCCAGCACGCCGAGCCGCATCTGCGCACCGGTCCCTACCGCACCACCGAGATCCGCCTGCGTCAGGAACCGCCGCCCGGCCACGAGGAGCGGCCATGAAGAATCTCATCGCCCACTGGGAACTGAAGCTCGTCGCCCTGGTCATCGCCCTGGGTCTGTGGCAGTACACCAACGGCCAGGTGCGCATCGACAAGACCATCCATGTGTCCGTGCCCGATAGCGCCGTGCAGGGTCTGGCCAGCGGAAGGTTCCAGGTCACCGGCATCAATCCGCGCGAGTTCACCGTGCACGTCAGCACCCCCTCCAGCCTGGCGGATTCGTTCCGTACCGAGGATCTGGTGCCGCGTCTGGTGGTCAGCGCCGAGATGCTGGATGCCGGCAAGCAGGACTTCCCGCTCGGCAACCGCATCCTCGGCCTGAACGACGACATCCGCATCTCCTTCGAGTCGGATACGCCGCGCGCCCTCACCGTCACCTTCGACCGGGTCGAGGAGAACTACCTGCCGGTGGAGCCCCCCGCCCTGGAACAGGTGCCCGCCGGCCTGGACGCCAGCATCGCCCTGGACCGCACCCGGGTGCGGGTCACGGCCCCGCGCTCACGGCTCGACGAACTGCGCGCCCAGGGCCATCGCGTGCGTTTCCTGCCCATCTCGCTCGAAGACGTCGATCCCCACATGACCGGCCCGCGCGAGGAACGCCTGCGTCTGCGCGACCATGACCCTTTGGTGGAGGTGGCCGAACCGGTCGCCGCCGTCATCACCCTGCGCCCACGGCAAAGCACCATCCGCACCGTCACCGTGCCGGTGGCGATCCTGGCGGGCCGTGAACTGGCCCACGATCTGTGGACCGGCCACGGGCTCGAACTGTCCCCCGCCCAGGTGACGCTGACCCTGCGCGGCCCCGACAACCTGCTCGCCGCGTTCAACCCGGACAGCGACCTCACCGCTTTCATCGCGCTGCGTCGGCTGCCCAACCCGGACCAGCCGGTGGATCTGCCGGTCCAGGTCCAGGCCCCCGCGTGGCTGACCAGCGATCCCGCCTCGGTGCGGGTGACGCTGACCCCCGCACGCTGACGCCCGCGGCGTTCAACGCGCCACGGCCTCGCCTTCCGCCACCACCCGCCCCAGCACCTGCCGGGTCAGGTCGGCGATCTCCTGCGCGAAATCCGCGTCCTTTTCCAGCCGTTCCTCGACCATGCGGATGCCGTACAGGACGGTGGAGTGGTCACGCCCGCCCACCATGCCGCCCAGCGCCACCAGACTGTGGCCGGTGAGGCGGCGGCCGAGCAGCAAGGCGATCTGGCGTGCCTGCGCCACCGCCCGCTGGCGACGCTGCCCGGCGATGTCCGCCGGACGCAGGCCGTAACGCTCCGCCACCACCCGCACGATGCGGTCGAAGCTCGCCAGTTCACTGGTGCGGGCCGATGGCCGTTCACCCGCCAGCAGGCGCTCCGCCAGCTTCGCCACCTGATGCATGTCGGGGGCGAAGGTGTCGACGAGTTGGGTCAGTTCCGCCGCGCCCAGCGCCTCGGCCAACGGCCCGATGAGCTGCGCCAGCACCGCCGAACGGGTTTCGCTCTGGGGGACTTCGAGCGGCACGGCCAGCCCCCAGGCCAGGCGCGAGGTGACGCGTTCGGCGAAACCATCGAGCCGCTGGGGCGGACGATGACCGGCGATCACCATCTGCGTACCGCGCTCCAGCGCTTCGTTGATCAGGCTGAACAGGACCTCTTGCGCCAGGACGCGACCCGCCAGGGCCTCGACCCGGTCGAAACAGATCAGCGCCGCCCGATCGAGCCGCGCCTTCAGCTCCGAGGCCGCGCCATCCGCAAGCTGCTGGGCCTCGCGCGCCACGAATTCGGCGCCATCGATGCGCACCACCGTGTCCGCTGCCGCCAGGTCGCCGAACTCCGCCGCCACGGCCGCCAACAGATGACTTTTGCCGGTGCCGGCGGGGCCGTGCAGATAAAGCGGATTGTGTTCCAGCCCCGGCGCGTCCACCACCCGACGACAGGCGGCCAGCGCAAGCTGGTTGCCCGGATCCTGAAGGAAATCGCTGAAACGCTGGCCCCGCCGCACGCTCGCCGGGGCGTCACGCACCACCACCTGATGCAAGGCCAGACCGTTCGGCACCAGCCACGCCCGCACCGCCTCGGCGGCATGGTCACGGAACACCTCGCCCCACACCGGATTGGGCAGCAACGCCACCACCCGGCCGGGAGCGACACGGAACTCCGTCACCGGCAACAGCACCTCGGCCAGCTCCGCCGGCAGGGCCTCGCGCAGATACCGGCCCAGATCCGCGATCAGTTGCGCCGGGTCATCCACGTTCAGGTCCTTTGTCCGTCGGTCCGGGGCTCAGTGGCAGCCGCAGCCGCCGGCCTTGGCGACCCCGCCGACCCGTTCGGTCGCCGACGGCATCTCCAGACCATAGCGACGGGCGGCCTCCTGCCAGAAATCCGGGGCCGTGCCCAGGGTGGTGAGGTAGTTGCCCACCATCACCGCATTGGCCCCGGCGGCGAAGACCTCGTGCAGGCGGTCCTTGAGGGTGATCTCCTTGCCGCCCGCCACCATCAGGTTGCGGTCCGGCAGGACGAAGCGGAACACCGCCAGGGTGGTCAGGGCCTCGTCCGGATCGAGCGGCTGGCGATCCTGAAAGCCGGTGCCGATCAGCGGATTGAGGAAATTGATCGGGCACATGTCGGGCGCGACCAGCCGCAACTGTTCGGCGAACTCGATGCGCTGGTCCTTGCTCTCGCCCATGCCGATGATGCCGCCCGAACACACGCCCATGCCGGCCTTGCGCACGTACTGGAGGGTTTTCAGCCGCTCGTCGAAACCATGGCTGGAACAGGTCTGGTCGAAGAAGCTGCGCGCCGTCTCCAGGTTGTGCCCATAGACCGCCACGCCGGCATCCTTGATGCGGTCGGCGCAGGTCTGGGATTCCAGGATGCCGAGCGAGGCATCGGGGCGCACCACGCCATTGGCGGCCAGGGCCTTGATGCCGTTCACCACCATGTCGAGCTGTGCGCCCTCCTTCACCCCACGCCACGCGGCGACGATGCCCAGGGCTTGGGCGCCGTTCTCGCGCGCCGAGGTGCTGGCGGCGGCGATGTCCTCGTCCGGCAACCATTTGTGCCGGTCGTAATCGGGATTGTCCACGCCCTTGGCCTGGGCGCAGTAGCCGCAGTCCTCGGAACAGTTGCCCGCCTTCACGTTCAGGATGGAGCAGCATTTCACCTGATTGCCGTGGAAATGGGCACGGATGCGTTGGGCCCCGGCGAACAGGGCCGCCTGCTCCGGCGATCCCGGCCTCACCTCCAGCAGCGCCCGCGCCTCGGCGGCGGTGCAGTCGCGGCCGGCGCAGATCGCCTCGGCCAGGCCGGTGATGGCGGCGGAATCGAAAACAGGAGTCGTGGTCATGGGGCGGCAGTCTCGCCCACGCCCCCGCACGACAAGGCGCAACCCACGATTCCTCATGCAACCTTCATGCGCCGGTGGAAAGTCGCGGGCAACGTCCGCGTCATCTGCCGCATCCGGCGAGTGACACCAACGCAGGTACATCCGTTCCCACCCCACGACTTCCCCGTGCCGCGACCCCGATTCGTGGCATCATGACGGCAACCGTATGCCCAAAGCCACTCCCCCGGTCTGTCTCACCATCGGCGCGTCCGACAGCTCGGGTGCGACCGGCATCCAGGCGGACCTCAAGACCTTCCTCGCCTACCAGTGCCACGGCACCTCGGTGGTCGCCGCGGTCGGCGCGCAAAGTCCGCACTCGATCCACGGCATGCACCTGCTGTCGGATGATTTCGTGCGCAACCAGCTCGACGCGGCGGCGGAATGCATGCCCATCTCGGCGGTGAAGATCGGCTTCCTGCCCAGCGCCGGCACCATCCGCGCCGTCGCCGCCTGGCTGCGGGACCGCCCGGGCATCCCCCTGGTGATCGATCCCGTCGCCACCGACAGCCGCGGCATCCCCCTGCTGCACGCCGACGCCATCCACGCCCTGGGCGAACTCCTGCTGCCCCGGGCCACCATCTGCACCCCCAACCGCTTCGAGGCCGCCATGCTCGCCGGCATGGACGAATGCCTGGATGTCGCGGACATGGAACGCGCCGCCCAGAGCATCTTCCGCACCTTCGGCTGCCCCACCGTGGTCACTGGCGGCGGCCTGACCGGCCGCACTCTCGACGTGCTCGCCGGCATGGACGGCATCTCCCATTTCGAGGCCGCCACCGCCAGCCGCGCCAAGGTCCACGGGGCCGGCAGCACCCACTCCGCCGCCATCACCGCCTGCATCGCCCGGGGCGAGAGCCTGCGCGAAGCCATCACCCACGCCAAGCTCTACGTCAGCGCCGCCATCGCCGCCGCGCCCACCTTCGGCAACGGCTACGGCGTGCTCTGGCACCACATCTCGGTGCAGGAGCTTGGCGCCGAATCCACCCCCCTGTTCGGCACCCCCATCCTGCCCCCCGCAGGCGCCAATCTGCGCCCGTGACGTGGCCCCGGAACCGGGCCAACCTGCACCCTTGATTTCCGGTCGCTCCCGATATTTTCCCACCCCACGCTACCGCTGGGGTATCGTCTAACGGTAGGACTGCAGATTCTGACTCTGCCTGTCGGGGTTCGAATCCCTGTACCCCAACCATGAACCCCGTCGCAGGACCACCTGCGACGGGGTTTGTCTTTTCAGGCGAGCGCCTCACCCACCGGTCCCGGCCAACTGCCACGGATGAGGTACGGTTCGGCCCCCCGGCTTGCCAAGGATGACCTGCGGCAGGAGCCTCGGCATGCTCCACCCCCTGCCCCTCGTCGCCTGTCTGCTCGCCTGCGCCCTCACGATCCCGGTCCCGGCGGCCGAGCCGGCGAACGGGACACCAGCGGCGGCGGAACTCACCGCCACGACCGAAACCGCCGCCATCCTGGCGGTGCTGCGCGAGGCCGAGGCGCTGGGCCTGCCCACATTGGAAGAAGGCGCGACGTTCTGGTTCGAGGCGGATTTCGGCACTACCGGTTTTCCAGTGGGTTCGTTCCTCATGGCATCATCTTGAGTCCGCCACAGAAGAAGAGGATGGCGGTTCCGAAGGTCTCGGCATGGCGATATCCGCGCCCGGCGCGCTGGATGGACATGATGACCGAGTTCAATCCTTCCATGGGGCCGTTGCTGATGGGATGTCGGCAATAGGAGATGACGTCCCCCAGGCGCTTCTCGATCATGGCGGCGACTTTGATGACGCGCTGCGCCACGCTTCAGATCCATGAGGATGGTCACGAAACGGCCACCGCGCCGATAGTTCTTCTCGTCCACGCCCAGACGCGGCATCTCCACCGCCTCCCGGCGGAGCAGGCCGCGCTCCACCGCGCGCTTCATGATGCCATGCGCCTCATCCCTGGTGATGCGCATCAGCTCGCTGGCTCCCGTCACCGTCTTGCACGCCTGCAATGCCAGAATCACCCGCCCCTCGAAATCAACGAGAAGCGCGCACCGCCTCGCCCGGCACATCGACATCAAGCCGCGCAATGTACCAAGGATCGGAAAGCCGGAGCAGTTGGGTAGAGATCTTTGCGTCGGTCATGGGACACAGCATCCCTCACCGAGGAACGAACCCACTGGAAAACCGGTAGTGCCGCTATTTTCGTACGCACTAGCGCACTCGCACCCAGCTCGTCCGCATCACGCCGCCGTCTGTCGCTTCGCAAACAACGGACACCGATTCCGCACCCACTCTTTCCCACGCCGGGCCGCTTCCTCGATCCGTGACGCCACGTGCCCCAGCGCTCCCCCAACCATCGAGCGCCAGCCGCACAACGTCGCCAGCCAATCCTCCACCGATAGATCCAACCGCGCCAGAATCGGCGCAAGATCAGGCGGAATTGCACCTCGTTTTCCGGCTTTCAACGCACGCCCGGTGAGATCCACCAACCTCAAATAATCGTCGGCAGTGAAGCGCCGCTGCGCCAGCGGTTCGCCCACCACACAACGATTCATGCGACAGACCCACATATCCTCTTCCGGCGTCGCCGGAGCTCGCGTCATCCCTGCCTTCTCCAAAATCATCGCCCCCTGGGACCGCCGATTTCCAATCGGCAGGTTGTCCTTCTGCGCAACCTGCTGCATCGCCCGCACACCCACCCGATGGCGCTGCCGTGCCCGCACCCGTTGACGCACACCAGTCGCAGCGGATTTCTCAGGCACATCCGCCATTTTCGCCCGTACCGGATTCAGATCCACATACGCCATGCACGCAATCAGCGCCGCCTGATCCAACAGCGGCACCGAAGTAAAACGTCCTTCCCAAAAGCGCCCGGTGCAATCGTCCTCGCGGTTGGCGCGACGCGCAATGTCCTCGCACAACGCCCGCATGAACCACGACAGACTGCACAACCGCGCCCGGCGTTCTGCAATCCACGCCGCATTACCACACACCGTCGTCATCACCTGATCCGTCACCCGCCCCGAGGCGTCCTTGGGCAAGGTCTTGCCGAACAGCGAATACCAGCGCTCCGCCACCTCGCGATCCGACCACGTTGCCGCCACCTGCGGATCCAATCGCACCACCACGTGCACATGATTCGACATCACCGCATACGCCGCCACGTCACAGGCGAATACCCCGGCGATCTCTTTCAGTCGATCCTCGACCCACTGACGGCGATGGCCGACCTTGCCACCCGCCAAAAACGCACGCCGCACGCACCGCGCGATCACGTGAACCCAGCCGGGACGAGTCGGGTCGATGAGCAGGGAGCGAGGGATTGCCATGGCCGCATCCTTCCATGCCACAGCGGTTTGCAAACAATAATTGCGCGACTCAATCGTCCTCGCACGACAACGACATGATACGCATGGGTGGCTTTTATTTTCAGATGCCCTCCAGAAATGCGGGGCTTTCCACCAGCCGGTTTGCAATATGCCCGAAGCTCCCAGCGCCTGCTCTAACAAAAAATGGCCTGATCCTTCGGCGAATTTTACGATTTCCGGCGATGGATTCTTCCTGCTGGGAAGTGCTGTCGAGCTTCAAGCGGCCGAGGAATTGGATGAAAGAGCGGCCATCCCTGATGCTGCGCCAGTACGGGTCAGTCCTTGACCGAACTTAAAATCCCAGAAAAATAAACAATGCCGTCTTTTTTATCGTACCCCAAAACATACCCAGATCCAGAATCGTCTGCGTTACAAAACATGACCCCATCTTCGAGATGAATCGCGGTTATCTTACCGGCGCCTTCGTAAACTGGCAAACGATAATATATTTTCCACATTTCCAAGCGGACCCAGCGTCCTTTTGACTCCGTCTTCCCTTGAAAACGCCACAGAATCCAGGGTCTGCCGCCACGCTTTGAGACCATACCGGCCTTCGTAAACTGGCGATAATATAACATTTCCAGCGTCCATTTTTACGCCACGTTCACGCCAAAATCCCCTGATGGATTTTTAAGCTCTTCGCCAATAAGAAATGTCAAATGCGCCATCTGGCAATACGGCGCGAACTCTGGTATCTTTAATATCTGCCAGAGATCTTAGGTGTACTTGATCCACCATGTCGTCTGCCCCAGAAATACACTTGATCATAAGCAGCAAGGAACCAACTAAAAAAACTGATATCAGCATGGTTTTCATGGTGAGCATTTACCCTTTATTGTTTTAACGTCGGCTGTGCCCCACCCGAAATTCATGCCGGTTTCGCTCCGGGAAGTGGTTGATGAACACGGCGACTCCTGAACACGAGGTAGCCAGCGCCCTCCAGAGCGTCGGCAATGCCTCTGCGGGTGATGGTAGGCAGCGCGGGGCGCTGGTCCAGATTGAGACGGGCCGCTTCGACACGCCGGCGGGCGATGGCTGCGTCGACCGAAGCCTGGAAGCGTTGGCGTTCCTCGGCGCTGCATGCGGCGACGCCGGTCCAGCGTTCGGCGGGGGTCGCGCCACGTCCGGTGGTGTCGCGGTGGTTGCCGTCGCAGCGGGCGGCCTCGACCTGGTCGCTGGTCCAGCGGGTCGGGTCGCCATCACGACGGGCGCGGTGGTGGATGCGGGTTGCGCAGCCGCCGATGCCGGCTTCGCAGGCGCCGTTGTAGGGCGGGTAATAGGGCGGCGAGAGGAGCAGGGTGACGCCGTTCCGGTCCAGCAGATCGCGCATGGCGTCGTTGACGAAGTGGGAGCCGTTGTCGGATTTCAGCACCAGCGGCACGGGATGCCGGGCGAAGAGGGATTGGAGCAGGGCGACGGCATTGGCGCCGGTGGCGCGGGCGCAGGGCAGGACGGCCAACTGGTAGCCGGAGGCGACGTCCCGGACGACGAGCAGATAGGGATAGCGGCCGTCGATGGGATGGTCGGCGTGGGAGAAGTCGATGGCCCAGACGGCACCGGTGCACGTCCAGCGCAGGCTGATCTCGTGTTCGGGTCGGCGGGCGATGACGTGGGCCCAATAGAGGTGGCCGAGTTCGCCGCGCGACAGGTGCGGAAAGTGCGCTTCCAGGTCACGGAAGGCGCATTGCCGATACCAGAGGGCGAGGAAGTCGCCGACCTCGCGGCGTTGCTCGGGGGTGGCGCGCAGGGGCGGCGCGCCCTGCGGTTTGGCGTGCTGGCCGACGAGCGCGCGCCAGCCGTGCAGGGTGCGTTCGTCGATGCCGAGCGCGGTCGCAAAGCGGGCGATGCTCCAGCCGCTCCACCCGGCCCAGCGGGCGACGGCGAGGCCGCGCAGGCGCAGGTGTCGCTCCCGTTCGCGCTGCCGCTGTTGCCAGTCGGTGCCGCGCCGCTGCCAGTCGCTGCGCGAGCGGGCGTGGCCATCGCGGTGGGCGGCGGTCAGGAAGACGACGTGGCGGTGATGGCGACGTTCGCACGCGGTACACGGCGGGCCGTCAGCGCCGAGGTCGCCGATGATCAGCGCCGTTTTTTTTGCAGGCGCTTGAGCTTGCCGCCCATGCCGGCGGCCACCATTTCCGCCCGCAGATCAGCGATCTCGCGCTCGATGGTCAGGTCGCGGATGCGTTGTTCGAGCTGGGCGATGCGCTCGGCCTGGAGATCCGGCGCGGGCGCGGCGGGTCGCCCGAGCGGCTTCGGCTCGGCGGCGGCGATGGCGCCTTGCAGGATCTGACGGCGCAGGCCATGGAAGCGCTGGGGCGTGATCCCCAACGTCGCCGCAGCATCCTGCACCTGATGGTCGTGGGAAAAGGTGCCCAGCAGGACGCGCACCCGTTCGCGGGCGAGATCCGATCCATCCAGCTCGGCGAGCAACGGTGCGATGACGATGGGGCGGGACATGGCAGGACCTCCGGAGCATCGCCTGTACACGCGCTGGCCGGACGCCGGCCAGCGGACCACACCGGGCTGCGCCCGGGAGTTTTTCGCATGGTGCCGATCCGGCAGCCGCTGCCGACGCCACGCAGCGCGGGTGCAGGAAGCACCCCGATGGGGCCAGCGCACCGCTCAATGTCGGACTCAAGGACCGCCTCCAGTGCAAGCACGCCGATCTGGTTGGCCAAGCCGTCGATCACCTCATCCAGGGCGACCACCGGATCGAAAGGCAGGATCATGCCCAACGCCTCCCGCCCATCGGCCAGACGCTGTATGCGGGTGATGCGGGCGGGATCCCTCTGCGCCGGCTTCCGCTTGGATCGGATGTGGGTCGAACGAGACTGGGACATGATGGCTCCGTTGGGGAGGGTTGTGTGGTGTTGCAACCACAGCCTACCCGGCAGGAGCCATCGTTCATTTGGTCAGTTCCACGGACGGAGGGACATCACCTGAATATGGCGCGCGAAACCGCTGAAAAAGCCGGATGGATCGCGCCGCAAAACCAGGACGCGGGCAACCGGTTCTGAGTCCGTCCCCCTTCCGTTGCCTGTGTGCGCCTGTCTGCATCCTGCTTGCGCCTGCGGTACCCGGGCCGTCGAACCTCATCGCCGCCCCGAACCCGCCACGCGAAATCCGCCACCATGCCCGACCCACGCCTTCTCGCCGACATCGCCCGCCTGAAACGCGACCGCAAGGCGGTCATCCTCGCCCATTATTATCAGGACGATGACATCCAGGATGCCGCCGACTTCATCGGCGATTCGCTGCAACTGGCCCGCCAGGCCGCCGCCACCGATGCCGAGGTGATCGTGTTCTGCGGGGTGCATTTCATGGCCGAGACGGCCAAGATCCTCTCGCCGAAAAAACAGGTGCTGCTGCCGGACATGAACGCGGGCTGTTCGCTGTCGGATTCGTGTCCGGCCGACCGTTTCAAGGCCTTCGTCGATCGCCACCCCGGCCACACCGTCGTCACCTATGTGAACAGCTCGGCCCAGGTGAAGGCCATGTCCGACTGGTGCGTGACCTCGTCCAACGCGGTCGCGGTGGTCAACGCCATTCCGCGTCTGCAACCCATCATCTTCGCCCCCGACCAGTACCTGGGCGACTGGGTCATGCGTGAGACCGGCCGCGACATGGTGCTGTGGCAAGGCTCGTGCGAGGTGCACGAGAACTTCAGCCAGAACGCCATCATCGACCTGCAACAGCAGCACCCGGACTGCGTGACCCTGGTCCATCCCGAATGCCCGTTGCCCATCCGCGCCCTGGCGGACGTGGTGGGATCGACCAAGCAACTGCTGGAAGCGGTGAAGACCGGAAACCCCAAGGGCACCTATCTGGTGGTCACCGAGCCGGGCATCATCCACCAGATGAAAAAAGTCGCGCCCCTGGCGACGTTCCTCGAAACCCCGCTGGTGGCGACCAGCACGGACCAGGGCAGTTGCACGACCTGCAACACCTGCCCGCACATGCGTCTGAACACGCTCGAAAAGCTGCGGGACTGCCTGCTCAACCGCACGCCCGAGCTGGATCTGGACCCGGCGCTCATCGCCCGCGCACGGTTGCCGATCGAGCGTATGATCTCAGTCGGCTGAATCCGCCACGTCTGACAAAAAAGCGGGGGGCATGCGGCATCGCATGCCCCCCGCTCTTTTGTCACGAAACGCCAACCGGACTTATCGGATCTCGATGCTGGCGATGAAGTCGTTGAGCGCCTTGCGTTTCGCTTCCAGATCCGTGCGCAGGGATTCCTGCTTGGCCTGAAGCTGTTCGATGCGCGTCTCCAGATCGTTGAGTTTCTTGAGCTGGCGCGCTCCGGTCTCGCCCGATTGGCCGACGGTGCGGATGTTGTCGCGCACGCGGTTCTGGTCCCGATTGGCGGCATCCAGTTCGTTCTGGCTGACCGTGATCGCATTCTGGGCGTCGGCCACCGCGCCGCGCAACTGTGCGGCCTTAGCAAAAATGGCGCGCACGTCGGCAGGCAGGTCGCCATTGGTGGCGTATCCCAGCAATGCCTCGCGGTCGAAATCCGCGATCAGGTACCGCTGTTCGACGACGTGCTGCTCCTTCACCGTGAGCGCCGCCGCCTTGCCCGCCGGCACCGCCAGGCGGAAGCGCAACAGGTCATCGGTCTTTTCCACCGGAGCGGGCGTGTCCACCAGTTCGAAGCCGTCGCGGCGGGGATGCTCGATCAGCAGGGTGCGATCGTCCTCGGCATCGCTTGAGGCGGTGTAGGTGCGGTTTTCCACGAACTTGAGCGTCTGCGTCATCACGCCCTTGCTGATGGCGACGGCATAGGCGATGCGCTGGTTGCCGTCGTCCTTCACGTTCACGCGCAGCGGCAGATCGATGGCATAGGACAACAGGCGCGTCTGTTTCGGAGCCAGGCTGCCGAGTTGCGCGTCGCCCGCATAGCCGCCGTCGAGCACGGTGACGGGACCGGCCACCAGATGATTGCCGGTGCTGTTGGTGAGCTGGGCACCGCGCATGGGATGGGCGGCAAGCTGGTCGCGGTTGTAGATGCTGACGCGCTCGACCGTGATGGGACCGTTGATGATGGGGATCATGGCGGCGCGCTGGCGCGGCAGCACCACGTCGCTGACGGTGTAGATGAACTGCTCGCCCAGGTTCGCGGTCTGCGCGGCGGAACGGATGCTGGCGGTGGGGTCGATGGCCTCGTTGCGGGCCTGGCCGGCACCACGGGCGAAGGACCGGCCCTTGGCCGCCCGCTGCATGCCGAGGCCGTCCGACGCCTCCATCGCCACCATGGGAGCGGAGGCCGGTGCCGGCATGGCCGCGCCCGCCAGCTTCGCTTCCTCGATGTCCTTTTCCGCACTGTCATACGTGCGCGGTTTCAACCCGGCGAAGGTCTCGGCCTGCACCGTCGGACGGGACAGGTACAACGGATCGTAGAGGTTCTGCACGAACGACACCGGACGTCCGCTGACCAGGGTCAGCTCGACGCCGCTCCAGTCGCTTTCCGTGAGGTTGTCCACCAGCGCCCAGCCCTGCATCGCACCGGGTTTTCCTGCGGTTTTGACCGGCGGCAGCACCAGACGGTAGCTGACCTTCCACACCGGCGCTTCGACCACATAGCCCAACCGCACCTGGCGCGTGCCATTGCCGTGGAAGGCGATCTCGACCGGACGCTTGTCCTGGTTGCGCGCCTGCGCCACCGCACCCAGGGCCTTGGCGAGCTCCTCGTTCAGCTTGGCATCGTCGAAGGCGATGCGGGTGATGTCATCGACCAGGGCCTGACGCATGCCGTCGGCGGCCAGCACCGTCACCACCGGACGCGGGGCCTGGCCTTCGCCCATCGCCACCGGGCGGTCCTCGACGCCGACCACCGTGCCGCTCACGGTCTCGCCCTTCACCGCCAGCGTCACGCGCGCACCCCGCGCCTGGGCCAGCAGATTGCCGAGCGCGGGATTGCCGGACAGATCAAGCTGGAAGCTGCGCAGCGTGCGCTCGACCGGCTCGGCGGTGGGATAGGCCACGGTGCCGATGGTGCCGCCATCGAGATCCTGCACCTGGAGCGATTTCAGCAGATCGTTGAGCTGGTGGGAGGTGACGCGGAGTTGCGCCGTGGTGTCGCCTTCCACTGCGCCGCCGTGTTCGATGTAGGCCACGCCGCTGGAGAACAACATGACCTTCCGCACCGGCACATCGGCGGCGGCGAGCGCGGACCACGAAGCGACGAGCAGGGCGAGGGACGGGATCAGACGCATGGGGCATCCTTTGCACGGGTGTGGGACACGACGGGACAAGGAGAAACAGGATAGGCGGACCGGAACGGAGGGAAACCTCCGACCGGCAGGATGAACGCACGCCGTGGCGCCCGGTTCGGAGCAAGACGGAGCCACACCTCCGACCGTTGCCGGGATTCATCAACGCAGAACGCCGACCATCGCTGGTCGGCGTTCTGCATCAGACAGGATCGGAGCGTTTACTTGGCGGCGGCGAAATTCGCGGCGGCGAAGTCCCAGTTGGCGAGGCTGGTCAGGAAGGTCTCGACGAACTTGGGGCGCAGGTTCTTGAAGGTGGGATAGTAGGCGTGTTCCCACACGTCGATGGTGAGCAGCGCGGTCTGGCCGTGCTTGGAAGGCAGGTCGGCATTGGAGGTCTTGGTGACCTTGAGCTTGCCGCCGTCGAGCACGAGCCAGGCCCAGCCGGAGCCGAACTGGCCGATGGCGGCGGCGGTGAACTCCTCCTTGAACTTGGCGAAGGAGCCGAAGTCGCGCACGATGGCGGCGGCGAGTTCGCCGGTGGGTTCGCCACCGCCGTTGGGCTTGATGCTCTTCCAGAAGAAATCGTGGTTCCAGATCTGGGCGGCGTTGTTGAAGACCGGGCCTTCGGACGAGGCGATGATGGCTTCGAGGCTCTTGCTGCCGTCGACTTTGCCTTCGTCGGCGAACTTGTTGAGGTTGACCACGTAGGCGTTGTGGTGCTTGCCGTGGTGCAGTTCGAGATTTTCCTTGGTCAGGTGCGGTTCGAGCGCAGCGACGTCGTAGGGCAGGGGAGCGAGGGTGAAGGCCATGGGATGATCCTTGGAGGGGATGAGGACGCGGGGGATGGTGTCTGCCGTCTGTACGGGAGCAAGGTCAGCGTGTTGGAATGTTCCGGGGGCCGTGCTGGTATCCTGGAATAATGTCCGGATCATGGCAGGCATGGACATCCTGCCCGCGAATCTGGTCCGCCTGCGCAAACAGGCCTCGCTCACCCAGGCCGACCTGGCGGAGCTGGCCGGCATCCCGCGTGCGACCCTGGCGAGCATGGAGCAGGCGGGGGCGAACCCCAGCATCCAGGCGGTGATGGCGGTGGCGAAGGCGCTCAACGTCAGCCTGGACGAGTTGCTGGTGCTGCCACCCGAGCACCGCTATTTCCTGGTGTCGCCGCGCGAGATGCAGGACTACCGGGCGGACAATGGACGGTATGTCGCCCGGCTGGTCAGCCCCATCGCCTCCAGGGGTGTCCAGATCCATCACGTCACCTTGCAGCCGGGCTGCCACAGTGTGGGACGACCGCATCCGATCGGGGCGCAGGAGTTCTTTCATTGCCTGGAGGGCACGGCCACGGTGCAGATCGAGGACGAGTCGGTGGAAGTGCCCGCCGGATCGTTGATCCAGTTCCCCGGGCATCGGCATCACGTCTATCTCAACAAACATCGCGACCGGGTGGCGGTCGCGATGGCGGTGGTGGTGTTTCGTATGGGCTAAAAGGCGTCTGGGATGACAAGCGCCGGGCCGATGGCGGCGCTTCAGACCGTGCGCGGCAGATCGTCCGGCTTGTATTCGATCTCGGGCACACGCAGACGCAGGACGCCGGTGCCGGGCGTCGGCTCGGTGGACACGATGGTCTTGTGGATGCGTTGATTGACGCGCCGGGCCAGGGCGGCGGCCTCCTCGATCAGATCGTCGAGATCCGAAGTGATGACATCAGCAGTGGTGGCATTGGTGTTCATGGCCGTCTCGTAACAAGTGCGCCCTTACCGTAGCAGGCGACTCCGGCCCGTGCCGGAACTCTCGGGAACTCCGAGCGACTGCTGTGTCACCTTATCGTCTGATCATGAAGCATTCGGGAGTTTTTCCGGAATTTCCGCAACAGCTGCACCATTTCCCCTCGCCGACCACCGCCGTCCTGCTTGCCGCATGCGGTTTCGACCAACCATGACCCGTCATGACGCCTTATCGTTTTTCGTTTCTCCCCCTCCTGCGATTCCATCACCTCCGGCTGATCCTGGCGTTGCTGGTCGTCATCACCGCCACCGGCGCCGATCAGGTGACGGTGGACCAGTGGTTCGTCGGACGGCTCAACGGCCAGCCGGCGCTCCAGGGCCATGCGCTGGTGACGCGGCACGATGACGGCACCAGCACCGACCGCATGGAGACGGTGCTGCTCATCGCCCGGCGCATGGGGACGCAGGCCGTGCGCCTGGAGACCCGCGAAACCCAGGTCTATGAAGTGGATGCCCAGGGCCGGGTGCTGACGTTCCGCTTCGACCATGTGGAAAACGACGCTGCCACCATCGCGCACGGCACGGTCGGCGACGGGCGGGTGCGGGGCGAGGTGGTCCGGCTCGGCCGGCGCACGCCGGTGGAGCTGCCGGCCGACCAGCCGCTCTGGGGCCAGCAGGCCGGACAGGAGCGGCTGATGCGACGGACGTGGCAGGCGGGGGAACGGGAATCCTTCGCCCAGGTCGCGCTGCTTGGCAATCAGGTGCAGGTGGTGACCAGCACCGCGAGCTTCGCCGCGCGCGAGGCGGGCGGCAACCTGCGCTTCGACGTGACCATGGATGCGGTGCCGGTGCCGATGGGCATGACCCTGACGCCCAGCGGCCTGCTGGCGGGCATGACCATGAACCTGGGCCCGTTCCGCATCGTCATCGAACCCAGCACCGGGCCGGTGGCGTTGGCGGGTGCGGAACTGGACGCCGTGCACCTGGTGCGGGCCGCCGGGCCGGCCCCACGCCAGGGCGACAGCAACCGCTTCCGCCTGGCCGCAGGGGTGCGCGTGCCCCAGGATGCGTTCCAGCGCCAGGACGGCGCGGTGGTGACGGTCCAGGCCCGGACGACGGTCGAGGCGTTGCCCGACCCCGGCCCGCTGCTGTGCGCCGAGACGCAACTGGAGCTTGATGATCCGGCCCTGCAGGCCTGGGTGGCGGAGCAGATCGCCGGGATCGCCGCGCCGGCGGAACAGGCGGAACGCCTGCGCGTGGCGGTGCGTTCGTGGATCACCGCCAAGGATCTGTCGCAGGCCGACGCCTCGGCGTTGGAGACCTTCCGCAGCCGGCGCGGCGATTGCACCGAGCACGCCAATCTGCTGGCGGCGGCGCTGCGCATCGCCCGCATCCCCGCCCGGGTCGAGGTCGGCCTGGTCTATTCCGCCGTGCATGGCGGCTGGGTCGGCCACGCCTGGAACAGCGCCCATGTCGATGGGCGCTGGGTCCACCTCGACAGCGCCTATCCCGGCATCCCGCGCAGCTGCTACCTGAAACTCGGCACCGCCGGCGGCGCCTGGCCCGCGACCGGCGCGGCGTTGCTGGGCACCCTGGGGTCGATCATGGGGACGACGGTGACGACGTTGTGAGGGACGGACGCCGTTTACTGACGAAAATGCGCGCCCCTGACAGCGGGCGCTGGTCCTAGGCAATGGCGTTGCGTTAAGCGACGCGATCTCTGAACCCACGTTTCCCTGCGTACCTACCGGCACGCAATCCTTCTTCATTCCCGTGAAAACCCGCCACTTGAAGTGGCGGGCTACGTTCCCGGCTTCCCTCCGGGACGCCTGACGTCCCAGACCATGGCTTAACGCCAATGGTGTTTAGTGATTGGGGTTTGGTGTTTGGGAAAGCCAGACGCATCAGGCTTAACGCCCATGGTGTTTAGTGATTGGGGTTTGGTGTTTGGGGAAACCATGCTGACGCATCGCTCAGGATGCCAAACAGCGGTAGAATATGTGATCCCACGTCAGTGGGCTGTCCCTAGACACCACACACCAAACACCACACACGCCGTTGCTAAACGGCATTGGCCTTATGGCGCCGGCATGACCGCGATGCGGTGCAGCCCCGGCCCGGCGATGACCGCCAGATCGCAGCGGCCGCGCCACCAGCCGCGCCAGACGCCATCCACTGCCAGTCCGGTCCACTCCGGCAGATCCAACGCGCGTGGAGCGGGATGCTCCGTCGGCACCATCAGCCAGGACCAACGGCATCCAGGCACGTCCTCCTGCCAGACCGGATGATCGCGGCCCGCGAGCAACAGCCCCAACCGCGTGCGCTCCGCCGCCGCCAGATCCGGGCGCTGGCGGGCCGTGGCGATCAGCCACGGTTCGTCCTGCGCTCCCAGCTGGGTGGTGAGGCCGACTTCGACCTGGCCCAGGGCCGACAACCGGGCGGCGAATTCCCGCGCCCAGGGTCGCCACAGCGCCGAGGCGCAGGCGTCCGCCAGTGCGGTCCGCGTCACCGCGTCCGCGAGGAACGGCTCCTGCACCAGCGAGGCCCACGGCGGACCATCCGCCCGCAAAGCCTCACGCAGGCCCTCCGGCAACGGCAGGCCGGCCCGATGCAAGGCCAGGACCGTTTCCATCCGGTGGTCGAGGGTCGACGGCACGACATAGCGGGGACGCTCCACCAGTTCCTGGGCCGCCAGCCATTGCCCGGCGGCGACCTCGGGTGGAGCCAGGAGGGCGGCGGCGCGCCGCTGATGCAGCCAACAAGCCGCCCCGCCCTGCCGGGCCAGCCACGGCAAGGCCGCCGCACCCAGATGCGGACCTGCGGTCAGCAGCATGGTTTCCAGCTCCTCCGCGCCGATGAGCCGGGCGGCGGCGGGGAAGAACCACGACGGTTGCGGCCGGTCGAGACGCAACAGCGGACGGACCAGGGCCTCGGCCTGGGCCCGGGCGGCGGCGGCATCCGGCAGGCGGGTCAGGCTCCACAGCACCGTGGCCTGGACATAGGGCGAGGCCGGGGCCCAGGCGAGGGCATGGCGGGTCGCCGTCAGCACCTCGGATACCTGGTCGGGGCCACCGCGCCGGGCAGCCAGCCGGGCGCGTTCGGCCCACACTTCGGCGTGACCGGGGGCCAGTCGCGCCGCCGCATCCAACGCCGCGGCGGCACGATCCAGATCCGCCGCGCCCGGAGCGTCGGCCGCCAACAGCACGCGGGCCCGCAACAAGGCGCTTTCCGCCGTGCGCGGTTCGCCGTCACCGGTGGCGAGCAACGGATTGCGCGCATCCCAGGCGTCGTTCCGCGCCAACCGGGCATGCAGGAAGCGGCTACCGGCCACCGCCTGTTCGTCCGCCTGGGCCAACGGCCAGGCCCACCAGACCGCAGCCGCCAGCGCCAAGGCCGCCAGCACCAAGACCGTGCGCAGCCCCGCCGTGCGGCGGCCCAGCTGCATGTCCGGCGCCTGGCGCGAGGCCACCAGCAACCCGATGAACAGCGCCCCCAGCAGGGCGATGGCGGGACTGTGCCAGGTGAAGTCCACCAGACAGTGCACAGCCAGCACGCCCAGACCGCACCAGACGCCGGTCCGCACCGTGCCCAGGCGCACCCCGGGATCACCCTCCGCCCGCAGCCGCCACAGCCCCCACGCCAGTCCGGCGGCGAGCAGGGCCGCGCCCAGCCAGCCGAACTCCAGACACCATTGCAGGGGATCGTTGTGGAGCTGGTCCACCTGGTTGGCGGCGAAATCCGGGTTGCCCGCCCGCAGGAACGCCAAGCGGGTGGTGCCCGCGCCGCTGCCCAGGGGACCAGCCTCGGCGATGAGCGGCAGCGCCGCCCGCCACATGAACAGGCGGCCGTTGACCGTCAGCCCCTCGTCGCTGACGCCGTGCGCATCCACCAACGAGGAGAACCGCGTGCGGGTCAGGTCCAGGCCGAGCAGCGCGAGATACCCGGCCAGCGCCAACCCCAACGCCAAGGCATACCAGCCACGCCGACGCTGCGGCAGCAGGGTCCACACGACCGGCAGGGTGATCAGCGTGGTGGCGGCGATGCCGCCCCGGCTGGCGCTGCCCAGCACCGCCAACGCCAAGGCGCCGGCGGCGAACCACATCCAGCGCAGGCCGCGCCGGGCCGCGCCCAACAGCGCCACGGGCAAACAGGCACCCCAGAACACGGCCGCATGATTGGGATAGACGAACGATCCACGCACCCGGCCGGCGGCCGAGGACGACGGCCAGTCCGGCACCAGCACCGCCAGTACCAGGCCCAACGCCGCATGCGCCGCCACCACCGCCACCAGCACCTGGGCCGCCGTCCAGGCCCCCAGGCCACGCGCCGCCACCGCGACCAGGGTGGCGACCACCGCCAGACCCAGCATCCACGCCGCCGCCTGGCCGCTGGCCTGGGGCTCCAGGCTCCAGGCCGACGCCGGGATGCCATCCGCCGTCAACCAGGGCTGCGCCCAGCCGAACGGCACCGTCTGGACCAGGGCGATCACCGCCGCCGGCACGAAGATCAACGCGATGGGAGCACAATCCGGCAGGCGCGCCTGCCGCCGCAAAGTGATGGCGCCGGCCAGGGTCGCCAGGGCGACCACCGCCAGACCGCTCACCGCCGTGGTCGGAAGATCGTCGCCCCCCGCATGGTTGCCCAGCACCCAGGTGCAGGCCAAACCGACCAGCACCGCGATCCAACGGGTCGCAGTCATCAGGGAACGCCCGCCAGGCACCCGGGCACCCCTGCGGACGGATGGTCCGGCTTCTGATCGCCCGCCACGCCCTGGCCCCCGTTCACCGTGCCGCCGCCCCGCTGTATCCGTACGCGTCATACCCCGCCCGACGGTACTGCTCGGCGTTGAGCACCACGCCCAGGATCTTGGCCGCGCACGGTTCCAACCGGGCGAGGACCTCCTTGAGCATGCGCTTGTTGGTCACGCCGTCGCGCACCACCACCAGCAGGCCGTCGATGGCCCCCGCCAGCACCAGGGCGTCGGACACCGCCCCCAGCGGCGGGGTGTCGATGATGGTGAAATCATAGCGGCTGCGGGCCGCCGCCAGCAGATCCGCCAAGTGCGGCGTATGCAAAAGCTCGCCCGGCCGGGGCGGCAGGACGCCGACGCCCAGGAAGTCGAGGCCGTGATGCGAGGCGACCGGCTGCACGTCCGCCTCGCCCATCAGGCGATGGCTCAGGCCCCGTTCGACGGTCTCGCCCAGCAGCGTGTGCAGGGTGGGACGATGCATGTCCGCATCGATCAGCAGCACGCGCTTGCCGGTCCGGGCCAGGCTGAGCGCCAGATGGGCGCTGACCGAGCTTTTGCCCTCGCGTGCAGCGCTGGAGGTCACCACCAGGACGCGCCCGGTGACGCCACCCAGGGTGGTGAGCAGCAGGGTCGCGCGCAGCGACCGGACGGCTTCGGCCAGACGGTGGGCTTCGGGATCCTCACCCGCGTCCAGCTTCACGCTGGCGGCCGGCACCGCCGGCAGGGTCCCCACCAGCGGCAGACCGGTGAGGGCCTTCACCATGTCGGCCCCACGGATCCGGCGGTCCAGGGCCTCGCGCCCCAGGGCGGCACCCAGGCCCGCCACCAACGCCGCCACCAGCGCTGCGGCGGCGGCCAGGGAAGGACGGATGTTGACCGGCTGGGGCTTGGACTGGGGACGGTCGATGACGGTAAGCTGGCGGGCGTTGAGCCGGCTCGACACCTCCTCCTCGTTCAGCCGCGTCAGCAACTGCTGGTACAGCTTCTCCCGGCTGGCGGTCTCCTCGCTCAGGCCGGTCAGGCGGATCAGTTCGTCACGATACGTCGCCAGATCCTTCTGCTGGGCGACGAGGCGCGCATCGATGGCGGCGATCGAGGCGCGGGTCTGCTCCAACTGGGTGCTGATCGAGGCGCGGGCGATGGTCACCGCCTCGCTGAGCTGCCGCCGCTCGGTCGTCAAGCGCTCGGTGAATTCGATCATGCGCGGATGCTGCGGTTTGTATTTCTGCTCCAGCACCGCCTGTTGCGGCAGCAGTTCGAACAACGCCTGCTGCTGTTTCACCACCACCGGGTGCTGGTTGATCTTCTCGACCCGCAGCAACCCGTCGATGCGCTTCAGATCGTCATTCCCCGCACCGGCCTCGGCCCGACGGACTTCGTCCTCAAGCGCCTGGTCGGACGCCAGCTGGCGGTCCAGTTCCGAACGCATGCGGGTGAGGTTTTCCAGCGTCTGGGCAAGGTGGTTCTTCTCGGGATCGACCGAGAGGATGCCGTGTTCGGAGCGGAAGGACTGCTCGCGCTGGCGGGATTCCTCCAACCGCACCCGGGCGTCGTTGGCCTGGCGCGACAGGAAGGCCAGCGCCCCGCTTGAGCGTTCGGATTGCAGGCGGCCCTGCTCCTCCATGAAACCATCGATGAGCATCTGGAGCGCCCGCTGGGCCCGGGCGGGATCCTCATCGCGCAGGGCGACGTTCACCACCCAGCTGTCGCGGCTGGTGGTCACCACCACCCGGCTGCGCAGCACCTCGGCGGGATCGTTGGAACCGGCATAGACCGGCAGGTTGTCCAACCCCCCGGCATGCAAGGTCTGGGCCAGCACCGGCCGGGCCAGCAACTGGTCGCGATAGGTGTTGAGCAGGCTGAATTCGATGCGGCCGTTGTCCTGATCGCCCTGGAAATCCACCGCCTTGCGGCCGCGGTCCACCACCAGCGAAGCGGTCGCCTCGTACATCGGCGTGCGGGTCATGGCCCCCACCAGCACCGCCGCACCCACCAGCACCGCCGCACCCGTCGCCCACCAGCGGTGGCGGCGACAGATGGTGCCCAGATCGGCCAACGTCATAGGTGAGACGGATGCAGGATCAGATGAGGACATGGCGGTTTCCGAGCAGAGCGACAGCGTGCGGCAGCACGTCGGGCTTGTCCTGTACGCCCACCCGGCCGTGAGACAATGCCGGTCTGTGTAAAACACCCGTCCGGGTGTGGTGAACAGTCCAATATGGGCGTTTATGAAGATTCTCTGGTAGACTCATGCGTGAGACCGACAGGAAACCCCTCGGACCGTTCCCGGCGACGCCTCCATGAAAATCATAAGTTTTTTTCGTGTCAACATGATAGGCTTGAGAATCTATCTCCCTATGCATTTACTGGACGCATGGTTTGCCGACCTCGTTTCCGATCGCCGCTGAAAAAAACGCGGTTCCCACAGAAAGGTCCCGTTCCCCTGTACAGACTCCGGCAGACCTGACCATGTCGCAAAACCACCCGTCCCCCCCGGATGCCAACACCAGCATCCTGACCCACCAGGGCGATCCCCGCGCCGCTTCCACGGCCGATCTGGCGGACCGCCTCGCCGGCGCCATCGATCATCTGGACGAAGACCGTAAAACCCTCATCCGCCAGCAGATGCAGGAGAAATGCATCAGCGGCGGCCTGAAGGCCGGCATCGCCGCCCTCGCCGGCCTGCCCGGTCAGAGCACCCTTTCCGACATGCTGTCCGGCCGCATCCCAGGGCGCCGCTACCTGGACGCCCTCGCCGAGGTGCTGGCGGTGGAACCGGCCTGGCTCCACGGCGACGACCGCTGCGCTCCCGACTGGGCCCTGTCCCCCCTGGCTGCGTTCGAACGCTGGACCGCCCTGCTGCAAGCGCAGGCCCCACGCCGCATCCCCGGCCCCTCCCGCGCCACCCCCCGGGATGACGTCGACAGCGGCCTGACCGCCATCGACCCCGCCCCCCTCGCCGCCCTCATGCCGCAACTGGGATTGGCCCCCGACCATCCGGTCCTCCATCATCTTCTCGCCGGCAATTACGCCCAGGTCCCCTTCGAGATCCTGCTCACTTTCGCCCGTCTGCTGGGCGTGCCGGCGCCCACCGACCAGGCGCACGTCCACGCCGGCCAGCAGGACGCCAGCGAAGTCGAACGCCGCGTGCAACAGGCGGTACACCACGAACGCGAACGCATGCAGCGCTACCTGGTCCCGCCGCGGTTGTTCACCCAGCTCCGGCGCCTGTTGCTCGACGCCCGCCAGCGGGGCCTCGCCTCCAACAAGATCTGCGACGACGCCCTGGAACTCCTGTGGCGCCAGCATCTGCGCGACCAGGGCACCTCGAAGCGCGTCCTGCCCGAGACCTTCCGCCGCGACACCGGCCGCATGCACTGGACCGGCCTCGACCAGTTGCGGGACCGTTACCGCGACGATCAGGTCTGAACGCAACAGGCCCGACCGGCTTCTTCCTGCCAAGCCGCGCGAAACGCGAACCCGACACCGGACGAACGCCGCTTTGTCGCCCTGGCACCCCGCACATGCTGACCACCGCATGGCGTCCGCCGTGCCCCACCCGTACGCGGTGCCCCATGGCTGATTCCGGCCGCTACCCCATCTACCAGGCCTACTGGGATCCCCAGAACAACGACAAGCACCGGGCCTATGCCACCGGCAAACGCGCCGTGGTGCGCGCCCGCGACGTGCGCAAGACCTACCGCCGCGAACGCGCCGAACCGGTGCAGGCCCTGCGCGGCATCACCATGGAGATCTATGCCGGCGAATACTGCGCCATCATGGGTCCATCGGGTTCGGGCAAATCGACGTTCTTCAACGCCATCGGCGGCCTCGACCGGCCCGACACCGGCGAGGTCTTCATCGACGAGGTGGACATCGCCCGCCTCGACGCCGACGAACTGGCGTGGCTGCGCTGCCGCAAGATCGGCTACATCTTCCAGACCTACAACCTCATCCCGGTGATGACCGCGCTCGAAAACGTCATGCTGCCCATGACCTTCGCCGGCACCGACCCGGACCTCGCCCGGCGCAAGGCCGCCGACCTCTGCGAACTCGTCGGCCTCGGCCACCGTCTCGACAACAAACCCTCGGAACTGTCCGGTGGTCAGCAGCAGCGCGTCGCCATCGCCCGCTCCCTCGCCAACGATCCCGCCATCATCCTGGCGGACGAACCCACCGCCAACCTCGACTCCTCCACCGGCAAGGAGATCATCGCCCTGCTGGTGAAGTTGCAGAAAGAGCGCGGCGTGACGGTGATCTCCGCCACCCACGACCACGAGATGCTGGCGGTGTCCGACCGCGTGCTGTGGATCAAGGACGGCACGGTGGAACGCGTCGAACTGCGCGCCGACCTGCACATTAGCGCGGGCAGCATCGGGTGAGATTCCCTCGCTTGTCCCGGCGAGCCTGGGGATGCGTAAGCCTGGGCGTTCTATGCCTGATCTTTCTCTCGTTGGGCATCGGCGTCGGTTATTCCTGCGGAGAAAAGGAAGTCTCCATTCAAATCATCGGCTCCGTCGATGGCATCGCATATCACGAAGGCTCATTGGCTGACTGGACGGAGGCCGACCTCCCTGATCTATTTGCTGACGTATCCATAAGCAGTGATCGCACCATCCGCCTCTCCACTTGTCGGAAGACGCTGTGGTTGTGGGGATGTCGGATCTGGTCCAGAAAAGTATTTCCCAGGACCGTGACCATCATCACCAAAATCGGCACCACCTATCACAAATATGAAAACCAGATCGCTGAAAATCAGAATGTCGTAATCGTAGACGTCAGAAATCCTGATAGCCGGTGACCAAAGAAGTTCACACCTCGAACCCGCGATCCACGAGATCCTGCAGGTCCAGCAGACCGACCACACGGCGCTGGTCATCGACCACCGGCAGTTCGTTGATCTTCTTTTCAGAGCACAGGTGCAGGGCGGCGTGTAGCAATTCGTCGGCACGCACCGCACGGCAGGGGATGGTGGCGTAGGTGCCCACCGCATCCGCGAGGACGCGGGCGGGATCGGCGGCCTTGGTCAGCACGCGGCGCAGATCGCCATCGGTGAAGATGCCTTCCAGCACGCCGTCAGCGGTGGTGATGAGCACGCTGCCGGCGCGGGCGGCGCTGATGGCGCGCATGCAATCCAGCACGCTGGTGGTGCGCGGCACGGTCGGCACGCGTTCGCCGGAGCGCATGGCTTCGCGACAGGTCATCAGCTTGCGGCCCAGCGCGCCGCCGGGATGGAAACGGGCGTATTGTTCGGGCGTGAGCCGGCGCTGACGCTGCACGGTGAGCGCGACGGCATCCCCCAACGCCAACAGGGCGGTGGTGCTGGTCGAGGGCGCGAGACCGAGGGGGCAGGCCTCGGCGACCTTGCCGATGGTCAGCACGATGTCCGCATGGCGGGCGAGGGGCGAATCGGTCTTGCCCACCAGGGCGATGAGCGGGCAGCCGATGTGTTTGAGATTGGGCAGGATCGAGACGACCTCCTCGGACGACCCTGAATTCGACAGGGCGAGGATGACGTCGCTGCTCTGCACCATGCCCAGGTCGCCATGACGCGCCTCGGTGGGATGCAGGAAGAAGCTCGGCGTGCCGGTGCTGGCGAAGGTCGCCGCCAACTTGTTGCCGATGTGCCCGGCCTTGCCCACGCCGGTCACCACCAGACGCCCCGGACGCGTCTGACCATCATGCGTGCCGCAAGCGGTACGGATGAGATCGCAGGCACGGCTCAACGCCTCGGCCTGGGTGCCCGCATCCTCCACCAGCCGCGTCAGGGCGGCGGCTTCGGTGCTGAGGACGTCACGGATGCTGGCGAGGGTATCGGACATGGCGCGGGAGTGTGGAAAGGGACGGAGAGGACGAAAGCACGAGGAACGAGGAGATCCCACCCGCATCCCCCACACACGACGGGCCGACGTGGCCGGCCGCGCCAGGGGATCAGCAGCGGATCATTCGATGCCCGGCCAGGGCTGGCCGACCTGGCCGCGCTGTTGCAGCCAGCAGTCCATGAGCACCAGGGCGGCCATGGCTTCGACGATGGGGATGGCGCGGGGCAGGACGCAGGGGTCGTGGCGGCCCTTGGCCTGGAGTTCGACGTTGTTGCCCTGCTGGTCGGCGCTGGCCTGGGGTTTCAGCACCGTCGCGGTGGGCTTGAAGGCGATGACCAGGTCGATGGGCATGCCGTTGGAGATGCCGCCCTGGATGCCGCCGCTGCGGTTGGTGCGGGTGGTCAGACGGCCATCGACCCAGGCGTACTCGTCGTTGTGTTCCAGGCCGCTCTGGCGCGTGCCGGCGAAACCGGAGCCGACCTCGATGCCTTTGCAGGCGGGCAGCGAGAGCATGGCCTGGGCGAGCAGGGCGTCGAGCTTGTCGAACACCGGTTCTCCCAGGCCCGGGGGCACGCCGTGGATGAGCAGACGCACGGTGCCGCCCAGCGAATCGCCCTTGGCCTTGGCCGCGAGGATGGCGGCTTCGATGGCGGCGGCGGTGGCGGGATGCGGGCAGCGCGTGGGGGTGGCGTCGACCTGGTCGCGCGTGACGGCGAGCGGATCGAGCTGGCCGGTGGCGGCGAGGTCATGCACGCGCTCGACCCAGGCGACGAGCGTCAGGCCGGGGAACTGCGCGGCGAGGAACTGTTCGGCGACGGCACCCGCGGCGACGCGGCCCACGGTTTCGCGCGCCGAGGCGCGACCGCCGCCTTCCCAGGCGCGCAGGCCGTACTTGGCGTCATAGCCGTAGTCGGCGTGGCTGGGGCGGTAGATGTGCTTGAAGTCGGCGTAGCTGGACGAGCGCTGGTCCTGGTTGCGCACCATCAGGGCGATGGGGGTGCCGAGGGTGCGGCCGGTCTCCCGGTCGAGGCCGGAGAGCACCTCGACGCGGTCGTCCTCGTCCCGGGGCGTGACCAGTTTCGACTGGCCGGGGCGGCGACGGGCCATCTGGACCTGCAACGCCGCGAGATCGAGCGGGAAGCCGGGAGGGCAGCCGTCGATGACGCAGCCCACCGCCGGGCCGTGGCTTTCGCCAAAGGTGGTGACGCGGAAGGCGTGGCCGAAGGTGTTGCCGGGCATGGGGGTATCCGGGGCGGGCGGAAGGCGGTGAACGACGACGCCCATCCGTGGGGATGGGCGTCGGGACGGACAGGATGCGGACCGGCGTCAGCCGGCGGGCTGGTCGCCGGTGGCGGCTTCGGCGGCCTCGGCCGCAGACGAGATCGATTCGGTATCGACCGCGGCAGGCACCGCTTCGGCCGTCTTCTTGAGGAAGCGCGGGGGCGGGTTGCCCTTGAGCGTGTAGGGCTGGCCGGCCGGCAGCTCGACGACGTTCTTCTGGGCCGCTTTCACCAGGTTGGCGATGTCATCGACGGTGAAGGCGGTGGCGAGCTTGAAGGCCACGCCGACCTTGGGGGTCTGGCCTTCTTCGACCGTCTCGACGCACTTGCACCACACCACATGCGAGGTCTGGGTCAGCTCGAACGGGGTGGTGATCCACAGCCCGAAGGTGCGCTCGGCGTTGGTCACCGTGGCGACGGCGACGAAATCACGGTGCTGGTCGTGGGTCACGGTCCAGCCGGCGCGACCCATGGCGTTGACCGCCGATTTCAGCGCCGAGGCGCTGTTGTTCATGCGCTCCTGCTGCGCGAACGACATCTCATAGGTGCCGATGCTCATGCGACGCAGGGTCTTGGCGGTGTTGGCGTTGATGTTGTCGCCGAAAACCACCTTGAGGTCGCGTTCGGGGAAGTTGGCGTACAGGATCTTCGTCGTCGGGCTGCTCATGGGTGGGCTTTATAGGGGTGGATCGGAGGGGACAACCGGAGGCTTGCACCGCACCGGCCGTGGCCGCACGGCCTTAGGCGTGGCTGCCGGCGAACAGGCGTTCGTCGCCGCCGGGTTCACGCGCATGTTCCGCCAGGAAGGGCAGGATGCGCTCCAGGGCCTGCTTGCCGGCGCGTTCGTACGGCTGCGCCAGAAGCTGGTGACCAAGGCCGGCAAGGATGGCGAGGGTGCTGGATTCGCCGGCTTCGACCAGGCGCATGTGCAGCTTGGTGACCAGGCGGGCAGGCACTTCGGCGTCGGCATCGCCATGCACCAGCAGCACCGGCGGGAATCGGTGGGCGTCGAGCTGCATGGGATCGAAGTGCTGTTTGTGACCGGCGGCGAACTGTTCGTGCAGCTTGATGATGCTGGCGGGGCAGCCGTCCCAGGTCTCCAGGGTCGGATGGACGCCGCAGGCGACCACCGCCCGCACCGCCGGGATGTAACCGTGGCATTGGCAGGCGACCGCGAGGGCGACCAGGCTGCTGTCACCCAGACCGAGCAGGATCACGGAACGGGGCGCGGCACCGTGGATGGCGGCTTCTTCGACCGCCTTGGTCAGGGCGGCCCGCACGTCGTCGCAGATGTCCTGGCCGTGGCGGGCGCCATCGCCCAGCAGGCGGTGGCCGAGGCAGGCGGCAGCGTAGCCCTGTTCCGCCAGGGCGAGGGCGAGCGCCCGCTGATCCTCGTGCCGACCGCCCTGCCAGGAGCCACCCAGGCACACCACCAGCACCGGCGGATCCCGGCGCTCGGGCACGAACAGGTCGTAGCGCTGGCGCGGATGGATGCCGTAGGAGGAGCCGAGGACGGTGGAAATGACGGTCATGGCGGCAGGGTCGGGGGGATGGACGGAGGGGCAATAGGGGTTTCGGGTTCCGGGTTGCGGGAGGACAGCCCGGCGTGGCTGGACGGCGCACGCCTCACCGTGAGTGGAACAGCCGATGGGACCTCGGCGGTCCCAGGGATGCGCCCGGTCGGCGGGGGATCGGCCTCCCTCCACGCTTGCGTCCCGAAACCTGAAACCCGAAACTCGAAACCCTATGCGCTGCCTCCTCCCCCTGCTTGCCGCTGCCGCCCTGTCGGCGGCGGATCTCACGCCCCGCCACCTGTATCTGACCCTGCCCGAGGACGGGGCGCACGGCATGACGGTGACGGCGCAGGAGGCGCTTCCGCCGGGCATCAGCCGGGATGCGGCCCTGCTGTCCGTGCGCCTGGACACCAGCCCCCACGCCAGCGCCGACGGGTTCCCGCCGGTGACGCCCGGGCAGCCCTCCTGGCACTGGACCGCCGGACAGTCCTGGGATGTCCCGCTCGCCGATGCAGGCACCCGCCGCATCCATCGCTTCACGTTGGACCGTTTGGAACCGGCCACCACCTACTACGCCGTCCTCGGCCAGGGCGACACCTGGACGAAGCCGTTCAGTTTCCGCACCCTGCCCGCCGATGCCCGGCCGCTGTCGTTCGTCACCGGTGGTGATCTCGGGCCGTATCCGGTGGTGGCGCCGATGACGGCGGCGGCGGCCAAACGGGATCCCGCCTTCATCTGTCTGGGCGGCGATCTGTTTTATGAAAACGGCGATGTGAAGCGGGTGAAGCTGGTCGATGACACCCTGGATCTGCTGCTGCCGAACCTGCACACCCCGGATGGCCGGCTCATCCCCATGGTGCTGGCGATGGGCAATCACGACGCCCGTACGCCGGGCTTCAAGCGCACCCTGGCCGACGCGCCGTTCTTCACCGGGTTTTTCCGCCAGGCCGACACCGCGTATTTCCGCCGCACCCTCGGCCACGACGCCGTGCTGTATGTGCTCGACAGCGGCCATGCCACGCCCATCGCCGGGGCCCAGACCGATTGGCTGACGGCGCAACTCACCCGGGACGCGGACAAGAAGCACCGGTTCGCCCTCTATCATGTGCCGTTCTACCCCAGCCACCGGGCGTTCGATGCGGACAACGACGGCCTGCGGATCTGGGGGCCGCTGTTCGACCGCTACCGCCTGACCGCCGCCTTCGAGAACCACGATCACAGCTTCAAGCGCACCCTCCCCCTGCGCGCCGGACACCTGGACCCGGCCGGCACCCTGTACCTGGGCGACGGCTGCTGGGGGGTGCCGCCCCGCTCCGCCGACCGGGCGCTGCCGTACCTCGCCGCCGCCGCCAGCATCAACCAT
The DNA here is from genome assembly GCA_036023115.1 of Brasenia schreberi. Classification (NCBI taxonomy): domain Eukaryota; kingdom Viridiplantae; phylum Streptophyta; class Magnoliopsida; order Nymphaeales; family Cabombaceae; genus Brasenia; species Brasenia schreberi. The sequence goes on from JAYKKT010000007.1 coordinate 142,635, forward strand.
CTGTGGGAGGTCCGCCTGACGGAGCGGGGCGCCGAATACCGCGCCTTCCTGCCGGACGGCCGGGATTTCGACGCGTGGCCCGAAGACCTGCCCGGCGCGGCGGAACGCCAGGCGCTCTACCGCACGCTGCCGGTGAAATGACCTCTGGGCATCCGGTGCGGACGCAGGGTATCATACCCAGGAACCCCCAGGATCACCATGTCACCACAGGACGACATCGCCGCCTTGCAGGATGAGATCGCCCGGCTGCGCGCCGAACTGGCGAGGCGCCACACCCCCGTGCCGCCGGACACCGGCTGCGACCCGTGCCCCCACCGCCAGGGCATCGCCCTGCTGCATGCCATCTTCAACAGCCTGCCCTTCGCCTGCTGGACCATGGATGCCGACCACCGGCTGACGATGCAGAACCGGCACGCCATCGCCATGTGGGGCGACCATCTCGGGCAACGCATCCCGGACATGGGACTGCCGGCGGATCTGGTGGAGGAGTTCGCCCGACGGAAAACCCGGGTCTTTGCCGGAGAGGTCATCGAGCTGGACGAAAGCCTGCTCTTGCCCGACGGCCGCAAGCGGCGTTCCCTCACCGTGGCGGCCCCGGTGTGGCTGGACGGCGTCGTCACCGCCATGGTCGGCATCAACGTCGACACCACCGCCCAACATCAGCTGGAGGACCAGCTGCGTCAGGCGCAGAAGCTGGAGACGGTCGGTCGGTTGGCGGGGGGCGTGGCGCACGATTTCAACAACCTGCTGGCCGGCATCCTGGGCTATGCGGAGCTGCTGGAGCGCCGCCTCGGCGACGAACGCGCCCGTCAGCACGCCCACGCCATCACCGAAGCCGCCAACCGGGCCGCCGACCTCACCCGGCAACTGCTGGTCTTCTCACGCAAGAGTTCCCGTTCCTGCGTCCCGACCGATCTCCACGGCGTGATCAACGCGGTGATCGGCATCCTGGAACACACCTTCGACCGGAGCATCACCATCGGACGCCGGCTGCAGGCACCGGAGCCCGTGGTCGCAGGCGATGCCTCCCAGCTCCAGAGCGTCCTGCTCAACCTCGCCGTCAACGCCCGGGACGCCATGCCGAACGGCGGCGCCCTGATCATCGGCACCGACGAGGTAATGCTGGATCCGCATCAGATCGCGGGCCTCAACGCCGGTCGCCATGTCCGCATCACCGTCACCGACACCGGCAGCGGCATGGATGCAGCGGTGCTCGAACACATCTTCGAACCGTTCTTCACCACCAAGCCCACCGGCCTGGGCACCGGTCTGGGCCTCGCTGCGGTGTACGGCATCATGCGCGATCATGGCGGCGCCGTCGCCGTGACGAGCACCCCCGGCAGCGGCACCACCTTCACCCTGCACCTGCCCTGCGTGCGGGATGCGGTGCCCGCGTCGGCATCGCCCGCTCCCCAACCCGGCACCGGCCGCATCCTGCTGGTGGACGATGAACCCCTGCTGCGCGCCCTCGGCACCGAACAGCTCATGGCCCTGGGCTATGACGTGGTCTGCGCCCGCGACGGCCAGGAGGCCATCGACATCGTGCGCTCCTCCACCCTGCCGTTCCGCGCGGTGATCATGGACGTGATCATGCCGCGTCTGGGCGGCGGCGAGGCCTTGCGCCAGATCCGCATCCTCGCCCCGGACCTGCCGGTGGTGATGGCCTCGGGTTTCGGCGCCGATCAGGACCACCTGCTGCGCGAGGGCGCCGTGGCCTTCGTCCCCAAACCCTTCACCGCCACCATCATGTCCCAGGTGCTGGGCAAGGTGCTCGGCAACGGCTGATCCCGCATCCGGCTGTGGCTGGCATCAGCCCGGCGACGGTACTACAAACCGCCCATGCTGCTGCCCACCGCCCGCACCGTCGCCCAATCCGCCTCCGCCCGCCGGTTGCAACAACTCATCGAGGAACGCACCGCGGTCGACTCCGACCGCGCCGCCATCGATCGTCGCATCTGGAGCCTGTTCGGCGAACGCTGGGCGGTGATGTTCACCGATCTATCGGGTTTTTCGCGCGGTGTCGAACACTTCGGCATCATCCATTTCCTCCAGGTCATCCACGAATCCCTGCGTCTGTTCATCCCCGAGATCGACCGCCACGACGGCATTTTGCTGAAGGTCGAGGCCGACTCGCTCATGGTGATCTTCCGCCAACCCGCCTCGGCCCTCGCCTGCGCCCGCGCCATGCAGGCCGCCTGCCGCGACCACAATCAGGGCCGCCCGCCCGAGGATCACGTCCTGCTGTGCGTCGGTCTGGGTTTTGGCGACATGCTGCGCCTGGGCGATGCGGACGTGTTCGGGGCCGAGGTCAACGCCGCCAGCAAACTGGGCGAGGACATCGCCAAGACGGATGAGATCCTGGTGACCGACGCCGTCCGCGCCGCCCTGCCGGCAGCGGAGACGGCCGGATGGACCAGGCTGAGCGAGGCGCCCTCGGGCGCCGTCGCGGCGTGGAAAGTCGAATAACCACGACCCTCGGCGCTTCGTCGCCTGATCGGTCAACCCCAAGCCACCGCCACCGCGGACCGGATCTCCGGCCCCAGGGGAGCGGATCGGATGACGTCCGGCCCGCCGTGAACCACGGTGCGAAGCCGCGTCCGGCGTGAGCCGCCGCCGGGCCGGCGCGCCGGCCCGGGCACCCGCGACAACCTGCAACCGACTGCAACCGGACCGGGAAATGACGATTAGTGTTCGTCATGCAACAAATGCCGGAACGGCCCGTCAGGCACCCCTCGTTATAGGACCATGCTGACCCACCCCATATTGGCGGGGTATGCACGATCATCGCATGCACGACGTGGTTGCATAAGGTTGTTGTCAGTTGCATAAAATAGCGCGAAGTTGCATAACCCCGCCCAGCGGAGCGCACCGTGCTACCCACTCAACGCCTGTCGCCGAAGAATCAGGTGACCATCCCCCGGGATGCCAGGGCGCTCACGGCCAGTGGCGAGGTGGATCACCTGCGGGGTCTGCGCCACGCCTTCACCAAGGACGGCAGCCCCGCGCCGTTTCCCGTGGTGGTCCTGCTGACCGAACCCGAGTTGCAGCGCCGCGAACAGAAGATCATCGACGATCCCGCCCTGTCCCAGGTCCAGAAGGTCAAGCTGATCACGGATCTCAACGGCGGCGCGGCCTCGATGGCCATCGACGATCAGCACCGCGTGGTGCTGCCGCGCCATTTCGTCGAATACCTGAAGCTCGGCCGCGACGTCTTCTTCGTCTGTACGAATTCCACGATCCAGGTGTGGAACCCGGATGATTACCAGGCCTGGAGCGGGATCGGCGACCAGCCGGCCCCCAACCCGGCCCTGTCCGCCTATCTGATGGTTTAGGAGGTTGCTCATGCGCGACGACATCCTGCATCGTCTGGTCCGCACCCTTGATGGCGCGGTGGATGACGCCCAACGCCTGGGCTGCTCGCACGAGCTGGCCCAGGATCTCGAGGTCGCGGCCCTGCGCCTGCGCTGCCTGGAGCAACGGCTCGGCCGCAGCACCGCCAGCGAAAGCGCCTACCTCGCCTTTTTGCGACGCACCGTCGAACCCGTCCGCAGCAATCTCGCGGCCAGCGCCTGATCCCCATGAGCGAACCCGTCCACGTGCCGGTGCTGCTCGATGCGGTGATCGAGCATCTCCGGCCCGCAGACGGTCGGCGGGTGCTCGACTGCACCTGCGGTCTGGGCGGGCACAGCGACGCGTTGCTGCAACGCGGCTGTGTCGTCTGGGGCGTGGACCGCGATGCCCGGGCGCGTGAGCTGGCCTGCCAACGGCTCGCGCCCTTTGGTGAACGTTTCCGCATGCACGCCGGCACCTTCGCCAGCGCAGCGGCGACCTTCCTGGCGGCAGGGGAAAGATTCGACGCCGTGCTGGCCGACCTGGGGGTTTCAAGCATGCAACTGGACGACGAGACCCGTGGGTTCTCGTGGCGTTCGGAACTGCGGGCCGACATGCGCATGGGCGACGGCTGCGACGAGGACGTGCTCGGCCTCATCGACCGCCTCGACCAGGACGAACTCGCCGACGTGATCTTCCATTACGGCGAGGAACGCCTGAGCCGACGCATCGCCCGCGCGCTCAAGTTCGCCCGCGACGCCGGGGCCGACACCGGGGCCGCCCTGGCTGCCGCCGTGCGCTCCGCCGTGCCCGGCCACCAGCCGCGCCACCCGGCCATCCGCACCTTCCAGGCCCTGCGCATCGCGGTGAACCGCGAACTCGACGAGCTGGACACGCTGCTCAAGGCGCTGCCCGACCTGCTCACGCCCGGCGGCAGCGCCGCCGTCATCAGCTTTCACAGCCTGGAGGACCGCGCGGTCAAACAGGCGTTCCGCGCCCACAAGGACGCGGGGCATTTCAGCGACGTGGCGCGCAAGCCCGTCATCGCTTCCGATGCGGAACTGGAGGCGAATCCCCGCTCCTCTTCCGCCAAGCTCCGTTGGGCCATCCGGTGACCACCATGCGCTTCCCCTCTTCGACCTCCATCATCCATTCCGTCATCGCCGTCACCTGGATCGCCTGCGCCCTGCTGCTGGGTCTGCGCCTGGCGCTGCTCGGAGTCGAGGAACAGGTGCTCGACCACAAGCGCGGCCAGGAGCGCAAGGTGCAGCTCGAACTGGAGAGCAAGGCCAACCGGCTGCGCGCCGACATCGTGCAGCAGACCAGCCCGACCGCGCTGGCCGAAGCCGCGCACCAGATCGATCCCACCCTGGCGCCGCCTTTTCGTCCCTCCGCCGCGCAGTCCCCGGTCGCCATGACCATCCCCTACGGACGTTGACATGCCCCAGGCCGGAAAACAGGCAGACCGGAATGATACGCGCGCCGTGATGAACGGCGCGATGTGCGTTCTGCGGCCCCTGTTCCGGCAGGCCCGCCTGTCCCCTCATCCCTCCCGCATCCCCGCCGTCCCGCACCTCTGATGCCCTCCTCCACCTCCCACCCCGTCCCGGTCGGTCGCCAGCCCTGGAGCTTCGTGCTCGTGGGCTTCGCCTTCGTCGCGTTGTTCGGCGCGGTGGTGTGGCGGCTGCACGAATTGCAGATCACCCAGGGCGATTTCTTCAAACAGAAGGCCGAACGCCAGCAGACCCGCACCTGGACCATCGAAGCGCCGCGCGGCAATCTGTACGATGGCGACGGCAGCCCGCTGGCGGCTTCGGACGGCACCTGGACCGTCACCGCCGATCCGCGCTACATGGACGACAAGCTGCGCGCCACGGTCGAACTGTCGCGCATCCTCGGCCTGGACCGCGACGTCTTGCGGCGCGAGTTCGAGAATCCGCGCAACGGCCGGTTGATCGCCAAGGCGATCAGCGACGAACAGGCGGACAAGATCAAGGTGCTCAAACTGGCGGGCATCAACTGCCGCCGCCAGTTCACCCGCCGCTATCCGGAAGGCCCGCTCGCATCCCACGTCCTCGGTTTCGTGCTGGCGGATGGCACCGGTGGCGCCGGCCTCGAACACTCGCTGAACAACGTGATGATGGGCAAGCCCGGCGCAGAGACCGTGACGGTGGACGCCCTCGGCAATCCCTCGATCTCCGAGAACACCTCGGAGAACATCCCGGCCCAGCCCGGCGCCCATGTCCAGCTCACCCTCCAGCTCGCGTTGCAACGCAAGCTGGAGCAATGCCTGGCCGAACAGGTCGAGAAAAGCCACCCCGCCAACATCATGGGCATCGTGGTGCGCCCCACGACCGGCGAGGTGCTGGCGATGGCCAGTTGGCCGAGTTTCGATCCGCGCGATCCACGCACGCTCGATGGCCGCACCATGCGCAACAACGCCCTGTCGTTCGTGTACGAGCCGGGTTCGACCTTCAAACCGCTCATCGTCGGCGCCGCCATCTCGGAGCGTCTCGCCAACTGGAGCGAGCGCATCTACTGCGAACGCGGGGTGTGGACCTACCGTTTCGGCCGCAGCGCCCGCACCATCCACAACAGCCACATGGGCAATGAGAACCTGACGTTGACCGACGGCATCGCCCAGTCGGACAACATCCTCATGGCCAAGCTCGGCGTGCGCCTCGGTCCCGAGAAGCTCTACGACTGGGCCACGCGTCTGGGTTTCGGCCAACGCACCGGCATCACCCTGAGCGGCGAGGACTACGGCTTGGTCCGCCCCAAGGCCAAATGGGATGTGCTGGGGTCCTGTCTCTCCGTGCCCATGGGCCACGAGATCGCGGTCACGCCGCTCCAGCTCATCATGGCCCACGCCGCCATCGCCAATTCCGGCGAATGGCTGCCGCCGCGCATCATCAAACGCATCTTCACCACCGACGAGAAGGGCCGCGAGATCGAACTCCCGCTGCCGCCCCTGCCGGCCCCGCGCCGCGTCTTCGATCCGCTCGACGCCGCCCAGATCCAGCAGGCCATGACCCACACCATGAGCGATACGCACGGCACCGGCAAAGGCCTGCAACTCGACGGCTACACCTGCGCCGGCAAGACCGGCACCGCGGAAAAACTGGTGGGCGGGCATTATTCCCACAGCAACCACGTCGGTTCGTTCATCTGCTGGGCGCCGGCCGAACCCGGGGTGAAGCCCGAACTCGTGTGCCTGGTCGTCACGGACGACCCCAGCCAGGGCAGCCACTACGGCGCCACCTGCGCCGGTCCGGCGGTGCGCAACCTGCTGCAATACGGTCTGGAGAACGTGCTGCGCCTGCCCAAGCGCCTGGATCTGGCGAACAACGACGACGAAGAGGAGGGCGCGCCGGCCAAGCCCGTGGCGATCAAGCCCGCCCCGGCCGCGAAACCGGCGGCCAAGCCTGCCTCCGGCACCAACAAGAAGACCACCGGGGGCCGGCGATGAGCCCCGCCCCCTTCGATCCCATGCGCCCGCCCGCCGCCGGAGTGTGCCGCGACAGCCGTCGGGTGCGCCCCGGTCAGGTCTATGTGGCGATGGGCGAGGTCGCCGCCCAGGCCGTCCACCTCGCGGAAGCGGTGCGGGCCGGCGCCCAGGCGGTCGTGGTGGCGGAATCCGCCCTGACGGCGCTGGCCGACCGGCTGCCGACCTCCGTACCGGTGCTGACCGCGCCCGATGCGCGCGCCGCCTTCGCCCAGGCCAGCTGCGTCGCCCATGAGCTCGACCGCCGTTGTCCGCCGCTGCTGGCGATGGTCGGCACCGCCGGCAAGTCCACGACCACGCATTGCGCCTGGTGGATGCTGGGCGCACACGCCGCGCGCATCGGCACCATCGGCTGGCACGACGGCAGCGCCGAACGCCCGAATCCCCAGACCACGCCGCCGCCCGAGGAATTGCACGCCTTCCTCGCCGGCCTGCCCGCCTCCTGCCCCGGCGTGGCGATGGAGGTGTCGAGCCACGCCTGCGACCAGAGCCGCTGCGCCGGCCTGCATTTCGCCGGACTGGTATTCACCGGCATCGGCCACGATCATCTCGATTATCATCGCAGCGAAGACGCCTATGTGGCGGCCAAGCTGTCCGTCTTCCGTTGGCTGGCACCGGGCGCGCTGGTGGTGATCAATGCCGATGACCGCCGCGCCGCGCTCATCGCGGAACACGCCCACGCAGCAGGAGGCCGGATCGTGATGTTGGGGTTCGGCTCCACCGCGACGGCAGTGCTCAGTGCTTCGGGTTCCGGCTGGTCGCTGACCTGCGATGGCCACACGCTCGCGGTCCCCATGCCCCTGCCCGGCGCATTCAACGCCTGGAACGCCGCCGCCGCCGCCCTCTGCGTCGGTGCCCTGGGCGTGCCGCTCGCCACCGCCCTGGTACGGCTGGCCGGCATGCCCCCGGTGCCGGGCCGGCTGGAACTGCTCGCCCGCTCGCCCGACACCTACGTCGACTACGCCCACACCCCGGATGAGCTGGAGACCATGCTCACCGCCGTGCGGGCGCAGTTCCCCGGTCGTCGCCTGGTCTGCCTGTTCGGTTGCGGAGGCGACCGCGACCGCAGCAAGCGCGGACCGATGGGCCGCGCCGCCCTGCGCGCCGACCTTGCGGTGCTGACCACCGACAACAGCCGCAGCGAAGACCCCGCCGCCATCGCCGCGGATGTGCAAGCCGGCATCCCGGATGCCGAGCGGGCGCGGCTGCACATCGACGCGGATCGCACCGCGGCCATCCGTCTCGCCCGCACCCTCGCCGGCCCCACCGGCATCGCGGTCATCGCCGGCAAGGGCCACGAGACCACCCAGATCATCAACGGTATCGCCCAGCCCTGGGATGACCGCCGTTTCGTCGCCTCTCTTCAGGAAATGTCCGCATGAGCCACTCCGACGCGACCGGCGGCCCGCCCCCGGCCACGCCTGCACCGTTCGAACTCGACAGCGCCACCGCCGAACGCCTCACCGGCGGCACCTGGCTGGGGGAACCCGCACGCGTCGTGATCCGGGGTGCGACCCAGGATTCGCGCCGGGTGCAGCCCGGCATGCTGTTCGTCTGCTGCGATGGCGACCAGCACGACGGACACGATTTTGCTGAAGCCGCGCACCGGGCCGGTTCGGTGCTGACCCTCGCCTGCCGCATGGTCAACATCGACGGTCCCGTGCTGCTGGTGCACGATGTCGCCACCGCCTTGGCGAAACTCGCCACCGAATTCCGCTCGCGTCATCGCGGCGCCACCTGGATCGGCATCACCGGCTCCAACGGCAAGACCACGACCAAGGAACTGGTCGCCGCCGCCTGCGGCGCGCCCTCCCCGACCGTCCATGCCACGCGCGGCAATCTCAACAACCACCTGGGCGTACCCCTGACCGTGCTCGCCACCCCGGCGGGCGTGACCCATGTGGTGATCGAGATGGGCGCCAACCATCCCGGCGAGATCGCCGCCCTGGCGTCCATCGTCCATCCGGATGTCGGCGTCATCAGCTCGATCGGCCCGGCCCATCTTGAGGGTTTCGGCGATCTCGCCGGCGTAGCCCGGGCCAAAGGCGAACTGTTCGCGGCGCTGCCCCACGGCAGCCAGGCCATCGTCGGCATCACCGGTCTCGCCGGCACCTGCAAACTCTTCGGCCTGGATCCCCAGACCGTGCTCAACGTGCTGCGCGAACGTGCGCTCGACCGCAACCTGATCCTGGTCGGCAGTTCCACCCATCCGGTCGAGGGCGACGTGCTGGCGGACGGCATCGATCTGCGCACCTCAGCCGGCACGGTGCGCCTGCCCCTGCTCGGCGCCCATAACCTCACCAACGCCACCATCGCCTTCCGTGCCGCCGTGGCCGCCGGTGTGCCCGCGTCCCAGGCGCTCGCCGGACTCGCACGCATGACCCCGATCTCGGGTCGCCTCGCCAGCGTGGAGCTCGGTCCGCATCGCGTCATCGACGACAGCTACAACGCCAACCCGGCGAGCATGCTTGCCGGGTTGAACGTGCTCGCCAAACAGCCGGGCCACCGCCTGGCGGTGCTGGGAGCGATGGGCGAGCTCGGCGCCGCCAGCCTGCACGGCCACACCGAGGTCGGCCAGGAGGCCGCGCGCCTCGGCCTGCCGCTGATCGTGGTGGGCGAACGCGCCGTGCCCATCGTCGCCGCCTACCGCGCCGCCAACGGCCCCCAGGTCGAACACGTCGATGACCACGTCGGTGCCGTCGCCGCCGTGCTGCGCCATCTCGAACACGGCCCGACCACCGTGCTGGTGAAGGCCAGCCGCTCCGCCGGCCTGGATGCGGTGGTGCGCAGCCTGACCTCCAGCGTCGCCAGCATCGGCGGAGGTGCCCAGTGATCCCCGTGCTCTGCGACTGGCTGCTGGAACAGGGCTATGCCTGGGCCCACATCCCGGTGTCGCTGCGCGCGGTCGCCGCCGCCTGCACCGCCTTCGCGCTGATGATGGTGGTGATGCCGCCGCTCATCCGCTGGCTGAAGCGCAAGAAGTTCGGCGAATCCGGGGCCAAGGGCGACGGCGCCCACGTGGTCGACGCCATGCGCGAAGGCAAGAAGGGCACGCCCACCATGGGCGGTCTGGGCCTGATCATCTGCATCGCCACCTCGACCCTGATCTGGTGCGACGCCGCCGAGCTGCGCACCTACCTGCTGGTGTTCGGCCTGCTGTCCTTCGCCCTGGTGGGTTTCCTCGACGACCGCACCAAGATCTTCAAAGGGGCCAAGGGCACGCCGCTGTTCGTCAAGCTGGCGATCCAGTTCGGCACCGCCTTCGCCTGCGGCCTGCTGCTGTGGCACATCAACGAACAGACCGCCCGCGATCTGCTGCCCATCGACCATCCCGCCGGCTGGCCGACCGAGTGGTACAAGAAATACCTCGTCGGCCAGGAATACGTCGTGCGCCTGGGCGTGCACCAGCTCTCGTTCCCCTTCGTGCCGGTGGAATACGCCATCAACCTCGGCATGTGGTCGATCCTGTGGACGGTGTTCGTGACCGTGGCCTGCGCCAACGGCGTGAACTTCACCGACGGCATGGATGGCCTCGCCAGCGGCGTGATGCTGGTGGCGGCGCTCGCCTTCATGGTCATCGCCTATGTCACCAGCCGCGTCGACACCGCCGACTACCTCCAGGTGCTGTATGTCAGCGGAGGCCAGGAGACCGCCGTGTTCGGCGCCGCCATCGCCGGCGCGTGCCTCGGATTCCTGTGGTTCAACTGCGCTCCGGCCGAGGTCTTCATGGGCGACACCGGCAGCCAGGCCCTGGGCGGCGCGCTCGGTCTGATGGCGCTCTCGACCAAGCAGGAGTTCCTCATCCTGCTGGTCGGTTTCGTGTTCGTGGTCGAGGCCGCTTCGGTCGCCCTCCAGATCACCAGCTTCCGCCTGTTCGGCCGACGCATCTTCCGCTGCGCCCCCATCCACCACCACTTCCAGTACGCCGGCTGGCCCGAATCCAAGATCGTGCTGCGCTTCTGGATCGTGGCGGCGCTGATGGCGCTCATCGCCCTGGCGACGTTGAAGGTGCGCTGATGGAAACGTTCGACCTGTTCGGCGTTCGGAGGTCGGCGTTCGGCGTTTGCGTCCGTGATGGTGCGAACGTCGTCTTTTCATGCGTAGACAACGAGGCTGCTGCGCAGCTCCGGATCTACGGAAACAACGCCGAACGCCGAACGCCGAACGCCGAACGGCTGTCCGGAGGTCGTCCATGATCGGTTCCCGTTGGCTCCGCATCCAGTTGTGGTTGCTCGTCGCCTGCCTGTGCGCGTTCGGGCTGGTGATGATCGGCTCGACCACCGCCTTCGCCAAGGACGGCGGCATCACCTACAGCTTCCTGATCAAACAGGCGGCGGCGATGCTGGCGGGTGCCCTGGCGGCGACGGCGGTGTCCTACATGGGCACCGATTTCCTGCGCAACCGCTGGACCGTGCTGGCGGTGATCGTCGCCGCCGTCGGTTCGCTGCTGGTGGTGCAGGCGGTGGGCCGCGAGATCAACGGCGCCAAGCGCTGGATCGATCTCGGTCCGATCAACCTCCAGCCCGCCGAGATCGCCAAGCTCGCGCTCATCCTGGGGGCCGCCTGGTACCTGACCCAGGTGGCGGAACGGGTGCGCTCGATCTGGCACGGCATCATCCTGACCATGGGCGGTTTCATGCTCCTGGCCGGACTGGTCTACGCGACCAAGGACCTCGGCTCGGTGGTGGTGATGTTCGTGGTGCTGACCGCCATGCTGATGTTCGCCGGGGCGAAATGGTGGTACATGCTGACCGTGGTCGGCCTGTGCCTGCCGACCCTGGTGCTGGTGACCATCATCAACGTGGCCTACCGCCGCGACCGCATGCTGGCGTTCCTTGATCCCTGGAATGCCGACGGTCCCGCCGGCTACCACCTCCAGCAAAGCCTCATCGCCATCGGCAGCGGCGGCATGCATGGCGTCGGCCTCGGCCAAAGCACCGCCAAGCTCAGCTTCCTGCCGGAAAAGCACACCGACTTCATTTTCGCCATCATCTGCGAGGAGCTCGGCTTCGTCGGCGCCTGCGTGGTCGCGGCGGCCTTCCTCGCCCTCGTCATCACCGGTCTGATGATCGCCGCCCGGGCCCGCGAACGCCACCTGCGCCTGCTGGCCATCGGCGTGACCATCGCCCTCGGCACCCAGGCCTTCTGGAACATGCTGGTGCCCACCGCGGCCGTGCCGACCAAGGGTCTGACCCTGCCCTTCATCAGCTACGGTGGCTCCAGCGTCGCCATCTGCCTGCTGCTGGTCGGCATCCTCGACGCCGTGGCCCGCGCCAGCGCCAGCACCACCACCAGCGTGCTCGAACCCATCACCACCCGCATCGGTGCCGGCATCCGCACCATGCCGCAGCTCAAGGCGAGACGGGGGGAGGCGTGATTTCCGACAACCGTTCGGCGTGCGGCGTTCAGCGTTCGGCGTTCGCGCACCTGAACGCCCTGCGCTCCGGTGACGCTCCACCGTCCATGATCGATTCGCCTGCGGCGCAGCCACTGACTTTCGACCACAACAACGCCGCACGCCGCACGCCGCACGCCGAACCGTTTCCGAAAGCAACCCCATGACCCTGGCTCCGCTCGCCGATCTGCTCCGGTCCGTCCGCGCCTGGTCCCCCCGCTGGGTGCGCCATCCGCACATCATCATGCGCCTGCGCATGCGTCAGCGTCTGGCCCGCCGCGGCCAGTGGGAGTTCGCAGATGCCTAAGGACGGTGGTTTCCTGTTTTGTGGCGGCGGCACCGGCGGACACGTTCTGCCGGGACTCGCCGTGGCCCAGGCCCTGCGCGACCAGAGCGCCCGCAGCGGCGCCTCCGATGGCGCATTCCGTTGGATCGGCGACCCGGAACGCATCGAGGCCAAGCTCGTCCCGGCGGCCCGCATCGATCTGCTGCCCTGGGGGCTGTCGCGTCCACGTCCGCACGATCCGCGTTGGGTGCTGCGCTCGCTCAAACAGGCGTGGCATTGTTTCCGCATCCTGCACGCCAGACCGCCCCGCGTGGTGGTGGCGCTGGGCGGCTACGCCTCGCTCCTGCCCGGCCTGCTCGCCCCGCTCACCCGCCGGCCGCTGGTGGTGATGGAACAGAACGCCGCCGCCGGGCGCACCAACCGCCTGCTCGCGCGCTTCGCCGACGCGGTGGTGACGCAGTTCCCCGAAGCCACCCGCCGGCTGCCCAGCCGCAAGATCGTGCGCCTGGGCAATCCGGTGCGCCCCATCCGCCACCTGCCCCGTGGCCAGGGTGAGCATTTCACCGTGCTGGTGGTCGGCGGCAGCCTCGCCGCCAAGAGCCTCAACGATCTGGTGGCGCTCGCCGCCGGCAGGTTGCGCGACATCCCGAAGCTGAAACTCGTCCACCTCGCGGGCGACCAGGACAAGGACCGCATCGCCGCCATCTACCAGAGCCACGGTCTCGACGCCGAGGTGCATGGTTTCTGGTCGGACATGCCCGGCCTGTACGAGCGCATCGACCTGGCGGTGGGCCGTTCCGGCGCCACCACCGTGGCCGAGCTGTGCGTCGCTGGCATCCCCGCGCTCTACATCCCGCTGCCCTGGGCTGCCGAGGACCACCAGACCGCCAATGCCCGCGCCATCGCCCGCGTCGGCGGCGCCGTGGTGCTCGACCAGTCCACCGCCACCCCCGGCCTGGTGGCACGGTGGATCAAGCGTCTGGCCACCGACCGCACCCTGGTCGCACGCATGGGCGAGGCCGCGCATCGCCTCGCCCGCCCCGCTGCCGCCGACGACGTCGCCACCCTGGTCCGCAGCCTGGATCCGGTGGTGAAGCGTCAGGCGCGCACGGTGAAAAAGACGGCGAAGCGCCGCCTGTTCGGCGCCCGGCGTGCGACGTCCGGCGTTGGTGAAGCCAGTGCCGCCACGCACGCCAGCGCACGTTCCCACCTCTCCTCCGAAGACGCCGTTCCGTCAGCCCCTGACACCCGTCAGACAGAAACGCCGAACGTCGAACGTCAAACGCCGAACGCGACCCCATGAACTCCCAGCCCTTCCGCAACCAGCACGTGCATCTGATCGGCATCGGCGGTGCCGGAGTCAGTGCGCTTGCGCCCCTGCTCAAGCAGGTCGGCGCGGTGGTGAGCGGCTGCGACGCCCACCTCGGGGCCACGGCCCGGCGTTTGGCAGAAATGGGCGTGACGGTGCAATGCGGTCATTCAGCCGATCACCTGGCGGGCGTCGATCTGGTGGTCCACACCGCCGCGGTGAAACCGGACCATCCCGAGCTGGCCGGTGCCCGCGCCCGGGGCATCCCGGTGATGACGCGTGGCGAATGCCTGGTGCAGCTCATGGTCGGCACCCGCACGGTGGCGGTGGCCGGCAGCCACGGCAAGACCTCGACCACCTGGATGCTCGGCCATCTGCTGGGCGAGAACGCCCACGATCCGGTGGTGATGGTGGGCGGTTCGGTCGCCAGCCTGAACGGCGGCGGCGCGCGCGTCGGCGCCGGCAGCGTGTTCGTGGCCGAAGTCGATGAGAGCGACGGCAGCTTCGCCCGCGTCAGCCCGGAAATCGCCATCATCACCAATCTCGACCGGGAACACCTCGACCACTGGGGTGGTTTCGCCGCGCTGGAAGACGCCTTCCACGCCTGGCTGGCGCGCATCCCGGCCCACGGCACCGCCATCGTGCCGGCCCACGGCCTGTCCGGGCGCATCACCGATGGCCTCGCCTGCCGCGTCATCCGCTGCGGCCTGGACACCGGCGACTACCGCTGCACCGGCTTCGATCTCGGCCCCGACGGCAGCCGGGCGCGTCTGTGCGCCTGGGGCGAGGATCTCGGCGAGATCAGCGTGCCTCTGCCCGGCGTGCACATGGTGTCCAACGCCATCATGGCGGTGGCCGCCGCCCGCGTGCTCGATCCGCTCATCAATCTCGGCGCCCTGGCGCGTTGCGAACGGGTGCGGCGTCGTTTCACCGTGCACGGCACCGTGCGCGGTGTGCGTGTGGTCGAGGACTACGGCCACCATCCCGCCGAGGTGCGCGCCACCATCGCCGCCGCGCGGCTGGGCGGCGGCCGGGTGCATGTGGTGTTCCAGCCCCACCGTTTCACCCGCACCCGCGACTGCTTCGCGGAGTTCACCGCCGCGTTCGACGAAGCCGACGATGTGGCCCTGCTGCCCATCTACGCCGCCAGCGAAGCCCCCATCCCCGGCGTCTGCTCCGCCCATCTGGCGGATGCCATCAACGCCCACCGCCCGGCCACGCATCCCGTCCATGCCACCGTCTGCACCAACGCCGACGGCGCCCTCGCCTGGGCCGTCGGCCGCGCCCATCCCGGCGACACCGTGCTGGTGCTGGGCGCCGGCGACGTGGGCGAACTGGCCCCGCGCATCCTTGCCGCGCTCCACACCTCCGGCACGGCCCAGGAATGCGGGGGGCGGCCATGAGTTGTACCGGTCTGGAGTCTGGTCGTTTTGCTCGTCTGGGGTCTGGGGTCGACAACCGTTCACACCCGACAGCCAGCGTCATCACGTCCGATTCCGCCTCACCACCCACCTCTCCGGCCCCAGACCCCAGACCCCTGACCCCTGACCGAGCCTGACCCATGTTCACCCCCGGTTTTTCCAGCCGCAATCCCGTGCGTCAGGCCCGTCTCGCGGACCTGACCACCATGCGCATCGGCGGCCCCGCCACCCTGGTGACGCTCGATCACCGCGAAGACCTCGCGGAACTGCTGGCCCGGCCCCTGCGCTGGTTGGGCAAGGGCGCCAACCTGCTGGTCGGTGACGAAGGCGTGCCCGAGACGGTCGCGCGTCTGGGCCGCGATTTCGCCCAGCTTGAGGTCGGACCCATCACCGGCGGTTCCGCCACGGTCCGGGCCGGGGCCGCCGTCGATCTCGCCGAACTCATCACCACCTGCATCAAGTCCGGTCTCGCCGGCCCCGAAGGTCTCGCCGGCGTCCCCGCCAGCATCGGCGGCGCCCTGCGCATGAACGCCGGCACCGCCACCGGCTGGATCCTCGATTGGGTCCACCGCGTCGAGGTGCTGCTGCCGGGCGAAAGCGCGCCGCGCTGGCTCGACCGCGCCGCCGTGCCCGCCGCCTACCGTTCCTGCGGCCTGCCGCACGGCACCGTGTTCCTCGGCTGTGAATTGGTGCTGACCCCGGGCGACCCGGACAAACTGCGCGCCACCGCCGCCCAGCTCAAGACCCGCAAGGCCGCGACCCAGCCCCTCGCCCTGCCCAGCGCCGGCTGCACCTTCAAAAATCCCGCGCCCGAACTGCCCGCCGGCAAGCTCGTGGACGAACTCGGCCTCAAGGGCACCCGCCGGGGCGGAGCCTGCATCAGCACGCTGCACGGCAATTTCATCGTCAACGATTCCCGCACGGCGACCTGCGCCGACGTGGTGGAGCTCATCCATCTCATCCGCACCCGCGCCTGGCGCGAACGTCAGGTCGTGCTGACGCTGGAGATCGAAACCTGGAACGTCGACCCCCGCGTGCATGTGCATCCGAGCGAACTGGGGGACATCGCGTGAAACCGCAGTTCGGCGTTCGGCGTTGGGACAGCCACCTCTGAACCAACCCCACCCCCTCGCTCAAACCACACGCCGAATACAGCATCACCACTGACTCCCCCGAAACCCGAAACCCGAAACCCGAAACCATGAAAATCGACCTCCTCATGGGCGGCCCCGGCCGCGAAGCCGCGGTCAGCCGCCGGTCCGGCGCCGCCATCGCCGCCGGTCTGACCGCCCGTGGCGGTGACGTGCAGGCCATCGATCTCGACGGTCGGCTCGATCCCGCCCGGCTGCGCCCCGGCGCGGTGGTGTTCAACACCGTGCACGGCACCTATGGCGAAGACGGCACCCTCCAGGCCGAACTCGACGTGCTCGGTAAAAGCTATGTCGGTTCCAGCGCCGCCGTCAGCCGCCTGTGCATGGACAAGGCCGCGACCAAGGCCGTGCTGGCCGCCGCCGGCATCCGCGTGCCCTGGGGCTGCTCCCTCGACCTCACCACGCCCTTCTCGTCCGCCGATCTGAAGCTGCCGCATCACGCCGGCCTGGTGCTCAAGCCGCGCAACGATGGCAGTTCGGTCGGATTGAAGCTGCTCGCCAACCCGTCCTTCCTGTTGCCCGCCATCGAAGAGATCCTGCGCGAACTCGGCCCGGTGCCGTACCTGCTCGAAGAACGCCTGCCCGGTCCCGAATACACCGTGGCGGTGATCGACGAGGACGGCGGACCCCGCGCCCTGCCGCCCATCATCATCAATCCCGGCGGTGGCGTGTTCGACTACGAAGCCAAGTACCACCGCACCGACACGCGCGAAGAGCCCATCGCCGACGCCGCCCTGGCCGCGACCCTCAGCGCCATCGCCGTGGCCGCGCACCGCGCCTGCGGCTGCCGTGACATCAGCCGCACCGACCTCATGCGCACCGCCGACGGCGGCTACGCCGTGCTGGAGGTGAACACCCTGCCCGGCATGACCAACGCCAGCCTCACGCCCAAGGCCGCCGCCGCCGCCGGCATCGGCTTCGCCGACCTGTGCTGGCATCTGGTGACCCGCGCCGCCGCCCGTCAACCCGCCGAAGCCCGCGCCTGAACCCCTGAAACCCAGACCCCCATGGCCCGCCCCCGCCCCGACAACGAGACCGCCGAGCTGATCGAAGCCGCGGAACGCAAACGCGCCCCCCGCGTCGTGGCGGACGAGGTGGCACGCAAACCCGGACGCCAGCGCAGCAGCGACATGTTCCAGGCCAGCGACGATGCCGCCGGTGCCGGTCCCGACGCCGCCATCGAGCGCCGGAAACCGCGTAAACGCCGCGCCATCCCCACCCCCGGCGACGTGTCGGGCCTGGTCACCCGCGGCGTGCACGGCGGCCTGCACGGCGTCCACACCGCCATGGTCGGCGCCCGCCGCATGGGTCTCTGGATGATGGTCGCCATCACCCTCGGCCTCGCCGTGCTCGGCCTCAGCGGCTATGCCGCGCTCGAAGCCCCCGCCCCCCTGCGGGTCTCGGATTTCCGCGTCGAGTTCGGCGAGACCGGGCCGCAGGTCTCCAGGCGCGAGATCGCCGTCTGGCTCAACCGCTTCAGCTACCGCGACAAGGTGGTGGCCGGCGACGTCTGGGCCATCGACCAGCTCGTCGCTTACCTCGTCAACCTGCCGGCGGTGGCCTCGGTCCAGCACGTCACCACCATCCACGAACCCACCGACGCCGGTCCCATCCAGCGCCATCTGGTGCTGGGCCTGACCCTGCGGGAACCGGAAATGCCGGCCATCCTCGCCACCACTGAACGGGTGTGGATCGACAAGGACGGACGCGTCCTGCCCGGCACCCTGCCCGGCCCCGACCGCCGCCGACCGATCCTGCGCGCGGTCGAACGGGGCGGCCTGCCCGCTCTGCGCGAAGCCCTCGCCCTGTGGCGCGCCCTCGAACCCATGGTGCCGCCCGATCTCATCACCGAGATCCTGCTCGACGAACCGCTCGACGCGACCGGCACCCAGCGCGGCATCGTGCTGAACACCAGACCCGGCACCAAGCTGATCTGGGGCTCGCCCGACGACGCCAAGTACGGCATCACCTGCGCCGACAAGGCCAACGCCCTGGTGCGCACCATCCGCTGCCAAGGCGATCTGCGCCGCATCGAACGCATCAACGTGCGTTTCCACCAGCCGTTCTTCATCCTGCGTGGCAGCGACACCCCGACTTCCGGGACGGACGCCGCCCCGCGCAGCGACCTGACGCCGCCCGTCTCCCCCGCTCCTTCCGCCTAGCCCTTGCCGGATGCCAAACGTGTCCACAACCGCCCGCCCCGAGGTCATCGCCATGGAATCCAGCGCCTGGTCCGACCCAGCCGACCACCGTCCCGGTACCGGCACCGCCGTCATCGAACCGCCGCCCGCCGCCGCGCCGGTGGCCAAGCCCTTGGACCTCGCCCGCACCGGCCTGCACAAGCTCGGTTCCTGGTCCAGCCGCCTGCTCGCGGCCGCCAACCGCTTCACCAGTTCCGGCCTCCCCAAGGACGACGCCAAGCCGGCACCGCGCATCGCCGCGGAAAACCTGGTGGTGATCGTACGCATCAGCCATCACCACGTCTCGGCCACCATCGCGGAAAGCAATCCCGAAGGCCGCGATGTGGTGCTCGCCCACTGCACCATCGACTGCATCTGGCAGGACCTCAACCACGCCGCCCGGCGCGAAGCCGTCGGCGACGTGCTGCGCCAGATCAGCGCCCGCACCAACATCGAACCGTATTCGGTCTTCCTCTCGATGGCCGATCCCAGCATCGCCTCGCGCAGCGTGGTCGGCATCGCCGACACCGGCGACGAGATGAAGTTCACCCGCGCCGAACGCGCCTGGGCCCTGCGCCGCGCCGCGGAACAGGCCACCTGCGCCGATGACGAACGCGTGGACATCATCCCGGAAAAATGGCTGATCCGCAACACCAACGGCGAACACGAGGTCGCCAATCCGGTGGGCGAACACGGCTCCCGCCTGCTCTGCCACGCCCTGCTCGTCACCGCCCGCATCGGCTACATCGCCGAACTCCGATCCCTGGTCGATGGGCTCAACGTCGAGGTCGAAGGCATCATCGCCCAGCCCCTCGCCCTCTACTACGCGATCCGCAAGGATCTGATGAAGCGCGGCACCGCCCTGATCGTCGACAGCGGCGCCCGCTGCACGACCATCATGCTCCGCACCCAGGGCCGGCTGGTCCACCTCCAGACCTACGCCTTCGGCGGCGATGATCTCACCCGCGCCATCGCCGAGGGTCTGCAGATCTCACCCGCCCAGGCCGAAGCCCTCAAATGCGACCTCGACATCAGCGCCGAAGCCGATCCCACCTACCACCATGACGGCCAGCAGTTCATCTGGGGCGACGTGCGCGAGCGCAACCGCCTCGCCCTGCCCGCCTCGCGCATCGCCGCCGATCTCATCGACCGCTTCTTCCGCGCCCGCGCCGACGAACTGCGCGACATGGGCCGCCTCACCCAGAACGGCCAGGTCCACCTCTTCGGCCGCACCTGCGCCCTCGGCGGCCTCGCCGCCCGCCTCAAGGACGTGCTCGGCCTGCCCGTGGTCCTGGGCACCGGCAACAAGGAACGCGACCCCGGCGCCGAGATGACCGACGCCCTGGTGTCCGGTCTGGTCTGCGCCGCCGCCGACCTGCGCCGCCAACATCTCGACGAGAACCCCGACCCCCTGCGCAAAACCGCCACCGGCGTGTGGGACTGGCTGACCAAACGGGTGGAATGAGCCGGAGGACCGGCTCCACGGGACCCGCCTGACATCCACAACCCCATGGCGGGGCAGATGCCCGCCATGGGGTCGACCAGGACCCGTGCCTCAGTTGCTGGCCGTCGGTGTGACCGTGACCTCATCGAACAAGGCGGTCGACAGCACGCCGTCATTGACGCTGCACACCGCCAGACCGACCAGCACCGTACTGTTCATGCTGATGGAACACTGGCCCACCTTGGTCCAGGTCGTCCCGTCAGCCGATTCGTAACCGGTGAAGGTCGTCCCGCTGCGTACCAACCGGATCCACAACGGCGGGTTCATGACCGCATTGCTGCTGCCCGAGATGGAGGCACAGGAACCGCTCGCCACGGTGCGGTATTGCATGGCGTTCCCGTTTGACGGGCTGTGGAACATGATGATCTCGGCCGAACCTGCACTGGAATCATTGCGGATCATGACTCCGGCCTTGGCCCACACGTGGGTCGCGGTCTGACCTTCGAGCCGGGCGATGACATCCACATTGCCGGTGACCGGCTGCCAGGCGAAGCGCAGCTCGTCAGAAGTACCCCATATGTCCGCTCCGGACCCGCTGACCAGGATCGCACCGGTCGCATCCTGCACCGCACTGCCGCCCGCCGCCACCGCACCGATGTCCGATGACGACCAACCGGACGGCAACGCCACCACCGAGACGTTGTCGAACGTGGCGGTGCAGAGCGCCGACGTGGTGTGCGCCGTCACCGCCAAACCGACATAGATGGTGCTGTTCATGGCGATGGTCTGGCTGGTCATCGCCGTCCAGGTCGCGCCATCCGCCGAACGGTAGCCGGTGAAGACATTGCCGACCCGGACGAGCTTCACCCAGTACGGCGCAGCCAAGCCCGTGACACCGCTGTTTCCAGTCGCGCCATCGGTTGCCGTACGGTACTGGCAGAAGGCCCCGTTGCCGGGCGACACGCCGACGATCATGTGACGGGATCCGACCGTCAGCGACTCGCGCATCATCACACTCGCCTTGGCCCAAGCGTTGGGATTGGTCTGACTGGCGATCCGGGCGACGATGGTGCCGTCGCCGTACATGGGACGGTAGGCGAAATGGAATGCGTCGGCCGTGCCCCAGATGTCCGCACCGGCACCGGCGACGGTATAGGTTCCGGCCGAGAAGGCGGCGCTGCCGGCAAAGCCGACCGTGCCGATGTCACCATCCATGAAAGGCGCCGGCAGGGCGCCGCTCGCCAGCGGAGCGACCTTCACTTCGGCTGAATCCAGGCTTTCTCCCGCCCGATTCAGCGCCGACACCACATAGTAGTAGGTGGTGCCATTGGTCAGGCCTGTATCGATATCCATCGTTCCGGTCGCACCGTTCGTCACCAGCGCATAGGGACCGCCGCTGGAGGTCGCCCGTTTGACGCGATAGCTGGTCGCCCCCGTGACCTCGGTCCAGGCGATGATCGCCTGACCATCGCCCGGGGTCGCGGTCACGCCGGTCGGCACTGCCGGTTTGGCCAGCGCCATGGCGGAGACCTCTGGCGAATACACGCTGGTCGTGCTGCCATCGGTGGCGGTGACCACATAGTAGTAGGTCGTCCCGGCAGCCACCGTGCTGTCGCTCCAGGTGGTCGTGGTCAGACCGGTCTTCACCGCCGCATAGCCGGAACCGCTGGTGGTGGAGCGCAGCACGGTATAGCCGGTGGCCCCGCTCACCGCACTCCAGTTCAACGTCACCGCCGACGCCCCGCCGCCGGCGTTGACGCCCGCCGGAGCCTGGATCGCGGTGCCGCTCACGCTGACATTGTCGAACACGGCATTGTGCAGAGTCCCATCCGATACGCTGCACACCGACAACCCGATCACCGTCTGGGCATTCAAGGCGATGGTGAGGCTGCCGACCGTGGTCCAGGTGCTGCCATCCGTGGAACGGTAAGCGGTGACCGTGGTGGCACTGCGGGTCAGACGCAACCAGTACGGAACGCTCAGGCCCGTGGTCGATGCCACCGTGGTGCTGGAGCCGCCGGTCGTGCCACGTTGTTCGAAACCGACCTTCCCGGAAGGACAGAGGAAGACCTGCGCATAGCGGGAATCCGGCGCGAGCGAATCCCGGATCATCACGCCCATCTTGGCGCCGGTGCAGGCCGTATCGCAACTCGCCACCCGCGCCGTGATCGAACAGGACGAGCCGGCCGCCTGGTAGACATAACGGAACTCGTCCGAGGTGTTCCAGATGTCCGCGCCGCTGCCGGTCACGGTGAAAGCGCTGCTGCCATAGGATGCGCCACCCCAGGCGCCGACCTCACCGATGTCGCGTGTCGACCATGGGGTGGGGATGCCGGGCGGCTTGCCACTGCCCACCACCGGCACGCTTGCGCTCTTACCGATGAGCGCGGTGACGCTGTAATAGTACAGGGTGCCATCCGTCAGGCCCGAGTCGGTATAGGAGGTCGTCGTCACCTCGGCGACCGGGGTGAACCAGTCCTGCGCCGTACGCGTCAGACTGCGGGCGATGCGATAGGACGTCGCACCCGGGACCGCCGTCCAGGTCAGGGTCAGGCTGCCGCTGGATCCCCGGATGGTGAGGTTGGCCGGAGTCATCGGTGGAGCTGCCGGCGTGACGCTGACCGCAGTGGCGTTCGCGCTTTCATAAGGACTGGCGAGCGAGGACACCGTGTAGGCATAGCTCGTCCCGTTGGTGATGCCGTAATCAATGAACGACGCACCCGTCGACTCGCCCACGACGACGAACGGGCCCGCCGTGCTGGAACCGCGCTTCACCCGATAGCCGTAGGCCCCGGGCACCGAGGTCCAGGACAGCACCGCACTGCCATTACCGGCCTTGGCGCTGAGGCCGGCAGGCGTGGCCGGCGTCGCGCTGGCGCCGCCCGGCATGGTCACATTGTCGAAGGTGGCCGTGTCCGTACCGGCACCCGCCGGAGAGACGACCAGCCCGACATACGTGATCTGGCTAAATCCAAGCCAACGTGAACCGATCGCGGTCCAGGTGACTCCATCCGGGGAGATCGAACCATAACAATAATCGCCTGCACGGGTCAGACGGACCCAATAAGGCGGCGCGATCGCCGGCGTCGGGGCATAGGTCGCGGCCGCACAGGTGCCACCGGTCCCTCCACGCCAGTTGAATTCCACCTTGGCAGGCTCGATCACCATGATGGCGCGAGGAGCCCCCGCATCCAACGAGCTTCGGATCATCACTCCGGCCTTGGCCGAGACGTTGGTGCTGCTCTGGCTCAGCACCCGGGCGATGATGGTTCCATCCCCGACCATCGGCTGGTAAAGGAAATGGCCTGCATCCGCCGTCCCCCACAGATCACCGCCGCTGCCGGAAAGGGTGTAGACACCATTGGCAACACTGGCGCTGCCTGCCGTTGCGGGAGAACCGAAATCACGGTCGGACCAGGGCGCACCGACCCCCGAGCTCTGGCTCGCAACCGGAGTCGCCGAGGCCTCAGGCGAATTCGCATTCGTCCCGTTGGCGTTGACCGAGACGATCTGGTAGTAGTAGGTCGTCCCGTTGCTGACCGTGGCGTCCACGTACTGATTGACGGTGAGACCGGTGGCAATCGTGGTGGAGGTGCCGCCACTGGTGGTGGCCCGCTTGATGGTGTAGGTGGACGCCCCGCCTGCATGATTCCAGTTCAGGAACACCCGGCCGCTGCCGGGCGTCGCCTGGGTGCACAGGGTCGGTGCGGGCAGCGGATTGGTGACCGTTGCCGAGGGCAGATAGAACACCGCAGCGGACTTGGCGGACAAGACCACCGAACCGCTCTTCACCGCGCCGGACACCAGATCCGTCGCGGAGCTGAAGCCGCTCGGCATCTGCATGGTGTACGACGCCGAGTAATGGGCATTGATGCCGACCAGCCAGTTGCCGTAACGCAGGGTGTACCCGGTGCCGCGTCCCTCATCACGATTGCTTGCGGGCAGGGTCGTGAGATCCGAACGCCAGGCTTTCAACGTGCCCAGACCATACATCGCATTGATGGGATTGTCCGGCGGGGTGTACTTGCTGAAGCCTTCCACCAATGACCCGATCATCACATCCGGACCGGCGGAGCGGAAGCGCAGATCATCGATCTGGACATCCGCCACACGGGCGTAACCGCTGGTCATCTGAAAGATCTTGGCGGCTCCGCTGATGAATGACGGATCGCGCCAGAATAGATTGGCGAAAAAACGTTCTTCGCCGTGTTTCGCGGCAACCACCATGTTCTCTTCGTCGACCCAGGCGAAATCGGAGGCTCCGACCGACATCGGCAGTTTCACCCCGGTCGCACCCATCGCCGCAATCGTGGCGTACGTCATCGGCAGATAAGGATCCGTGCTGCCTTGGATCATGCGGCAAAGCTGACCTTCGTTGATCTGCTGCTGCAGGTATCCGACCAGATCACTGCCGACGGCACTCGCGCCATCCGCCACCATGAAGAGGTCTTCGCTCCAGGCGTGACCCACGTAGACATAATGCCCCGGCATGGCGTTGTTGCGCACCCCGATCAGTTCCGGGGCCTGCATGACCAGATTCCCGGCATCGTCATTGGCCGGGAAACGGAACTTGCAGCGGGCCCGCGTCATGAGGGCGCCCTGATTCTTGATCGCACTGTCACCGGCGATCTGCCCCATGCGGTAGATGAGCGGTCCCATCTCGCCGTAATCACTGCCGACGAAACCCTGAATATCCTTGGTGGTGCCCTTGGTCGTGACCATGTACCAGTTCGGGCCATACGGCGCGGTCCCGTACGTCGGGACCGGACCGCCTCCGACCCCATCGGTCCCCCCCGTCGCCTGATCATTGCTCAGCCACGGCATGAGGCCGGCGGCTTCCTTGAGATACCGTAACGCTTCGCTTTCCTTGATCGCGCTGGCACTGTCCACCAGCAGCAGACCGCGATTGGCCAGATACAGGTTCATGGCCCAGAGGACCGCCTGATTGCCGACCTCACGACGATTATAGCGCCCGAAATCGATGCTGGCGCGCAGCGCCTTGGTCCATCCCACGGTGCGGGTGACCGTGCCATAGGTCCCGCCATACGCGATCGAGGTGCCCATCGATCCCTTGAGCTGGCTCCAGGTCAGACGGATGGCCTCGCCCAGCGGGCCGAAATAACCGCCCCAGCTGGCGTTCCCCTGATTCGCGACATAGGCCGCATCCGCACTTTCGGCGACCACCTCCGCGTCGATCGCCGCGAGCACCTGATTGATCAGATCGGTGACCGTCTTGCCCGTGGGATAGACGATCCAACTCTGTCCTTTGACCTCCTTGGCATCATAGCACTGGGCGAGGAACGCGATGTCCGCTGGCGACAGGTTGGCCGCGGTGGCCGCCAGTTTGGTCGCCAGGGCATTGTTCACGTTGGTTTTGATGGTGGCCAGCGTGGACGTGATGTTTTCGCTGGTGCGCGGCGTGGTGAGGGTCGGAGCGGTGCCCTGTGCCTCGTCCGGCGTCTCCAGGAACGATCCGGTATGGGTATAAGCACGGTAGACGCCGAGCGATGGCGTCGACATCAGTTTGTTGTACGCGCCGTAATAAGCCCCCGAGTCATAATAGGAGATCCATCCCAGGGAGCGGAGCTTCAAACTCACGCTGGTCTTTCCGCGCGTCAGATGCACCGGCAGGGCGACGGTGCGGTAGACGAAGCGGTCTGGATACCAGGTGACCCCGGAATTCATGAAAATATCCGGTGCGCCGGCCGATCCGCCGTGGCGTTCACCCAGTTCATACCCATTGATGTTCAACACCAGCCAGGGGTTGTGGCAGCCGCCATTGGCGTCGGATCCCCAGAATTTGACCGAAAGATAATTCTGCGCGACAGGATCCACCTGCATGGTGAAAACCATCTCGCCACCATAGACATCGCTCGGCACCTTGGGCAACAGGCGACGTGCCTTCTGGTTCAAACCACCACTGACCACTTCGCTGAGATCCGCGGTGAGGCTGTGTGCGGCTTCCGAGGCCACATCACCAAACGTCAGCGCATCGATGGAGGCCGCCTGGACGACGGTGCCGGCCGACCAGGCCAAGCAGGCGATGACGCCGATCGCCGCCGATACGCATCGCCTCTTTCCCGGATGTCCCAGGGAAGGGATGAGGGAACTCCAGACAGGCAGAGCAGCCATAAGGCCTCCGTTACGGGACACGATGGATGGTCGGGATTCACCTCGGTGTCGGAGCGGCCTGGTCCGCATCGCTTGGATGCTCAACAGAAAGCCTCACCTCTTCCTGGGCGACGCTTCCGGACACAGGTCACAGATCCCGCAAGTCATGACACTCGCCAGGAACACACCTGGGCTCATCATGAACAACGACCATCGGATCCGATACATTCGGCCATGATCCTGATCGCGAACTGTCATCCACGGCCTGTCCAGCACTGATACAGAACCCACTCATATCTTTGTCCGAAGGCCGATTGGACCTGGGCAGGTGTCATGCGAAAAGGTCCGGACGCCCGATTCCGAATGCCTGATCCCTGTCGGTTCGCATTCCCTCGGCTCCGTCCGAAGTGCCGAAATCCGCCACGACGGCCTCGGGAACCACGGTCAATCACCCCCCAACCCATGATTGCCCGTACATGCACCGTGCGGTAGACCTCACCCATGCCGCTCCCACCCCTCTCTGTGACCTTGACCCATGGCCAACAGGTCGAAGTGCTCAAGCGCTTCCGCTCCACCTACGCCGAGGAGCTGGCCAAGCTTGAGGTCGAGATGACCGAGATCCTCACCGCCAACGCGGAAGCGGATTTCATGTCCAAATACCTGGGCGAACAGCCCGAGGTGAAGACCCTGCGCGAGCGCAGGGACGACCTGGAGACCAAGGAGAAACGCCGTCAGTACCTTGGCATGATCCTGGAACGCCTCGACGCCGTCCTGCCCAAACAGTCCCCGGTCCCGGTCCAGCCTCCGATCGCCACCCCGCCGGCGAAACCGGGCGGACTCAAGCGCTTCTGAGCGCGCCCCCGACCCTGCGTCCTGCATCCAAGCCCGAGGCCCGCCTCGGGCTTGTTGCGTCCAAGCCCCGATTGATCCCCGCCCGGGACGACGACGATCCCCGCCCTTTCCGCTCCCCGCCCGCCGCCCCCGAAAGCCGCCATGCCCATCACCGTGCGCGCCGCCCGCCCCACCGACGTGCCCGCGCTCAACCAGCTCATCGCCGCCTGGGCCGACAAGAAGCTCATGCTGCCCCGCCCCATGGGCGAGCTGTACGAGACGGTCCGCGATTTCCGCGTGGCCGAGGCCGAGGTGGGCGGGCTCGCCGGTTGCGCGGCGCTGCACATCGTCACCGGTGCCATCGCCGAGCTGAAGGCCCTGGCCGTGGCCGAAGCCGTCCAGGGTCAGGGCGTCGGCCGCGCCCTGGTGGAATCCTGTTGCGCCGAAGCCCGCAGCCTGGGCCTCGAGCGGGTGTTCTGCCTCACCTATCAGGTGGACTTCTTCAGCAAGATCGGCTTCACCAAGGTGGACCGTTCGCGCCTGCCGGAAAAGGTGTGGGGCGAGTGCATCCGCTGCCACCGCTTCCTCGACTGCGACGAAGTCGCCATGTGGCGTGCGGTCTGAGAGCGTGGTCGTGACCGCCCGGTTCGGCGTAAGCGCCCCGCAGGCCCGCGCGCTGTTCGCCTGCGCCCTCGCCGCTGTCCTGCTCTGCCTCGGCGGCTGCATGGTGTTCGTGCGCCTGCTCCTGGTGCGGGAACAGCTCAAGGATTTCGACGCCAACTTCACCGTCGAGTCCGCTCCCGGCCTCGCCATCACCGCCAAGCACCCCGTCCTGACCGAAAGCGATCTCGCCTGGATGGTGTCGGCCGAGGCCACCAGCCACGATGGCGCCATCGCGCACTGGCGGTTCCGCAAGGAGCCGGTGGCCGGTGATCCCGCCGGTCTGCCGGGGCGTGAACTCGACCTCGCCGTGACCTTCGACGCCGAGGGCCGCGCCGCCCGCGTCGATCTGCCGCCGCCGGTGGTGCGGGCCATGACCCCGGACCTCATCCTCGCCATGCTGAAATCCCTGGGCGGTGCGGTCATCGACCAGCAGAAACGCAGCGCGTCCTCGGTCCTGACCCTGACCAGGCGCCCGCATCGCGTCACCCGCGCCGACATGGAAGCCGAGTTCGGCATCCCCCACCGCGTGCTGATCGACGCCGCCTACGACACCCTCATCTACCGCTATCAGGCGGTCGCCACCGCCCAGGCCGCACTGCCACCGCCCCCGTTCGTGCAGAAGACCGATCCCCGCCGCGACGGCCCCAGACGCCCGGAACCGGCCCTCACCCCACCGCCGACCGTGGATCTGGCGACGGTCGAGCTGCGCGTCGCCAAACCCTCCGGCATCCTGCGCCGGTGTTCCGTGTTCGTGAACGGATCGTGGGTGAGCATCGGGTTGGACTGACGAAGCCGCGTTCATGAATGGGTTGTAAAAAACCCATCGCGATCACAGTCGCCCCCATGCCCGGCGATCAGCCCGTTTTCGACGACGGTTCCGGCCTGCCCGTACCGGATGCGTGGCGGCCAGGGCGCGGGGTCGCGGCCAATCCCGGCAACCGCTTCGAGTCCATCGCCCAAAGCTGGGACAGCGACTTCGATCCCGCGCTCGACCCGTCGCCCGCCACGCAGTTCCTCGACGACGCGACCAGGGACGTGTTCTCGCGCAACGACAGCCCCGATGTGCCGTTCCGCCTGGGATTGAATCCGTATCGCGGCTGCGAGCACGGGTGCAGCTACTGCTATGCCCGGCAGTATCACGAATACCTGGGTTTTTCCGCCGGTCTGGATTTCGAGACGCGCATCCTGGTGAAACGCGATGCGCCCCGGCTGGTGCGCGAGGAACTGTCCTCGCCACGCTGGGTGCCGCAGGTCATCGGCATGAGCGGAGCCACCGACTGTTATCAGCCTGCCGAACGCCGCTTCGCCATCACCCGCGGCTGCCTGGCGGAGTTCGCGGCCTGCCGCCATCCGGTGGGCATCATCACCAAGAACGCGCTCATCACCCGCGATGCAGACCTGCTCGCCATCCTGGCACGCTTTCAGGCCGTCAGCGTCACCCTGTCGCTGACCACACTCGACCAGGAGCTCTCGTTGGCGATGGAACCCCGCGCCAGCGTACCCGCCGCGCGGCTCGCCGCGATCCGCACGCTCACCGAGGCGGGCGTGCCGGTGGGGGTGAACCTCGCGCCCCTCATCCCCGGCCTGACCGACCATGAGATCCCCGGTCTCATCGCCGCCGCCGCCCAGGCCGGGGCGCGTTACGTCGGCTTCCAGGTCGTGCGCCTGCCCCACGGCGTGCCTGCGCTGTTCGCGTCCTGGCTGCGCCATCACCGCCCCGGCCACGCGGACAAGGTCATGCGCCGCATCCGTGACGCCCAGGGCGCGACCTGCGACGCCGGCGTGGCCCGGCGCCTGACCGGCGACGGGTTGTTTGCCGCCTCCATCGCGCAACTGGTCGCCCTCCACGCCCGCCGCCACGGCCTCTCGCAACACTGGCCCAGCCTCACCACGCAGCACTTTCTCAGTCCCATGGGGCGTCAGGAGACGCTGTTCGATGGTTTCGGTGCATGACCGGCCGCGTGATGCCGCACCTGCCTTGACCGGCCACGGGTGAAACGAACATCCCCGCCTTGCTCTCACGCCCACTCCGTCAGGAATCCCCATGCCCGCCGCCAAGCCCGACACCTTCGCCCTGTCCCAGACCCTGGCCCAGTTCGGCCAGAGCCACCTGCTCACGGGCATCGAAAGCCTCGACGATGCGGCCCGCAGCGCGTATCTGGCGCGCCTCGCCGATATCGACTGGGCCGAGATGCAGCACCACGCCGAACCGCCCGCCGTGGGCGAGGTCGGTCCCAGCCGCGTGGTGACCTTCGCCGAGCGCGCCAAGCGCCAGGCCGAACTCACCGCCGCCGGCGAAGCCGCCTACCGCGCCGGCCAGGTCGCCGTGCTGATGGTGGCCGGCGGCCAGGGCACGCGCCTCGGTTCCAGCGCGCCCAAGGGCTGCTTCCCCGTCGGCGCCCACAGCGGCAAGAGCATCTACCAGCTCCAGGCCGAAAAGGTCCTGTCGCTCTCGCGCCGCGTCGGCCGCGACGTGCCCTTCCTGGTCATGACCTCGCCCATGACCGATGCCGAGACGCGCGAATTCTTCCTCGCCAACGGCAACTTCGGCCTGACCGCCGACCAGGTGCGTTTCTTCAGCCAGGGCACGGTGCCCTCGCTCGACCAGCAGGGCCGCGCCCTGCTCGCCGCGCCCGGCAAGCTGCTGGAGAACCCGGACGGTCACGGCGGCTGCTTCACCGCGCTGGTGAAGTCCGGCAACCTCGCCCGCCTGAAAAAGGAAGGCGTCAAGCAGATCGTCTACATCCAAGTCGACAACATCCTCGCCCCCGTCGATGACGTCCCCCTGGTCGGCCTCGCCACCATCGAAACGTCCGACGTCATCACCAAGGTGCTCGAAAAGGCCTATCCCGACGAGAAGGTCGGCCATCTGGTGAAGGTCGGCGGCCGCGACCGCATCATCGAATACACCGAAGTCACCCCGGAACAGTGCCGCCTGAAAAATGCCCAGGGCGAGCTGGTCTACCGCTGGGGTTCGCCCGCCATGCATTGCTGGAGCGTGGACTTCCTGGCCCGCATCACCGACGCCGGCTACAAGATCCCCCTGCACCGCTCGTCCAAGCCGCTCAAGGCTTGGCTCAACGGCGCCATCACCGAGGTGAAGGGCTGGAAGAGCGAACGCTTCATCTTCGACCTCATCCCCGAAGCCCTCGTCAGCCTGGGTCTGGAACTCGACCGCACGAGCGAGTTCGCCCCGGTGAAGAACAAGGACGGCGTGGACAGCCCGGCCTCCACCGTGCAGATCGCCAGCGACATGTACGTCGCGTGGTTGAAGGCTGCTGGCGTGACCGTGAATCTGCCCGCCAACGCCCGCATCGAGATCAGCCCGACCTTCGCCGCGACCAAGGAGCAGTTCCTGGCGAAGTGGGACGGCCGGGTGAAGGCCGTCACCGGGGATTACTACCTGGAAGGGTGAAACGCCCGTCCGGAAGAATCCGGGGACGACGGGGCACCAAGCCCCTGAACTGAAAAAGCCTGCGGTAAAACCGCAGGCTTTTTCAGTTCAGGGCTTTCGACGTCCGGCCATGGCGTTGAGTCAGGCAAGGTGCCCAAACCCGAACGCTTCATGACGGCTCGACGCAACGCCATCGGGCTTTTTCAGTGCCGGCATCCCGGATGACAGGCGTGCCCCATGTCCGGCAGGACGCAGCCGCCACCAGTACCACAAGGAGCCTCGCTCGCGGATGCACCACAGGGCGACGACGCGGTGGCAAAGCCGGTGAAACCCAGGCCGCCGCTGACGATCCGGCGCACCGGCAGGCCGGTCTCGGGATCGTGGGTCAGCGCCGCCGCGGTCATGCGCTGCTCGATTTCGAAACGGCGCGGGGCCTGTCTGGGATCGGTCGGGATGGTTTCGTAGACGTAGGTCGGCATGGCGGCATTGGATGCGAAATGACGGCGTGGTGAAGCGGCAGACGCGGGATCGCCTCCGGATCAAACGCAACCGCCCTCACCGGAAACGGCGAGGGCGGCGGCGATCGATGGGCGACGAGGAACCGCTTACTGCGCGGGCTTGTCGGCCTTTTCAGCCTTGTCGGACTTCTCGTCCGCCTTGACGGCGTCAGGGCGCTTCATGGGGATCGGCGCCTGGCCGGGCTGGCCGGGTTGGCCGGGGCCGACCTGCATCATGCGGGGGACCGGCATGCTCTTCACCTTGCCGTCGGCGTCGATGATGACGGCCTTGAGTTTGCCGTCCTCCTGGGCGACTTCCGCGTGGTAGGTGACGATGGAGATGCCGTCTTTTTTGCTGCGGCTGACCTTTTCGATGAAGACGATGGTCTTCTTGCCGGAAGCTTCCTCTTTCAACGATTTCTGCACCGCCTCGGGCAGGTCGGCGAGCTGGACCGCGTAACGCTCGGCCATGATCGGCATCGGGCGGGCGGGTTGGACCACCGGGGCAACCGGGGCCGCAGGTGCCGTCGTGGCCGGGGCGGTCACCACAGGCGCAGCGGGAGCAGCAGGAGCAGCCGGCTCAGCGGTCGTATCGGCGGCGATGAGACCCGATCCCAGGATGAGAGCACAGCAGGTGGAGAGGAGGGGGAATCTGTTCATGAGGAATCCTTGTCGTTCAGTGGGCGAAGAGGGGGAGACGACACACATGCGCCGTGCCGGCTGATAGACGACACGGCGCAGTGGACCTTGCTTGTGAAAACGTGCCGGCTCAGTTCTTCTTCTTGTTCTTCTTACCCAGGCTGCCGTCTTCGTTGATCCTGATGACCTTGGGTTTCTCGTCACCGGCGGCAAAGCTCGCCTGATACACGATGTCCTGCCCCTTGTTGAGAACGATCTTCTCCAGCTTGATCAGCTTCTTGTCGCCGATTTCAGCCTTGATGGTCTTCTGCACGGCTTTGGGGGCTTCGGCCAAGGTGATGGTCTTGGCCACTTCGTGATCCTTGCCGGCCTCCTGTTTGGTGGTCGTGTCGTTGTCGCCGCCCATGACGGGTGCAGCGGCACAAGCGCCCAAAGCAAGGATGGCAGCGAAGGCAGTGGTGATACGCATGGTTTATCCGTTGGCTCACGTGGTTGGGAAAAGCCGGAAGGGTCCGGTCGGATTACTTGTCGTCGCCTTTTTCGTCGCCCTTGTCGCCCTTGTCGCCATGGCCTTCGCCATGCTTGGGACGCTTCTGGATCTTGCCTTCGGCGTTGACCGCGACGATCGGCGGCTTGCCGCCTTCGAAGTGGGCGACGTAGAGGACGTGGCTCGACTCGTCCTTCTTCTTGAAGGTCACCTTGAACACCTTGGTGATGGTGCGGCCGGCAGCGACTTCCTTGATCGTCTTCTGGGCGGCTTCAGGCGCTTCCGAGAGTTTGATCTCGACCCTTTCACCGGGGGGACGATGGCCTTCTTCGGAGGAGGCGCCGGCGGTCGGCTCGGCGGCAAAGGTGGGCGCCGCGGCCAGGGCGGCGAAAGCGAAGGCGCAGGCGAGGAGGGTCGTGGGGCGCATGGGAGTCTCCTGTGGGCGGCCGGTAAGGGCTTCACCCGGGGTTATGGCGGCAAGCCTACCACGCCATCATAAGAGATCGGTGAGAAGGCCGGACGATCCGCCGCCCCCCGGTCAGCGGGGTCAGGCGGTGACCGCGGGCAACGTCACCGTGACGGCGAACCGCCCGCCCGCACCGGTCTTCACCCGGATGCTGCCGCCAAGGACGGTCACGATGTCCCGGCACAGCGCCAAGCCCAGGCCGCTGTGGTGCAGCGTGCCGCCGCGCCCCGCCTCGCCGCGCCAGAATCGTTCGAACACCCGCTCCGCATCGGCCGCCTCCACCCGGCTGCCGGAATTGTCCACCGTCAGTTCGACTTGGTCCGCGACCGCCGCCGCCTGGATGCGCACATCGCCACCCGCATCCGCATGCGCCACCGCATTGCCGAACAGATTGGCGACCACCACCTCCAGCAGACGCGGATCGCTGGCACAGCGCAGCGTCTCGGACACCTCGTCCACCACCTGCAGAGCACGCGCCGTCGCCTGCGCCGCGACCTGGATCCAGGCATCCTGGCACACCCGCGCCAGTTCCACGGGGGCGACCTGCGGCACGACCCGGCCCGCATCCAACCGCGCCAGCAGCAGCAACGCCTCGACGATGCGCTCCATCTGCACGATGATGGCCAGGCATGCTGTGATGGCGGTGGCATGACGCCTGTCCGTGGCCGGATCCAGTTGCAGCACCTCCAGGGTGGCGCGCAACCCGGCCAGCGGCGTGCGCAGTTCATGGGCGGCGGCGGCACTGAAGCGCCGCTCGCGGATGAACGCCGCCTCCAGACGGGTCAGCAGATCATTCAGGCGATCCACCATCGGCACCAGTTCGTCCGGCCGTGAGGTGCGGGTGAAGCGGTAGGCCAGTTCGTCGCCGCCAAGCCGCGCGATCTCGGTCGCCAGATCATCCAGCGGCCGCAGGCCGCGTTTGAGCGTCAACACCTGGACCACGGCGGACAGGGCGCTCACCGCCAAGGTCACCGACAGCAGCAGCCATCCCAGCCGCGACAGCACATGGTCGATGGCGCTGGCATCGGTGAACACCGCGATGACCACGGATTCGGGATGGCTCACCTCGCCCCGCAGGGCGCAGCGCACGGTCAGATGACGCACCAGCCGACCATCCTCGAAACGCAGCGATTCGCTGCGCGTGGCGCCCGCCGCCTGTCCCAGCTCCGGCCCGATCACCGCCCAGGTGCGGGGCGTGGACGACCCCGCCAGCAGCACGCCGTCCGCAGACCACAACTGGAATCCCAGATCGTCGATCAGCACATCCGCCACCACCTCGGGCAGCAGTTCGATGCGACCGGGCGCCGTGCTGCGCTCCGACAGCGCCACCAGCGCCCGCGCCCGGCTGCGCAATCCCGCATCGAAATCCGCGTACAACGCGGAGGCGGTCAGCACATACACCGCCACGCCCGCCAGCATCAGGGCCAGGGCCGTGGTCATGGCGGCGCTCAGCACCACGCGCCGCCGCAACGACAAGGGCGGACGATACGGATTCATTCCTCGCCCCCCAACTGGTAGCCCTGTCCGCGCCGGGTGTGCAGCATCGCCGGTTCGCCGAGCTTTCGGCGCAGGTAACCGACATAGACGTTGATCACGTTGCTGTCCCGGTCGCTGGCGAAATCGTAGAGGTGCTCACGGATCTCGTCGCGCGTCACCAGCTGCCCCTGCCGCATGGCGAGGAACTCCAGCAAGGCGTATTCACGCGGGGTCAGGTCCAGGTCCCGTCCGCCCCGCCGGGCGCTGTGCCGCACCGTGTCGATGACCAGATCGGCAATCGTCAGGCACGGATTCTTGTGCTCATAGCCACGCCGCAGCAGGGCCCGCGACCGCGCCAACAGCTCCCCCATGGCAAAGGGTTTCGGCAGGTAGTCATCGGCGCCCACGTCGAGCCCGGCGATGCGGTCGTCCACCGCGTCGCGCGCGGTGATGAGCAGCACATGCGTGCGATCACCGGCCGCACGCCATTCCCGCAGCAGGGTCAAGCCATCCACGCCCGGCAGCATGATGTCGAGGATGATGAGGTCGTAACGGTTCGAGCGCGCATACCACCGCCCCTCGTCGCCGTCGCCCGCCACATCCACGGCCCAGCCCTGCAAGGCCAACGCCTGGCTCACCGCCAGCCGCAAAGGGGGATAGTCTTCGACGAGCAGCACGCGCATGGAACGGAACTCCCAACCAGGACGGCGGCAGTCTGGCCGTCACCACCGCAGACGCCACGAAGGAGCCGCCGGGATCGTGACGGACCACCACTGGCCATCGAGGGAGCGTTCGACGTAAGTGCCCCGAAGGGGTATCGACGTTGGCCAACCGCGACCCACGCACGCTGATCTTTTCATCCGCCGCGTGAATCCGCCCGACGTGGCCCAGCAATGGCGCACACATCAAACGCACGGTTCCGGCGGACACGCCCCCCCTGGGACCGCCGATTTCCCATCGGCCGCACCCATGCGGTGGTCCGTTGGCTTTCCGTCCCACACCAGCCGCCGTCCGTTCCCAGCCCTCCAACAAAGACTATCCCGCCAACTCCCGCCGGTACTTGTCCGGCGTCGCCCCGGTGATGCGGCGGAAGGTGGCGTAAAAACGCGCCGTCGAACCGAAACCCGCCGCCAGGGCCGCATCCAGCACGCTGGTATCGGCATCCGCCAGCAGGCGCTGGGCATGAGCGGTGCGCACCTGCAACACGAACTCCCAGATGCCCAGGCCGACCACGCGCTTGAACATGCCCATGGCGTAGCGGGGGTTCAAACCTGCCACCGCCGCGATGTCGGCCACGGTGAGCGGTTCCGCATAACGGCGGAGGATGGTGTCGATCATCGCCGAGGCCGCGCGCCGTTGCGCCTCCTGGCCGGCCGCGCCGCGTTCGCCCCCGCCCGTCAGCAGGCCGCGCCGTTGCGC
The DNA here is from genome assembly GCA_036023115.1 of Brasenia schreberi. NCBI lineage: Eukaryota > Viridiplantae > Streptophyta > Magnoliopsida > Nymphaeales > Cabombaceae > Brasenia > Brasenia schreberi. The sequence goes on from JAYKKT010000007.1 coordinate 178,639, forward strand.
CACACGCAGCAGGTACAGTTCGATCTCCAACCGCGACAACCCCCGCGTCGTCGGGGCACGATCCCCGAACGCCGCCAGCTGTGTCCGCGCCCACGGCACATGGGCGGGATCCTCGTCCACCAGCATGCCGCGCCCCAACCACCGCGCCGTCAGCCCCGCTCCCAGCGGATGCCCGAGAAACCATTCCAGCGGCAGATACAGCAGCGTGCAGGCCGCATCCGGCGAGCACGCCACCGTGCGATGGGGGAAGGCCGCCCAGAAGGCCAGCAGCGTGCCCGGCCCGAACCGGCACATCTCACCGCATTGCCAGTGGTCAAGCCAGCCCCGCTCCAGCACCAGCACCTCCACCTGTTCGTGGACGTGGGGCATGGGCATCGGGCACAACTGCCGGTCCCAGACCTGGAAGCCGTGCCGGTCCTCGCGCTCCAAACGTGCCGGGCCGCTGGTCATGGCGGCAGCATGCAGATGCCGGCCGGCGGGAAACGGACGCCTCCCGCCAGCCGGACCGTCAGACCCCGATCCGGCATGATCCGACGCCTATTTCCGCTCGCCGCCGATGACGCGGTAGATGCCCGCACCCAGCACGCCGCCGACCAGGGGCGCCACCCAGAACAGCCACAACTGCGCCACCGCCCAGCCCCCGACGAACACCGCCACCCCGGTGCTGCGGGCGGGATTCACCGAGGTGTTCGTCACCGGGATGCTGATGAGGTGGATGAGGGTCAGGCACAGACCGATGGCGATGGGCGCGAATCCCGCCGGAGCGCGTTTGTCCGTCGCCCCCAGGATGACGACCAGGAACACCGCGGTGAAGACGACCTCGGCCACCAGCGCCGCCAGCAGCGAATAGCCGCCGGGCGAGTGCTCGGCATAGCCGTTGGAGGCGAAGCCCGAGGCCGCCGCATCGAAACCGATCTTGCCGCTGGCGATCAGATACAGCACGCCGCCGGCGACGATCGCTCCCAGCACCTGGGCCAGGATGTACGGCAGCAGCTTGCTCGCGGGGAAGCGCCCGCCCGCCCACAATCCCACCGACACCGCCGGATTCAGATGACAGCCGGAGATATGGCCGATGGCGTACGCCATGGTCAGCACGGTCAGGCCGAACGCGGCCGACACCCCCAACAACCCGATGCCCAGGCCGGGAAACGCCGCCGCCAGCACGGCGCTGCCGCAGCCGCCCAGAACCAGCCAGAAGGTGCCGATGAATTCCGCCGCGAGAGGTTGCATGGAAGGACTCCTGAATGCACTGCGTCGAGCCGGCATGGCGCGACAGGTGCCCCAGGGATACACCCGTCGATGCAGATGCCATGAAGATCGCGGTACCCCTGAGCGCACGCCGATCGCCATCGCCCCGCCCCCTCCCGGTTGTGATCCGCCTCGGTTCCCCAGGCTGGCCCTGTCCGCCACCCACGCCCGGAACGACCTCCCATGCCATCCTCCCGGCTCCTGCATGCCGCCGTCCCGCTGCGCTTCATACGGGTCCGCCCCCGGCTCACCCTGTCCCTCGTCTGCGCCGTCCTGGTCTACGGACTGCTGACGCCGCTGATCGCCCACCATGCCGCGACGCGCCTGCTCCTCGCCTATGACTGCGGCACCACGCTCTATCTCATCCTGGCCGGGGTGATGATGCTGCGCTCGCAACCGGCCAGCATCCACCACCGCGCCCTGCTGCAGGACGACGGCAAGATCGTGGTGCTGATCGGCGTCGTGCTGGTGGCGATCACCTCCCTGCTCGCCATCGCCGCCCAACTGTCCGCGGCCAAGGACATGCACGACCTGACCAAACTCTGCCACATCGGCCTCGCGGTCATGACCATCGTGCTGTCCTGGGCCTTCACCCAGGTGATGTTCGCCCTGCATTACGCCCACGACTACTTCACCGCCACGCACCTCGGCCAGGACGGCGGACTCGACTTCCCCGGCGACGGCGAACCCACCTACCTCGATTTCCTCTACCTCTCCGCCATCATCGGCACCTCGGGCCAGACCGCCGACGTCTCGTTCACCTCGTCCGCAATGCGTCGCGTCGGCCTGGTCCACTGCGTCCTGGCGTTCTTCTTCAACGCCACCCTGCTCGCCCTGACCATCAACATCGCCGCCGGCCTGATGTGACAGAGTCCCGTCCACGCGAAACCACGTCTGATCATGTCCACCGCGATCAACGGCCCCTCGTCGTTCGCGATGGGGTTCTTCGGAGGAATGATGGAGACCACATGATCCGCTGTCATCCGCCTTGAATGACGCGGGATTCCCCACCCCGTACCCGACCAATCCCATTCTCCGATCCACCGCGTAGGTCGCACTCTCCACGGAGCCTCATCACCCCGAACGTATCATCGATGAGGCTTCCCGGTCCTCCGTTGGACGAAAAAGCCTCATCGCTGGACCTCAGACCGGCAGCGATGAACGAAAAAGTCTCATCGTTGGACCCGCAGACCCGCAACGATGGGAAAAAAAGTCGCATCCCTGCCCCGATAAGTGCCAGCGATGATACTTGTAACCGCATCAATGATGGTTTTTGCGCCTCCGTTGGCCGGATGACGTGTCATCGTTGGTGGTTAGCCAGTCATCCGTGTCGGTTGAACGGTCATCGATGCAGGTGCGGACCCCATCGCTGCACCTCCACGGTCCAAGGTCGAGCGTCAGCGCCTCATCGTTCCCGCGAGCTGGCCTTCACGGATTCATCATCAATCCTCAGACAGAAACACGTCGTAAAAACATAAAGGATGCTCCGCCCATCCGCCCTCCCTTGTCCGCAGGCCCTCCGCAGTCCTCCATGCCCACCATCGCCATCCTTTCCGTCTCCGCCGGCGCGGGTCACATCCGCGCTGCCGAGGCCCTGTCCACCGCGGCCGAGACGAGGGGCTGCACCGCCGTCCACATCGATCTCATGGAGCATGTGCCCCGCTTGTTCCGCAAGGTCTACGCCGGCAGCTACCTGAAGGTGGTGGAGCGGCATCCGGCGTTGTGGGGCTACCTCTACCACACCTCGGACAAGCAGAAGCCGGACTCCACGCTGACCCGGCTGCGTACGGCGCTGGAACGGCTGAACACGCGGTCTTTCGTCCGGCATCTGAAGGCGCTGGATCCCGATGTGGTGGTCTGCACCCACTTCCTGCCGGCGCAGATCCTGTCGCGGTTGATCGCCAAGGGCCGCTTCACCAAGCCGGTGTGGACGGTGGTGACGGATTTCGATGTGCATGCCCTGTGGGTGCATCCCCACCTGACCGGTTATTGCGCCGCCGCCGAGGAGATCGCCTGGCGGATGCGCGACCGGGGCCTGGCGGATACGCCCATCGCCGTCACCGGCATCCCCATCATGCCCGCTTTCAGTCAGACCCTGGACCGCGCCGTCTGCGCCCGGGAATACGGTCTGGACCCGGCGAAGCCGACCTTCCTGATGATGTCCGGCGGCTTCGGCGTGGGGGCCATCGACCAGTTGGCGGAGCGCCTGCTGGGGATCGATGCGGATTTCCAGCTCATCGCCCTGGCCGGACGCAATGAGGAACTGCTGACGCGGTTGCAGGTGCTGGCGGACCGGCATCCGGGGCGGCTGTGGCCCCAGGCGTTCACCCGCACCATCGAACGGTTGATGGCCTGCGCCGATCTGGCGATCTCCAAGCCGGGCGGGCTGACCACCTCGGAATGCCTGGCGGTGGGCCTGCCCATGCTGGTGGTGTCGCCCATCCCCGGCCAAGAGGAACGCAACGCCGATTACCTGCTGGAAAACGGCGCCGGCCTGAAAGCCCACGACACCGCGGGGCTGGAATACCGGGTGCGCGAACTGCTGAAACATCCCGCACGCCTGAGCGCGCTGCGCGCCAACGCCCAGCGCCTGGGCCGACCGGATGCCGCCGACCGCGTGCTGGATGAGGTGCTGCGTGGATAAGATGACCCCAGCGACACCGGATCGCACCGACGCGGGAGAGCCGATTGGAAATCGGCGGTCCCAGGAAAGACGGCTGCTGCACGCCTGCGTCCTGCTCGGCGCCATCGGCGTGCTGGCGTTCTTCTTCGCCAACGTCGAGATCCAGATCGAGGGCGCCGACGGCTGGGCGGCGAAACTGCCGGTGACGTTCCGCTTTGAAAACCACTGGTTGCTGGACTGGTTCTGGGGTGGCCGCCCCATGACCGGCTATCACGCGTGGTGCTTCCCGTTCATCCTGCTGTTCTGCCACCTGCCCCTGGCCTTCGCGGGGCGTTGGTCCTGGCGGCTCGAAGCCCGCGCCTGCGCCTGCGCCGCCTTGTTCTGGATCAGCGAGGACGCCCTGTGGTTCGTGCTGAATCCAGCCTTCGGCTGGTCCTCGCTGCGCCCCGGCAACCCGCAGGTGTGGTGGCACAAACACTGGTTCCTGGGCCTGCCGGCCGACTACTGGACCTTCACCGGCTCCGGGCTGGGATTGATGTGGTGGTCGTTCAGGCGCGGGGAAAAACCGCCCAGGCCGGCCTGACGACACAAAAAAGCCGGCCCCGTGGACAACCCGGGACCGGCTCAGGATGCGTCAGCCAACCCGCCGGGCGTCAGCCCAGGTACAGGATCGCGTTGGTCTGGCGGTCGATGACCAGTTTGCCCATGCGGATCTGTTCGATCTGGTTCTGGCTGAGGACGCTGCCCATGGCGGTGCTGCGGGTCTTGGGATCGACGCGCATCAGGGGCATGCGGTGGTTCGCCTTGATGAGGCGTTCGTAGACCTCCAGGAAGGCGGGGTCGATCTTGGCCTTGGCCTCGTCGTAGCGGCGCTGGAGCTCCTGCTCCTCGGCGCTGGGACCGACGGGACCCGAGTGGCCATAGACCAGATCGCGGTGGGCCTTGGCCTTGGCGGCGGCGGCCTGGGCGGCTTCGGCCTTGGTGCGCAAACCCTCGACCCGGGCGTCGAGGTCGCGGATGGATTGTTCGCGCTGGGTCTTTTCCAGCTTGGCCTGTTCGACCCCGTTGATGACCGCCATGTAGTCCTTGTTGGTCTTGGCGTTCATCTGCTGGGCGCGCAGATCGGCGATCTGCTGGTCGCAGCGGGCGATGTCGGCGGCGTACTGGCGGGACAGGGCACCGGTCTTGTCGACTTCGGCGGTCGCGGCGTCGGCGGTGGCCTGGGCGGCGGCGAGCAGGCGGTCGGCTTCGACATGCTTGGCCTGATCGACTTCCCGGGTCTTCCGCAGCGCCAGTCGCTGCTTGTCGATCACCTGAAGGTCGAGAAGCGCGTCGAGGCTGGGATTCATGGTCGTCTCCTGGGCGGTCCGCCATGCTGAAAATGGGGACAGACGTGCCAAGGGGAATCTCCGCCCCGGGCGTGACACACCCGGCAACCCGCCCATCAGGCAGCAGATGGGCCCCCCACGCCCCGCGTTGACGCCCCCCGGGGCGTCCCCCATAGTCCCGACGCCTGTCGACCACCGCCGGCCACCCGTACCCATGCCCCCCATCGACCAGCCCAGCATCATCCCGCTGCGCGACCAGGATTACCCCATGGTCGGTGAGACCCTGGGCTTCTGGCGCCTGGTGCGCGGCCTCGGCCGGGGCGGCATGGGCGAGGTGTACGAGGGCGAGTACGACTACCTCCACCTGTTGAGCCTGCGCTATCCGCCGGAACAGCGCGACGCCATCCGCGCCGAACTGGCCGGGCTGCCGCGCAAACGCCAATCGATGCTGGCGCAGGAGGTCTTCGGTTCCGCCCTGCCGCCGGACCAGCATTTCGCCATCAAGCTGTGCAACGCCCGCTCCGGCACACCCGGCCACCGGCGTTTCCTGCAAGAGGCGGAACTCGCTCAACGGCTGGGCGACCATCCCTACATCGTCACCGTGCATGCGGTCAACCAGGCCGGGGATCTGGACGAGGACAATCCGCTGCGGCGCCTGGATCTGGACCGGGGCAAGTACCGGGACGTGGCCTTCATGGTCATGGATCTGGCGACCCGCACCTATGACCACACCCAACTGTCGATCTCGGAATCCGTGCATGTGGTGCGCTGCATCGCCACCGCGCTCGATCACGCCCACCGCCACGGCATCATCCACCGCGACCTGAAACCCGAGAACATCCTCGGCAGCGTCGAGCATCCGCTGCTCACCGACTTCGGCATCGCCAAGGAGATGGACCAGACCGACGGCCTGACCCGCACCGGGCAGATCATCGGCACGCTGGACTACATGTCGCCGGAACAGGCCACCGATGCCAAGCGCGTGGACCATCGCAGCGACATCTATTCGCTCGGCGTGGTGCTGTACGAGATGGCGACCAAGGGGTGCCTGCCCTATTCCGACAAGCTCGACCGCGATTCCTGTCTCGCGGCGATCCGCAGCGAACGCCACCTGCCGCGCTGGCCGCGCGAATACCGCACGGATTTCCCGGTCGGGCTCGAACGGGTGATCCTCAAGGCCACCGCCCACCGCCAGGAGGACCGCTACCAGGCGATGAGCGAGTTCATCACCGATCTCGACCGGTTCGTGCGCGGCGAGCGGGTGGGGTTCTTCGGCCGGGTCAAGGTCCGCGCCTGGTTCCATTTCCAGTTGCGGCGGCGGCCGAAGCTCGCCTGGTCCATCGGCGGCGTGCTTACGGTCGGGATCATCACCCTGCTGGGCATGGCGATCCGCACCGCCCTCGACGAAACCAAACGGGATCTGCGCCGTCAGATCGATCAGGTCGAGCGCATCGTGCAGGGGATCGAAAGCGATCCCACCAAAGGTCAGCCGGATCGCAAAGAGCTCAAAACCATCGCCGATCTCGAGGGCAAGCTGCGCTACCTGGGCGAACGCTACCCCGACGAACGCGGCCTGAACCAGGCGCTGCAAGACCGCCTGCGCAGCTCACGCCGGCTGGTCGCCTATTTCGCCGGCACCGACCGTTCCGGCACGCCGGTGGGGGCCGCCGGCTTCCAGCAGGCGAAAGAACAGTTCTCGCTCGCCATCGGCTGCGACATCAGCGCGGTGAACACCTGGACCGTGCCTGAAAACGGCCTGCTGGTGATGAGCGATGTGCGCGTGCCGCTCGGCCTGACCGATCCGGCCAAGAAGCTCTACGCCCAGCCGTTCGGCCTGGGCGAGTGCTATGTGCAGATCGGCGCCGTCACCGGCACCGGCTTTGAACTGACGGTGCGGGAGCGGGAACAGCCGAGCCACATCACCACGGTGTCGCTGCGCGAGGGCCAGATCCGCCTGCTGTCCAGCGAGGACGGCAAGCCGGCCGCGCAACTGTACGGCCAAGCCCTGCTGCCCGCCAACGCGCCCGCCTACCGCCTGACCCTGGGCCTGGATGTGCGCACCAACGAGATCCGCCTGTCGCTGGGATCGGACACCAAACGCTTCCCCCTGCGCGGTCTGCGTGACGGCGCCCCGGCGATGGTGGAACTCCAGATGCCCCGCGGCACCCGCCTGCGCAGCATCGAAGTCTGGCCGAAGGGTCCGAAGTAAGCGCATCCCCGCCCGTGGCTGATGCACTCCGCCGGTTCAGGCTTTTTTCTTCTTCCGGCCGCAATCTGCGCACAGACCACGCACCAGCACCTCGACCCCGGTGGCGACGAAACCCGTCGGCAGGGTCGGCGCCGGCAATCCCGGGCCGTCGAGACAGGCGGTGCGCCCGCAGCGCGAACAATGGAAATGCGGATGGCCATGCAGGGCCGGCGCATCGGCACCGGTGCGGGCGTAGCGTTTCACCCCGTCCGCATCGGTCAGACGGTGTGCCAGCCCCTCGTCCGTCAGCCAATCCAACGCCCGGTACAGGCTCACCCGGTCCAGGTCCGGCCGCAGGCGATGAGCCTCGGCATGGCTGAGGGGATGTTCGTGGTCGATCAGCATGGACAGCACGGCAAGGCGGACGGCAGTGGTGCGTCCTGAGGATGCCGCCAACAGGCGGCGGGCTGCGTCGAGGCCGGCGGACAACGTGGACATGCCCGCATGATGGGGTGTGTAGCAGGTTGGTGAAGTCCCGGTCTTGTGTCAATGTTTCAAATGCAATACAGTTGCAATTATGACCTGTTCCGCTGCTCGACCCGGCTCTGATCCGGAGGTCGCCTTCATCCGCGTGCGGGATCTGCGCGTGGCCTATCGCACGGATTCCGGCGCGATGCCGGTGCTGAATCTGCCCGCCTGGGATTGCGCGGAACGGGATCTGGTGGTGCTCGAAGGGCCCTCCGGCTGCGGCAAATCGACGTTCTTCCACGTCCTGGCGGGTCTGCTGCCGCCGGATGCGGGCGCGGTCCAGGTCGCCGGGACGGATCTCGCCACCCTGGGCGAATCCGGCCGTGACCACTGGCGGGCGGCGAATGTGGGCGTGGTGTTCCAGGGGCTGAACCTGCTGCCCGGATTCACCGCGCTGGAAAACGTGCGCTTCGGCCTGGCGTTTTCGCACGCTCCCGGTTCCCGCACCGCCAGCGGTTGGGATGACGCGAAAGCCGCATTGGATGAAGTCGGCCTCGGCCATCGCCTGCACCACCGTCCCGGCCAGTTGTCGCTGGGCGAACAGCAACGCGTCGCCATCGCCCGCGCCCTGGTGAAACGTCCGCGCCTGATCCTGGCGGACGAACCCACCGCGTCGCTTGATCCACGCACGGCGGCAGCGGTGGCGGACCTGTTGCGCCAGGCATGCACCGCGCACGGCTGCACCCTGGTGATGATCTGCCATCAGCCGGACATCGCCGCGCGTTTCCCGCGGCGCATCCCGTTCGTCGCGCTCAATCGCTTGGCGGAGGCCGTGGCATGACTCCCGCGATCCTGCTCCGCCTCGTCCTGGGCAGCCTGCGCCAGCACCGCGCCTCGTCCCTGCTGGCCGTCATCGGGGTGGCCGCAGGCGTCGCGCTGCTCGTCGCCGTCACGACGTTGCGCGAGGAGACCCATCGCCAGTTCACCCAGACCGGCCTGGGCGTGGATGCGGTGCTGGGGCCGAAAGGCTCGCCGCTGCAAATCGTGCTCAATGCGCTCTATCATCTGGAGGAGATGCCCGGCAAGGTGCCGTGGCGGTATTACGAAACGGTGCGCGCCGATCCGGTGGTGGCGGATGGTTTCCCGTTCGTCACCGGACATTCGTACGGCGGGTTCCGCGTCAATGCGGTGGATCCGCGTTTCCTCAGCGATTTCGCGTATCTGCCCGGTCGACATTTTTCGCTCGCCGCCGCCGATGGCGGCCAGGGCCGTTTCTTTTCCGGCCATCATGAAGCCGTGGCCGGGGCCGAGGCGGCACGCCTGCTCGGCCTGACCCTGACCAGCACGTTCAACCCGGTGTGCGGCGTGGCGGCGGGTGATCCCGTCCACGTCCACGACACCATCCGCGTGGTCGGCATCCTCGCCCCTACCGGCACTCCCCACGACCGCGCCATCTACATCCCGCTGGAGGATTTCTACACCCTCGAAGGCCACGGCGCGGCGACGGCGACCATGGCGACCGATCTCGACCACCGGGACATCAGCGGGGCCTATCTGCAACTGCAACGCATCCGGGGCGGCGTCATGCATCCCGGCGTGCAGGCCATGCAGTACGCCATCAACCAGTCGTCGAAAGCCCAGCTCGTCGTCCCCGCCGAGGTCATGCCGCGCCTGTTCGCCATCATCGGCTGGATCGACCGGGTGTTGTCGGCAGTGGGCGTGCTGGTCGCACTGCTCGCGGGCGCGTTCCTCACCGCCGCCCTCGCCGCCACCCTGCGGGAACGCCGCCGGGATCTCGGGCTCTTGCGCGCCCTGGGCGCAGGCCGCCGCACCATCGGCGTGCTGATGCTGGCTCAGGCCCTGGTCATCACCCTGGCGGGTGCGCTGCTCGGCGCGGGCGCCGGCCATCTGCTGGCGTGGCTGGGCTGCGCCCAGGTGCAGGCGGAAACCGGCATGCACCTGGGCGCCTGGAACCTGACCGCCGCCGACGTCTGGCTGCTGCCCGTCGCCGGCGTGGTGGGTCTGGTCGCGGGCGCATGGCCCGCATTCCAGGCCTACCGTCTGCCCGTCATCCACTCGCTGCATCACCCCACCTGACCCCAGGAACACCCCCATGTCCCGTCCGCTCATCGCCCTGGCGCTTGGCGTCCTGCTCGCGCCGTTCGCCACGGCCGAGGAACACGGCCACACCGCCGCCCACGGCGGCTGCCTCAACGAACTCGGCGCCTGCGAAAACGGCCACGCCGAAGTGAAGCTCGACGATGACCGCCTGTGCCTGTGGTTCGTCGGCGGTGGCCAGGACACGACCAAGGCCGTACGCATCGGCGAGCCCAGCATCACCCTCACCACCGCGGCGAAGGACGGCCAACCCGCACGCATCCTCGTGCTCGCAGCCAAGCCCCTGGTCCTGTCCGAAGAGACCGTCGGGGACTGCTCGTATTTCGAGGGCCGCGCCGCTTGGCTGCGTGGCCTCACCACGCTGGAAGCGACCGGCAGCATCACCTTCAAGGGCGTGAAAACCGAGTTGAAGATCATGTGGCCCCAGGGCTATGATCCCGATCACGACACCTGCGGTTGCGATGACGAGCGGAAGGCGCCGGCCAAGTGAGCCCGATGCTTCGCCGCCCGCGTCTGTTCTGGACCGGCCTGTCGGTCCTGATCCTGCTCGCCATCGCCGACCAGATGGAGTGGTACGCCCGCCAGGACCGCCAACTGCGCACCGCCGCCGCCAGTGCGGTGGTGGTGCGGGCGGAATCCGGCCCCGGCGGAGCGCACACCACCGTTGGCGTGGTGGAACAGGACCGCGATGCCGATGCGTTCACCTTCGCCCTGCTCGGCACCTGGAACGTCGGCCTCACGGACCAGCCCGCCTGTCCCGACGCCGTGCGCCGTCACGACGGCAGACGGGAACGGCTGGCGGGCTTCATGTACCCGCTCGGCGACGGCCCCCGCGTCACCAGTTTCTGCCTGCTGCGCACCACCCAGACCTGCTGTTTCGGCCCACGTCCGCAACTCAACCAATATCTGTTGGTGGAATGCCGCGAACCGGTCGAACTCGGCATGCAGCGCCCGGTGCTGGTCGAGGGCGTGTTCCGCGTCGATCCCCAGCCCGGTCAGGGTTTCATCTATCGGCTGGAATCCGCCACGGTGAGCGAGACCGGCGGCGACGGCATGCCCCGGGACCCCCGCGCCTATGCGGCGGAACACGGCCTGACGTTCTGGGATTGGAGCGCCCTCGCCCGCGTCTCGGGCCATCCGGAAAACCTGCCGGATCTGCAACGTCACGATGGCGAACGGGCGGTCGCCACCGGCACCGTCCTGCTGCGCGATCCCGGCCCGCCCGCGCAGTTCCTGCTCGGCAACGACAGCCTGAACAGTTCCATCGGCAGGTTCGGTGCCCTCACCGTCGTCCCCCGTTCCGACGCCGCCCTGCCCCAACCCTGGGACAGCACGGTGACGTGGCAGGGCCGCATCCGCATCTGCCCCCGGGAGCAATGGCCCGACCAGGGCGTCGCCCGGCTCGAAGACGCCCGCCCCTGCACCGCCGCCGGAGCCGCCCTCGACGCCGGCCCATTGCTCGGCTGGTGGGATCTCGGCTTCCTGGCGGTTGCGCTGACGATCATGTGTGTCGGGTGGAAGAAGACGGGAGGCGAATAGGGCGGTCTGGGGTCGGACAACAGCGGACGCTCAGACAAGGCACCAACAGACCTCGCACACGATGACTCGACCTGACAAGCCGATTGGAAATCGGCGGTCCCAGGGACTGCCCGCTGTTTCCAGGACGGTCGCTGTTCTACCAACCCCCCGGGACCGCCGATTTTCAATCGGCAGGCAGACGGTCCAATCGGCAGGCAGACTGCCTGCTGTCCGTTGGCATTGGTCGTACGTGTCAGCGGACGCGTCCGACCCCAGACATCACAAAGCCCCGAACCATGCCCCTTCCCGCCCTGTTCCTCGCCGTCCTGCTCGCCTGCTGCGGCACCCTGGATGCCGCCGATGACCCGGTGCTCGCCACCGTCGCGGGCCAGCCCCTCACCCTGAGCCAGGTCGATGCCGCGATCCCGCTCGACAGTTTTGGTGTCATGCGCCGCCAACAGCGCCAGTTCCGCCTGCAACGTCTGGCGGATCTCATCGGCCAACGCCGTTATTTCACCGCTCAGGGCCTGACCCCCGACGAGGCCCGGGTGGACCAGGCGCTCGCGGAACAACTCGCCACGCCGCCGCCCATGCCCTGCGGCTGCCACACCTACAAGGACTTTGCCGACTATCTGGCGCAAAGCCTGCTCACCCGCGCCGACGCCCGGGCTCTGGTGTGGATCGAATGCGCCCTCGACCTCGGCACCACCCGCGCCTGGGACACCGCCCATCCCGGCGCCACCGGTCGCGCCGCCCTGCTGGCAGGCGAAGCCGCGCCCCTGCGCACCCAACTCGTCCACCTCTGGCAGCTCACCTTCCCTCTACCCGAAACCCCCGACCAACCCGGCGGACGCCACGCCGATCCCACCCATAACGCCGCTTGGCAGGCCGCCCGCACCGCGTTGGAGCGTCTGCGCGCCGGCGCCTCCGTCGCCGAGGTGGCCCGCACCGCCCCCATCGATCCCAGCGAACGCGCCACCGGCGGCGATGTCGGCCTCGTCGCCAGCGACGGCTACGCCATCAGCGACGCCAGGCGCCACGCCACCCGCACCCCCGGTCTGCTCGACGAACCCATCGGCGGCTATCACAGCGCTCTGGTGCTGAAGTGGTGCGCCCCCAGCGACGACGACCTCTACGACCACCTGCGCAGACGCTTCCTCGCATCCGAACGGCAGCGGCTGGAGGACGCCGCCCGTGCCGCCCATGCGCCGGACCTCACGACGGCGGGGAAGGAACTGGCGGGAGGCGATCGCTGAATCGAAGCGGGATCGTGCGGCACGCCGATGGACTTCCCGGCGCATTCCCGACGCTCCTGCCCATGACCGAACTGTACTCGCTGCACCGCCTGACCCTGAACGCGCCCGGGGCGCTGCTTTTCGCCGCCCTGGCCGAGCATCTGCCCGGACTGTCCCGCCATATGGCACGGCGGACGGTGATGGCGGGGCTGGTGAAGCTCGGCGGCACCACCGTGCTGGAGGCCAAGACCACGCTCGGCCCCAAGCCGGTGGCGTGCGAGGTGGATCTGCGCCACGGCTTCAAGACGGCCCTGAATGCCCGTCTGCACGAGGGCGCTGCCGGTCATGAGGCCGCGGCCAAGCCGTTCACCGTGCTTTATCAGGACGAGCACCTGCTGGTGGTGGACAAGGCCGCCGGCATCTTGTCGTCGACGCCGCGCCAGGAACCCGGCTCCAAGCCGGTGCGCGGCCATCTGCCGGAACTCATCCGCCGCATGTTCCGCAAACAAGGCCGCGATGTGCGCTACATCGGCGTGGTCCATCGCCTCGACCAGGACACCTCGGGTTGCATCTGTTTCGCCCTGTCCCGTGAGGCGCACCGCATGCTGGGCGCGCAGTTCGCCGGCGAGGCCGCCGGCCGCACCTATCGTGCGCTGGTCCAGGGCGGCCCCCGCGCCGACTGCGACACCATCGCCGGGACCATGACCCGGGGCGAAGGCGGCAAGCGCCGCCTGACCCGTTCCGGTCCCACCACGCCCGAAGGCGACCACGACGACGAGGACACCCACGGCAAATCCGCCGTGACGCATTTCCAGGTGGTGAAGCGCTACGCCCAGGGCACCGACGTGGAGGTGAACCTGGAGACGGGCCGCACCCACCAGATCCGCGTCAGCATGGCCGCCATCGCCTGTCCGGTGTACGGCGACCGCATCTATGGTTTCCGCCCCAAGGCCGGCCAGCCCCTGCCGCCCAAGGCGCCGCGCCTGATGCTGCACGCCTGGAAGCTGTCGCTCGACCACCCCGCCACCGGCAAGCGCATGGTCATCGAAGCCCCGCTGCCGACCGAGTTCGCGGATTTCGTGAAGCAGATCAAGGAACCGGCGGCGGCGCTGCCTCCGGCATTCGGCGAGGCGCCCGCGCCGCGCCGCGCCGCCCGGCCCGCCGGGTTCGGAGACACCGACGCGCCCCGCCGTCCGGCACGGCCGGAAACGTCCGGTGAGGATGCGCCCCGGGCGCCGCGCAAACCGGGCCGTCCGGATGCGCGTCGGCCCAAGCGCCCGATGACTGATCGCTGAGGCGCTCCGGCGATAGGCCAGCCGCCCATGCTCTCCCCCCTTCCCGCCCGTGACATCCCGTGGTTGTGGCTGGGCACCACCCTGGCCCTGACCGCCATCGGGGTGGCGTTCGTGTGGAGCGCCACCTATGCGCCCGACGCGACCTGGGGCATGGGACCGGAGGCGGTGAAGCAGATGCAGTGGTGGGCGGTGGCGATGACCCTGATGGTCATCGTCATGCAGGTGCCGTTCACCGTGCTGAAGGAACTCGCGCTGCCGCTGTACGTGGCGGGCGTGATGGTCGAACTGGCGATGATGGCGGCGGCGGGCACCGCGCTGGTGCCACGCATCAAGGGCCAGGCCAACTGGCTGGTGCTCGGCTCGGTCAGCATCCAGCCCACGGAATTCATCAAGCTGACGACCCTGCTGGCTGTGGCGAAACTGGTGGCGACGCCGGGATTCGAGATCAAACGCTTCGGCCACGCCATCGGCGCGCTGGCGCTCGGCGCGTTCCCCGCCGGGCTCATCATCATCGGCAACGACACCGGCAGCGCCCTGACCTTCGCCCCCATGACCCTGGGCGTGCTCCTCGCTGCCGGCATGCGCCTGCGCCACCTCGCACTCGTCGGCACCGTCGGTCTCGTGGTCGCCATCGTCGGCCTGTCCCACCTGCCCAAGGACGGCTATCAGTACAAACGCGTCCAGGCCTGGCTCCACCCCGACGAATACGCCCTGACCGAGGGCTACCAGACCATGCGCAGCGTACGCTCCATCGGTTCGGGCCAGTTCACCGGCAAGGGCTGGAGCCAGGGCGACCAGAACCGCCTGGGCTGGGTGCCGGAAAAGCACACCGACCTGATCTTCGCCGTGGTGGGCGAGGAGTCCGGTTTCATCGGCGCGGGCGGCACCCTCGCCCTGTTCACCGCCTTCGCCTGGCTGGGGTTGCTGGGGGCCGCCCGCAGCCGCGATGACTGTGGGCGCAATCTCATCACCGGCTTCGTCTGCCTGCTCCTCGGCCAAGCCGCGATCAACCTGTCGGTGGCGATGGGCGTGCTGCCGGTCACCGGCGTGACCCTGCCGTTCCTGAGCTACGGCGGTTCCAGCCTGCTCGCCTGCTACCTCGGTCTGGGCGTCTCGGCCTCGGCCGGCGCCGGGCGACGCGACGGGTGATGCCGAAGACCGGTCGGGGATCGGGCTGACGCCCGGATGAAACGCCAACCGACCGACATGCGACAACCAGGGCCGACAAGCCGATTGGAAATCGGCGGTCCCAGGAACGACCTGCGGCCTCCGTCATGACTCCCCCGGGACCGCCGATTCCCAATCGGCTCATCATCCCGGCGTCCGTCATGACTCCCCTGGGAACGCCGATTTCCAATCGGCACATCATCCCGGCGTCCGTCATGCCTCCCCTGGGACCGCCGATTTCCAATCCGCACATCATCCCGGCGTCCGTCATGACTCCCCTGGGAACGCCGATTTTCAATCGGCACATCATCCCGGCGTCCGTCATGACTCCCCTGGGACCGCCGATTTCCAATCCGCACATCATCCCGGCGTCCGTTGCCATCGATCCGCAACGACCTGCCCATCGCTTCAACAATTGCGCTCCTCCGCAATCACGACACATACTCCGCCATGCGCCTATCCATCCTGCGTCACGCCATCGCCGCCGACCGCGATCACTGGACCGGAGCGGATGCAGACCGTCCCCTGACCCCCAAGGGCAGCACCAGGGCGGCACAGGTGCTGGCGGCGCTCGCACCGCTCATCAAGGCCGATGAGATCCATGCCAGCCCCTGGCTGCGCGCCCGTCAGACCGCCGAACTCGCCTGCCACGTCTGGCACCTGCCGCTGCGTTCCGCGCCCTGGCTGGCGGGGGACGCCGCCACCGCCGCCGAAAGCGCCGCCAAGCTCCAGGGCCTGGGCGACGTCGTACTGGTGGGCCACGAACCGGATCTGGGCGACCTGGTCCGCCACCTCTGCGGCGCCCGTATCCGGTTGAAGAAATGCGGCCTCGTCATCCTGGAAGGCACGCCCGAGGAGAACGGCATGGAACTGATCGGCCTGTTCACGCCCAAGGCCGTGCTCGCATTGTGAGTCAGGCGAACGGTTCGGGGAACACCGTCGTCGCCCGTTCGCCCGTGCGCCGTTCCGCCTGGAGCGGCTCGACCACTTCGCGCCAGGTGAAGTAATACGGCTGGGTCTGGTGGGCGCGGAAGGCCGCTTCATCCACGTAGACTTCGTAGAACTTGAAGCGGTTGGGATCGTCGTTCATCCGCACCACGTCAAAACGCACGTTGCCGGGTTCCTTGCGCGTGCCCTCGACATTCTCGCGGGTGGCGGCGAGGAAGGCGTCGATGCATTCGGGCTTGATGTGCAGATGGACGAGGACGACGTACATGGCGGCTCCGTCGCGGCATGCTGCGTCCCATCGCGCCACCGCAACCCTGTGCAGCCGGTGCTTGGCGCGGCCGGGCGACGGGCAAAGCTCCGGCCATGAGCACGCACCCCGATCTCGCCGCCGTCCTCGCCCGCATCGACGCCGATTTCCCCGCCACGGTCGAACGGCTGAAACAGCTCGTGCGCATCCCGTCGTGCAGCTTCCCCGGTTTCGATCCCCAACACCTGATCGCCAGCGCCGAGGCCACCGCCGCATGGTTGCAGGATGTGGGATACCCCGAGGTGAAGCTCCTCGCCTGCGGCGATGCGCCGCCCTATGTCGTGGCCAAGGACCACCGCGCCGGACCTGAGGCGCCGACCCTGCTGCTCTACGCCCACCACGACGTGCAGCCGCCGTTGCGCCAGGACGTGTGGCAAAGCCCGCCGTTTGAACCCGTCGAACGGGATGGCCGCCTGTACGGGCGCGGTGCCGCCGACGACAAGGCCGGCATCGTGCTGCACGCCGCCGCCGCCGCCGCGTGGAACGCGGTCGCGGGCAGGCCACCGGTCAATCTGACGGTGGTGATCGAAGGCGAAGAAGAGGTGAACAGCCCGCATTTCTCGCGTTTCCTCGCGGCCCATCGCGGCGAACTCGCCGCCGACTGCCTGGTGATCGCGGACCTCGTGAACCTCGACACCGGCCTGCCCACCCTGACCACCAGCCTGCGCGGACTGGTGGCGGTCGAGGTCGAACTGCGCGCCCTGAGCAAACCGCTGCACAGCGGCATGTGGGGCGGCGTGGTGCCCGACCCCGCGCTCGCCCTCTGCCGCCTGCTGGCGCGGCTGAGCGACGACCAGGGCCGCATCGCCATCCCCGGCGTCTACGACGCGGTGCGTCCGCTGTCAGACGCCGACCGCGCCGAACTCGCCCGCGTGCCCTATGATCCCACGTTGTTCGCGGCCCAGGCGGGTCTGGCGAAACCCGAGCACGCCACGCCCGACGGCGTGACGCATCACGCCCGTCTGTGGCGCGAACCGGCCCTGGGCGTCAACGCCATCCAATCCGGCACCCGCGGCCAGACCGGCAATGTGGTGATGGACGCCGCCTGGGCCCGGGTCGGCATCCGCATCGTCCCCGACCAGCGCGCCGAGGACATCCTCGCCCGGCTCACCACGTTCCTGCACCGGCACACGCCCGCGACCATGGAACTGTCGGTCAAGCCGGTGGCGAACGGCGAAGCCTGGGCCACGCGCAGCGACCACCCCGCCTTCGCCGCCGCCCGCCGCGCCCTGGAACTCGGCTACGGCGTCACCCCGGTCGAAGCCGGTTGCGGCGCCAGCGTGCCGTTTGTCGGCGAGATGAGCGCCGCGCTGGGCGGCGTGCCCGCGCTGCTCCTGGGCGTCGAAGACCCCATCTGCGCCGCACACGCGGAAAACGAATCGGTGCCGCTGGATGACCTGCGCAAAGCGGTGCGCGCCGAGGCGGCGCTGTTCGCGTTCATCGGAAAATGAGCCTCTGAGATGGGGTCCTCGTCGTTCGCGGCGAGGAACTTCAGATGAATGAGGAATCGCGCGATGCGCGGTCGTCCGCGTCCTGGGGGCACGCCCGGCAATCTCCGTCTGGTTTCGCGCCCCCCTGCTCCTGAGAATCGCCCGCAGTCGCAATCTCCCCGGCTTGCATACGGTCCGGTTGCGGTATTCAGATGACCCTCACGACTCCGGTGATCCGCGCATGCCGCGCGCAACCGGACACGAGGTGTCTGATGACCGATCCCGCCCGTCTGAAATCCCGCGCCGCCGCGTGGTCCGTGCTGTCCAATACGCTGCTGGTGGCGGGCAAACTCGTCATCGGCATCGCCATCGGATCGGTGTCGGTGATCTCGGAAGCCATCCATTCCGCGGTCGATCTGCTGGCGGCGGTGATCGCCTGGGTGGCGGTGCGCAAAGCCGCCAAACCGGCGGACAAGGACCATCCCTTCGGCCACGGCAAGATCGAGAACGTGTCGGGCACCATCGAGGCGGCGCTCATCGCCGTGGCGGCGGTGTGGATCATCTGGGAGGCGGTGGCCAAGCTGCGTCATCCCGAGCCGGTCGAGCACGTCGGTCTGGGTGCCGCCATCATGGCGGTGTCGGTGGTCGCCAACTGGCTGGTGTCGCGCAACCTGTTCAGAGTCGGCAAAGCCACCGATTCGGTCGCGCTCATCGCCGACGCCTGGCACCTGCGCACCGACGTCTACACCTCGCTCGGGGTCATGGTGGCCCTGGTGCTGATCGTCGTGGGCGGCTGGGTGCTGCCCGGCACCGACCTCCAGTGGCTGGATCCGGTGGCCGCCATCGCCGTGGCCCTGCTCATCCTGCATGCGGCCTGGGAACTCACCTCGACCGCCGCCCGCGACCTGTTCGACGCCGGCCTGCCGGACGAGGAACTCGCCAGCATCCGCACCGCGACCCTGGCGACGGACCCCGCCATCGGCGCGATCCTGGAGCTCAAGACGCGCAAGGCCGGCGCCGACCGCTACGTCGAACTCACCGTGACGCTGCCCGCCGACATGCCGGTGGGACCGGCCCACGATGTCACCGAGCGGGTCGAAAACGCCATCCGCACCGTTCTGCCCGGCAGCCATGTGGTCGTCCATGTCGAGCCGACCACGGCGGCGTTCGCCGGGGGCATTCCGTGAACATTCCGGCCTCTGGCTGTCGTCCGTAAACGCCGCCGCCGTCCGGTGGACCGGACGGCGGCGGCGAACCCGGATCGCTTACGATCGACTAGCGGCCTTCCGCGTCGTTCTTGGTCCGGGCCTCGCGCCGCGCCTTGCGCGCTTCGACCTTGGCGGCGCGCTTGGCGGCGCGCTCGGCCTTGTCGCTCTTCTTGCGTTCACGCAGGGCCCGCAGGTCATCCGGGGTCAGGGCCGACGCGGCGGATTTGGCCATGGTCTTGGGTGCCTTGGTGGCCTTGGCGGTTTTGCCCGGCTTGGCGGATTTGCCGCCCAACGCCTTTTTCAGCGCCTTCTTGGCACCGGCGGTGATGGCGGGCTTCACCTCCATCTTGGCCTTCTTGCGCGCTGACACCTTGGCGGGCACCACCGGATCGAGCAGATCCTCCAGCGTCGTCTCGTCGCGCAGGACCACCGGCGGGGCGCTCTCGGGTTTCACCGCAGCGGCCGGGGCGGGACGCTGCTTGCCGGGGCTGCGGCCGATGCGGCCCTGGTCCAGGCCCAGGATCACGTCGGCCTTCATGATGTCGACCGCGACGATCTGGGCGTCGAGCTCGGTGCCGATGCTGATGACGCGACCGCTGTTGCGGCCGACCAGCGCCATGCGCTCGCCGTCATAGACGTAGTAGTCGTCCTTCAGCTCGCGCAGGGGCAGGAAGCCCTCCATGCCGGTTTCCATGAGCTGCACGGTCAGGCCGCCGCCGCTGGCGTTGGTAACGATGGCGGGGAACACCTCGCCCAGACGGGCAGCGAGATAACGCGCGGATTTGCGGGCATGCAGATCGCGTTCGGCCGCCTCGGCGCGCAGTTCCTGATTCGACGACTGGCGAGCGAGGGCGTCGAGATAGCCGCGCCGGATCTCCACCTCCTCAAAGCCGGGCACGCCGAGCGCGCGTTTCACCAGACGGTGGACGAGCAGGTCGGGGTAGCGGCGGATGGGACTGGTGAAGTGGCAGTAGTGCGCGAACGCCAGGGCGTAGTGGCCGAGGGGATCGACGCTGTAGACCGCCTTCTTGAACGAGCGCAGCAGCAGGAAGTTGAGCACCAGGCGCGCGGCGGGCGGCTCCTTCTTCAGGTCTTCGAGCAGTTTTTGCAGGCCGAAACGGTTCTGGATGCGCGAGCTGTCCAGGCCGTAGACCTCCAGGTAGCGCGCGAACTGGGCGATGCGTTCCTCGTCCGGGGCCTCGTGGATGCGGTTGACGCAGGGCATGCCCCGGTCGATCAGCCACGCCGCCACGGCGCGGTTCGCCAGCAGCATGCACTCCTCGATGAGCTGGTGGCTGATGTCGCTGACTTCCTGCGCGACTTCGATCGGCTCGCCGTTGATGTCGAGGCCGAAACGGTGCTCGACCGAGAACAGGTTGAGCGCGCCCTGCTTCTCGCGTTCCTTGCGCAGACGCTGGGCGATGCCCGACACGCGCTTCAACACCCCGCGCAGCACCTCGTCCACGTCGGTGTCGGGTTCACGGTTCTCCAGCACCGCCAGGGCCTGTTCATAGGTCAGGCGCTTACGGCTGCGGATCAGGGTCTGCGCCACGCGGGTGCCGGTCAGGCGGCACTGGCGGTCCAGGGTCAGGAACGCGGTCAGGCAGTAGCGGTCCACGTCGGGCTTCAGGCTGCACAGGCCGTTCGACAGCACCTCGGGCAGCATGGGGATGACGCGGTTGATGAGGTAGATCGAGGTGGCGCGCACCGCCGCTTCCTCGTCCAGCGCGGTGCCTTCACGCACGTAATGGCTGACGTCGGCGATGTGGACGCCCAGCTCGACGCCGCCGTCCGGCAGCTCCTTCAGGCTGATGGCGTCGTCGAAGTCCTTGGCCGTCACCGGATCGATGGTGAAGATCAGCTCGTTGCGCAGGTCCTCACGGTGCGTGCCCAGCGGGAACGCGTCGGGGAACGACTTGGCCTCGGCCTCGACCTCGGCGGGATGATCGCCGGGCAGGTCGTGCAGCAGGCAGACGTGGCGGAAGTCCTCGATCTCGGGCGATTCCGGGCCGAGGATGCGGGTCAGGTGCACGCCGGGGGCACCCTCGGAACCGACCGCCACGGTGCCCACCACGCGGTCGCCCGCCTGGTAGCGGTCGTTGAACCCGGCAAAGAACGACAGCACCGGCAGTTCGCCTTCACGCCGGTTGTCCGGCACCATGACCAGACCACCGGGACGGAAATTGACGATGCCGACGATCTCACGTCCGGCGCGGCGCAGGATGCGCGTCACCAGCCCCAGGCCGTCCTCGCCTTCCAGGATCTGCACCACGTCGCCGCTCTGGGCGCCCAGCCGATGGCGCGGATGCACCGGGCGCTCCGACTGGTCGGGGAAACGGGCGAGAAGCGTGCCGTCGTCAGCGGTGGTCAGGACCGCCGCGTGTTCACCGTTGCTGCCGGACACCTGGTAGCGGCCGGGCCGGATCTCCAGCACCAGCCCCTGGTCCACCATGCGCTTGAGCACGGTGCCCAGTTCCCGCGTCTCGCCCGTGCGCCCCATGGCGTTGGCGAGCTGGCTGGCGGTCGCGCCCTGGGGCTGCTGTTCCAGCGCCTCCAGCACCGCCGCCACCTCGGGCAGCGATGCGCTGCGGTATGACATCCGCTTGGGACGCTCGTCCCGATGCGCGGATTGGCGACCTTGCAGCATGTGCTTCATCCCTCGACTTGCCTTCCCATGTCTGCCGCGCATCGTCATTCCTCCGGATAGCGGGGAGCACACGGCCCGGACGGCGGACGTCCAGCCCTTTCCCCCACGTTCCAGGGAGCCGTTTCATGGAAACCAAGCAGGACAATTCGGCCCAGAAGCGCTCGATGGTGCGCATGATGAAGGGCCAATTGCCCGCCACCGACCAGCTTTTGGCGGCCTTGACCGTCGCCCGGCTGGGCAGCTTCACCAAGGCTGCGGTCGAACTGGAACTCTCCCAGCCCGCCCTGTCCCGACAGGTCATGGGCCTGGAAAGGGCCCTGGGCGTCAAGCTGTTCGAGCGCATCGGCCGGGCCGTGCGCCTGACCGCGGCGGGCGAAGACCTCGTCGGCCGGGCCGGTCCGCTGCTTGAAGAACTCTCCCGCGTCACCTCGAACCTGTCCGCCGCCAACGGCACCAGCTCGGGCCGCGTGCGGCTGGGGGCCAGCGAATCGGTGGCGGTGAACAACCTGCCCGCCATCCTGCGCCCCTACCTCATGTCCAACCGTCGCGTGCAGATGCGCCTGATCTGCCGCACCAGCGAACGCCTGCCGGAAATGGTCGCCAGCGGCGAACTCGACCTCGCGGTGTGCGCCGTCGAATACGATCCGCCCGGCCTGACCTGCCGCCGCCTGTGGGACGAGGACATGGTGCTGGTGCTGCCCATCGGCCACCCCAGCCGCAGCCGCACCATCACCAGCTACACCAACGAAGAGTTCATCCTGCTGCCCAGCTCAACCGTGACCCGCCGCCTGCTCGACCGCGCCCTCGCGGAAAAAGGCATCGAACTCAAGGTCGCCCTCGAACACGACAGCCCCGAAGTCATCAAATCCATGGTCCTCGCCGGCCTCGGCCTCGCCATCCTGCCCGAAGGCAGCGTGCGCAAGGAGACCCGGCGCGGCGAACTCGCCGCCTGGCCCCTCACCGACCTCAAGATCACCCGCCAGATCGTGGTCCTCACCGACCCCCGCCGCCAACCCTGGCCGGTGGAAACAGCGCTGGTGGATGCGCTGGCGAAGTACGGGCGGTGATGCCGGATGCCGGATGCCGAAATGGACGGCAGGCCGGTGTTTGAGCGGAATATGAGCGGGCTGATGGATACCGGGACGGGATTGGTTCCGTCCCGGACACCGTTCAGAGCCTGCTTGTTCCGCATGTGATGATCGGCGGGGTTTGAATGCCAATCGACAGACGCACGGCGGTCCGCGTCCCGTCAGGGACGCGAGGAACGTAGCCCGCCACTTTCAGTGGCGGGTTTTCCGTTGGGAGAGCATGCGCGTCCCGGCGGGACGCGGGGAAACATCGCATTCACACGGCCTCTCGCGCCACATTTCCCCGCGTCCCGCTGGGACGCGAATGGTCTTTTATGCCCAAACCCAGGACTGAAGTCCTGGGTTACGTTCCCGGCGTCCCGCTGGGACGCCCGAGACGACATCACTGACTGGCTGGACGCCGATGGTCTCACCGCCGAGGTGGAGGCCGCCCGCCTGGAAGCGCGTCATCGCGCTTCAGAGCGAATACGCCATGGAGGCACAACGTAAAACGCGCCCTTCGCCCGCCACAAGCACACCAGCCGCATGGCGGTGGACGCCAACGGATCCGTCACCTTCGCCACGTTAGGCCGCGCCGCAAACACCCTGGACGACGGTGGCAGGTGGCCCTCGTGTGAGCACGGCCCAATGACCGCCTGAGGTCCGCAGGATCGGCCATCCTTACGCCATGTCTGGCGCGCGGCCCGGCTCCCGCCGTTTGGCATTTCCCCGCGCCTCCTACCCTCCGCCGCCCATGCGCCGACTGCGTGACCGTTACCTTGATGATGCCCGTGTCCTTGCCCTTGATGAGGCCTGCCGGGCGGACCGTCCGCTGGTCGTCGGGGCGTGCCAGGGCGCGTTGCCCGCGGTGCTCATCGCGGCGTTGTGCGCCCGGCGGCGGGAGCGGAATGATCTGCCGCCGGTCATCGTCACCCATGATCCGGCGACGTTGCGGGATGATCTCGACGAACTCGGCATCGTCGCGGCGCACCTGCCGGAACTCGACCGGTTTGCGGACGAGGAAGGCGGCGACCGGGCGGGGCTGAACCGGCGCATGGCGGCGCTGGAGGCGTTCGCGGCGGGCGCGGCGCTCATCACCGATCCGGCGGCGGCGGAACAGGCGGTGCCGGATCTGGTGCAGGTGGCGAAGCAGAGCCTGGTGCTGAAACCCGGCGCCAGCCATGACATGCACAAGCTGGTGGATCGCCTGGTCGAAGCCGGGTACCGCGTGGTGCCGGTGGTCGAGGGGCGCGGCGAACTGGCGGTGCGCGGCGGCCTGATGGACGTGTTCCCGTGGATCGGCCAGGATCCGCTGCGCATCGAGTTCTTTGGCGACCAGATCGAGAGCATCCGCCGGTTCGATGCCTTCAGCCAGGAAACCATCGCCCGCGCCGATGAAGCGGTGCTGGCCACCGCCAGCGGCGGACTGGCGACGCGGGATCTGTGGAGCCAGTTGCCCGCCGGGCCGCTCCTCGTGTGCGCCGACGTGGCGCTGCGCGGACGGCTGAAAAAAGATCACGGCCGGCACGAGATCCGTCTCGCCCGCCAGTTGGAAGCCAGCGCCGAGGACGGGGCCTCTGTCGGCGTCGAACGTCTGCGCGGCGATTTGCGCCACGGCTTCGTTGAACTCACGCGCCTGCTGGGCGAGGCGACGGGCGAGGTGTTGCTGCTGGCGAGAAACAGCGAATCGGAAAAGGAACTCGCCGCCCATTGCCGTGACGCCAGCCTGAACGCGACGACGGTGGTGGGCCGTCTGTCGGCGGGGTTCCGCGATCTGTCCAGCGGCCTCATCGTGGTCAACGACTACGAGTTGATGGAGCGTGCGCCGACGCGGCGGCGCTCCGCCAAGATCGCAGGCGGCCAGCCGCTGTCGTCGCTGACGGACCTCAAGCGCAACGATCACGTCGTGCATCTGCACCACGGCATCGGCATCTTCCGGGGCATGGCGACCCTGGAAAAACGCGGATTTTTAGAGGACTTCCTGCTGCTGGAGTTCGCCGAGGGCACCAAGCTGTATGTGCCGGTCGATGCGATTGATCTGGTGCAGAAATACATCGGCGCGACCGGCAAGGATCCGGCGCTGTCCAAGATCGGCGGCCAGAGCTGGGCGAAACAACGCGCCAAGGCGGAAAAGGCCATCCAGGACATGTCGGGCGAACTGCTGCAAGGCCAGGCGGCGCGTCTGGCGGCGGGCGGCATCGTCTATCCCGCCGACACCGCTGATCAGCGCCAGTTCGAGGCGCGTTTCCCCTACGAGGAAACCGAAGACCAGCTCGCCGCCGTGCGCGAAATCAAAGCCGACATGGAAAAACCGGTGGCGATGGACCGCCTGCTGTGCGGCGACGTGGGCTTCGGCAAGACCGAGGTCGCCATGCGCGCCGCGATGAAGGCAGTGCAGGGCGGCAAGCAGGTGGCGATGCTCGCGCCCACCACGCTGCTGGCGGAACAGCACGTCGAGACCTTCACCGAGCGTTTCGCCGGCACGCCCGTGCGCATCGCCGGCATGACCCGCTTCAACAACACCGCCGAGCGCAAGGAAGCCCTCGACGGCGCCGCCGCCGGCACGGTGGACATCCTCATCGGCACCCACGCCATCCTCACCGACAAGCTGAGCTTCGCCAATCTGGGCCTGCTCATCGTCGACGAGGAACATCGCTTTGGCGTGAAACAGAAGGAAAAACTGAAGTCGTTGACCGTCGGTTCGGCGTTCGGCGTTCGGCGTTCGGCGTTGGCCGACGCTGACACGAACGCGCTCGACTCTGCTACGCCTTCAGCCGCAGAGGCGCGGACCACAGCAACGCCGAACGCCGAACGCCGAACGCCGAACCCAACGGCAAAACCCCCGGATGTGCTGACGCTCTCCGCCACGCCCATCCCCCGCACGCTGCATTTCTCGCTGCTGGGTCTGCGGGACATCTCCGTGCTGGCGGAAGCGCCGTCGGAGCGCCTGGCGGTGGAAACCCGCGTCTGCCCGTGGGAGGACGAACTCATCCGCCACGCGCTGCAACGCGAACTGGAACGCCAGGGCCAGATCTTCGTCGTCACGCACCGCGTGCAGGACCTCGACCCGCTCGCCTACCGTCTGTCCAAGCTCGCCCCCGGCATCCGTCTGGACAGCCTGCACGGCCAGATGGAGGAACACCGCATCGCTCGCGTCATGGATGCGTTCCGCACGCGCCAGCTCGACTGCATCGTGTCCACCTCGATCATCGAATCGGGCATCGACGTACCCAACGCCAACACCCTGCTGGTGAACAACGCGCACCACTTCGGCTTGGCGGAACTGCATCAGATCCGTGGCCGTATCGGGCGCTTCACGCGCCAGGCGTTCGCCTATTTCATCACCCCGCCGGGGCGCGAGCTGAGCGAGGAATCCCGCGAACGCCTGAACGCCATCCAGGAATACGCGGAACTCGGCGCGGGCTTCAAACTCGCCATGCGCGATCTGGAACTGCGCGGCGCGGGCAATCTGCTGGGCGGCGAACAGAGCGGCCAGATCGACGCCATCGGCTACGAGCTTTACACCAAACTGCTGGGCGAGGCGGTGGCCCGGGCCAAGACGGCGGCGGAAGCCGCCGTGTCCGGCAGCCCGGAAGTCCGGAAGCCCGGAAGTCCGCCCGTGACGGGAGCCAAGGGCGTGGCCGCGGCCCGCGCCAAAGCGAGCGCGGCGGGCGAGGCGATCCTGTCGCTGCCCATCGACGCCTACATCCCCGACGACTACCTGGAGACCCCGGCGCTCAAATTCGAGCTGCACAAACAGCTCGATTCCTGTCGCAAGGTGTCGGACCTGGAGCACATCGCCCGCACCACGCGGGACCGGTTCGGCGCGCTGGTCGATCCCGTCGCCCGCCTGTTCCGCATGCGCGCCATCCGCCTGCGCAGCCAGGAATTCGGCATCTCCCGCATCGACGTGCAGGACCGCCAGTTCCGCCTGCACCTGTCCGGCGCCATCCCCAAGGATCTTGCGGCGGTGAAGGTGCCGGAGCTCGTCCACCTCCAGCTCGACGGCAGCGTGCTGGTGCTGTTCCTGCGCGCCGCGCCCAGCCCGGACCTCGCCCTCGATCTGCTCTGCCGTCTGATGGGGCTGGATATGGGCTTCCTGGGGCGGGGGTTCTGAGCGCATGATGGTCTGGGGTCTGGGGTCTGGAGTCTGGGGTCGGACAACCGCTGGCGCGTGGACGGAATGCCACCGTTGATTCGGAACCCGCTCCCAAAGATCGATTGGCCCCTGATTGCCATCGCCACACTCTTTGCCGCGCAGGGAGCATTCAGACTCGATCCACGCTGATGCTCTCGACCCCAGACCCCAGACCCCAGACCCCAGACCCCAGACTCACAAATGAACGTGCTCTTCGGCATCACCGGCGGCATCGCCGCCTACAAGGCCCCGGATCTGGCGCGGCGGCTGATCAAGCGCGGCCACACCGTGCGCTGCGTGCTGACCGCCAATGGCGCCCAGATGGTGTCAGCCCATGCCCTGGCGGCGGTGACGAACCACCCCGTCCGTACCGGCCTGTGGGAAGATTCCGGCGAAATCGAGCACATCGCCCTGGCACGCTGGTGCGACGCCTGCCTCATCGCTCCCGCCACCGCCAACTGCTTGGCGAAATGTGCGCTCGGTCTGGCCGACGATCTGCTGTCCACGCTCTTTCTGGCCTTGGAACCGTCCAAGCCGGTGTTCATCGCCCCCGCCATGAACACGGTGATGTGGAACAAGCCCATCGTGCAGCAGCACGTCGCCACCCTGCGGGCCGCTGGCGTGCGCTTCATCGATCCCGCCGAAGGCTTGCTCGCCTGCGGTGAACAAGGCATCGGCGCGATGGCCGATCCCCAGCTCATCGCGGAGGCGCTGGGATGACGCCGCGTGCCTGGCGCTCCCGTGCGCTGCTCTTCAACGTCCTGATCCTCGGCCTCGCGCCCATCGCCCTTGCGGCGCTGGCGCATCGTCTGTTCATCAAACGCCGTCCGCTGCCGGGCCTGGACGCCAAACTCAGCGGCGACGGCCCCGCCGTCACGCCCGGCCAGGTCCTGGTCCACGGCGTCAGCCTGGGCGAAGTGATGCTCATGCGTCCGCTGGTGCCCAAGCTCGAAGCCGCGCTCGGCACGCGCTGCCTGCTCACCGCCAGCACCAGCACCGGCGGCGAGGCCCTGACCAAGCATTTCGCCGACCACGACCGCGCGTGGTGGCCGCTCGACCTGCCCTGGGCGGTGGACCGTTTCCTAGCCCGCACCCGCCCCCGTCTGGTGGTGCTGCTCGAACTCGAAGTGTGGCCGCTGATGCTGCTGGCCTGCGCCCGGCGCGGCATCCCGGTGGTGGTGGTCAACGGCCGCATCACGGACAAGAGTGTGCGCGGTTACCGCCGGGCCGGCGGCCTGCTGCGCCCGCTGCTGACCAACCTGAAACTGGTGGTGGCGCAGAATGCCGCCTGGGGCGCGGGCTTCCGCGCCCTCGGCATCGACCGGGTGCAGGTCTCCGGTTCGATGAAGGCCGACATCGTGCGCCCCGCCGACGCCGACGCGATGCAGGCGGAATCCGCCCGCCTCGGCCTGTCCGCCGACGCGCCGATCCTGCTGCTCGCCAGCACCGGCGCGGGCGAAGAGGACGCCCTCATCCATTCCTGGAAGAAATGGGGCCCCGGCGCAGAGACGCCCTGGCGTCTCGTCATCTGCCCGCGCCATCCCGAACGCGGCCACGAACTCGCCGAACTCTGCCGCCACCTCGCCCTCGATCCGCAGCGCACCTCGCAAGGCGGCCGCGCCGCTGTCGATCCGCGCTCGGTCGTCATCGTCGATGAGATCGGCCGCCTCGCCGCGCTCTACGCCCTGTGCGCGGCATCCAACGGCATCGCCGTGGTGGGCGGCGGACTGGGATCGAAACGCGGCGGGCAGAACATGCTCGAAGCCGCCGCCGCGCACGCCTGCACCGTGGTCGGCTGGGACCAGAAGAACCAGCCCGACGCCATGGCCACCCTGCGCGTCGCCGACGGCGTGGTGGAGATCCTCGACCCGGTGGACATCCACCCGCGCCTGTTCGCCCTGAGCAAAGACCCCGAGCGCCGCCGGACCCTGGGCCTCAACGGCCACGCCGCCTGGGCGGCAAGCCGGGGCGCGACGGATCGGGTGGTGGCGGCGGTGAAAGCGGCGCATCAACCCTGACCAGTCGCCGAACTGATTCCGGTCAGCGGCCTGTCGTGATAAATGCGTTCCGACAGGCGATGCTACCGGCACGCGCACCCATCATTCGCCCTGACTGGGCAGCTTGCCGGCGCGGTAGGCTTCCAGCGCTTGGCGGTAGGGTTCCTTGCTGGCGTCCTCGGGTTCCAGGTCCACCGCCGCCTGTTCGACCGCGATGGCCTCGGCGCGCTTGCCGCTCAGGAACAGGGCGCGGGCGAGGGTGTCCTGGATGGCCGCGTTTTTCCCCTGGGTGGCGAGGCTGGCGCGTTGGGCCAGACGGTGGCCGACGGCGACGTGATCGGCAGTCGGTTTTTTCGCGGTCAGGATGGCCCAGGCCAGTTCGTTGCACAGATCGGGATCGGTCGCGCCCGCAGCCATGGCTTCGGCATTGGCGCAGGCGGCGGTGAGGTCGCCCTGCTGGATCTGGAGCAGAAACGTGAGCTGGGCGATCTGACGACGCTCTTCCGGGGACGCCGCGCTGGCGTTCAGCTCATCGCGCAAGGCGGTGGCCTTGGTCCAGTTCTTCTCCGCGATGGCTTCGTCGCAGGCCGCGAGCGTCTGCCGGAATCCCAGATCCCGTTTCGCCTGGGCGAGGTCATAGGTGCCGGCCAGCACCCCCTGGATGATGCGGTCGGTGAGTTCCATGGGATGGCCGATCCAGGCGATGCGGCCGTCCTTGCCCACCAGGATGCTGGCGGGGATGCCGTCCTGGCCGGTGGCGTTGAGCCAGGTGGCAGCCATGACGCCGTCCTTGTTCGTGGTGACGTCGTCCAGCGCCACCCGGTAGGACATGCCGTCGCCCTTGGCGGCGACGAACGCGACGGCCCCGGCCTGATCGGCCTCGAACACGTCCTGACCGATCACCACCAGACCTTTGCCGGCGAAGGTCTGGTGGATCTCGTTGACGTGCGGGATGGCGGCCTGGCATGGACCGCACCACGTCGCCCAGAACTCCAGCAGGTAGGCGTGATCGCGGTCGAAGGCCACGACCGGCTCACCCTTGATCCAGCGACCGACCGCCAGCGCCGGCGCGGGATCGCCGATGCCCAGGCGAGGCACGGTGGCGACCGGCGCGGCCGGCGGCGTCGGCACCGTGGCCTCGGCGGCGCCGCCGACCACGGGCAGCAGGCAGCCGGCGACACAGAGAGGCAGGAACCAGGAGGACAGGGACATGGCGATCTCCAAGCGGCAGGATCACGCCGGGACCGGGATGATGAACCGGAAAAACACGGAGGCCGGATGGTCCGACCATCCGGCCTCCGTCCGGGCGCGACTCACGCCGGTCAATGCGCCGCGCGTTCCGCCGCCTGTTGCGCCTGGATCGCGGTGAGGGCGATGGTGAAGACGATGTCCTCGACCAGACAGCCGCGCGAGAGGTCGTTCACCGGCTTGGCCATGCCTTGCAGCATCGGGCCCATGCTGACCACGTTGGCGCTGCGTTGCACCGCTTTGTAGGTGACGTTGCCGGTGTTGAGGTCGGGGAAGATGAACACGGTCGCCTTGCCCGCGACGGGCGAATTGGGCGCTTTCTGCCGGGCGACGTCGGGCATGATCGCCGCGTCGTATTGCAGCGGACCGTCGATGGCGAGATCAGGGCGGAGCTGTTTCGCCAGGGCGGTGGCGGCCTTCACCTTGTCCACGTCGGCACCGGTGCCGCTGGCGCCGGTCGAGTACGACAGCATGGCGACCCGCGGCGCGATGCCGAAGGCCTTGGCGGAGTCGGCGCTCTGGATGGCGATGTCGGCAAGCTGTTCCGCCGTGGGATCGGGGTTCACCGCGCAGTCGCCGAACACCAGCACCTGATCCGGCAGACACATGAAGAACACCGAGCTGACCAGATTGCTGCCGGGGGCGGTCTTGATGATCTGGAGCGCGGGGCGGATGGTGTGGGCGGTGGTGTGGATCGCGCCGGACACCAGGCCGTCGACCTCGCCCAGGGCCATCATCATGGTGCCGATCATGATGGTGTCGGAGAGTTCGTTGCGGGCGATGGTCTCGGTCATGCCCTTGTTCCTGCGGCGTTCGACCAGGGGCGCGACGTAGCGATCGGCGATCTCGGCGGCATCGAGGATCTCGATCGACGGCGGCAGGATCACGCCCTGCTTTTTCGCCACCGCGTGGATCTCCTCGGGATTGCCCAGCAGCACGCAGCGGGCGATGCCGCGTTCCTGGGCGATGGCGGCGGCGGCCACCGTGCGCGGTTCGGCGCCTTCGGGCAGGACGATGCGGCGGTTCGCCGCCCGGGCGGATTCGATGAGGTGGTGCCGGAAGGCCGGCGGCGACAGGCGCGGTTCATGCGCCGCCGCACGCAGGTCGTTGATCCAGTAGGGATCGAAGCGGTCGGCGACGCGGTTCATCGCCAGTTCGACGCGCGCCCGGTCATCGACGCGCACCTCCAGATCCATCGCCGCGACCCGGGTGGCGGCAGCAAAGCTGCCGTCGGCGACCCACAGCACGGGCAGCCCGGTGGACAGCGCCTGATCGCACAGCGCCAGCACCTTGTCGTCGGGTTCGACGCCCCCGGTCAGCAACAAGCCGGCGAGCGGCATGCCCCCCAGCACGGCGAGCGAGGCGGCGAGGATGATGTCGTCACGATCGGCCGGCGTGATGACCAGCGTGCCCGGGGCGAAGGCCTTGATGGCATTGGGCACGGTCATGGCCAGCAGGCTGACGCTGGCGATGCGGCGGGTGCCGTAGTCGCCCTGGCGCAGCACGCGGGCGCCCAGGGCCTCGGCGAGATCCTTCACCCGCGGCGCGGACAGTTCGCGGCGATAGGGAACGACGGCGAGCGGACGCAGTTTTTCCGCCGCCAGCGCATCACGATAGGCCGCCAGCACGTTTTCATCGACCGCGTCATCGACCGGCGCAGCGACCAGGCCGACGACCTCGCCGCTGCTGGCGGCGGCGGCATTGCCGACCACGCGATTGAGCACGGCGCAGGCGCTGCGGTGATCGTTCGGCAGGCCGTAACCGCGGGCGGCGATGGCCACCGCGTCGGCGACCTGGGCCGGGGTCTGGTGGTGGGGTGCGGCGACCAGCACCAGTTCCGCGTCGAGCGCCTTGAGCATCAGGGCGTTGACGCGGGTGGCATAGACCATGCCGGCCTCGGGCGTCATGCCTTCGACCACCACCACGTCGGCCTTGGCGGCGGCCTGGTTGTAAAGCGCGACGACGTGCTCCATCAGGGTCTGGTCGTCGCCGGCGGACAACAGGTCCTCGACCGTCTGGCGCGCCAGGGGCGCGGGCACGTCCAGGTGGGCACCGGCGCGCATCAGTTCGACGGAACGGCTCTGGCTGCGCGGCGCGATGGGCTTCACAAAGGCCACCCGCAGGCCCTGGCGGTCGAGGGCGCGGACAAGGCCAAGGCAGACGGTGGTCAGGCCGACGCGGTGGCCGGCGGGAGCGACGAGCAGGGTATGGGGCATGGACGACTCCGGGAAGGTCCGCACGCGGACGTGGGGCTGATGCGCTGTACGCAGACCTCTGCGCGATGCTTGATGATACCCGGAAACGGCACACCCCTGCCAGAGGGCAGGGGTGTGTCGTTGCATCCGTAGATGGACCAAGGGGTCAGTGGCAGGAACCGGCCTTGTTCTTGACCAGTTCACCGGTGACGCCGGCCTCAAGACCGACGGCGTTGCCTTCGTCGGTGTCGATGTGCAGGGCCAGGGCGAAGTCCTTGTTCACCCGCACCAGCACGTTCTCCAGCACCACGGAACGGGGACCGCCGATACGGATGGCGACGATCTCCTTGTCCTTGAGTCCGAGCTTCTCGGCATTGGGGACGTCGCAGTGCAGATGGCGCAGGGCGATGATGGCGCCGCGTTCCAGCTTCACTTCGCCCTTGGGGCCGCGCAGGGTCACGCCGGCGGTGCCGTTCACGTCACCGGACTGACGGAAGAAGGTCGGGATGCCGATCTTGCGCGCATCGGTGGCGGACAGTTCGATCTGGGATTCGGGACGGGCGGGGCCGAGCACGCGCACGCGTTCCAGCTCCCCCTTGGGACCGACCACATCGACCTGCTCCTGGGCCGCATACTGGCCGGGCTGGCTCAGATCCTTGACCTTGGTCAGCACATGGCCGGCGCCGAACAGCGCTTCGACGTGGGCCTGGGTCAGGTGGATGTGGCGGGCGGAGATCTCGATGGGGATGGACATTGGTCACCTCGCGAATGATGAATGATGAATGGCGAATGGACCGTCCATTCATCCTTCATCATCCTGCTAGCTTCACTTCTTGCCGACGATCTCGGCGGTATCCATGGCGATCATCAGCTCTTCGTTGGTGGGCACGACCGCCACCTGGGGCTTCACGCCCACGCTGACGCGGCCGGCCTGGGCCTTGCCATGGGTCTTGTTCTGTTCGGCATCCAGGGTGAAGCCGAGGAAGCCGAGCTGGCTGCAGACCTTGGCGCGGATGACGGCGGAGTTCTCGCCGATGCCGCCGGTGAAGACCAGCGCATCGAGACGACCGGTGGCGACCACCAGGCTGGCGATGGTCTTGGCCATGACGTAGCAGAAGATCTCGACCGCGAGCTTGGCGCGCTCATTGCCCTGATCGGCGGCTTCGAGCACGGTGCGCATGTCGTTGGACAGGCCCGAGACGCCCAGCAGGCCCGACTGCTTGTTCAGCGCGTCGACGACCTTTTCCGCATCCCACTTGAGATTCTTGGCCATGAAGCCGACCAGCGCGGGATCGACCGAACCGCTGCGGGTGCCCATGACCACGCCTTCGAGCGGGGTCAGGCCCATGGTGGTGTCGACGCATGCGCCGTTCTTCACCGCCGCACAGGAACAGCCGTTGCCGAGGTGGGCGACGATCACCGCGCTGTCGGCGGGATTCAGGCCCAGCTGCTTGATCGCCTGGGCGCTGACGAAGCGATGGCTGGTGCCATGGAAGCCGTAGCGGCGCACGGCGAACTTCTCGGTCCATTCATGCGGGATGGCGTAGGTGTAGGCCTTGGCCGGCATGGTCTGATGGAAGGCCGTGTCGAACACCGCCACCTGGGCGAGGTTCGGGAACAGCTCCTGGCAGATGCGGATGCCCTGGAGGTTGGGCGGGTTGTGCAGCGGGCCGAGGGGGATGCATTCCTCGACCTTGGCGATGACCTCGGGCGACACGGCGATCGAGCCGGAGAACTTGGCGCCGCCATGCAGCACACGATGGCCGACGCCGCGCAGGCCTTCCGCCAGACCGACCGCCTTGAGCAGGGTCACCACTTCGCGCAGGGCGAGGTTGTGGTCGGCGTTGGGGAAGGAGCTGGATTCCTTCTTGCCGTTGAACTTCCAATCGACCGTGGCCTGCGGCGTGCCGAGGCGCTGGGCGATGCCCGACAGGTGTTCCTTGCCGTCCGTGGTGTCGATCACCGCGAATTTGGCAGAGGAGGAACCGCAGTTGAGGACGAGGATGTTCATAGGGACGTTTCCGATGGGGCGTGGAGCCGTGGAGCCACAGGGTGGCAGGTGGGGGACAGGGGGCAAAGACGAGGGGGAAGCACCGTCCCACCCATAGCGGGACGTCATGAGTCAGAGGGCGTCGATCGTATGAAGAATCCGTCATCCCGGCACCCGTCCGCAGGCGGACAAGCGCAGGGAATCCGTGCCGGACACGGGCATTCCCCCGTGCGGATGTCTCTGGAAAGCGCTCCGCCCTGGGCGGCGACCGGCCTCAATCCATGTCGGGAATGGATTCCTGGCCGGCCCAGGCGTCGAGCAGCGGCCGGTTGAGGCTCAGATGCGGGTGCGCGAGCTGGCCCGGCCGCAGGCGGGCCAGGGTGCGCCCCACGAAGGCCGCGATGCAACCGGCCCGGCCCAGGACCAGACGGCGACGACGGAACGCGTCCCGCGACCACAGGGGCGCTTCCGGGGTCAGGCCGACGAACCAGCGATAGAGCAGGTTGTAGTCGATCTCCTCCACCAGCCGGCGTTCACTGGGGATGGAATAGCAGCCCCACAGCAACAGCGCCCGCAGCACCTGATCCGGTGGCGGGCCGCCCTGTTTGGCCGCGAACGGCACCAGCCGGGGTGCGAGGGCATCCAGCGACGCTGCCGCCGCGGCGCGGATGGGCCGCAACGGATGACGACGGGGGATGCGCTCCTCGATGGGCAGCGAGAACAAGGTGAGCTGACCGGGATCGCTGCGGCGCATGGGATCGTTCGGGTCTGGGGTCTGGGGTCTGGGGTCTGGGGTCGCTGATGACGAACGCCCATCGCCCGATCACAGCCGGGTTTTCGGCGGGAGTCTGGCTCCGCGACCACCAACGCCAGAGCCACGCCGTGCCCCGCAGGCATACCATATCGCACATTCAGCGGGTCGTCTGACCCCAGACCGTCTCCAACGCCCGCAGTTCCCGTTCCGTCCCCGCCAGGGCGTCGCCGCCCAGCACCGGCCACGTGTAGGTCTCGACCGCGACATGGGGACAACCGGCCGCACGGCAGGCCTGCAAGCCCGCCACGCTGTCGGCGATGGTCGAGGACAGCCCGCTCGCCGCCGCCGCACGATCCACCGGCACATGGAAATGACTGCGCACCGCCACCGCTCCCGGCAGGCGGGCGAGACAGGCGTCAAGCGCATCGAGATCCCGCACCCGGCTGAGCGATCCGCTGGCGCTGGCGGCACAGGTCTGATGCAGGAAACGCGGTTCCGCCAGGGCGCGCAGGGCGGCAACACCCGCCGCATCCCGGTGCGGATCGCGCACCTCGGGCGCCGCGGAAAACTGGCATTTCACGATGGGCACACCCGCTTCGACCAAGCGCGCCACGGCCGCCGCCTGGTCCTCAAAAGCCAAGCTGGTGTGACAGGTGTCGAAGCACAGACCGAGATGCCGGTCCACCGCCGCCCGCGCCGCCACCGCGTCCCCCAGCAGCGGCGTCGCCGCCACCACGCCCGCCGAGCGGAGCGGTCCACGCCAGAACGCCGCCGCATCGTGGCTGGTTTCCAGCAGGCACCACGGCTCCGGCTCCAACGCCAACACCACGCGCCGACCCGTGGCCTGCTCCGCCAACGCCGCCTGCGCCGCCCAGCGCCCGAGGGCCGCCGCGATCACCGCCACGTTGTTGGCGCGGGGGCCGAACGGCCGGAACGATCCCGGCACGGTGCTGATGGTGACCAGTGGCGCATCACTGAGCGCCAGGGCGATGGGGATGAGCGCCGCCGTGTCGCGTCCGCGCTCGGCCTCGGTCCAATCGGGACGATAGGCGTCGTCCTTCACCACCGCCGCCTGGAACGGCCGCAGCGGAAAGGCATTGAGCGTGTGCGCCGAGGCTCCCGCCGCATCCAGCGCCCGTCGCAGCGCCGCCACCCGCGCCGGAGCCGCCAGCTCGGCAATGGCCTGCGAACCCAGGCGCAGATCAACCCCGATGCGGTCCCACCCCAGCCGCGCCCGCAGCGGCGCGGTGAACGTGGTCAGAAAAGCGAGGACCTCATCCACCGTCTCGGCGGCGTGCAGGTTGGTTCCGTAGCCGAAGGGCAGCATGCCGGCATTCGGCGGGGGAAACGGGGCGGGGCAAGCAAACTTCCGGCCGCATCCACCGCCGGAAGCAGAGCCTCCCACGGTCAACCCGCAGCCGGGCATAGGGCGCCCGCACCGATCCCGACCTCACCCGTGCAGCACGCGGCCCAGGCAGTCGAGGGCGGCTTCCTTCACCGCTTCGCTGAAGGTCGGATGGGCGTGGCAGGTGCGGGCGATGTCCTCGCTCGATCCGCCGAAGGCCATGACGGCGGTGATTTCGCCGATGAGGTCCGAGGCGCGGGGGCCGATGATGGCGGCGCCGAGGATCTTGTCGGTGGCGGCGTCGGCGAGGATTTTGACGAAGCCGTCGTTCTCGCCGGCGGCCTTGGCGCGGCCGTTGCCGATGAAGCTGAACTTGCCGACGCGGATGTTCAGGCCCTTGTCCTTGGCTTCGCGTTCGGTCAGGCCGATCGACGCGACTTCGGGATGGGTGTAGACGACGTTGGGGATGAGGTGGTGGTCGAGGGTGTTCTTCTGGCCGGCGATGAGCTCGGCCACGGCGACGCCTTCCTCTTCGGCCTTGTGCGCGAGCATGGGGCCGGGCACGAGGTCGCCGATGGCGTAGACGCCGGGCAGGCTGGTGCGGAAGTCGTGGTCGATCTGCACGCGCTTCTTGTCATCCAGGGCGAGGCCGGCGGCCGCCAGGCCGTCGGTGAAGGGGCGGCGACCGACGGCGACCAGGACCTTGTCGGCGGCGAGGTCGAGAGGGGCGCCGGTCTTGTCGGTGGCGTGCAGCACAGCGCCGTCGGGAGTGGTGTCGCAGCCGGTGACCTTGGTTTCGAGTTGGAAGACGAGGCCCTGTTTGGTCAGGACTTTTTGCAGTTCCTTGGCCACGTCGGCGTCAAGGAAGGGGCAGATCTGGGGCAGGAACTCGACCACGGTGACTTTGGCGCCGAGGCGCGCCCATACGCTGCCGAGTTCCAGGCCGATGACGCCGCCGCCCACCACCGCGAGGTGTTTGGGCACGGCCGGGAAGTTGATGGCCTGGTCGCTGGAGACGACGGTGGTGCCGTCGTATTTCAGGAAGGGCAGTTCGACCGGGACCGAACCGTTGGCGAGGACGATGTTCTTGGCCGCATAGTCGGCCGCCGCGCCATCAGCGCCGACCACCGTGACCACGCCGGCCGCCTTGATCGCGCCGGTGCCGGTGAGCACGGTGATCTTGTTCTTCTTCATCAGAAAGGCGATGCCGTCCGTCAGGCTGGCGACGACCTTGTCCTTGCGGGCGAGCATCCTGGCCACGTCGATGGTCGGGGTGCCGACGCTGATGCCGTGGTCGGCGAAGTGCTTGGTGGCGTCGGCAAAGCGCTCGGACGAGTCGAGCAGGGCCTTCGACGGGATGCAGCCGACATTCAGACAGGTGCCGCCGAGACGGGGTTTGCCCGCGCCGGCGCGCTTTTCGACGATGGCGACGGACAGGCCGAGCTGGGCGGCGCGGATGGCACAGACGTAGCCGCCGGGGCCGGCGCCGATGATGATGAGGTCGTAGGAGGCGGTGGTCATGGTCGGGTTCGCCGGGGTTCAGGGTCGTGGGGTCGTAAGGTACGCATCCGTGCCGGTGATGGCAACGATCTCGCCAATGAAGAAACGATGGAAGACCCCGTCCTGATAGGTGTCACCCAGGACCAGGCCGTTGACGAAGCCGGTGGGATCGAGGTCCTGCACATGCAGTTTGCGGCACTCGATGAGCAGGTCCGCTTCGCTGAAACCGGGCGAGCCGACGGTGGTGGCGGCACAGGCGGTGAGACCGGCCCGGGCGACCTTGTCCACCTGCCGGCCCGAGGTCATGCCGCACAACTCCAGGGCCTTGTGCAGTTCGTCGGGGAAGGCCGCGAGGGTGAAGTCGGGGCTGGCTTCCATGAGTTCGCAGGTGCGGCGGTCGGGACGCACCACGGTCCAGGCCACGGGCCGGTTCCACAGCACGCCCAGGCCGCCCCAGGACACCGTCATGGTGTTGAACCCGCCGGGGGCGAACTCGCCCGCCGTGAGCAGCATCCAACGGTCGCTGAGCAGATGGAACGGCTTGGTGACGAAGGCGGCCGGAGCGATGGGGCGACGCTCCGGAGCGATGGGACGGCGTGCGGGAGTGGTGGGCATAGGATACTCCTGGGGTCATCCCTATGCTGTCACAGGCCGAGGATCAAACGCTCCGGCGCCTCGATCAGCTCCTTGATGCGCACCAGGAATCCGACCGCCTCCGATCCATCGACGATGCGGTGGTCATAGGACAGGGCGATGTACATCATCGGACGGATGACGACCTGGCCGTCCACGGCCATGGGGCGGTCCTTGATGGTGTGCATGCCGAGGATGCCGGACTGGGGCGGATTGATGATGGGCGTCGACATGAGCGAGCCGTACACGCCGCCGTTGGTGATGGTGAAGGTGCCGCCCTGCATGTCGTCGAGCGTCAGCTTGCCATCGCGGGCCTTGGTCGCGGCGAGCTTGATGGCGCGTTCGATGTCGGCGAGCGACATGGTTTCAGCGTGGCGCAGCACGGGCACCACGAGGCCTTTTTCCGTGCCCACGGCGATGCCCATGTGGATGCCGTCGAACTCGACGATGTCGGTGCCGTCGATCTGGGCGTTGATGAGCGGATACTTCTGGAGCGCCTTCACCGCCGCGGCGGTGAACAGCGACATGAAACCCAGGCCGACGCCGTGGGTCTTTTCAAAGGGTTCCTTCCACTTCTTGCGCAGGGCCATGGCCGCCGACATGTCCACCTCGTTGAAGGTGGTGAGGATGGCGGCGGTGTGCTGGGCCTGGACCAGGCGCTGGGCGATGCGCTGGCGCAGCGGGGTCATCTTGCGACGGGTAACGCCTGGTGTTTGGTGTTTGGTGTTTGGTGTTTGGGTGGCCGACGCCGACACGGACGCGATCGGCTGCGGAGCTGCAACCGGCTTGGGCGCGGCGGCGGCAAGCACGTCGCCCTTGGTCAGGCGGCCATCCTTGCCGGTGCCGCTGATCGCAGCGGGATCGACGCCGGTGTCGGCGACGAGCTTCTTCACCGCCGGGCTGAGGGTGGCCTCGGCCTTGGCGGCGGGCGCAGCAGCCACCGGAGCCGGGGCGGCAGCGGCGGCAGGAGCAGGCGCGGCGGCCGCACCGGCAGCGTCGATGGTCGCCACGGTGGCGCCGATCTTCACCTGATCGCCGGCCTTGGCGATCTGCGTGATGACGCCGGCGAAGCCGGACTGCACCTCGGTGGTGATCTTGTCGGTTTCGAGCTCAAAGACCGGGGTCGAATCGGTGACGGCGGCGCCGTCGGCGACCAGCCAGCGGGAGAGGATGCCCTCGGTGATGGATTCGCCCATCGCGGGGACGACGAGATTGTGTGCCATGGATTCAGGTCTCGATGCTGGTGGTGAAGATCAGTGCGCGGCTTTGAGCGACCTGCGGGCGGGGATGCCCAGGCCACCGGCGACGAGGTCCTCCTGCTCACGCGAATAGATCGCGTGGCTGCCGGGCGCCGGGGCGGCGGCGGCTTCGCGGCCGGCATAGGCGATGTCCTGCTTGAGCAGTTTGCGCAGGCGCGGCTCCATGAAGAACCAGGCGCCCATGTTCTGGGGCTCCTCCTGGCACCACACGAACTCCTTGGCGCTGGCGAGGTAGGGCTTCATCAGATGCAGGAAGGCCTCGTCGTTGAAAGGATAGAGCTGCTCGACGCGGATGATGGCCACGTCGTTGAGCTTCTCGTCGCGGCGGCGGTCCATCAGCTCGTGGCTGATCTTGCCGGTGCAGAACACCACGCGGCGGGTGTCCGCCGGTTTGACCTCGCCGTCACCCAGGAACTCGTGGAACGCGCCGTTGACGAAATCGCTCCAGTCGCTCGACGCCTGCTTGGAACGCAGGTGGCCCTTGGGCGTCATCAGCACCAGCGGCTTGCGGAAGGTGCGCTTCATCTGGCGGCGCAGGATGTGGAAATGCTGCGCTGCGGTCGAGCAGTACGCGACCTGGATGTTGTTCTCGGCGCTGGCCTGGAGGAAGCGTTCGAGACGGGCGGAGCTGTGCTCGGCGCCCATGCCTTCGTAGCCGTGGGGCAGCAGCATGACGATGCCGGCGTCACGGCCCCACTTGGATTCGGCGCTGGTGATGAACTGGTCGATGACGACCTGGGCGCCGTTGACGAAATCGCCGAACTGGGCCTCCCACATGATCAGCATGTTGGGTTCGGCGATGGAGTAGCCGTAGTCGAAGCCGAGCACGCCGTTCTCGATCAGCGGCGAGTTGTAGACGCAGAACTTGGCCTGCCCCGGCTGGATGTTGGACAGCGGGTTGTAGCGCTCGATCGACTTGGTGTCGTACCAGTAGCAATGGCGCTGGCTGAAGGTGCCGCGCCGGCAGTCCTGACCGGACAGGCGCACGGGGGTGCCTTCGGCGAGCAGCGATCCGATGGCCAGCAGTTCGCCCAGGGCCCAGTCGATGCGGTTCTTCTCGGCGATGATCTTGCCGCGCTCCTCGGCGATGCGCTTGATCTTGGGATGGATGTTGAAGCCAGCGGGCCAGACCGAGAGGGCCTTGCCGATGCGCTCCAGCACGTCCTCGGGCGCCGCGGTGACGACGGGGTCGAAGGTCCACTGGTTGGTCAGGCCGGCCCAGGCGCCCTTGCCACGGCTGCGGGTCAAGCGCGCGGGCTTGGCCTTGATGGTGGTCAGGGCGTCGTTGAGCTGGTTGTGCATGATCGTGGCGACGGCGTCGGCCTCGGTCTGCGTGATGTCGCCGCGCGACAGGAGCTGCCTGGTGTACAGCTCACGGATGCGCGGGTGCTCGGCGATGCGGGCGTACATCTGGGGCTGGGTGAAGTTGGGTTCGTCGGTCTCGTTGTGGCCGTGACGGCGATAGCAGACGATGTCGACGATGACGTCGCGCTTGTACTGCTGGCGCCAACGCAGGGCCAGGCGCATGACGTGGACCACCGCTTCGGGATCGTCGCCATTCACATGGAACACGGGGGCATCGACCATCTTGGCGATGTCGGTGCAGTAGCGGGTCGAACGGCTGTCCGCCGGCAGGGTGGTGAAACCGATCTGGTTGTTGACGATGACGTGGATGGTGCCGCCGACGCGGTAGCCTTCGAGCTGGCCGAGCTGGAACACCTCCATCACCAGGCCCTGGCCGGAAAAGGCCGCGTCGCCGTGGATGAGGATGGGGATCACGGTGCCGCGTTCGCCGGTGTCGCCGTGCTGGCGCTGCTTGGCACGCACGCGGCCCAGCACGACCGGGTTGACCGCTTCGAGGTGGCTGGGATTGCCGGACAGGGTGACGTGGACCGTGCCGCCCTTGGCGGTGACGTGGTCGTTCGAGAAGCCCATGTGGTACTTCACGTCGCCATCGCCCTGGAGCTGGCTGACGTCGTAGGTGCCCTCGAACTCGGTGAAGACCTCTTCGTAGCTCTTGTGCAGGATGTTGCAGAGCACGTTCAGGCGACCGCGATGGGCCATGCCCATCACCACCTCTTTGACGCCCAGTTCCGGCGCCAGTTCGAGGATGGCATCCAGGCCGGGGATCAGGGCCTCGCCGCCTTCGATCGAGAAGCGTTTCTGACCGAGGAACTTGGTGTGGATGAAGGTCTCCAGCATCTCGGCCTGGTTGAGCTTCATCAGCAGGCGGCGTTTTTCCGCCGCATCCAGCACGGGACGGTTGGCGTTGCCTTCGACCGCGTTGCGCACCCAGTGGCGCTGGCCGTGGTCCTGGATGTGCTGGTATTCGACGCCGATGTGATGGCTGTAGGTCGAGCGCAGGTGCTCGATGATGGCGCGCAGGGTTGCGACC
Organism: Brasenia schreberi; assembly: GCA_036023115.1. Classification (NCBI taxonomy): domain Eukaryota; kingdom Viridiplantae; phylum Streptophyta; class Magnoliopsida; order Nymphaeales; family Cabombaceae; genus Brasenia; species Brasenia schreberi. The sequence continues at coordinate 220,888 of JAYKKT010000007.1, forward strand.
GGAGGCATGCCGGTGATGCCGTCGGCGGGGAACTCGCGGTCGAGATCGGCCTCGCCGAAACCGAAGGCGGACAATTCCAGATGCGGATTCGCCGCGACGTTGTTGAACCCGAGCGGATCGAGTTCGGCGATGGTGTGGCCGATGTCGCGGTACGAATAGATCAGGGTGTCGGCGCGGGGCGCGGACTTGGCCGGGGCCCCGGGGGCGGCGACCGCCCCGGCCGGCTGGCCGTAGCCGAACTCGAAACCCTCGAAGAAGCGGCGCCAATCCGCCTCGACGCTGGCGGGATCGGACTTCCACGCGGCGTACATGGTTTCCAGATGCTGGAGATTATGGCTGCTGGCAAAGCTGGGCGCGGACATTGTGCGGTCCTGTGTGCGAATCGGTATGGCGTCCCGTCTGCCGGGTACCGCCATCAGCCATCGCGGGTGTGGTTGTCGTCATGATGCGTCACGCCGGCCAGCCGGGCAAGGGAGGCCGATACAACCTTGTCCAAGGTCGCACAAACAACTGTGCGAAGTGCGGACGACGACGCCATCCTTCTACGTCATCCGGACAGCCCCGGTTCCGCCGTTGTCCTGGCGGGACCGACGCATGGGATGCCGGCAAGGAGCCTGCATGGCCACCAATCTCGACGTGGACATCGTCGCCATCGAAGAACTGATGCGCCTGGGCGGCTTCAAATCCAAGCGCGAAGCGGTGGATGCCGCCATCGCCGAGGCCATCGCCTACCGCAAACAACTGAAGGCGTTGGATTTCCTCGCCACCATCGACTTCTCCGCCCGCCACATCCCGCCACCCCCCACCGAGGACCACCGGTGATCCCGATCCTGCCGGACCTGGATGTCTGGATCGGCGCCCTCAGCCGCAACCAGCCCGACCCCCTGATGGTGCATCAGTTCGGCCCCCTGGTGCGGCAACGGCGGGTGTTCCTGCTCGGCTGGACCCGCCAGGCCCTGCTGACCCACACCCGCGACCGCCGCCAACAGGAGCGGCTCGCCTGGATCCTGTCCGGCTTTCCCGACGTGCCGGTGCAGGCCATCGACCATCTGCGCGCCGCCCGGCTGGTGGCCGACCACCGCCCCACCCTGGCCATCGATCCCTGGCGCGCCCTGATGTGGGCGGTCGCCCGGCGCATCGGCGGCGACATCTGGAGCCGCAACCCGGGCTGGCGCCCGCTGGCGGGATTGGGCTGTCCGGTGGTGGAGAGCGCCGAGGCGAAAACGGACTGAGGTTCGGCAAGAGCGGAAAAGCCCGCGGGAAACCGGCCGGAAATCCTGCCGCACCCATTCAGCTTTGACTTCGCCACCTGCCCCGGACGCTCGCGCGGCACATGCTCGCCTGGCACCTGGGACTCCGTTATCTGCGCCGTCGGCGCGCCGCCTGGCTGGCGCTGGCCGCCATCACCCTGACGGTCGCGGTTCCGGTGGTGGTGCTGGGGGTGATGCAGGGCTTCGTCGAGACCACGCGCCGGCAGGTGCGGGCCAATGAAAGCGACCTGACCATCGAGACGACGACCACGCCCGGCCTGGGCCGCGTCCTGGCCGAGGTGCCCGGCGTCGCCGGGGTCGCCCCGTTCGTCGGCACCTATGCCATCGTCACGCCCCGTGCGACCCGCGACGATCTGCGCCGCAACACCCCCTGCCTGATCGATGCGGTGGTCTGGGCCGACGATGCGGCCCTGGGCCGGCTGGATCCGCATGTGCTGCATCCGGCCCCGGTGCTGGATCTGCAAGCGCCGCCGGTGCCGCCAGAACGACGCGGCACCGGCTTCCTCACCCGCGCCTGGCGCGACCACCTGTGCCTGCTCGGCCTGGATGCGGGACTCGTGCTGGCCGGTGCCCCCACGCCCCTGCCGCCGCGCACCACGCCCGACCCCGGCGTGGTGATCGGACGCGAACTGGGCTTCAGCAACGGCATCCGTCCGGGCGAGCGCGTGACCCTGACCGTGCCCAATGGCAGCGGCGGGGCGACCGGCCGCGCCCAGGTCGAGGTCAGCGACACCCTTGGCACCGGCGTCTATGAAGTCGACCGCTATGCCTGCCTCGTACCGCTGCCGGTGGGCCAGCGCCTGACGGACCTGCACGCCAAGGACGGACGCGTGGCCGAGGTCGGCGGCTGGCGCCTGCGCATCGCCGACGACGCCGACCCGGACACCGTGCGCCACGCCGTGCTGGAACGCACCAGCCTGTTCGCCGTCACCTGGATGGAACGGCGCGGCAACATGGTCAAAAGCCTGGAGATCCAGCGCAACGTCATCGGTCTGGTGATGATCGCCATCCAGGTCATCGCGGTGTTCATCGTCTATGCGGTGTTCTCGACCCTGGTGGCGGAAAAACGCCACGACATCGGCGTGCTGCTCGGCCTGGGGGCCCAGCGCCGGCACATCGCGGGGGCCTTCCTGCTCGCGGGGTTCACCGCCTGCCTCGGCGGCGGTCTCGCCGGCTGGGGCATCGGCTGGGGCATCCTCGCCCTGCTCAACCCCTTCACCCGCTGGACCGGCATCGCCCTGTTCCCCCAGGACGTGCTCTACACGCCGGATGCGCCGGTCAGCTGGGATCCCCTGGTGCCGCTGTTCTTCATCCTGGTGATGACCGCCGTCGGCCTTGCCGCCGTGCTGCTGCCGGCGTGGCGCGCCAGCCGCATCGACCCCATCGAGACGTTGCAGGAGAACGGATGAACGACGTCCCCCTGCGCCTGCGCGTCACCGGCCTGAGCAAATCCTATCCCGGCCTGCGCGTCCTGGACGGCACGGATCTGGCGGTCGCCGAAGGCGAAGTCATCGCCGTGCGCGGCGCCAGCGGCACCGGCAAAAGCACCCTGCTGCACTGCCTCGGCCTCATCGACCGGCCCGACGCCGGCAGCATCGTGCTCGACGGCGAGGACCTCACCGTCCTGTCCGACGCCGCCCGGGCCCGCGTGCGCGCCAACCGCATCGGCTTCGTCTTCCAGGGCTTCCACCTGCTGCCCGAATTCAACGCCCTGGAAAACGTGCTGATGGCGGCGCGCTGCGCCGGACTGGACCTGAAGGCCGCGACCCGGCGCGCCGAAGACCTGCTTGGCGAAGTCGGCCTGAGCGCCCGCCGCACCGCCGACGTGCGCACCCTGTCGGGTGGCGAGCGCCAGCGCGTGGCCCTGTGCCGGGCGCTGCTGACCCGGCCCCGCCTGCTCCTGGCGGACGAACCCACCGGCAACCTCGACCCCGCCACCGCCGCCGTGGTGCTGGACCAGTTGCTGGCCCTGGCCCGCGAACAAGGCGCCAGCGTGGTGCTGGTGACGCACGACGACGGCATCGCCGCCCACGCCCACCGCCGACTGGTGCTGCGCGACGGCAAGCTGCACGGCTGAGACGGGGCTCCGCCTCGTCCTGGGACCGCCGATTTCCAATCGGCAGTCTGTCATCATGGTTTCACCCCATAACCATCATCGACGATAGTTTCAGGCGCTCCGCCGACCCGAAAACCATCATCGATGAGCCTTTTACTATCATCGATGAGCCTTTTACGGTCATCGATGACCAAAAACTGACCATCGTACAGACCGGTCAGCCTCACCGATGACCCTGCACATCGCATCGATGATCCATTTGTGATCACCGATGCCCCGAAATGCCTCATCGATGGCCCGGCGAACCGCTCCGCTCCGACATCAACCTGCGACGATGGAACTTCCACCGTCAACGATCATGCAAAACCACGAAACGCCCAGATGGACAACCGTTCCTCTGTGCCCCGACCATTCCGCCCCGCTTTCCGCCCATCCCCCGATCGGTTCCTCGTCGTTGGCGGTGGCCAACCTTCATCGCCGGGCGTGCCGTAGGGACGCGGACAACCGTGGATAACGCCCGGCGATCACATTGTCATGCGCACCCCGGGCCTGATGATGGGCGCCATGTCTAACGCCCGTTCCGCTGCCATGACGTGCCTCATCGTCAGTCTGTTCGTCCACCCCTGGCTGGCGGCTGCGCTTGGCGTGCCGGAACGGATGGCGGTGCATTTCAACGCCTCCGGCCATGCGAACGGCTGGGGCGACCGCACCGAGTTCTTCCTGCTGCTCGCCGGTCTCGGGACCATCATGGCCGGGTTGTTCATCCTGATTCCCAGAATCCCGGTGCGGGCCATGAACATTCCGCGCCGGGAACTCTGGCGCGGGCATGACGACGCCCTGCGCGCAGTCATGCGGGACTGGGCCTGGCAGCAGGCCATGCTGCTCGCCTGCCTGTTCCATCTGCTTGCGGCATTGACCATCTGCGCCAACCGTTCGTCCGGCGATCTGCCGACATGGGCCTGGCTGTCGCCGCTGGTGCTCATCGGCGGCGGCACGCTCGTCGGCGTGATCGGCCTGCTGCGCCGGTTGGCGCGCGGCCCGACCACGACCTGACCCACACGGGTTCACCCTGATGCCCGGGGCCGGACGGCAGGTCAATGGGTCAGCCCAGAAAAAGCCCTTTCACCGTGCCAGGGCAACCGATCCCGGTCAAATCTCGCCCGCTTGATCCATCAGCAGCACAGCCATGAACATTCCCGCCACGGTTTGCGGCAGGACACAAAGGAACCTGAGCAGTTTGCGTAGGTTCCAACCAGCGGCGGCGAGGAGGACATTCAGTTCGTCGCCTTCCCAGCCGTGCAGGTAGTTGCGGCAGAGACGGTATCCTGACTTCAGATGGCCGATGACAGGTTCGATGCGAGCGCGGCGACGGATGAGGCGGCGTAGTCGTCGCCAGGTTGGCGTTCCTTTGGTTGCACGTTTCAAATCAGCGGGCGTGACGACTTCGATACCTTCGGCAGCGAGTTGGGCGTTGCCGATCGTGTCACGATAGCCTTGGTCGCCGATGATGGTGGCCGGTCTGGTACCGGTGAGGCGTTCGATCTGCTCGCTGATTTCGGCGGTGGCGTGGGCATCGTAGACATTCTTGGCATGGTTCATGGCTGCGACGATGACGCCGCTGCGGTGATCGATGGCCAGGGTAACTTTGGTGCCGATATGGCTCCTCGCTGGCGTCATGCCTGATCATTCCCACTGTGTTTCCGGAAGAGCCGAATTTCAAGGGGGCTGTTCATGGAGGTGTCATCCCAACACACCCGAACTAGGGAAATTGCCGTGTTAGGGTGTGATCCAACCCACCCTAACACGGTCTAGGAGGGGTGTTAGGGTGGGTTGCAACACCCATATGCACTGATAAGGAAGGTTCCAACACACCCGAAACCATGTTGGGCTTCTCTATTCTCATGTTTAAACATATTGCAATAATCATTATTCTTATTGCAATAAATGGATGTTCGCGTCCAAAGGTGGCAAATGAAACAGAATATTCATTGTATTGGAATAAGAATCAAATCGGCAATGCCTTTAAACTTGATGGCACTATAAAATCATTTTATTTTCATATGCCAGTTAAATATAAATGGACAGATTATCGAGACGATGAACCCGAAACAAATATTGGCGATAATGTAAAAATTGATATATGGTTAGCAGGGAAAGATATTGATGCTGACATCATTGGTTTTTCTGTCTTGCAGGAATCGAAAAATAGAATTCTTATGAATGCGGTTTCAGTTTATAAAAAAGGTCGCAAGGAAAAAATTGAAATTATTAAAAATTTCTATATACAAAAACGATAAGCCCAACAAGGCGATGCACCGGAGAACAGTGCAATTAAAAACCCTACGCCGTGCTCAGTCGCTTCGCTCCTTCCGCCGCGGCTAGGGGTTTTTAATAGCACTGGCCCCGGTGATCTTTAACGTTAGGCGCTAATCAGTGAAATGCGTATATTGTGAGAATGAAGCGGACAGTAATGATCACATCCCCCCTAAATCCATGTTTCCGTCTGGAAGTAATGATTTATTTACAGTTCCATCTTGTATTGTTTGCAATGGGAAATGGGGTCTTGATGATGAATATGTGAGAAATATTTTTGCAATGGGTGAACACATTGAAGGCGACGTTAGGCTTAATGGCATAATAAATAAATCAATTCGATCGTTGTTGCGTCCTGAAGCTAAAAAATTGCACGATATGATAATTGACACTGTTTTTGTTGAGCCAAGATATGATGGTGTTGATAAAATTGGATTTACGGTTGACGCGGATCGAATTATTAATTGGTCAAAAAGAATCATGGTTGGAATTTATTACATAGAAAACAGCATAAAAATTGAAATGGATAAAACTATGTCGTTTATGTTAAACACCATTTTTAACATGAATGAATTGAGCGAATTAGTCAATGCGGTTGGTGGTTACATGAATGGAAATGCGCCAAGAATATCGGGGAATGGCATATTTAAATTTTGGACATATGCCGAAAAAGACAATTACGCAATAATATTTAGTTTATACGATAAGTATATATTCTGTGGCATGATGTGCGCGCCTAACCAGATAATCGCGCCCGATAGCAAACCCAATGTTCCCAATCAATAGTTCTCCGTCTCCACAAGATGCTCTTGGGAGCAGAGCCCTCGCCGAAGGCCGCGTGTCGTGCGGCCTGGGCGATCAAGGGGCGAGGCCCCGCGCCAGCGGCGCGTAGCGACCTTGACGCGGAGGACGACGCGCACGATCGCGTGGGGCGAGGAAGCGGGCATCATGCGAAATGATGCTCCCGGTTCGTCGCCCAGGCTGGCGATGCGCGTCGCCCGGACGGGTCAAGGTGGCCGGCCGGAAGAGTCCGACGTGGGACGGGCGGCGTTCGGTTTCAGATCATGGCTGCGCTGACTCGGGCCTCATGCGGATGCAGCACGCTGACGGCACCAACCAGATAAAGGGCGTATCATTCCGCAGGAATGCCGCCGGAGGCGATCGTGTTCCGAGCCGGTCCCAGGCAGTGGAAAGCTGGAGGAAGGATCCTCGGTTCTCGTGGGGATCACGGCTGGGGCAGGAGCGTTTGATCTGAAAGAGGAAGGCGCCCGTCCGGTCCCAATCAGTCGTGCGGGGACTCGGAGGTCCGGTTAGGCTTCGGGGCTGACGGACGGGCGTACATCAGGTGGGAGCGGTCAGGCGGGCGAGCGGCTCCTCATAGGGTTTGTTGGTCATGAGCACGGCGAAGATGATGCGTGCCAAACGATGGGCGACGGCATTGGTGGCTTTCATGCGCGCGCCAACGCCGGTATTGCGGGCGATGAGGCGTTCGCGCCAACGCTTCCAGGCATCGTGATGGGAGCACGCCAAAACAGCGGCCTGATGCAGCGAGCGCTTCAGGTGCGGATTGCCGGCTTTGTTGGCCCGGCCATGGCGGATCGATTTCCCCGACTGGGCGATGCCCGGCGCGACGCGGCAGTACGAACAGAATCCCTGGCTGGAGCGAAAGCGCCGGATGTCGCCAATCTCGGTGCCGATGACCAGGGCCAGGATCTTCCCGATGCCGGGAATCGAGCGCAGCAACCGATGTTCGGGCTGGTCTTCGGTGACCGTCAGCAATTCATCCTCGATGGATTTCCGGATCGCCGTCAGCGACTCCAATTCCGCGATCAAAGCGCCGGCCTGGAACTGCACCAGCGGATCACGAAAGAACTTTGGCAGATCGGTCAAATCCAACTCTTTCGCATCATCCAGATCGTGATCGACGCGTACTGCGCAACTATTCGTCACCGCTCTTTTCATCCGAATCCTCGGGCCGCTTGATGCTCGACAGCCCTCTCTGGGAAGGAAAATCCATCGCCATGACGCCGCCTGATCAGTCGAGATTGTCTCGGCACCAACCTAGTCGGTGGGTGTTTCTGCGTGATTTCTGTCTGTGGGCGAAACGCCGTCGGCCACCGGACGGTGCGTCGGTGGCGGGCGAGAAGCGGGACGATGGTTCTGTTTCAGGCGGCGCGGTCGTAGTGCCGGATGACACCGCCGCAGCGGGTGGTGCAGCGCAGATTCCGGGCCTTGAAGGGCGTCGCGAATTGTTGCGCAGGTGCGCGGATATCGGTATTCAGCGGTCGATTGCCGACTCCCTGATGAGGCCGCTCACCATTATAGTGGTCCCGGGTGTACTCGTGCAGGATCCGGCACAGGCTGTTGTAGCTGAGGAAGTGACAGCGTCGCACACATTCCCGTTTGACGGTGCGCACCCAGCGCTCGGCAAAGGCGTTGAGATTGGACTGCGCAGTCTATATTGCTCGAAATTGGAACCACCTCGCAAATGGCAGTGGGCGCCATCAACAAAGACAGGAAGATGGCGATAGCATTCGGAAGCTTCACGACTTATCCTCTATCGCCCATTTGATTCCTTGGCCCGAAGACAATCTTTTATGATTGAGCCGTGCGCCAAAATAGGAATAACTGCATTCTTTGCATCAATGCCCTCCAGAGGCAATCGATTGCATGTGCATATTTTTTTCATCCCGTTTATTTTAACAATGAATCCTTCGGACCTTGGACCGGTCTCATCACCCAAGACAAAATATGAAATGCCTCCTAGGTCATACAAGAAATAGACAATGTCTTCCCTCGCCGCGACGGCGCGGCTATCCCAATTAAAAACAGCGACCGACTTGTCCTTCTCGTCCTCAAAATGGTAGAAATATGACTGAGCCAACACGCCATCCTTCCCATTTACCGCTTGGTAGGCCAACTTCAGGAAGTCTGCCGTTTCGCTCACTCCTCCTGTATATTTTGATAGGCGAATTTTTTCGCGGGCGAATAGCTTGTTATTGATAAACAAACGAACTGACTCGCTTGTTACGGATGGATCCTTTATCTCCTCCATTTTTGCATCCTCTCGAACGAAGAACCCTGTATAATCGGGCGCTGGCAGCGAGAATCCATCCCCTTTGTTCGGAACTTTATTCACTGACATCCCGAGCAACGTATTCGGAATGGAGTTAATTGCCTCCCTGGGATCGACTCCCCACACTTCGGATTTATCCTGAAGCACCTTGTCGGAAAACGCCCTCGCTTTACCCTCTTGCGAGGAGATCGTATAGATCACAAATGCGCTTTTTCCCGCAGGAACGATGCCCTTTAGCGCAATTTTTACGCCCGCCTTTTTCCGGGCTTGTGAAATTTTCTCCAGTTTTCCATTCGCGAGCTTCGCCTTGATGCGATCTCTGCTTGGCTCAACGCACGCATTCACAACACCATCTAAATCGCCTTTATCCATTGCGCTGTGATATTTCGACCAAGCTACCTCTGGACTGTTGTCCGTCGACAGTGCGGCCGTTTGGTAGTCTGGATACCGCGCCCCCGGCTTCCATGTAAAGGCTACGACAAATGATGCGTCGTCTGCATTCGGAAACGGGACGAACACGACTGACGCATCTTCCCCTCTTGCTGGAACAAAAAGACAAAGAGCCAGCGCAATGGCGAAAGTAAAAAAATTCACAGGCATCTCCTTACTGTTTATCAACCTACTGTGATCTTCCCCCGGTTTGGTTACCTCGGGGTTTAGCGAATCTGCAAAAGGGTCGCGGCTGCGAGTCCGGTCGTCAAGATGATGGGGTGCCGGTCGGAGGGAGGAACCCAGGTGGTGCTGGGGCTGAACGCAACGCCATTGGCTCACGACCTGTCCCCGGAGCTTCGCCCTTCCGCCCGGAGCCGTCAGCCTAGGGTGCCGACGTGGACGCTGCCAAGACGACCTCCCTGTTGATCCCCGCTGCGGGCCCGTTTGCGCCGCTGCGCGATGCCACGCAACGCATGCCCGAACACATCGGCGGCTACCGCGTCCTGGGCCTCCTGGGGCGGGGCGGCATGGGCGTGGTCTATCGCGCCGTGGCGGAGGAGCCCGGCCCGGTGCCGGTCGGCCAGGAGATCGCCATCAAGGTGCTGCGCGATGCGAACCCGCAGGCGCGGGCACGGTTCGCACGCGAAGCGGCGTATCTGGAAAAGCTGCGCCATCCCAACATCGTGCGGGTGTATGAAGCCGGCGAGATGGACGGGCAGCCGTTCATCGTCATGCAACTGGCCGAGGGCCGTCATGGGGACCGGCTGGTCCAGCGCGTCGATGGCGTGCCCCGGGGTCTGGACCAGCGCCAGGCGGCGGAGATCGCGGTGCAGGCGCTCGACGCCCTGGCCAGCGCCCATCGCCAGGGCCTGCTGCACCGGGATGTGAAACCGGGCAACATCATCCTCGGCACCGATGGCGTGGTGCGGCTGGTCGATTTCGGTCTGGCGCAACTCATGGTGCTGGACGAGGGGCTGACCGCATCGGGCGCGGTGGTGGGCACGCCCGCTTACATGAGCCCGGAACAGGCGGGCGGGGAACGCGAGCGGGTGGGGCCACGTTCGGATCTCTACAGCCTGGGGGCCAGCCTGTACGAGTTGCTCACCGGCCGGCCTCCGTTCATCGCCGACAATCCCATGGCGGTGCTGGCCCAGGTGGTGAACGATGCGCCCGAACCTCCGCGCCGGTTGCGGGCGGACCTCGATCCGGCGTTGGAGACGGTGGTGCTGCGGGCGATGGTGCGCGATCCGCGCAAACGCTACGCCTCGGCCGAGGCCATGGCGGACGACCTGCGCCGTTGGCTGCGGGGGGAGCGCATCCGCGCCCGCCGGCCCGGCCTGTTCCACGATGCCGCCGCCCTGTTCGGACGCGGCCCCCGTTCCGCCGCCCTGCTCGGCCTGATGTTCTTCCTGACCGCCTCGGTGCTCGTCCTGGCCTTCGACACCGCCCTGACCCCGCCAGCGGCCGCAAACGCGCCGGCCCGCACGGAAACGGCGACCGCGCCGACGCCGGAACCGTCGGCGGACTCCGTCGCCGTCTGGACCCCCGCCTGGTCCTATGACGGCATCGTGCCGGTGCCGACGACGGCTCCGACCTCCCTCGATCCGCAGATCGCCTTCAAGCCCTTTCCCGGCGATACCGCGCATCTGCGCTATGCCGACCTGCCGACCGTGAACGGGCCGGTGCGTCTGGCCGCCGAGATCGCATTCGGCAGCGGGGACGGCCAGGTCGGGCTGCTCGTCTGCGATCCGGACGTGGGGGCCGGCTACCACCTGCGCCTCATCGCCCGCGGCAAGGAGGTGACCCTCAGCCTGTTGCGGGCCCGCAAGCCGATGATGACCCGCACGCTGCCCCGGCCGGCGGCCGGCGAGTGGACGCCCTGTGAACTGCTGCGCAACGGCGGCACCGTCACCGTGTCGTGGGGGCTTGATACCACCCTGGTGTTCCACGACCTCCAGCCCATCGCCGATCTGGACGGCAACGCCACCTCGATCGCCTGCGCCGGATCGGGCGCGCTCCAGACCATCCGCCTGGAGCGCCAACGCGGCCTGCTGGTGGACACCTCCATCGCCCAGGGCGACGCCCTGCGCGTCGCGGGACGTCACGCCCGCGCCAAGAACGCCTACGAGACGTACCTCAGCGACCACGCCGAATCCCCGCTCCGCAGCGAGATCGAACTGCGCCTCGCCATCTGCGATCGCGAACTGGGCAATCACGAACAGGCGCTCGCCCGCTGCATCGCCCTCGCCAGCGCCAACCGGGACAATCCGGATTTCGTGCGCATGGCCACCTTCCAGGCCTTCCTCTGCACCTTGCGTCTGCGCCGCTACCAGGATGCGGGCGAATACCTCACCTCGCTGCTGCGGGATCAGGAAGCCCAACTGCTGTCCGAACCGGCCCCGATCTCCGATCCGCAATCGTATCAGCAGGCGCTCGCCACCGGCCTGACGGAACGCTGCGCGGCCATCACCGCCCTGGCGCCCGGGGACCGCATCCGCGAACTCGCGGACGACCTGCAACGCCAAGGTGAACGCACCGCCGCCGATCTGCCCGGCCACGCCATCGACTGCTTCGCCAACAGCGAACTGCTCGCCACCCAGCTCAATCTGCCGACCTCGGTGCGACGGGCGCGCAACTGGCGCGGCGACGTGCTGCGCGCCCTGGAACGGCACGATGAAGCGATCACCTGCTATGAGGCGATCCTTCAGGCTCCGGGGGAATCGTCCAAGGAGCTCGGCTGGGCCACCATCAAGCTCGCCCAGACCTGGGCCCTGATGAACTCGCGGCACGAGGCGGAACGCCTGCTGCGCGGCCTCCTCGCCAAGCCCGGTCTCGAAGGCGACGTCGCCCAGATCTGCCGGCTGTGGCTGGGCGACATCCTGGCGCAACGGGGGGACACCGCCGAGGCCCTCGCGGTCTGGCGCACCTCCAGCGACGCCCAGAGCACACCGGGGCGCATCATGCGTGCCCTGGTCGAGGGATCCGCCCTGCCCACCCCCGCCGAGATCCCCTCCTGGGACAACGACCTGCTGTATTTCCGCGCCCTTCAGGCGGCGATGGCCACCCCTCCGGCGCCGGCGGACACCCTGCGGCCGATCCTGGTCGAGGCCCTCGCCCGGCGACCCGCCTGGGAATGGCCCGCGCCACTCATCAAGACCTGGCTGAAGACGCTTGATCCGACACCGGCGACCCCGGCCCCGGCGGCACCGGCGAACGAACGGCCGGACGACGAACCGCACCCGGAACCCTGAAAGCAGGGACCGATACCGCCATCAGTTCGAGTTCGCCCCGCTGGGCACGCTGATCGACGTGAGGTTGGCGTACGGGATCTTGTCGCCGTTCTTCATGGTCAGACGCAAGGTGCCGTCCGTATTCCAATCCACGCCCATGACGATGCTGGTGGTGTTGGTCGAGGAGGACGCGTCCTTGAGGTAGCTGACCTGCCGCCCCAGCAACTGGTTGGCGGCGGTGGTCAGGCTGCCGGGATCGTTCTCGGCGGTGATCTGCTTCACGTTGTCGATGGGGTAGTCGAAATCCCCCACCTTCACATAAACCGCCTCGCCCACCACACGGAAGGACGAGATGTTGCCCGTCTTGTTGCCATAGCCGACGTCCGGAACCAAGCCCTGGTTGATCTGGGCCTCCTTCGCCGAATCGGTGAGCGCCTGCTGCTGCACCGTCACCGGCTTGCCCATCAGGTTCTGAGCCCAGTTCACATCGGAGCGGAACTTGGTGTACTGGGTGTTCGCCAGCTCCTGGAGCTTCTGCATGTTCTCCACGATCTTGCCCGTGTCCTGGGGGGACATCGGATCCTGATGGCTCAGTTCGCTGAGCATCACCTTCAGGAAATCGGCGGTGCGGAACGACGAGAGGGATGATGAATCCGTCGACGCGGAGGCCGCCGCCGAACTGCTGGTAACGCTGGAAACGGTCATGGCCGGACCTCCAACCCGCTGAACGCAAGGGCCGTGCCAGGAGACCCCCCCTTGCCCTGGCGGTGGGAGACCGACGGCCCCAGGAGGTCGGGCGGACTCCACACGGACCAGCACGGACGGTGTCAACCCGGCCAGCTTGGTCTTGAGTCCGTGCCGATCAGGCTTCACATGCTTTCCAATGATCATCGGTCTGATCAGCGACATCCACGGCAATCTCGCCGCGCTCTCCGCCGTCCTCGCCGACATGGAGAAACGCGGTGCCGTCAAAGTGCTGTGCCTGGGTGACGTGGTCGGCTACGGCCCCTTCCCCGGCGAATGCCTGGATCTCGTGCGCCGCTGCGGCGCCGTGCTGATGGGCAACCACGAGGAAGCCCTGCTGCATGGGGCCGAAAGCTTCAATCCGCGCGCCAAACGCGCCATCGACTGGACGCGCGAGCACCTCCAGACCAGCGGCGACGAACAGACCCGGCGCCATCGCTGGCAGATCCTGGAGAACCTGCAACTCCATGCCCAGGACGGGGACATCCTCTTCGCCCATGCCTCGCCGCGGCAACCGACACGCGAATACGTCATGCCGCGTGATGTGAGCAACCGCGCAAAGATGGATGAGATCTTCAGCCTGATCCCGCACATCTGTTTCGTCGGCCACACCCACCTGCCCGGCGTCTTCCTCGAAGACCTGACCTTCAGCACGCCCGGTCAGCTCTGGGGGGGCAGCTATTTCATCGAACCGGACGAAAAAGCCCTGGTCAACATCGGCTCGGTCGGCCAACCCCGCGACGGGGACAACCGCGCCTGCTACTGCCTGCTCGACACCGATCCCGAGGCCCCCCGCGCCACCTACGTCCGCGTACCCTATGACGTCGAGGCCACGGCCCGCGCCATTGAAGCCAACCCGGAACTCGACAACTACTTGGCCGAACGCCTGCGCCTCGGGCGCTGAGCCTCCCGCCCGCCCGGGCATGCCCGGCCCGCCTTCCCGACGCCAGCAAATCCAGAATCCCGGGGCACTTGCATCACCGGTTGTCCGCCACGTCTGAGTCACTAGCGTGGCAGATGATGGCTCTCCCGCCCCCTCCGTCCCCTCCGTCCCGTCGCGGCACCGCCTCTGGCGCGGATGCCGATGATCTGCGTTGGCAGGCGTACACCCGCAGCGGCAAATGGGTGTGCCCTTATTGCCTCGCCCTGGTGGTCAAACGTGGCGCCAAGCCCTTGCAGGATGCCATCCAGTCGCATCTGGCGGGCTGCCGTTCGTGCAATGGCGGCAAAGGCGCCGTGCAGGAGGAGAAATACATCCGCCGGCGTCAGCAATTCGAGGACCTGGTCCACGACCTCGACCACGACCCCGACTGGAAGATCATCGACTGCACCGGCACGTGGTACTGCCCGGCCTGCACCGAGCGCGTCCCGCAGGTGCGGATGCCCGCCGGCGCACCCATCACCAGCTTCATCCAGCAGGCGGTGGCCAAACACCTTGCGGCCTGCCCCAAATGGCAACGCGGCGGCCAGCCGAGCGACGCCTATGTCAGCCGCGCCCGTTCCCGCGCCGCGTTCATGCCGCAGTTGCTGACCTTCATACGCGAGCGCCTGTCCCAGCCGCTCTGGCGCTTCGTGGACCCCATGGGTCTGTGGCTGTGCCCGTACTGCCTGGAGCGCGTCGCGGTGCCACGCATGGCGACCGCCGGCGCCGACTGGTCCGGTGCGGCCGAGACCATCGCCCAGCACCTGATCTGCCGCTGCCGGCCGTTCGCCTCCGATCCGCGCAGCCTGCGCAGCGAAGCCGAACTGACCCGCGCCAGCGCGGTCGCCACCTCCATCAGCCACACGCCCAGCGGCGGCTCCCCCCTGCTCGCCCGCCGCGTCGGATCCAACCCGCACATCACCCCGGTCGCGCCGAGCACGCCGCCCGACCCCACCCCCGTCAACCTGTCCTCGGTCACCCCGGTCGCCGCTCCGGTGGCCAATGTCGCGGTCGCGGTCGAGGCCGAGGCCCCCGTCGCCCTGCCGGCCAGCGAACCCTTCCAGGCCCCGGGCTGGATGCGCGACAGCGGGGTCTTCACCTCTCCTGTCAGCCAGCCCCCCGCTGTCGACAGCAGTTCCCAGACGACGGTGAATGTACCGTTGAACGACGGGCCCCTGGTTCCCGCCACGCCTCCGGAACCGGAAGCGGTCGATCCGCCGCCGGCCACCGCATCGAGCCACACGACCGCCCCGATGCCGGCCGTGCGCGCCGAGGAACCCGCGCCACCCGCATCAGGCACCGATCGCCTGACCTGGATGGACAAGGTCGAAGCGGCCGCCCCGGCCACTCCCGCCCCGGCCGTGCGTGAACGCACCGACGTGCTGCGCGCCATCGGCGTCCAGCAGCGCATGCTCCAGCAGCCGCCGGACCTGCCGGGCTACGGTTTCGCTGCATCTTTCGAACCCTGTTCGGACATCAGCGGCGATTTCTACGACTTCATCTCCCTGCCGGACGGCAAGCTGGGCATCGCCCTGGGCGACGTCAGCGGCCACGGCGTGCAGGCCGGGCTGATCATGAGCATGGCCAAGAAGACGCTGGAGATCTACGCCACCGTCAGCGATGGCCCCGCCGACGCCCTGTCGCGCACCAACGAGTCCCTGCACCGGGAGCTCGGCGGCACCAATTTCGTGTCCATGGTCTATGCCGTGCTCGACCCCAACTACCGCACCCTGACCTGGGCCCGCGCCGGCCACAATCCGCCGCTGCATCTGGGAGCCGACGGCACGCTGCGCGAGATCCGCCCCGCCGGCATGGTGGTGGGCATGAAGAGCGGCCCGATGTTCAAACGTCTGCTGCGCGAAGAGGTCGTCCCTCTCCGCTCCGGCGACACCTTCCTGATCTTCACCGACGGCATCACCGAGGCGATGAACGCCCAGGGCGAGGAGTTCGGCAGCGAACGCCTGCACGAGGTGGTGCAGCGCTACGCGGGCGAAGGTCCGCAGGTGCTGGTGGACCGCATCGTGGACCTCGTCCGTCAGTTCCGCGGCGCGCAGCCCTTGGGTGACGACGCCACCCTGGTCGCGTTGCGCATCGAATGATGTTCATGATCCGTCCTTGGAGTCCCGTCCCGTGAAATTGAGCATGGCAGCCTTGACCCATCGCGGACGGGTCCGCAGCGACAATGAAGACGCGTTGTATTTCGATCCGCGCCACCGCACCATGATCGTGTGCGACGGCATGGGCGGACATGCCGGCGGCCACATCGCCTCGGAACTCGCGGTGCGCGTGACCGCCGATGCCCTGCGCCGCATCTCCCCCAACGACTGGGCCAACGAGGACGGCCTGATCGAAGCGGTGAAGGACGCGCTGTTCAGCGCCAACGACCACATCCTCAACCGCGCCCACGCCGACGCCGAGATCGCGGACATGGGCACCACCATCACCCTGTGCGCATTCACCAAGGAGCGGGTCATCACCTGCAACGTGGGCGACAGCCGCATCTACCGCATCGCCGATGGCGCCATCGCCCAGATCAGCGAGGACCACAGCCTGGTGGCGGAACGCATCCGCGCCGGCCTGATGGAACCGGACAGCGCCGAAGCCAGCCTGCTCGGCAACATCATCACCCGCGCTCTGGGCATGGAGCACGTCACCATCGACATCACGGTCGAGGATCTGCTGCCCGGCGACATCTATCTGCAGTGCACCGACGGCCTGTGCGACATGGTCACGGACGAAGAGATGCTCGACCTCGTCACCGGGGCCGCCAGCCTGGAGCAGGCCTGCATGGCGCTGGTCGATCTCGCCAACCAGCGTGGCGGCGTCGACAACATCACCATCGGCCTGACCCGCGCCGATGGCTGAGCCAGTCCCCGGATCGGACGCCACGCCGGCAACCGACGGGGACACCGGCCACGTCATGAACGAGGCGAAGGCCGAGCGCATCCTGCTCGCCCTCGCCGACGACCATCCCTATCCCTCCATGGTCATCGACCGCATCCTGCTGCTGGTCGGCACGCACGCCGGCCCCCAGGCGGTCAATCGCCTCATCGACCGCTGCCGCCTCACCGCGCGCTTCGGCATCCGCAAGGTGTGGCCGGATTAAGCGCCCTGGGCGTACCGTCGCACCACGCTGCGACCCAGACTGAAACCTGCGACCGCCATCACGGTGGCCGCCAGGGCCGCGAAGCCGCCCCCGGCGATGGCTTCGCCCAGCACGACGATCAGACCCAACGGCACCAGGCCGATGACCGCCACCGGCAGCCAACCGGCGAACATCACCGCCCACCATCCCAGGCCCAGTTCCAGACGCGCCGGGGACCAGGCCCCGGCCACCACGCCGGCCAGGGCCGCGACCAGCGCACCGGCGCCGGCCGTCACCGGCATGATCCCGCCCGACGCCACCAGCACCGCGGCACCGGCCGGCGGCAGCACCAGGAGCGTCACCGCCAGCAGCGCCGGGCCGACCCGGCGCTCGATCGCTGACGCCAACGGCACCGCCAGCACCGCCAGCACCAGCGTCCACACCAAGGGACCCGATCCCACCCAGGTCCAGAACTGCCACGGTTCCAGCAAGCCCGGATCCCGATGCAGCGGCAGGACGGCATCGACCGCCAGGATGCCCTCGACCCAGGCGGCGAGACGCGGATGGGCTTCCAGATCCACCGTCGCCGCCAGACGCGGCAGGATCGCCAGCAACGCCAGACCCACGCCCAGGAACGGCGACAACCACGCCCGGCGGGAACCGGCAGGCGCGGAACAGCGCACCTCGCCCGGCCAGGGGCAGATCATGCGCCCGCGCCCCGACCGCCGAATTCAGGACGATCCAGCCACGGCCTGAGCGGCGCGACGAATGGCAGGAGCGCCGCGTGCAATGCCGGCGTCGCCGCTGCGACGATGGAGCGCTGAGTCAGCAGACCGTCAACGGCGCCACGGTAATCCGTGACCATGCCGCCCGCACAGCGCACCATGACCATGCCGGCGGCGATGTCCCAGGGATGGATGCCGAGTTCGTAGTAGGCGTCCATGCGCCCGGCCGCGACCCAGGCGAGATCAATGCAGGCGGCGCCGGTACGGCGGTGATCATCGCAGGCGCGCTGCACGGCGCAGAACACCGGCTCGGCATCGGCCAGCGCCGGCGGGGTGCGATAGGGCAGCGAACTGGCGATGATGGCGCGATCGATGCGCGTGCAGCCCGAACTGCGCGTGACCACGCCGTTGATGGTGAAGTCGCCACCGCGCTGAGCGGTGAAGGTCTCGGCGCGCATCGGCTCGCGGATCGCCCCCACCGCCGCGCCCTGTTCATCGCAGAATCCCACCGACACCGCGAACAGCGGGATGCCGCGCACGAAATTGGTGGTGCCATCCACCGGATCGATGATCCAGGTCGGGCCGGTGGCGGCCCCGCTGGCGCCGCCCTCCTCGCCCAGGATGCGGTGATGGGGGAAGCGCGCGGCGATGCGCGAGGTCAACTCGACCTCGACCATCTTGTCCACCTGGCTGACATAATCCCGGGCGGCCTTGACCTCGACCGTGCGCAGGTCGATGGCGCCGAAACGTTCGCGGGCGATGGCCCCGCCCCGTTCCGCGAGTTCCTGGGCGAAAAGACGTATCTCGTTCATGGCGGGGATGGTCGGGCGGGCGGGCGGGGGTCAATGCGGCGTGTCCCGCCGGAAACCGCCGATCGGCCACGCCCTCGCCCCTGGCCGCCCCGGCCCGGCGGCGGGTTGTGCCCCGACTCCGGCCACTACACCGCACCGCCATGAAACTCACCGTCGTCCAGCACGGCCGCATCCGCGATCCGCACGTCTGCGCCCTGCGCGACGAATACCTCAAGCGCTTCTCGCGTTTCGGCACGCTCACCCTGGTCGAACGCGAACCGAAGGGCGACACGCCGCTGTGGCCCGCCTCGGCCCGCTGGAAGGTGGTCCTCGACGAGCGGGGCCAGCAGTTCACCAGCGAAGCCTTCGCCGCCAAGGTGCAGAACTGGACCATGCACCATGGCGAGGTCGCCTTCCTCATCGGCGAGGCGTACGGCCACCACGCCCCCAGCGCGGCCCTGGCCGACGCCAGGCTCGCCCTCGGCCCGATGGTCCTGCCGCACCAGCTCGCCCATCTCATCCTGATCGAGCAACTCTACCGCGCCGCCACCATCCTGGCGGGGACCGGTTATCACCACGGGTGAAAAACCCCGGGCGGGACCGGCGGATCGCGTCCCATTCTCCCCTGAACATCCCGCCCCCCTGCCTTGAAACACCCTGTCCGGGGCCGAACCGCGACACTGGCAATCCCACTCCAGACCGCACCATCCGCGCTCCCTCCATATCCCGAAGGATCCCCCCATGGCCGCCCTCACCGTCCGCCCCGCTTCCGAATGCCGCTGGGATGCCGTCGCACTTGGCGAAATCATGCTGCGCCTCGATCCGGGCGACGGCCGCGTCCACACCACCCGCCAGTTCGCGGCCTGGGAGGGCGGCGGTGAATACAACGTGGTGCGCGGTCTGCGCCGTTGTTTCGGCCTGCGTTCCACCGTCGCCAGCGCGTTCGTCGACAACAACGTCGGCCGTCTGGTCGAGGACCTCATCCTCCAGGGCGGCGTGGACACCAGCTTCCTGAAGTGGGTGCCCTTCGACGGCGTCGGCCGCGCCGCCCGCAACGGCCTGAACTTCGTCGAGCGCGGTTTCGGCGTGCGCGGTGCCGTGTCGGTCAGCGACCGCGGCCACACCGCCATCAGCCAGGTCAAGCCCGGCGATTTCGACTGGAACAAGCTGTTCAAGGAACAGGGCGTGCGCTGGTTCCACTGCGGCGGCATCTTCGCCGCGCTGGGCGAGCACACCCCCGAGGTCGCGATCGAGGCGATGCAGGCGGCCCGCGCCAACGGCACCGTGGTCAGCTACGACCTCAACTACCGCGCCAGCCTGTGGAAGGCGGTCGGCGGCTCGAAGCGCGCCATCGAAGTGAACCGCCGCATCGCCCAATACGTCGATGTGATGATCGGCAACGAGGAGGACTTCACCGCCTCGCTCGGTTTCGAGGTCAAGGGCATGAGCCATGACTGCCGCGGTTTGGACATCGGCAACTTCAAGGCGATGATCCTCGAAGCCACCAAGCAGTTCCCCAACTTCAAGGTCGCCGCCACCACCCTGCGCGAAGTCCATTCCGCCTCCGACAACGACTGGGGCGCGATCCTCTGGCACGATGGCGAGTTCCATCAGGCCACCACCCGCTCGCATCTCGCCATCTTCGACCGCGTCGGCGGCGGCGATTCGTTCGCCTCGGGCCTGGCCTATGGCTTCCTGGCCGGTCTCGGAGCGGCCCAGGCCATCGAGTACGGCGCGGCCCACGGCGCGCTCGCCATGACCACCCCCGGCGACACCTCGATGGCCTCCCTGGCCGAGGTGAAGGCCCTGGTGGGCGGCGGCTCAGCGCGCGTCCAGCGCTGAGCCGGACGATCCGGCAACCGTTCGACGTCTCCTGACGGTCTCAACAAAAGCGCCATGTGGATCTCCACATGGCGCTTTTGTTTGTACTCCTTCAGCGATCTGCCGTCGAACGATCAGACGATCGGCGTCACGCCCTTCTTGACGATGATGTTGCCGTACTTCGCCAGCTCGCCGGTCATGACCACGGCAAAGGCCTGCTTCGCCCGCTCATAGAAGGCGAAGCGTTCGACCCGCTCGACGTTCCATTTCTGCGCCGACAGCAGGTTGGCCGCCGGGATGCCGGGGCGCTTCCAGGCGCGTTCCGCCGCCGCGCGGTAATCGGCTTCGACCGTGGGGTCCAGGCTGTCGCCCGGCACCGCCGCCATCATCGCCAGCGGGGCCGCGACGTACTGGTCGAGGATCACCAGCGGCAGGATGCCTTCGAGCAGGGTCGGGATGCGGATGCCATCGGCCCGCAGCACGCGATCATTGAAGGTCTCGCCGGGGAAGTGGGCATCAGCCAGGACGATTTCATCGCCATGGCCCATGCGCATCAGCACAGAGACGAGTTCAGGGGAGAGGACGGGGGAGACGCCGATGAGCATGGGGGATCCTGGGGCTGGGCGCACGCACTGTGCGCCGTGATGCCGGGATGATCCTCGTCCGTGACCGCCCACAATGCCGACCGGACCGCCCCTCCGCCGGGTGTGCATGACGACCCGCCGGCACCACGCGCCGTCAGCCCGGTCTGGCCTCGATGGCGATGCCTTCTGTCGCCAACAGCCGCACCTGCGCCGCCCACATGCGTCTCTGCTTGGCCGG
Organism: Brasenia schreberi; assembly: GCA_036023115.1. NCBI lineage: Eukaryota > Viridiplantae > Streptophyta > Magnoliopsida > Nymphaeales > Cabombaceae > Brasenia > Brasenia schreberi. The sequence continues at coordinate 242,176 of JAYKKT010000007.1, forward strand.
CGTCACGTCGTCGTAGCCGAGAAGATGCAGCAGGCCGTGCAGGATGTAGAGCGTCAATTCCTCGGCGGTCGAGCGCCCCCGGGCGGCCCCCTCCCGCGCCGCCACCTGCACGCCCACCGCCAGGTCGCCCAGCAGGAGACGCCCGCTGGCGGGATCGTCGCTGCCATCGGGGAAGGTCATGACGTCGGTCGGCGTCGGGTCGTCGAAATGCGCGGCGTGCAGCTCCTGCGACTCCGCGTCGTCCACCAGCAGGACGGTGAGGGCGCATTCCCGCCCGGCCTGCGCGGATTCCGCGATGGCCGCCTCCAGGATGCGCTGCAAGCGCGCCCGGTTCAGGCGGACAGGAGTGGCGGACTGGTCGATCAGGGTCAGGCGGAGGCGTGGCACGGCGGCACTGCATCCGCCGGACGCATGGGCGCAAGCCTGCGGTGCATGACTCCGCCTTGGCCGCGCCCCCGGCTTGCCCGCGCCCGGGGCGACGATGGGATGCCGTCATGCCGCGCACCGGAACCTGGGGCTACCGCAGCTATCGGGAACACCTCGCCGACCGTTTCGGCGTGGCGCGCATCCGCAAACTCTGTCTGCACGCGGGCTTCACCTGCCCCAACCGCGACGGCACGGCGGGCACGGGCGGCTGCACCTATTGCGACAACGCCGGTTTCGCCCCGGCCCTCGACCGCGCCGCCGATCTGCGTCGGCAATGGGACGCGGGACGCGCCTTCCTGCGCCACCGCCACCGCCGGGTCGACGGCTTCATCGCCTATTTCCAGTCGTTCTCGAACACCTATGCCCCGGTGGCGCAGTTGCGGGCACTCTATGACGGCGTGCCCGCCGATTATCCGGAATGCGTCGGCCTGTCGCTCGGCACCCGCCCCGACTGCCTGCCGGACGACGTGCTCGACTACCTGGCGGAACTGGCCCGACGCACCTTCCTGACCGTCGAGCTCGGCCTGCAAAGCGACCGCGACGGCGTGCTCGCGCGCCTGAATCGCGGCCACGATCTCGCCTGTTTCGAGGACGCCGTGCAACGTGCCGCCGGACGCGGTTTCGAACTGTGCGCCCACGTCATCCTCGGCCTGCCGGGCGAAGGCGACGACGCGCCGGAACGCCTGGGCGCGCGTCTCGCCGCCCTGCCGGTGCAGTCGGTGAAGGTCCACAACCTGCACGTCATGCGCGGCACCGCCCTGGCCCACCAGCACGGCAAGGGCCTCGTCCCCCTGCCGGAGCGCGACTGGTACCGTGATGCGGTGCGCCGCTTCATCAGCCGCCTGCGCCCCGACCAGGCGGTGCAGCGCCTCATCGCCGACGCCCCCGACCGTCTGCTGGTCGGACCGGACTGGTGCCACGACAAGCAGGGGCTGCTGGCGGAACTCGGCGGCCACCCCGCCACGACGCTGACCTGCGCCGCCGCCGGTTGATCACGCCGCTTGGGCGACGTCCGCCGTCGCCTAGCGTGCGGCCATGCGTCGCTACCAGGTGAAAGAGATCTTCGGCCCGACCCTGCAAGGCGAGGGCCTGCACGCAGGCATGCCCTGCCTGTTCGTGCGCCTGAGCGGCTGCAATGCCTGGGACGGCCGAGCCGAAACCCGGGCCGCATCCGCCTGTCCGTATTGCGACACGGATTTCCGCGGCGGCGAATTGATGAGCGCCGCCGAGATCCTCGCCCGGCTCGACGCCCTGACGCCCGCCCACGCCGCCCACGGCTGCGTGCTCACCGGGGGCGAACCGCTGCTGCAAGCCGACGCCGCCCTGCTCGACGCCCTCGCCGCCCGCTTCCCCTGGGTGGACCTTGAAACCAACGGCACGCGCCCCTGCCCGCCGCGCCGCGACCATGTCTTCATCAGTTGCAGCCCCAAACACCTGCCCGGCCAGCCGGTGATGGTCGAACCCGACTGGTGGAAGGTGCTGATCCCCGACCAGGAACGTTTTCTGGAACGCGCCCTGGCGTCCGGCCGCACCGTGTTCGTCCAACCCACCGCGGGCGACGACGGTGCCGCCGGCGCGGCCTATGCCGCGCATCTGTCCCGCTGCATCGCTCTGTGCCTGCGCCACGGCTGCCGCCTGTCGTTGCAGATGCACAAATACATCGGCGTGGAATGACGACCTGAATCGTGGCGCCGGATGCCCGGCCGGAGCAACGCGAGGTGTCCCGGCGTGATGGCGGGCGGACCCGCGCGGTGAGGCCAGGACACCAAACAGAAGAAGCGTCGCCGGAGGTATCCGACGACGCTTCTGAAAAACGGATTGCTCTGATCTTAGGCGATCAGCGCGGCGATCTCTTCGGCGACGACCTTCGAGAACGGCTTCTCAAGCTGACGGCTGATCCAGCTCTGGACTTCCGGGCTGTAGCCGGTCTCGGGCTTGGAGGCCTTGATCTTGGCGATGATGTTGACATCGCGGCGGGCGCGGGCCTTGAGCTTGCCGGGACGCTTCTGGGCGCGGGTTTCAATCTTGGTGTCGCGCAGATTGTCGAGACGGATTCTGCGATGACGATGCATGCCACGGGCCATGATGAACTCCGATACGGGGGGGCGGGGCAATCTGTGGATGATGCCCGGCTTTGCAAGTGCCGAATTGGCTGGCGGGCAGCCGTGGTCAGCCGTTGTCCAGCAACTGCCGCAACCGGCGCTGGCATTCCCCGGTGGCGAACGGGCGGGCGAACATGCGGCTGCCCAGGTCGGAATCGATGGGGCCCTGGCCGTCCAGGCGCAGGCTGCGGATGGCCTGCACCGCTCCGGCGCTGAAATCCCCCATCTCGGCGGCCATGGCGACCACCTCCAGGTCGTGATGGACGATGCGGTCGAGCAGTCCGGCCTTGAGGGCGTGGTCGGCATCGACCATGTCGCCGGTGAGGAACAGGTCGGCACTGAAGGTTTCCGCCGTGCGGCAGGCCAGCCGGCGCAGGCCGCCCATGCAGGGCACCATCGCCCAGGCCAGGCCGGGCAGCCCGGCGCGGAAGCTGGGCGTGCCGGCGATGACGTCGCACCCCAATGCCAACTCAAGGCCGGCCCCCAGGATGTAGCCGCTGGCGAAGGCCGTGGTCACGGCCGGCCAGCGTTCCAGGGCGGCGACGACCTCATGGCCCAGCCGGCTGTAGCGGGTCGCCTGGGCGGCATCGATGTGGGCCATCTCGGTGATGTCGACCCCGACCGAGAAGAAATCCGGGTCGCCTTCGAGGATGAGCGGCAGCGGTTCCGCCTGCTTGGTGAGAAAGGCGTGCAGGCAGGTCAGCAGGGCGCTGTCCAAGGCATGGTAGTGGTCCGGCCGGGCAAGGCGGACATGGATGCAGGTGCGCGAACGTTCCACCTGGAGGAGCCGTGATGTGACCGTGCTCATGGAATCTCCCGATCGCCAGGTGCGCCTCCTGCTCTGGCTCTCTGCCCAGAATCTACCCTGTAACCGGCGGGTCAGCAAATCGTGAGCGTGGGTTTTTGTGGAAGCCGGACCGGCTGATGCCGGCTTGCCCCTGTGCGGGCTGTTCGCATCCTGCCCGCCTCACCGTCCAGGCCGCCGGAGTCCTCTTGTCCACCTGTCGCACCCTGTCGCGCCTGCTCCTGTCCGTGTCGTTGGCCTGCTCCGTGCCAGTGGCGGCGCCTGCGGCGGATGATGCCAATGCCGGCCCGCCCGACCTGGGCATGGTGAAGAACGTCGTCATCGAAGGCACCAAGCGGGTCCACAAGGATCGCATCCGGTTCATCCTGACCACCCGTCCCGGCAAGAAGCTGGACCGGCAGGCCCTGGCGGACGACGTGCGGGCCATCGAACACATGGGACCGTTCACCCAGACCACCTGCGATCTCAAGCGGGCGGATGATGGCAGCGTGACGGTGGTCTTCTCGGTGGTCGAACTGCCCTACGTCAGCGAGGTGCAGTGGGATGGCCTGGATTACTTCCAGACCAGCGATGCGGAAAAACTGATCCAGTCCAAGGCCGGCAGCGACTGCAACCAGCTCATCCTCGAAAACGACCGTCGGGCGTTGGAGCGCCATTTCGAGGACAAGGGCTATCGCTACGCCCAGGTCAAGGTCCGTCAGCACGACGACGGCGGCGCGGTGAGCATCACCTTCGTCGTCGATCTGGGGCGCGAGATCGAGGTCGGGCGCGTGGTCTACAAGGGCCTGCCCAAGGGCGTGCGCACCAAGCAGCTCGACGAGTCGTTGATGAACGGGCCGGGGCAGCCCTACCACCCGGAACTGATGAGCCTGGATCAGGGGTCGGTCATCCGCACCCTGCAGGAACTCGGCTGGCTCGACGCCAAGCTGATCGCCACCCATTGCGAACAGATGGACTACGTGCGGCCGTTCGAGGAACGCCGTCGCCACGGTCCCGCGCTGGTGCCGGACGGATTCAAGAACGACAGCGTCGTCCTGACCTATGAGATCGAACCGGGCGAGCGCTATTACCTCGGTTCCGTCAGCTATGTCGGCAACACCGTCGCCAGTTCCGCCCAATTGCGCGAGGCTTTCGGCCTGCCCGAAGGCCACCCCTTCAAGCGCAAGGACATCGACGGCGCCGAGGAGAAATCCCGTCGCGTCATCGGCAACCAGGGCTATGCCCGCTGCGAGATCCGCGAGGACCGCCGCCTTGATACCGTCAACCACATCGTGCATCTGACGCTGCATGTGGACGAGGGGCGCAAGTACCGCATCGGCCGGGTCGACATCAGTGGTAACTATGGCACCCAGGACCAGGTGGTGCGTCGTGCCGTGCTGATCAAGCCCGGCGACCTGTGGAACGATGACGCGGTGGACGAAAGCAAACGCCAGGTCCGACGCACCGACTTGTTCAACGACACGCCCGACCGCCCCATCCGCATCGGACCCAAATTCCCCGAGGACCGTCCCGACGAGGCCGACCTGGGCGTGGATCTCAACGAGCGCGAGACCGGCAGCGTGCAGTTCCAGATCGGCTACAGCTCGGCGGTCGGCGTGTTCCTGGAAGGCGGCTACACCGAGCGCAACTTCGACCTGCTCGGCACCATGACCGGCAACAACTGGCGCGGCGCCGGCCAGATCCTGAACCTGGACGCCCAGTGGAGCCAGACCCGCACCAGTGCGCGCATCACCTGGACCAATCCGCATGTGTTGGATGGTCCGTACTACTTCAGCTCCAGCCTGCGCCGCACCGACTCGTCGATCCGCGACTGGCGCGAAGTCCGCCTCAGCCCGTCCGCCACGGTCGGTCGGCGGTTCTTCAACAACGACCTGCTGCTCAGCACCACCTACAGCTATACCGATCTGCGCATCAAAGAGGTCTACAGCGACGCGCCCAACGACGCGCTCGATGCGAATGACAAGTACTTCATGAACGTGATGGGCCTGACCCAGTCCTATGACCGCCTGGACAGCCCCCGGCTGCCTACGCGCGGCTATCACCTGGAGGCCAACGAGAACTTCACCGGCGTGCCCCTGCCCGCGTCCTACAAGTACTGGGAATACGTGCTGGAGGGCAACGGCTTCATCCCGGTGTTCGAGGGCGACCAGGGTGGCACCACCTTCGTCCACCTGGGTTCCACCTGGCGCCAGACCATGCCGCTCGAAGGCGACTACGTCCCCTTCTATCAGCGCTACTACGGCGGCGGTCCCGCGCCTGCGCACCGTGGTTTCGGCTACGCCGAACTCACGCCCAAGGAGATCAACCGCAACGGCCTCAGCGCCCGCACCGGCGGCTACACCGATTTCCTGATGACCCAGGAACTGCACATCCCCATCCAGGACAGCAACGACGGCCTGCGCTTCGTGCTGTTCATGGACGAAGGCAACGTCTGGGCCGCCGGCGCCCCCATCACCTGGGGCTCCATGCGCACCGCCACCGGCTTCGGCATCCGCTTCCCCATCCAGATCCCCGTCGCCCTCGACTTCGCCTGGCTGCTCGATCCCCAGGACGGCGATTCGCGCACCCAGATCCAGTTCACCATGGGTACCTACAACTTCTGACGCCGCGTGGTGGCGGGCGCTTGACGTCAAACGTCATCCGCCCGCCGTGGCGCCGGAGCAGATGGACACACCCGGTCGTCAGTGCCGGAATCAACCGTCGGCGGGCAAGCGCGCGAGAAGGCGTTCCAGGCAGGTACGCACCGCGGCATGGGTGTAGGGGTCGTCGGGATCAGGAGCGCGGCCGTCCGTTTCGAAGTACGGGCGCTCGCCCATCATCCGGCCCCATTCCACGTCGGCGTCACGCACCAGGTCGCGCAGTCGTTCCTCGGTGGCCAGGACGGTACGCAGGTGGGTGGCGAGGGCGGTCGCCGGCCTGGCCTGGATGTCCGGCCGGGCGGCCAGCTCCCGGCGCAGCACGCGGCTCAGCGCTCCGGCGGAGTCGTCGAGGTGTTGGCGCAGGAGGTCGTCGAGGGCGGCCTCGGCCTGGCGGTCGCGGGCGATGGGCGAGGCGCCCTTGATCGCGCCCGGACCGGCCAGCCGGCCGATGGCCTCGGCCAGTGAAAAGGAGCGGCCGGCGCGGATCTCGCGCTCCAGCTGCTCATCCGTCGTGGGTGGGGTCGGGTCGTCGTTCATGGTTCTTGGGGAAGGTCCGGGGCCGGGCGGTGGTGCCATCCTGAGGCCGGGATCGAGCGGGTCAGCCGCTTTCCGGCGGTGGCCGTGCGGGCCAAGCGCGGGTCACGCCGTACCCGGCGATCACCGGGTGCGCGGGTCGAGGGCGGTCAGGGCGAGGTCGGCGAGCAGGTTGAAAAGCACCAGGACGACGGCGTAGACGAGCGCGGCGGCGCTGACCAGGGGCCAGTCCTGGGACAATGCGCCGGTGACGAAATAGGCGCCCAGGCCGGGGATGGCGAAGAGCTGTTCCACCACCATCGCGCCGGTGAGGGCGGCGGCGGCGGCCTGGCCGACATAGGCGAGCACGGGGCCGAGGGCCGGGCGCAGGGCGTGATCGTAAACGACCACGCCATCGGCCGCGCCCTTGGCACGGGCGGTACGGACGAAATCGGCACGCAGTTCTTCGATCATGCTGGTGCGGGTCAGCCGGGCGATGGCGGCGGCCAGGGGCAGGCCCAGCACCAGCACCGGCAGGATCAGGCTGGCGGTGCCGGCGGTGCCGCCGGCGGGCAACCAGCCCAGCCACAGGCTGAACACCGCCAGTGCCAACGGCGCGATGACGAAGTCGGGCGTGCTGATGCCCAGGGTGGCGCCGGTGCGGATGAGGTGATCCGGCCAGCGGCGGGCGCGGCGGGCCGAGAGCACGCCGGCCCAGAGGCCGAGACCAAGACCCACGGCGAGCGCGCCGCAGCCCAGCGCCAGCGATACCGGCAGGGCGTCGGCGATGAGGGTCGCAACCGGCGTGCCCCGGCTGAGCTTGATCGAAATGCCGAAGTCGCCCCGGCATTTCGCCGCAAGATCGCGGACGTACTGGGTGAGGATCGGCTGATCGGTGCCGTAGAGCTGTTGCAGGCGGGCGACGGCGGCGGGCGGCAGGGCGCGGTCGCCCGCCGCGTCGGCCCACGGATCACCCGGCATAAGGCGCAGGGCGGCGAAGGTCGCGGCGTGGACGAGCAGCAGGACGATGAGGCCTTCGGCAAGACGGCGGATCATGGGGTTCATCCGATCGCCAACGCCTCGATCACCAGCCGTGGCGCCAGGTTCAAGCGCAGATCGTGTTGGAGCTGCTGGATGCGTTCGATGGTGCCGGCGGCGGCGGCGGCACGGGCGGGTTGACGCAGGTCGGTGCGCAGGGCCTGGGCCAGGGCGGCGAGCCAGCGGGAGAGTTCGCGGCGTTGTTCCTGGGCCAGGGTGCGGCCGTGGGCTTCGTCGGCCTTGCTCGGCAGGGCGTCGTGGACCGCCTGCACGCCTTTGCTGGTGAAGCCGTCGCGGCACAGGGCGAGCAGCTCCGCCAGGGGGATCTCATCGAGATCGTCCCACAGGCCGCGATGGCTGCCGGGGGCGGCCAGGGCGCGACGGCGGGCGTCGGTGGCTTCGACGCCGTTCTGCACCAGCACCTGTTCGAGGTCGGCGGGGGACAGCGGTTGCAGGCGGATGAGCTGGGCGCGGGAACGGATGGTGCGCAGCAGGCCGCCGGCGTTGGCGGTGGTCATGATGAGGTAGGTGCCGGGCGGCGGTTCTTCGAGCACCTTCAGCAGCGCGTTGGCGCTGGCGAGGTTCAGGCGTTCGACCCCGGGCAGGAAGAACGTGCGGCGGTTGCCGATCAAAGGGCTTTGGCGCGCGCCTTCGACGATGGCTTCGCGCACCGTTTCCACGTCGATGGCGGTGGGATCGCTGTCGTGGGTCAGGGCGACCGCGTCGGGGTGGGACCCCTGCCGCACCAGGGTGCAGGATTCGCAGACGCCGCAGGCGTCGCCGTCCTGGCGCTGCGGACAGAGCAGGGCCTGGATCAGCGCGGTCGCCAGCGAGCGCCGGCCGCAGCCGGGCAGCCCTTCCAGAATGACCGCATGCGGCAGCCGGTCCTTGGCCACCAGCCGGGACAGCAGGCGCACGGCGGCCGGTTGACCGATGATCTGGCGGAGGCGCATGGGCGGCACCATCGGGGACGGACGGCGACAGACAACCGTGTGGCGTGCGGCGTTGGGGAAGCCCGGGGTATCCGGACGGTTGGTGTGCAGGCGGACAGACGTGCGATCAGCGGTTGGCGTGCAGCTCAACGTCAGGCAACGCCGAACGTCGCACGCCACACGGTTGTCAGCGCCCCTCCGTGCCGCACCGTGCCGCCCCATGTCCGGTTTCCTCGAACCCCAGCCCCTTCACGTCGCTCCCAACCCCGGCGGCAGCGACGACCCCCTGGGCGAGTCCGTGCTCGACCCGGCCCGGCCCTGGCTGCGGGTGTTCGAGCCGCGCGACATTCGCGTGGTCATCGGCCGGCATCAGGACGTCGAACGCGAAGTGGCGGTCGCGCGGGCCACGGCCGGGGGCATCCCGGTCCATCGCCGCGTGGCGGGGGGCGGCGCGGTGGTGCTGGCTCCCGGCATGGTGGTGGTGGCGGTGCGTCTGGCCCCCCGGCCCCTGGGCAGCGTGGACTGGTTCGACACCGTCAACGCGGCCCTGGTCCCGGCGGTGGCGGCGGTGGCGGGCGTGCCGGTGACGGTGCGCGGCCACGGCGACCTGACCATCCTGGGGGACGACGGCAATCCCCGGAAGATCCTCGGCGCCTCGTTGCGCCAGACCTCGAAGATGACGGTGTACCTGGGCGTTTTGATGGTGGCGGACGCGGTGCCGCTGATGGAGGCCTACCTCCATCCTCCCAGCCGCCGTCCCGACTACCGGGGCGACCGCGACCATCGCGCCTTCTGCATCAACCTGGGGCAGCGGGGCGTCACCGTCCCGGCCCTGACCGCCAGCCTGGAGGAACATTGCCAGCGCATCCTGGGGCCGGCGGCGCTGACCTGACCCCGGTGCGGACGGGGATGAAGGCTTTCCTTCCCGCTTCACGCCCTACATTCCCGGCTTCCACGGAGACTTCTGCGTGAGCACGCCCTTCGACTTTCTGCAGCCCCTCGTCGACCTCGAAGCCAAGATCACCGAGCTGGAACAGCTGGGCGACAGCACCGGCCTCAACATGGGCTCCGAGATCACCCTGCTGAAAGCCAAACTGGAAAGCGAATCCCGCCGCATCTTCGCCGGCCTGACCCCGTGGCAGCGCGTGCAGCTCTCGCGCCATCCCCTGCGGCCCCAGACGTCCGACTACATCGCCCACATGGTCGAGGACTGGGTCCCCCTGGCCGGCGACCGCATGTTCGGCGACGACGAAGCCATCCTCACCGGCCTGGGCACCATCGGCGGCCACAAATGCATGATCATCGGCCAGCAGAAGGGCAAGGACGTGCACGAACGCCGGCGTTGCAACTTCGGCATGCCCCACCCCGAAGGCTACCGCAAGGCGATGCTCAAGATGCGCATGGCCGAGAAGTTCGGCCTGGGCGTGGTCTGTCTCGTCAACACCCCCGGCGCCTTCCCCGGCGTCGAGGCCGAGGAGCGCGGCCAGTCCATCGCCATCGCCGAGAACATCCGTGACATGGCGGTGCTGGGCACCCCGGTCATCGTCGTGGTGATCGGTGAAGGCGGTTCCGGCGGCGCCCTGGGCATCGGCGTCGGCGACCGCATGCTGATGTTCGAGAACAGCTATTTCTCGGTCATCTCGCCCGAAGGCTGCGCCGCCATCCTGTGGAAGGACGGCAACAAGAAGGATCTCGCCGCCGAGCGCCTGGGCCTGACCGCCGACCGGCTCAAGTCCTTCGGCATCGTGGACGAGATCATCCAGGAACCCGCGGGCGGCGCGCACCGCCAGATCCAGGCCACCGCCAAACTGCTCGGTGCCGCCCTGACCCGCAACTTCGACGAGCTGTTCAAGCTCACCCGCGACGAACTGCTCGACCGCCGCTACCGCAAGCACCGCGCCATCGGCCAGTTCGTCGAAGGCGCCGCCGCGAGCGCCTGATGCTCAAGGCGGTCATGATCATCCGCCCGCAGCGGGCCGAGGTGCTGTTCCAGCGTCTCGCCGCCCTGGAATGGTGCGATGAACTGACCGCCGCCGAGTGCCAGGGCTATGGCCGGCAGAAAGGCCACCTCGACAGCTACCGGGGAGCGGAATACCAGACCGACGTGCTGCCCAAGGTGATGCTCACCGCCGTCATCCCCGCCGCCCGCGCCGACGAACTGGTGGATGTGGTATGCTCCACCTGCCGCACCGGCCGCATCGGCGACGGCAAGATCTTCCTGCTGACCATCGATCGCACCCTGGAGGACTGATGCTGCCCCGACCGCTCGCCGTCGCGTTGCTCGTCCTGTGCGCCGGTCTCGCCCTGGCGGCGGACCCGCTCCCCACCAACACCATCTGCCCGGTCACCGGCCGTCCCATCGACCCCTCGCTGCCACCGGTGGTGGTGGTGCTGGGCAAGGGCGACAAGGCCAAACGCATCGCCATCGGCATCGCCGACCGCGCCGCCGCCGCGACGATCAAGGCCGATCCCCAGCGCTACGCCGAAGCGGCGAAAGCGAACCGCGCCGCCAAGTGACGGCCGATGGATCATGAAGGAAGCCGCGCTACGGGCCGTCAGCCGACGGCCCGTTTTCGTTCGTGCGACCTGGATTCATGCCGCCCGACGCCGCCGGAACCGCAACCATCCCAATGCGGCCAACCACATGCCGGCCAACGCCACCCCGCTGCCCAGACCGCAACCGCTGCCACCGCCGCCGCCACCGGAGGAGGATGAGGACGAGGCGGCAGTGACCGTGACGGAAGTGGTGGTGCCGAAACTCGCGGTGCCGTTCCCATCCGTGGCGGCACCGTCCGGGATGGTCAGGGTCAGGGTGCCGCTGCTCGCCGGGGTCACCGGGATCTGGTACGTGGTTCCGCTGCCGGACAGGGAGCCGAGCGTGCCGTTGGTGGCGCTGATGTCACTGGCGGTGAAGCCGGTGACCGCAGCCGAGAAGGTGATGGTGACAGTGATGGACGTGCCGGCGGTCGCCGTGGTGGGCAGGCCGGAGATGGTCGTGGAGGGACCCGCTACGACGGTCACGGTACCGGACCCGGCCAGGGAACCACTGCTGCTGCCGACCGGAACCGCGACCTTCACGGCTTTGTGATTGCTGTCGAGGATGGCACCACCGTTGAGGCTCAGGGCGGTGCTTGAGGCGGCATCCAGATCCGCGCTGTAATCGGCGGCAGCCAAGCTGTAGCGGAAGATCAGGGTGCTAGATCCGCTGCCGGACAGGTACACCGCCGCGCGGTTGGTCGGGGTTGTGTTGAGGGTCAGGCTCGGCGAACCGGACACGGTGACGGCATCCGAGAACGCGACCTTGATGTCGATGCTGCCGGTATGGACGGTGCCGGAGGTCGTCGTGCTCAGGGATGAGATCGTGGTGGAACTGGTCGATTCCGCGGCCGCCAGGGGCTGCGCCAGACCGTAGCCCGACCAAGCGTCTGCGCCGGAAGCGATGGATTCGCTGATGAGCGAACCGCCCGAAACGGTGGTTTTGAGAATAAGATCGGTGGCGTTGGCTTCGATCAGGGTGGCGATGCCCGTGTTGGTCCTGGTCGGAAAAACGTTCCAAAGCAGCGCCGCCGCAGCGGCCGCGTGGGGAGCCGCGGCCGAGGTGCCATAGAACGGATCGAAAGAACTGAGCGAGGTGGTCGTGCCATCCGGAGCGCAGAAATCCGGTTTGTTACGTCGTACCGGCGCACCGGTCAGGGCGTTGCCGGTGGTGTCGTAGTAGAACGGCAGGCCGGCGGAATCCCGGCCGCCCATCGAACTGAAGTATTCGACAGAGGCGGGCGTGCTGTAGCGTACCGCTCCGATCGCCAGGGCGCCTGTTGCGGCGGGATGGCCATAGATCGTCGCGGCGGGGTAACCGGTGGTGGCCGAGGGCAGGGAGACGGAACAGGCCGAAGTCATGAACACCACGCGGAACGTGGTGGCGATGGTCTCGCTGTTGTAGCGGTCGATGGCGAGGTAGACGGTCTTGGTCGTAGAGGTGGAAAAGGAAAGGTACTCAAAGGGGTCGCCCGAAGGAGAGGTGCTGGTCCCCTGGGAATTCCCACTGTAAGCCAGCAGGGTCGAACGAGAGGGCGCAGAAGTGGCATTGAACAGAAACATGTCGAAGTCGGAATGGGAACCAGACCCCAGGCTGAAACTCTGGTAGGGTTGGTTCCACTGCAGGATCACGTACACCTCGCCGGTGTAGCCTGAATACGGCGTGATGGTGATGGGCAGGAAGCCGGGCGTGCTGCCACCGATGCCCCAGTCGTGGAAGTCGACACCGGTGGGATAGGACGATGAACGCGGGTCGGTGCTGCTGGACGAGACATCGACATAGCTGGTCAGGATGCCGTCATCGCCGTCGTTGCCGGCGGCCGACAGATAGATGCCACCACTGCTGACGAACGCATCCGCCGCCTGGGCGATGGGACCGTCCTGGAACATCGGCTCTGAAAAATAAGCGATATCATCGCAGATGATGCTGCAGCCCTGATTGGCCAGGGAGGTGATATTGCTGGCGAAAGCCGATTGGCTGGTGCCGCAGCTGGAAAAAAGATACGTGGCGCCGGGGGAGAGATGATAGGCCAGTTCCATCATCGCCGCGCCTTCGTCGGTGTCGCCGATGTTGGTGGCATCACCGAAATCGATCACCTGGATGCTGCTGGGCAGGTCGCCGCTCGTCTGCGGCGTGGTGCCGGTGAGATAGGCGGTGGGCACCGTGCCGGTGACCGTGCCGGTGCCCACCGCGCTGGAGAGGTTGATGGAGTCGGAGATGATGCCGATCTTCTGGCCGCTGCCGGTGACGCCGAAACGCGTGCGCAGGGTGTCGGTGCCCAGCACCGCGTCGGCTTGATCGGTGAAGGTCCCCGGTTGGGACGTGCTCCGGTGCCGGGGTTTGAGCAACGGTTGGATCTGCGCCACCGCTCCGAGTTGCGCCAGGGCGGCGGCCTGGGCGGCGGTGGCTTCGATCTCGACATCGTTCCAACGTGCGGCCGTGCGGACGACCGTGGCACCGGTGGCGCGGATGGCGGCAAGGTTGGCCTCCGTCACCGGCACATCCAGCCGCATGCGGAGGGAATGCGCGCTGGAACCCGATTGGAGCAGGCGATCGCTCGCCGTTCCGTCGGGCTGGGCGAACTGCTGCCGGAGATGATGGCTGATCTTACGCTGCGGATCGTCGGCGCCGGGCTTGTCGAGCAGAACGGTCTCGGCGGCGACGAGACTCAGGACCACGCCAAATAGCAGGGCCAGGACACGACAGGATGAGGTGCGCATGGTGCCGGCAGGATATGCGCGGCCGATGCGGGGCGAGTGACGAACGGATGACGCAGACCTGACGCACGAGGCGCTGGGCATGGATGCCTCCCAGCGCCTCGCTGCGCCCCACGCCATGCGGTTTCGTGGAACGGACCGGTGGCCCGTGTGCAGGGCCGGCGTGGCAGCAACGCCGATGATCAGCGTTTGGCGGCCGCCAGGGCGGCGGCGTAGTCCGGTTCGCTGGCGATCTCGCTCACCAGTTCCCGGTGCAGCACGGTGCCGTCGCGGTCGATCACCACCACGGCACGGGCCAGCAGGGCGTCGAGGGCGCCGCCGACCAGCCGGACCCCGTAGTCGTTGCCGAAGGACGAACGGAAGCCCGACGCGGTGGTGACGTTGGCGATGCCCTCGGCGCCGCAGAAACGCTTCTGGGCGAAGGGCAGGTCGTTGGACACGCACACCACCACGGTGTCGGCGAGCGTGGCGGCCTGGACATTGAACGTGCGCACCGAGGTGGCGCAGGTCGGGGTGTCGATGCTGGGGAAGATGTTGAGGATGACGCGCTTGCCGGCGAAGGTGGCAGGCGTGACCGGACCGAGGTCAGCCCCGGCAAGCGTGTAGGTCGGGGCCTTGCTGCCGACGGCGGGCAGATCGCCGTTGGTCTGGACCGGATTGCCTTTGAGCGTGATGGTGGCCATGGGAGTTCTCCGTCCGGACAGCGTCGGCCGCCGGGCACTGCCCGCAATCCGGGACCGGACAGGCTTGTGCGCAGGTCGTGTTCAATCCGCCAGCGGCACGGTGTTGTCCACCGCCACCGACAGGGCCACCACCACGCCCAGTTTGCCGTCCAGGAAACCGCGCTTCAGCACATAGCTGCGGGTGAAGCCCCACAGCGCGCGTAGCAGCAGGCGCGTCGTCCCGGCGTGACGTCCGGCGGCGCGGTAGCGTTCCGCCTTGCGCCGGGCGTAGCCGCCGCAGCGCACGAACAGGTCGGCGGCATCGCTGAAGCTGTAATGCAGCAGACTGCCGGGCACGACACTGACAGGGCCGACGGCAGGCACCGATTCGTGCACCGCGTCGGCGGTGAAATTCGTCGTCGTGCGGTTGAACAGGCGCAGACACCAGTCCGGCGACCATGCGCCGTAGCGCACTTCGCGTTCACCGACGAAATTGCGCCGCAGGATGCGGAAGGCGCGGCGGGGATCGTTCAGGTCGAGCTGGGCGAGGGCGGCGCAGGCCGTGTCGTCGAGCACTTCGTCGGCATCGACGGAGAGCACCCAGTCATGCCGGGCGAGTGCCACGGCGCGGCGTTTTTGCGGGCCGTACCCGTCGAAGGGATGGACCTCGAAGCGCGCGCCTTGGGCGGCGCAGATCGCAGCGGTGCGGTCGGTGGAGCCGGAATCCAGCACCACGATCTCGGCACACACCTCGCGCAACGCCGTCAGCACGCGTTCCAGGTGGCGCTCGGCATTGAGCGTGATGAGGACGGCGGAGATCGGCGCGGTCATGCCAGCACCCGTTCGTACAAGGCGACGTGTTCCGCCACCATGCGGGCGGCGGTGAAGGCCGGATCGGCGGCGGCGCGCCCGGCGCGGCCACAGCGTCGGCGCAGGTCCGCGCTGGTGGCCATGCAGCTCAGCGCCTGGGCGAGCGCATCGACACCCCGGACCGGCACCAGCAGGCCGGTCTCGCCGTCGCGCACCAGTTCGGGCAGACCGCCGGCGCGGGTCGCCACCACCGGCAGGCCGCAGAGCATGGCGTCCTGCACCGACGAACCGAGCCCTTCGAGGTGGGACGACAGGGTGAACACATCCAGCGAACGCAGCACCGCGCCGATGTCGGAGCGGAAACCGGTGAAGATCGCCCGTTGCAGCCCCAGATCGCGGGCCTGCTGTTTCAGCTCGTCTTCCAGCTCGCCGGTGCCGACCAGGGCCAGATACGCATGCGGCGCGGCCTGCTCCACCTGGGCCCAGGCCGCCAACAGGGTGCGATGGTCCTTGTGGTCGGCGAGGTGGGCGACGCAGCCCACCAGGATCGCCTCGGGGTCCAGGCCGAGCTCCTGGCGCAGGGTCGGCACCGCATCGCGCAAACGCTCGGGATCGACACCGTCGCGGATCACGGTGATGCGTTCCGATGGCACGCCCCCTGCTGCCAGCACCTCGCCCACCGCCTGGGACACGGCGATGAAATGCCGCACCCGCTCCCCGTATTTCCAGCGCGCGGCGATCCCCGCTTTGAGCGGGAAGTCCACCCGTCGCGTCACCAGCACCGGCAGATCCCCGCCTAGTCTGGCGGTGAGCGCCAGGGCGTGGCCATGCGATGTGTGGGCGTGCAGCGCCCGTGCGCCGACCCGCTTCGCCAGCCGACGGATGCGCCATGCCGCCAGCAGATCTCCCCCGCCACCCATGGGGATCTCCGCCACCGGCAGACCCAGTTTCTTCAGCCCCGTCGCCAAGGGCGATTCCGGCTGACAGACGGTGATGGTCGGCCATGCCGCCGGCAGCCCCTGCACCAGCACCGCCAACTGGTTCTCGCCGCCGCGCCAGCCGCGCTCGGTGTTGATCATCAGGAGGGGGCCGTGTTGCAGCATCGCGCTTTGACTGTCGAACCGCCCGTTGCACTGTCCAGGGGTCCATGCCCAACGTCATTTCCCAACCATCATGGTTACAGCGGCCTGACGCCTGTGACATCTTCATCCCGCTCCACCCCAAGGACGGGACGACGGTGCTGCACTGCATCCGCTCGCTCCATCGCCACCTGGTCCCCCGGCCGGCCCGGGTGGTGGTGCTGGCACGGGAACTGCCGGCCTCCCTGCGCCACGAGCTGGATCGCCTGGGGGTCGAGGTGCTCGACGAGGACCACATCGGCGAACTGCCGCCACGCGCCACCCTGCCCGACATCACCTGCCGCAACATCCCTCGTTCAGGTTGGTATTATCAGCAGTTCCTCAAACTGGAGGCGCGGCGCCTGAGCCGCACGCCGTCCTACATCGTCATGGATGCGGACACGGTCCTGCTGCGGCGGTTGGAGCTGATCGACGCCCAGGGCCGCTACGTCTTCGACCGCACCGGCCAGCACCATCCGCCGTATTTCGATACCTTCGAACGCCTGCTGGGCTGGCGTCCGGCGCCAGCGCCTTCGTTCATCATCAACTACCTGGCGTTCGATGTCGCCCTGGTGGACCGTTTGCTCGACGACATCGAGAGCCGCCATCCCGGCCAGCGTTGGTGGCAGGTCATCCTCGACCGCATCGACCGCAGCGAGATGTCGGCCTTCAGCGAGTTCGAGACCTACGGCTACTGGCTGCAACGGCACCATCCCGAGCGTTTCTGCTCGGTGCAGCGCGCCAACCGTCATACCAAGCTCAAGTACCTGCCGCTCCGCCACTGGCACGCGCTGGCCTCCCGCTGGCGCGGCGACTTCACCGCCTCGTACCACAACCACCGGCGCTGGTGAGGGAGATGCGACGGGTTCACCCCATCAGCCTGCTGAACCACCGTCTCCCGTTCGCCCTGGTGTCCCTCAACTCGTCCTCGAAGCGCTCCGGCTGCTCGTAGCCGCAGCGTCTCGCCAGTTCGTGCCGGGCGGCGGGCTCGGCCGGGATGGCGCTGACGGCGGTGCCGGTGGCGAGACGCAGGCGGGCTTCGATGCCGCGCAGGATGGTCAGGCCGGCGGTGAGTTCGCTGGCGGCTTCGCCCGGGATGCGGCCGAGCTGGGCGAGGGCGGCGAGCACCTCTGCCGTGGCGGTGCTGCCGCCGGTGCGGGCCAGCAGGTCAGCGGGGTCCAGACCCAGGCAGAGCGCCTGGGCGATGAACTCATGATCGACGTAGCCGCCGGGACCGCGTTTGAGGTGGTCGCGGCCTTTCACGCTGTCTTCCAGGCGGTGGCGCATGGTCACGACTTGGGCATGCAGGTCGGCGGGCGCGGGCGCGGCATAGGCACCGGCGCGCAGGATGGTCAGGGCCTCGTCGCCCAGGCCGGGGTCGCCGGCAAGGTGGCGGGCGCGCAGCATGGCCATGCGCTCCCAGGCTTCGCGCGGTTCGCCCCAATAGCCGGCGAGCATGCGCGTGCTGACCACCAGCGGTCCCTGGTCGCCCCAGGGGCGCAGGCGCGGGTCGATCTCGTACAGGCCGGATTCCCCCAGCAGGCGGGTGAGGTCCTGGGCCACGCGGGTCCAGAAGGCTTCGCCGTCCCGATCGATATGCGGACACTGTCCGCCCGGATCGCACACGAACAGCACGTCGAGATCCGAGCCGTAGACCATTTCGCGCCCGCCGAGCTTGCCCAGGGCGAGGATGGCGAAGCGCACGGGCCGACCGTGGTCATCGACCGGTGCGCCCCAGGTGTGGGCGAGGTCGTGGGTGGCGCGGGCGAGCACGGTGCCGACCACCGCCTCGACGGTGGCGCTCAGATGTTCACCGACCTGGGCCAGGGTCAGCCGGCCGGCGATGTCGTGCAGGGCGGTGATGGCGGATTCGCGCCCGATGAAGAAGCGCAGGGGTTCGCCGGGATCGCTGATGCCCTGGACCAGGGCGCGCACCTCGTTGCTCAGCAGGGCGGGGCTGCGCCGGGCGCTGGCGAGGCCGTCGAGCACCTCGTCGATCAGGCCGGGCACCCGGGCGAACCACTCCACCAGCCACGCCGACCAGCCGGCGAAACCCACCACCACATCCAGCAGATCGTGGCGGCGGGCGAGCAGATCGAAGAACGTCGCCCGGGCGCCGACCACCGCGACGATGCGCGCCAGGTCCGCCAATGTGCGGTCAGGCACCGGGGTGGCGGCGATGCGGGTCAGCAGCGCCGGCAGCAGCGCCGCCAGGGCGCGTTCGGTGCGGTGGCGGGCAAGCACGAAGAACGCCTCGTCCGCCAGCGACCTGATCAGCTTGGCGGCGGTGGCGGGATCGCGCAGGCCGAACGGGGCCAGCACCTGCATCGCCAGTTCGGGATTGGCCTCGCCGCGCACCACCAGCGCCAGCACCGCATCGGTGTCGCGGCTGTCGGCGAGGAAATGCCGCTCGACCAGGGTGCGGACCTCGCCGCGCACGGTCGCCAACCGCGCGTCGAAGGCGACGCGTCCGCCGACGCCACAGGCCCACGCCAGCCGCGCACGGGCGACCGGATCGGTCGGCACCGCGTGCTCCTGACGATCCTCGTACATCTGGAGCCGGTGTTCGACCATACGCAGCCAGACGTAATGCGCTTCCAACGTGGCGACGTCGGCGCGCGGCAGGATGCTGCGGTCGGCGAGCAGGCGCAGGGTCGACAGGGTGTCGCGACGGCGCAGATCCGGTTGCCGGCCGCCGAAGCAGAGCTGGAAGAACTGCACCAGGAACTCGATGTCGCGGATGCCGCCGGCACCGGTCTTCACATCGGCGCCACGGGCGCGCTCCTCGATGCGGCGGCGCATCGAACGGGCCTCGTCCAGCGTCTCCCAGTCCGGCTCGCGGGGATAGACCCACGGACGCAATTCCTCCAGCAACCGCAGCCCCAACCGCAGATCCCCGGCGATGGGACGCGCCTTGATGAGCGCCTGCCGCTCCCACGGGCGCCCGACCGCATAATAGTAATCGACGGTTTCCCGCAGGCTCAGGGCCAGTTCGCCCTGGTCGCCCTCGGGACGCAGGCGCAGATCCACGCGATACAGTTGCGAGCCGCCGTCCGGGCGTTCCAGCGTGGCGATGATGGCGCGCCCCAGGGCGGTGAAACCGGCGTGCCAGTCCCGGTCGGGATCGGCTTCGGGCGGGACGTGGTAGACGAACACCAGATCGATGTCCGAGCTGTAATTCAGTTCGCGCCCGCCCAGCTTGCCAAAGGCCAGCACGGCGAAGGACGGCGTAGGAACAGGCGGCGGCGAGACCACCGGACGGATAGCCGAGGCGGACTCTCCCGGCAACGCGACCGACATCAGCGGCCCCAGACGCGGAGCCAGTTCCTCCAGCGCCAGCTCCACCGCCGCCTGGGCCAGCACATCGGTCACGTCGCTGAGCTCGGCGGTGAGCGCCTGAAAACCCAGGGTGCCAGCGATGTCGCCCAGCATGATGCGGAGGAAATGCCGGTGTTTGAAGCGGGCGAGCGTCCGCCGCCGGGCTTCCTGGCCGCTGCCGGCGGCCAGCTCCACGGCGAGATGCTCCGCCAGCGTGCGCCGGCCCCACACCTGGCGGAACTGGCGTTCCTGCATGATCTGCCAGAAATCCCCCGGCCACTGCCGGGCCGTGTCGAAACCATAACGGCTCATCGCCCCCAGGCGCAGCAGCAGGTCCAACGCCAACGGATCATCACCGAAATTCCGACAGGTCCCGGCGGGATTGGTCTGGCTGCCGAAAAACAGGCGCAGGTCGTTCTCCGCCCGCCCCGGATCCGGCACATCCTCCGCCAGGGCGCGGGCCTGTTCCAGCACGGCGGCGGCCTCGGCCCCGGCGGCGGCCAGCAGATCACGTTGCCAGACGGGGATGTCCTCGGACCAGGCGGAAGCAGCGGCGGGCATGCACCCACTATGGGCTCCCTCGGGGCCGGCCGGAATAGGCAACCGGGGGCGCCGACGACAGACCACCACCGCGCCCGCACAGCGCGAGGACGCCCCTTCCCAAGCCCACGACCCTCTTAGCATCCCGGTCCATCATCGCGGCCATCCGGTGCGCGAGCGATGACATGAGCAGCACTGACGCTCCCTCTGATCTGCCGGCCCCGTCCGGTTCCTCCTCGCGCCGGGCCGCCGTGCGGTCAGCGCCCCCCACCATGAACACACCATCTTTTGCCACCGCCCGGCTGCCGGACGATCTCCGGGCGGAATCCGTCTTCGTGAACCTCGAAGGCGACTACAGCTACCTGTCTGACGGCTACTACCGCAGCATGGAAGCCGAACACGAGGGGCTGACCGCCATCCCCGGCCCGCAGGAGGCCATCGACGCCTACGTCGTGCCCCTG
Organism: Brasenia schreberi; assembly: GCA_036023115.1. NCBI lineage: Eukaryota > Viridiplantae > Streptophyta > Magnoliopsida > Nymphaeales > Cabombaceae > Brasenia > Brasenia schreberi. The sequence continues at coordinate 262,793 of JAYKKT010000007.1, forward strand.
GCCCTGTCGAAGGCGAAAGCCGCCGGCATCCCCATCCCGGACTGGGAGATCTCCAACGACATGGCGGTGCGCATCGACCCGCCGGTGGTGGCCTATCCCATCAATCCGTTCCAGGACGAAGGCATCGTCATCGGCGACACCGCCTCCCTCAGCGAAGCCATGAAATCCCTGACCATGAGCGGCAAATACGCCGTGGTCGTGCAGGACATGCCCCAGGACAGCCGCCTCGACACCCTGCGCCTGGTGATGGGCAAATGCCTCAAGCCCGAATACGAGGCCCTGGCGCACAAGCTCTGGCACACCTTCCACCTGCCCCTGGCGCGGGTGAAGATCATCGTCACCGAGACGCAGTACCTGTTCAGCGCGATCAGCCCGCTCAAACGCGAAGAGCTGACCCAGAACGAAAAGGCGATCATCAAGGAGGCGGGCCTGTGGCGCGTCTAGCGATCTTCACCGAGCGGTACACCATCCGCCGCGCCGTCGAGCTGACGGCGCTCACCAACTTCCGCATGGCCGCCGCCAAGATGGGTCACGACTGCGACTTCATCTTCCGCGGCGAGATCATGAACATCCCGCGCTATGACGGGCTGCTCATCCGCGCCATCACCGACCCGCTCAACACCAGCTACGTCGCCGCCCGTCTGGCCGAGGCCCATGGCCTCCGGGTCATCGACGAACCCGACTCGATCGTGGTGTGCTGCGACAAGGTGAACATGTACCAGCACCTCATGCGTGCGGACGTGTCCATGCCGGAGACCTGCTTCCTGACCGAGGACGAGGTCACGGTCGAACAGGCCCGCGAACTGTTCGAGGAGTTCGGCTCGCCCCTGGTGCTCAAGGCCCCCAACAGCGCCTTCAGCGCCTATGTCGAAAAGGTCCACGACGAAGCCGGCTTCGTCAAAGTCGGCAAGCGCTTCCTGCGCCGCGCCGACCGCCTGGTGGTCCAGCAGTACCTGCCCAGCACCTTCGATTGGCGCGTGACCATCCTCGACGGCAAGGTGCTGTTCGTGGTCAAATACGTGATGCAAAAGGGTACCTGGCGCATCCATGACCGCGACGACGAAGGCAAACCCGCCGTCTGCACCGTCGAAGCGGTCGAAAAGTCCGCCATCGACCCGCGCCTGATCGCCACCGCGCTCAAGGCCGGTGCCGCCATCGGCAAGAGCCTCTACGGCATCGACATCAAGGAGATCGACGGCGATTTCATGGTGATCGAGGTCAACGACAACCCCAACATCGACGCCGGCCTGGAGGACATCTCCAGCCCCGACGTCTACCGCAACGTCATCCGCCATCTGACGGGAGAAGCCTGGGAAGGCTGGATCTGAACGCCAGCCGGACGGCGCCCACGCCCGGACGCGCTTCCTTGCACCCTCGAAACGCAGACACCCGGCGGTGAAACCGCCGGGTGTCTGCGTTATTACCTGTCGACCGCCTCAGACGCTGTGGCAGTACGCCTTGATCGCCGGGTACAGCGCGGCGAAACGCTCCGCGACCGCAGCATAGGCCTTCACCGCCTTGGCGTTGGGCTTGAACTTCTTCTCCACCGGACCGGGCTTGCAGACCTTGGCGGCGGGCAGGCCGCAGCAGCCGATGAGCGCCAGGCGCGCACCGCCCAGGGCGGGACCGGCATCCGCGCCGGTACGGCGGACGATGGTGACGTTGCCGATGTCGGCGAGCATCTGCATCCACACGTCGGACCGGGTGCCGCCGCCGGTGACGGTGGCCTCCTTGACCTCGGTGCCGCCGGCGCGGATCAGCTTCAGGCTGTCGGCGAGGCCGAGGCAGATGCCTTCGAGCACGGCGCGGGTGAGATGGGCGCGGGTGTGCAGACGGGTCAGGCCGATGAACGCGCCGCGGGCCTGGGCGTCGCACAACGGGGTGCGTTCGCCGGTCAGGTACGGCAGGAAGGTCAGGCCTTCGCTGCCGATGGGGGCGGTGCCCGCTTCGTCGCAGAGCGCGCCGAAATCGGCCTTGGGCGCCAGGGTGTCGCGGTACCACTGGAGCGAACCGGCCGCGGACAGCATGACGCCCATCTGATGCCACACGCCGGGCAGGGCGTGACAGAAGGTGTGCAGGCGGCCTTCGGCGTCGGGGGCGTAACCGGCGGTGGTGGTGAACACCACGCCCGACGTGCCGAGCGCGATGGTGCACTGGCCGGGTGCGGTGCAGCCTGCGCCGACCGCGCCCGCGGCCTGATCGCCCGCGCCGCCGACCACAGGCGTGCCCGCCGGGATGCCAAGCTCCTTGGCGGCGGCCTCGGTGACGGCGCCCGCCACCTCGCTGCCTTCGACCAGGCGGCCCAGGAAGGATTCATCGATGGCGCAGGCCTTCAGCATCGCCGGGGACCACTGGCGCTTGGCCACGTCCATCAACAGCATGCCCGCGCCGTCCGACATCTCGGCGACTTTCTCGCCGGTCATCTTGAAGCGCACCCAGTCCTTGGGCAGCAGCACGGTGCGGACCTTGGCCCACACCTTCGGTTCGTGGTTCTTCACCCACACCAGCTTGGGCGCGGTGAAACCGACCAGGGCGCGGTTGCCGGTCTCGGCGATGAGGTTGGGCACCTGTTCGTGCAGCCAGTCGCACTCGGCCTGGCAGCGGCCATCGTTCCACAAGATGGCCGGGCGCAGCACCGTGTCGTTCGCGTCGAGCAGCACGGCGCCATGCATCTGGCCGCCGATGCCGAGGCCGTCGATGGCGACCTTCGCGTGCTTCTTGCGCACCGCTTTCACGGCCTCGACCACGCCCTTCCACCAATCGGCGGGAGCCTGTTCGCTCCACAGCGGCTTGGGAGTGGAGAGGGGATAGGAGGCGGTGGCGGAGGCGAGGATGCTGCCGTCGCGTTCGACGAGCACGGCCTTGCAGCCGGAGGTGCCGAGATCGATGCCGATGACTGCCATGGGATTTCCTTGGGCGTATGATCAGAGGTGGGTGGATACGACAGTGGGCACCGATCAGGACCGGTGCCCACTGCGTTTCAGTCAATCACGACTGGAGACCGTTCAGCAGTACTTGTTGAACAGGTTTTCCAGGTATTCCTGCTTGGCGCTGGGGATCGAAGCCACGTCGCCCTTGGCGACGATGAACTTCTGCAGCGACTCGAAGTCGGCCTTGCCGCTGAGGATGTCGGCCCCGATGCCGCTCTTGTAGCCGGCATAGCGGGTGTCGACGGCCTGGGCGAGCTTGCCGTCGTTGATGATCTTCTCGGCGATCAGCAGGCCGCGGGCCCAGGTGTCGATGCCGCAGATGTGGGCGTGGAAGATGTCTTCGATCTCGGTCGAATCGCGGCGCACCTTGGCGTCGAAGTTCAGACCGCCGTTGCCCAGGCCGCCCTGGGCGTGGACGTACAGCCACGACTGCGCGGCTTCGCGGTAGTCGTTGGGGAACTGGTCGGTGTCCCAGCCCAGCAGGGTGTCGCCGCGGTTCGCGTCGATCGAGCCGAGCTTGCCCACCGCCACGGCGATGGCGAGTTCATGATTGAAGTCATGGCCCGCGAGGGTCGCGTGGTTCTGTTCGATGTTGAGCTTGAAGTGCTCGAACAGGCCCTGGGCGCGGAGGAAGCCGAGCACGGTGGCGCTGTCGAAGTCGTACTGGTGCTTCGACGGTTCGCGGGGCTTGGGCTCGATCAGGAACTGGCCGGTGAAGCCGATCTTCTTGGCGTAATCGACCGCCAGGCGGAAGAAGCGGCCCGCGTTGTCCTGCTCCAGTTTGATGTCGGTGTTGAGCAGGCTGTTGTAGCCTTCGCGACCGCCCCAGAACACGTAGTTGGTGCCGCCCAGGAACTTGGTGGCGTCCATGGCTTCTTTGACCGCGTTGGCGCAGTAGGCGTAGACCTCGGGATACGGGGTGGTCGACGCGCCCTGGTTGAAGCGGGGATGGCTGAACAGGTTGGCGGTGCCCCACAGCAGTTCGATACCGCTGGCCTTCTGCAGTTCCTTCAGCTTGTTGACCACCGTCCACAGGTTCTTGTTGGTCTCGGTGACGTTCGCACCTTCGGGGGCGATGTCGCGGTCGTGGAAGGCGTAATGCTTCACGCCCAGCTTGGTCAGGATGTCGAAGAACACTTCGGTGCGGTGCAGCGCGGTGGCGACCGGATCGGTGCTCTTGCTGTCCCAGGCGCGGAAGATGGTGCCGGGACCGAACGGATCGCTGGCGGTGCCGCAGATGGTGTGCCAGTAACAGACCGTCGGACGCATCCACTCGGCCATGGTCTTGCCGAGCACGATCTTCTTGGGGTCGTAGAAGCGGTAGGCGAACGGATTGTCGCTCTGCGCGCCCTCGAATTTGATGTCGGGGATGTGGTTGAAATAGCTGGTGAAGGCCATGGGACGGCTCCTGACGTGAGGCGCGCAGCCTAGCACCTCCGCACCGCGGGCGTCTCGCAGAGGCGGCTGGTGATTATCGGATAGTCATTTCGCGGGGTGCTGTCGCACGCTGTCCACGCCCAGGGGTGGTCGCATCCGAAACCTGAACACCAATCCGGCGATTCCCTACGATTCCCCGAATAATCGCCCCACCCGGTCTCTGTCCAGGCGGGAGCGGAACCCCATCAGTTCCCGTTCCCCAACCGATAGCTGGTGCTACGCCCGCCCGCAGCGTTGAGGATCAACGCCTTGCGCTCGACCAGATCCTTGATGTCGCGTTGGGCCGTGTCAGCGGAACATTTCGCCAAGGTGGCGTATTTCGCCGTGGTCATGAAACCCTGCCAATCACCCAGCATACGGTTGATGACCAGCCGCTGGCGTTCATTGACAGGCTTGGCGTTGAGGTGTTGCCACAGACTGGCCTTGCGCAGCACCCCGGCGAACTGGCTTTCAGCAGCATCCAGAGCGCGCCCCAGACACCCCAGAAACCATGCGATCCAGACGGTGATGTCGACGGAACCTCGTTGGGCGCTTTCGAACTGGCCGTAATACTCGGCACGCTCGGCCTCGATGCGGGCCGACATGCTGTAAAAGCATTCGGGGATGCCGTCGCCCCGCGCCAATGCCAGATCGGCGACGGCGCGAGCGATGCGTCCATTGCCATCCTCAAACGGATGGATGGTGACAAACCACAGATGCACCACGGCGGCCTTCAAGACCGGATCGAGTTTCTCGCCATTGAACCACGCACAAAAACGCTGCATGTCGTCCGCGACCCGCTCCGCTGCAGGAGCCTGGAAATGGACACGCTCGCGGCCCATCGGCCCGGACACCACCTGCATCGGCCCAGCCGCCGGTTCACGCCATGCCCCAACCGTGATGCGGTACATGCCGCTGCGGCCCGTGGGGAACAGCGCCGCATGCCAACCAAACAACCGCTCGACGGTCAATGGTTCATCACAGCGCCGCGTGGCATCGACCATCATCTCGACCACGCCTTCAACATGGCGACTCGGCACCGGCAACCCCGCCGTGTCCAACCCCAGACGACGGGTGATCGACGACCGCACCTCAGCTGCATCCAGACGCTCGCCTTCGATGGCTGATGACCGCACCACCTCGTCGGTCAACGCGGCGACATGCGCCTCACAACGCAGATCGAACCCCAACGCCTCCATCCGCCCCAGCAAACGCCCCTGCTGATGGCGGACCGCAGCCAGTGGTTCCGCCAAGGTCTCAGCATCCCAGGTCAACGTCGGCCACTCGGGCAGCTCGTGGATGTAGGTCATGGCAGGCGTCCTGCGGCGAATGGACGACCTATTCGCCGCGCAAAAAGCGGCGAATAGGTCATCCATTCGCTGACACCCAAAGATGCGGACGGCCTCGGATGGCAGCCGTCTCGTAACATCGCATGAACCGAGCTTCCCATTGCTTCCACAGCTCACCGATGGATCTGGATTTCATTCCCGATGACGTCACCGTCTAACTCATGCACGCGTACTATGTCGTGGTCGATAACCGTTTTTCCTTGGATAACGGCAAGGAAATCATCGTGGAGGAGATTGATGGCTCCCAGCAACCTGTCGGCGGCTTTTTCCGCTGCCATCTGATCGTGCTCGAACGCAAGCTTTCTTCCGTGGATCAGGCACTGTGGGATTCGGGATTTCTCGACGACGAAACGTATCGAAAACAGATCGTGGAAAGGGACATCGAAGACTTCACCTGTCTTGACGAACGGATTTTCACGGAATTGCACGACGAGTTGTTCGACGAACCGGAACAATGCACCGCCAGATGGGAATCTATCCTCAAGAGCCCCGTTGAGGGTATGCATTACCGCTCTGGGCGCGGGTTCTACCGCGCAGAGTGACGCGTCAGAACGTCCAGGTCAGGCGGTTCTCGTAGAACGCCTCGCGCCGGGCCTGGAGCGCGTCCATGGCGCGGTTGGTCAGTCTGTCGACGTGCTCGTTGCCGCGGTTGCCGGCGTGGCCTTTGACCCATTGCCAGCGCACGCGGTGCTGGTTCATCACCTCGTCGAGCTGTTGCAGCAGATCGACGTTCTTGAGTTCGCCGTCTTTTTTCTTCCAGCCGCGCGCCTTCCAGCCCTTCATCCATTCGGTCGCGGATTTGATGAGCAGGTTGGAGTCGCTGTGCAGCAGCACCGACAGGCCGGGTTTGCGCAACGAGCGCAGGGCCATGATCGCTGCCAGGAACTCCATGCGGTTGTTGGTGGTGTCCCGTTCGCCGTCGCAGCGTTCGAGCGCCGCGCCGGTGGCGGCGTTGATGACCACGAAGCCCCACCCGCCGATGCCAGGATTGCCGCGACAGCCGCCGTCGGTGTAGGCGATCACATCGAATTCATCGCGCACGTTCACGCGCCGACCTCGTTGGCGCGCACCTCGTCCGCACCTGCCGCATCGTCGCGGTAGTGCAGGCGGTAGCGGTCACGGAACTCGGCGAAGCGACCGGCCCGGATGGCGGCGCGCATGCGTGCCATGAGCTGGCGGTAATAGGCGAGGTTGTGGATGCTGAGCAGCTGGCCGCCCAGCATCTCGCCGGATTTCATCAGGTGGTGGATGTAGCCACGGCCGACGCGGGACGCCTGGCTGGGCGTGGACTCGTCGAGCGGACGGCTGTCCGCCGCGTATTCCGCCCGCTTCACCCGCAACGGTCCCGCATCGGTGTAGGCGATGCCGTGGCGGCCCATGCGCGTGGGCAGCACGCAGTCGAACTGGTCGATGCCGCGCGCGACCGCTTCGACGAGGTCGATGGGCGTGCCCACGCCCATCAGGTAGCGCGGCTTGTTCACCGGCATCTGCGGCGCCATCCAGTCGAGCACCTGTTCGCGCTGGTCCTTCGTCTCGCCCACCGCCAGACCGCCCAGGGCATAACCCGGCAGGTCGTGGGTCACGGCGTCGGCGAGCGAGGCTTCGCGCAGATCCCGGTGCAGCCCGCCCTGGACGATGCCGTAGAGCGATTGCTCACGATGGCCGCCGTACGGGCCTTCGGCGCGCCACGCCGCCACGCTGCGCGCCAGCCACAACGCGGTACGGCGGTTGCAGGCGATGACCGCCGCGCGCTCCGCGTCGGCGGGCGGGCATTCGTCGAACGCCATGATGATGTCCGCGCCCAGGTAGCGCTGGATGCGGATCGATTCCTCGGGCGTGAGCATCAGTTTCGTGCCGTCGAGGTGGCTGCGGAACGCCACGCCCTCGTCGGTGATGGTGCGGTTGTTGGCGAGGCTGAACACCTGATAGCCGCCCGAATCGGTGAGCATCGGCCCGCGCCAGCCGCTGAAGGCGTGCAGGCCACCGAGTTCACGCACCCGCTCGGCCCCGGGACGCAGGGCGAGGTGATAGGTGTTGGCCAGCAGCACGCCCTGGCCCAGCTCCTCGGCCTGCTGGACGGTGACACCCTTCAGCCCGCCAAGCGTGCCCACCGCCATGAAACACGGCGTCGGCACCGCACCGTGCAGCGTGCGCAGGACGCCGGCACGGGCGTGACCATCGGTGGCGAGAAGGGCGAAAGCGAGGGGCATTGTCGGGTTTCGGGTTTCGGGTTTCGGGTTTCGGGGAACAGCCCGGTGGCCAGACGACCACCAGCGATCACTCAACCCGCGAAACGGAGAGGAAGGACATGGGAATTTGGCTGAGGGTCAATCTGCGGATCAGATTTCGGCGGGCTTTCTTTGGGGCTGGCTCTGCGGATGTGTCCACCGCACCACGCCGAGCTGTCCCCCGAAACCCGAAACCCGAAACCCACCTCTACCACGCCGTGCGCAGCGACACGCCACGATAGAAGTATTCGATGATGGCACGGGCGTTGGCGCCCTGGCGGGCCATCTCCCAGGCGCTGATCTGGCTCATGCCCACGCCGTGACCGTAGCCGCAGGTGGTGATCTGGTAGTTCTTGGTCTTGAGATCCGGGGCGTCGATGCGCTTGGGGCTGTCCGAGGTCCACAGCGTCGATTTGATCACCGCCGGTCCCATCATCAGACGGAAATCGTGGGCCGGGATCTCGATCGGTTGGCCATCGGGCAGGCTGTGCTGGATCTGCACCATCAGCACCCGGTTCGATTCCCGGTCGCGCCGGCTGACGCGGAGGTCCTTGATGTAACCGACCTGTCGCGGGTCGTTGCGGGATTTCAGGTACTTCGCCACCGCCGCACGGATGTCGGCGGGTTTCAGCACGACGGTGTTGGTCCAATGGCTGCCGAGGTAGCCCAGGCCCTGGGCCCCGGCGAGGCAGTAGTCGTCCTTCACCGGCAGCATCAGGGTGATGGGCAGCGGATGGCCATACGCGTCGAGCGGTTCCCGCAGCACGCCGCGTGCATCCGCCGTCCAGCCGCCGGAACTGGCGCAGAACAGCGGCGAAAACGGATACGCGCCCTGGGACAGGTCGGTGCAGGTGATGATGCCACGGGTATCGAGGGCCGCCTGGGCCACCACGCGGGAGCTGTTGCCGGCGCCGCGATAATCCTGGTCCTCGATGCCATCGACCAGATCGAAGGGTTGTTTGACCTGCCGCGCCCGCAGTGCGCGGGCATAGGCGTAGCTGCGGCTGACGATGGCCTGGGCCTTGAGCGCTTCGAGCGGGAAGCTGGGGGACATCTCCACCGCCAGCACGCCTTCGACATAGGCCTCCAGCGGCAGCAGGTTCACCACCGCGAGATCCTTCGGGCTGTGCCACCACACCTCGGCGCAACCGCGATAGCGACGGCCCGCCAGGGCGAACACCGCATCCCGGTCGGCGGCTTCGAAGCGCGCCGGATCCAGCAGGCCGCCCTCGTCGTCACCCGGCGCGGGGAAGGTCGCCACCGGCTGCACCCGCACGCGGTTCACGCTCCAACGGTATTCGCGCCCGTCGGAACCCCAGCCCCGGCTGTTGATGATCAGGCCATCGGGACCATCGACGATGATGGTCAGGCGTGAACCGCCCTTCAGTTCCAGGCGACGCTCGCTGTTGGTGGCATCGTCCGGCGCCAGCACCACCGCCGGTTGCAGGATCGAGAGCTCGACCTTGTCCTCGTGCCAGCGCGGCGCGTCCATGCCGTCGCCGGACTTGGAGGCGTGGTTGGCCAGCAGCACATGGATGCCGGGATCCAGCCCCGCGCCCTGGCGCAGCTTGCCGAAACCGCCGGCCCGTTCGTCCCGCGCCAACCCGGCATAGAGCGTGCCCGCGAAGTAGGCCAACAGGCCCACGAGCAGGGCCGCACGCGTCCAACGGATGATGGTGTCAGGAGCCATGGGGGGCGGACGGTAGCCTGGACCCGAAGGTCAGGAAGGCCGGAGATGCGGGCGGGCGACCGGGCACGGGACCACCGGCGATCAATGGGCGAGCGCCGCCAGGCTCGCCTGCTGCGCCACCCGTTCGGCGATGGCGGTGAAGGCCTTGGCGCTGGCGGATTCGGGATGGCTCAGCACCACCGGAGTGCCCTGGTCGCCCTGGATGCGCACACCGGGCTCCAACGGCACGCGGCCCAGGAACGGCACGCGCAACTCGATCGCCTCGACCTCGGCGCCGCCGTGGCCGAAAATATCCGCGTCGTGGCCGCACTTCGGACAGATGAACGAGGACATGTTCTCGACGATGCCGAAGATCGGCACGTTGACCTTCTCGAACATCGCCACCGAACGGCGCACATCCGCCAGCGCCACCGCCTGGGGCGTGCTGACCACCACCGCGCCGGCCATGGGCACGAGCTGGCTGAGGGTGATCTGCACGTCGCCGGTGCCGGGCGGCAGATCGATGAGCAGGTAGTCGAGGTCGCCCCAGTCCACATCGGTGACGAACTGGCGCAGGGCCGAGCCGAGCATCGGGCCGCGCCAGATCACCGCCTGTTTCTCGTCGATGAGGAAGCCCATCGAGATCATGCGGATGCCGTGGTTCTCGACCGGCACCAGCTTCTTGTTGGAGACATAGGGCTGGAGGCTGACGCCCATCATGGTCGGGATCGACGGGCCGTAGATGTCGGCGTCCATCAGGCCGACCCGCGCCCCGGACGCCGCCAGGGCGCACGCCAGATTGACGGCGGTGGTGCTCTTGCCCACGCCGCCCTTGCCGGACCCCACGCCGATGACGTGGCGCACGCCGGGCAGGACCTCGCCCATGCTCACGCCCTTGGGCACCTCGGCGGTGACGGTCAGTTCGACCGCATGGATGCCGGGAACGCCCGCAGCCGCAGCCCGGCACTGGTCCTCCATCTGTTTCTTCATCGGGCAGGCCGCGGTGGTCAGCACCAGGGTGAAGCGCGCCACGCCGTCGGTCACCGCCAGGTCGCGGATCATGTTGAGCGTCACCAGATCCTGATGCAGGTCGGGGTCCTGCACGGTGGAAAGGGCGGCACGGACAGCGGCGATGAGGGCGTCGGACATGGGGCGCGGAGCTTCGTCCGCGCGACGTGCACGCAACGCCGGGTTGCGGCCGGCTTGCCGGGCGCACCATCGCCGACGATGAGCGACCATCCCCACCAGCACCTGCTCTGGATCTTTGCCGCCGGCGCGGGCATCGTCGCCGCATTCTTTGCCGGCCTGGTGCTGGGCCGGAACGGCTCCGGCCCCAATGCCCGTGCCGGCACGACCCCGCCCCCGGTCACCGACCGGGTGCGGCTGCCCGCGGGCACCACCGTCAGCCATGCGGACGGCGCCACCACCAACTTCGTCTATTGCCTGCCCTGCCATCGCCCGGACGGCCACGGCATCCCCGGCGTGTTCCCCCCTCTGGCCGGTTCCAAGCGCCTCACCGGCGACCCCCGCACCGTCATCGCCATCGTGCTGCGCGGCATCGACACCCAGGGCGATCCGCGCAGTCCCCGCTGGAACGGGAAAATGCAGGGGCTCGCGCACCTCAGCGATGACGACATCGCGGCGGCGCTCACCTTTGCCCGCAATGCCTGGGGCAATCAGGCCCCGGCCATCAATGCCGCGCAAGTGGCCGACGTCCGCGCCCGCACCGCCGGCCAGACCGCGCCGCTCACCGCCGCCGAACTGACCCAGGCCTTCGCCCCCATCCAGTGACGCGGGGCGGTCGAGGCCCGCAACCCTGCTCCACCCCGGTCTGGCGGCGTCATCCCTCCGTCCACCATCACGGCCATGCCCAAACTGCCGCTCATCATCACCGCCATCGCCTGTCTGATCATGGGCCTGCTGCTGGGCTGGTTGCGCCTGCGTCACGAACTCGCCGCCCCGACCACCAGCGCCCCCCTGAGCGCGCCGCTCGATTTCACCCTCACCGACCACACCGGCGCCACCCTGCGTCTCGCTGATCTGCGCGGCACACCGGTGCTCTGCTACGCCGGCTACACCTTCTGTCCGGACGTCTGCCCGACCGAGCTGGGCTACCTGGCGCGCCTGCTCACCGCCCTCGGCCCCGACACCGAGCGCCTGCAACCGCTGTTCCTCAGCGTCGATCCCGGCCGCGACACCCCGGCCGTGCTGGCGGACTACGTCCGCATGTTCCACCCGCGCCTGCGCGGCCTGACCGGCACGCCAGAGCAGCTGAAAAGCGCCTGCGCCACCCTGGGGGTCATCGCCGAACGGGTCGATCCCGCCGGCGCCAAACCCGGCTATTACTTGATGAACCACACCTCCGCCATCCTGGTCATCGACCGGGACGGCCGGGTCCGCAGCCACCTCGACAGCCATACGCCGATGGACGAAGCCCTGGCGGCCATCCGGGCCGTGCTGCGCTGATCACGCCCAAGGATCGCCATGCTCCGCATCCTGACCCTTCTCGCCGGCAGCGGTCTCGCGCTGGCTGCCGCCGACATCCGCCTCGAACAGGCCTGGGCCCGCGCCAGCGCGCCCCAGGCCACCGCCGGCGCCGCCTATGGCACCCTGGTCAACGACGGCGCCCAGCCCGACACCCTGGAATCCGTCACCAGCGACGTGGCCGAGGACGTCGAACTGCACACCCATCTCACCGATGCGCGCGGCGTGAAACACATGACGGCGGTCGAACGCATCGACCTGCCGCCCCACAGCCGCACCGTCTGCCAGCCCGGCGGCCTGCACATCATGCTGTTCGGCCTGAAACATCCGCTGACCGTCGGCGAGCGCTTCACCCTGACCTGCACCTTCGCCAAGGCCGGGGTCATCACCGTGCCGGTGGTGGTGGGCACCGTCGCCGCCAGCGCACCGCCCAGCCCCTGACTGCGCCATAAACGCAAAAAACCGCGCCTTTCGGCGCGGTTTTTCTTGTCAGGGCATCGACCGGTTCAGGCCTGGTCGCCGCTGAGCAGTTCCTTGACCTTGGTGGCCTTGCCGACGCGATCGCGCAGGTAGTAGAGCTTGGCGCGACGGACGCGACCGTGGCGGATGACTTCCACCTTGGCGACGCGCGGGCTGTGCTCGGGGAAGATACGCTCGACGCCTTCGCCCGCGACGACGCGACGGACGGTGAAGGTGTCATTGATGTCGCCATGACCGCGGCTGCGGGCGATCACGGTGCCATTGAAGACCTGGAGGCGCTCTTTGTCGCCTTCCTTGATCTTGGTATGGACATCAACGGTGTCGCCGACCGCGAACTCACCGAGAGGTTCCTTGCGCAGGGAGGGCTGGGCAACTTTTTCGAGCAGGCTCATGACGGACTCCAAATGACGGCCATCAACGGATGGGAGGCGGGATGCTAGGCCTTTGCCCCGGGTGTCAAGGCGGCGTCCGCCCATGCCGGCAACGGCGATACCAGCAGACTCCGACCGCCAGCCCCACCGCCAACACCAGATGCACGCTGATGACCTGGGCGGTGGAGAGCGGGAACAGGCCCCACATCCGCACCATGACCTTGTCCTCCCGCAGGAACTCCTCGGCGAAACGCCACACCGCATAGCCGAACACCGCCAGGACGGCGACTTCGCCATCACTGCGCCGACGACGCCACCACCACCAGGTCAGGCCGGCCAGCAGGGCACACGCCACGGTTTCGTACAACTGGGTGGGATGGCGCGCCGCCACCACCCCGTGATCCCCCCGTGCCACCACCGCCCAGGGCAGATCACAGGCCCGGCCATAACAGCAACCGTTGAAGAAACAGCCGATGCGACCGATCGCCACCCCCACCAGCATGCCCGGCAGCATCACATCCAGCAACCGGAGCAAAGGGATGCGGCACCGCCAGGCGTAGATCACCACCGCAGCGGCCCCGGCCAGGGCGCCGCCGTACCACACCATGCCACCGCCATCGATGTCCGCCGCACGGGCCAGGAAAGCCCCCCAGCCCACCGGCCGGCCTCCCGGGGCCGCGTAGTCCGGCCAGTGGTCGATGATCTCGAACAAGCGTGCGCCAAGCAAACCGGCCACCAGCGCCAACATCACCAGATCGATGACCTGACGTTCCGTCACTCCGATGAGCCGTGCCCGGGGCAGGATCACCAGATAGCCGACGATCACCGCCACCAGCAAAGCCATCCCATAGGCCGACAGATGCAGGACGCCAAGCCAGGGGATCCAGCCGGCAAGGCCGGCGATCACCGCCGCCAGCACCCCACCGCCAGCCACCGCCAGCACCCGCCAGCGGGACGGCGGCAACAGGGCCCAGGCCGCCAATCCGGCCAGCAACGCGACTCCCAGCAAGGACGGATGCAGAAAAGGAAAGGTCACGGCAGCACCTGCCGTGACCTTTCCTTGAAACCCGCCGGTTCAACCAGCGATCAGGCTGCGCGCGAACGCCGCAGGGCGACGACCCGCATGGTCGCACAAAGCGCCAGGAACAGGATGGCGAAACCCGACGCCATGCCGCACTTGGAGGTCTTCTCGTCCTGGTCCGAGTTCACATCGGTGATGGTGACCGTTGCCGTGAAGGGATACTGCAAGGCCGCGCCATTCGTCGGCGAATACAGGGGGACCGTGAAATCGCGGCTCGGACGGATCGTCATGTTGTAGATGAGGGGCACGGACACCGCCGGGTTGGGAACGGCCGTCGAGAACGACAGATTGTAGCCATCCACCAACGCGTTGTAATCCACCTGATCAATGGCGGTGCCATCCTCCGTCGCCGCATAGACGCTACCCGAACCGGTGGTGGTCAAGGGCAAGGACGCGATGCTCACCGCACCGCTGGGCTCGATCACTTCCGGGAAGGAATATGACGCGTTGTTGAAATTCACCAGGCCCGTGATGGTCAACTGGCAATCGAGACCATCAGTGCCACCCACATAGGTGATGCCCGCATCCGATTCGGGCAGGGCGGAGAAGTAGGTCGTGAATCCCGTCGTCATATTATCGATGATGGTGAAGGTGTTGCCGACGGGGGCTGCGGCGCTGCGCCAGATGGGACGCAGGCGGCAACTGGTGCCCAGATTGATCGCCCCGGTCACCACAAGCTGATCACGATAGGCGGCAGTGTCTCCGCCAGGAATCAGATCCACGGTGAAGTAGGAGTTGGTGCCAAAGGTCGCCGACGAACAGGTCAACGTGCCCAGGTACGTGCTCGCGGTCGCCACCTCGGCATCAACCATCGGCCGACCTGGATCGATGCCGCCCCCAGCCCCGACCGTCACCGCCCCGACTGTCACCGTGCCGCCCAGGAATCCGCCATTGACGGTCACGGCACCCAGATTGGACGAACAGGCGACCAGACCACCTTTGTTGATCGTCGTACCCGACGCCCCCGTGTAGGGGCAGTTCATCAAGGCCAGGTTGCCGTTGCCGTTTTTGGTCAAGGCGTTGGCCCCCGTGAGGGTGCAGGCGGTTCCGCCACTGACACCCAGTTGGAGGTTATCCTTGGAAGGAGAGGTGTTTGAACCAAGGGAGACATCGAACGTCGGAGAAGAACCCATATTCAATGTGCCGATGATCACGGATGCCTGGGTGCCCGTGTCAGAGGCGCACGTGATGGAACCACCACTGACAGTGAGGGTTCCACTCGATGAACGGATCGTCGCACCGCTGCCGATCAAAACATCCGCCACGGTTTCATCTCCACCCAGGATCATGATCGCTTGTGACAAGGCACCGATCGTAGCCGTATCCGGAATGATACCGGCCGTGACATAGCACGTCAGACCGGAACCTGTCGCCAACAAATGAGACGGAATCGCAGTGGTGCAACTGACCGTACTGGACGTATCGCCCCATGCACGAATAGGCAGGGTTTCATGGGACCACGTCGTGGTCGTGGCACTCGCCGTCGTGACCGTGGGGGAAGCGTAGGACGACGGAGAGAAGACCAGGGTGGACGAAGCTCGGGCACCAATGCCGACCGACGCCGACGAGCGAACCCCCAAGTTGTCCGCAGACCCCCCGGTGACATACCCGAAGGTCAGTGCCCCACTTACGGTGGGGGTATAAGCGGTGGTCGCTCCCGTCGTACCGGACGTCGTCGACAAATTGGCCGCCACCAAGGCGCCATTGCCGTCAGACCCGAGTCCACGAATCATCAATCCGGCAAGCGTGGAAGTGTCGCCCACCGTCATGGTCCCGTTAAAAGCCAACTCCAGGGTCCCGCCATTGATATCCGCCGCGGAACCGGTGCCCAAAGCCGCTACGTTGTCCATGCGCAGAATGCCACCACGGATGCTGGTCAAACCGCTCTGGGTTCCCGTGCCCGTCATGGTCAAGAGGCCGGACCCGGTCTTTTTCACACTACCCACAATCGCACTTGCAGGAACATATTTGGTATAGCTGTCATTTGCCGCCGGGTTGGATGCATCGTCGAGATTTGTGTCATTGTAGTCCACCACCCGGCCATTGAGATGAAGCACGCTGTCCGCATTGATCGTCGTCGAACCCTGAAGCGACAACGATGCCCCCAAATAAGAAGAGGACGCCACCGATACCGTGCCCGAAGTGATTATGCTCCCTCCATCGGCCAAGCACAGTGTCGCGCCACGATTCGATCCTGATGTCGCCACGCTGTAACCATCGTTCAGCGTGATCGACTTGATTTGAAGCGCTGCCAGATTGTTATACGTTGTCGTTGAATCCAGCCCTGACGGGAAAACCAGCGTCACCAATTGTTCGCCGTTCGTCGGAGCCGTATTTCCGCGCCAATTGGACTTGGTCGACCATTTCCCGTCACCCGCCGCCCCATTCCACGTATAGGAACCCTGGGGAATGATATGCAGGGACCATGCCTGCAACGAACCGACAATATCTCCCACCTTGTTGAAATAATAACTCGCGTGACTGTTTTCGATTTTCAGCGTCCATGTCCCCTTGGCATCTTCGCCCGCAAAAGCTGCCAGGCGTCCATTATACGGCACATAGCTGCCCGCCGGCATATATGTGGAAGACGTATCGTACGCATACTGCGGATTCCCGCTAGAATCGACTCCGCCGTCATCAAAATAAAACCGCTTCGACAAATCGGACCCGACGCCAAATCCTATGGTCGTATCTGAGCCTAATCCCGAAGTCGTCGCCGTATGCCACGAAATGCCGTCAGCGTACTTCGTCAGATAGACTTGTGTACCTGTCGGAGAAGTCAGGGAAATCTGATAGGCGTTTGGATGGGTGGACGGCAGGTACAGGGAGACCGCTATCTTGCCGATCACAATGGATTTCCCCACCGCAACCGTCGAAGTGACAGACGAATTACCCGAACCCGAGGTCGAATAACCATTCACGTAACGGGGAACAGCGGTGGAATCATATTGGTATTCGGTTGCCACCAGGCTGGTCACAGCCACCGCCAGAAGAAGCGCTCCTGACACGACAGAGCGCAATGCCTGTTCCAGAACCATGGTTTCAAGCCTTTCTCGACGACGGAATCGGGGACGGCGGGGATGATGATGGATGACGCCCCCAGGCGACGGCAAACGCCGGGGGAGCGGCGTGTGTGTATCAGTGGGGATGCGTCGGGATGACACCCGCGAGGGACAGCCAACGGCAGCGCCCCGGCGGAGGACCACCGGGGCGCGCAAGACGACGGGCCGGATTCGGGCGACGGATCAGGTCTCGCCTTCGACCTGGTCGGTGCGGTAGCGGATGAAGATGATGTGGTCCATCTCGCTGCCCGGTTCGTTCTCGTCGGTCATGTAGTCGCGTTCGATGGCGCGCAGCTCGACCGTTTCGATCTGATCGCCGGGGATCTGGCGCAGGGTGCGGTTGGCGAGGGTTTCGAGCTGCTCGAAACTGTTGGCGGCCTCTTCCAGGAGGGAGATGAGACGGATCTGCACGTGAGGAGTGGACATGCGGGGGTTGTAGGGGTGGGAACCCCCCTGCAACCCGCCACGCCCCGAACCACCGTGGATCGCCACGTCAGTGCTTGAGATCGACCTGGCGGGTGTCGCTACGGGTGGATCCGGCCGCGGCACGGCCATCCAGGGCCGCGGGGTCGACGACGTAACCACCTTTGGCATCACGCACAACATAGCGCACCGCGCCGGTGACGGGATCCACGACCTTGATCACGTCGGCAACCGGGGCGGCGGCAGCCGGCGCGGCCGGGCGCAGGGCCAACCACGCCCCGCCCGCCACCAGGGCGAGGATGGCGGCGGCGGCCAGGGGGAGCGGGACGCGCACGGTGTTGCGGGGGGAAGCGAGCCGCAGAGGTGCGGCCGGACGGCTGCGCTCCAGGGCCAGGGCGATGAGATCGTGCTGGGCCAGGGCGTCCTGGCAGACGGGGCAGCGGGCAAGGTGGTCGAACAGGGCCGGATCGGCGGCGTGGTCGAGGGTGCCTTCGGCCACCTGGGGCAGCATGGGGCGGACCTCGTCGCAGGTCAGGGCCGGACGGCCGGTCAGGGCGTCAGGACCGCTCACAGATCACCCCCGAACACCTCGTCGAGGCGTTCCTTGAGGGCGGCGCGGCCACGGCAGAGGCGGACTTCGACGGCCTGGCGGTTGATGCCCAGGCGCGCCGCGATGGCCTCATGGTCGAGACCTTCGTCCAGGCGCAGGCGGATGGCCTCGCGCTGGGCCGGGGGGAGCTGGGCCAGGGCGCGACGCACGGCGGCGATGCGCTCGGCGCTGATGAGTCCGTCGATGGGGCCACGGCCCATCTCGCCGCCGGCGCGGTGTTCATGCAGGGCGGTCTCGTCAGCGACGGCGCGGCGGGTATCCTCGCGCCGCAGCCAGTCGAGGCAGGCGTTGCGGGCAAGCTGGAACAGCCAGCCACGCAGGGCCTGGGGTTCGCGCACGGTGTCCAGGCGGCGCAGCACTTTGAGGCTGACCTCCTGGAAGATGTCATCGACGGTGGCGGCGTCGCGCACATAGCGGGCGATGACGCCGCGTAGGACGTTCTCTTCGCGCCGGAGCAGCGCGACCGCCTGCTCCGCCAGGGTGCGGGGGGCGTCGGAACCGGTATCGGCACGACTCGGGGCGAGGGCGGCGGTGACCATCGCCGGGGTGGACGCATCACCCCCGGGCGGGCTTACCGGCGAAGTCGCAGAGTCGGACGGGCGGGACATGGGGGCAGGCTAGCAACCACCAGCGGGCGGGAAACGGGGGCCGGACGGACGATCCACGACACGGGGTGACCGGTTGGCTTGAGGAGGAAAGAAGCCGATTGGAAATCGGCGATCCCAGGGGGACGGACGCGACCCGGCGCGGGCGGTTCCCCGCAACCCGCAACTACACCTGTTTGCGGGTGCGGATGGTCAGTTTGGGTTCTTCGGCCATGACCACGCTGTGGGGCGCGACCGAGGCGGTGAGCCAGACCTTGCCGCCGATGACGCTGTGGTGACCGATGACGGTGTCGCCACCCAGGATGGTGGCGCCGGCATAGACCGTGACGTGATCTTCCAGATCCGGGTGGCGCTTGTTGGACTGGCCCCGGGTGAGGGTGCCGTCGCTGCCTTTGGCCGTCGGATTCCAGGCGCCCAGGGTCACGCCCTGGTACAGGACGCAGTTGCGGCCGATGCGGCTGGTCTCGCCGATCACCACACCGGTACCGTGGTCGATGAAGAACGATTCGCTGATGGTGGCGCCGGGGTGGATGTCGATGCCGGTGCGGCTGTGGGCCCATTCCGTGAGCATGCGCGGCAGCAGCGGCACGCCGTGGCGGTAGAGACGGTGGGCGAAGCGCTGCACCGCCAGGGTCTCGATGCAGGGATACGACAGCACGATGGTCTCGTGGTCGGCGGCGGCGGGGTCGTTGGCGAAGGCGGCTTCGACATCGGTGGCGATGAGGGCGCTGACCTCGGCCAGTTCGGCCAGCACGGCCATGGTCTGTTCGCGCGCCTGGCGTTCCGCATCGCCGGTGTCGCCCCCCTGGCTGCGGGCGCGGAAACGCACGGTGCGCAGGATCTGTTCGACCAGCGCCTGTTCGAGGCGGGCGAGCCGCAGTTCCCGGTATGGGATGAGGAGGTCCTGGCTGACGATCTCCTGGCTGAAAAAGCCGGGGAACAGCACATCCAGCAACTGGTCGGCGATCTGCTGGACGCCGGCGCGATCAGGCAGGGACGAGTCCCGCGCATCGGTCAGGCCAAGATGGCGCTGATGGCTGTGCAGGCGCTTGGCAAGGTCGTGATGGCGGGAGGCGCTCATGGGATTGCAGGCTCTCTGCGCGGGGAAAAAGGGAACCGTCGGCGGAACCACCGGGCTGCCGACACCATACGCACCGGCCGGCCGGGCGCTTGATGTGGATCAGAGCGTCTGGACGCCGCTCGCCGGAGCGACGATGGCCGGGGCCGGGACCGCGGCGGATTCCGGCCAGTCCTTGGGCAGGGGTTTGAGCGGATGCGCGCCGGCGAGGTTGGCGCGGGCCGCGTCCAGGCGGTGCTGGTAGAGGGCGCGCAGGTCCGCCGGCAGGTCGTGCTGGGCGGTCGCCAGTTCGACCGCCCGGGCGAAATGGGCGACCGCCCCGGCCCAGTCCTGCTGGGCGAAACGGATGCAGCCGACGGTGTCGAGCAGTTCGTGCTGGCCGTCCTGTTTCGCCCGTGGTTCCAGGCGCGGCAACAGGCTCGCGGCGATGGCGAGATCCTGGGCGGTGGGCGCGTCGGTTCCGGCCACCACGATGTAGGCGAGGCTGTTTTCGAGCTCGTGGTCGAGCGACGGGCTGCCGGTGTCGAGGTCGAGGAACGGACGCAGGCGGTGGCGCTGGCGATAGGCTTCACGGGTGTCGGCGATGCCGACCTGCAACAGGATGCGGGCCAGACGTTGGCGTTCGAGGGGATCCGTGCGGTTGATCCAGGCGGCAAGCTGGCGGGGATTGCCCGCGTCCGCCGCCGCGAGGGCCTCGGCCAGATCATGGTCGGCAGCGGTCCAGGTCGCCAGGATCTGGCCGGCCTGGTTGCTGTCGGCCCGGCCGAGCACTTCGGGCGAGGTCCAGAACTGCACCGCCAGGGCGGCGGCGAA
The DNA here is from genome assembly GCA_036023115.1 of Brasenia schreberi. Classification (NCBI taxonomy): domain Eukaryota; kingdom Viridiplantae; phylum Streptophyta; class Magnoliopsida; order Nymphaeales; family Cabombaceae; genus Brasenia; species Brasenia schreberi. The sequence goes on from JAYKKT010000007.1 coordinate 283,392, forward strand.
AGCACAGCAGAGAGCCAGGATGAAGGAGCGCATGGCGGCAACGTGTCGGTGGTGACGGAGGGCGAGCGCGGGATCGGCCTGGACGCGACGCAGGAAGGCGACGCGCTGGGCGATGCTGTGGTGGCGCCAACTGGGGGCATCCTCCGGCTGGCCCGCGAGGTGCGCAACGGTTTTGAGCGCCGCGGCCATCACCTCGGGACTGCCGGACAGCTCCGCCCCGGCAAGGTCCGCCTGCCGTTCACAGGCCCGGCTGACCACCCCGAAGAACACCCGCCACTGCACCGCCATGATGATGAGCACGGCGACACCGGTGGCGACCGCGCCCCAGGGGTCGCGGGGGCTGAAGGGTTCGATGCCGAGGGGCGGGGCGGCGAACCAGGGACGCAGGTCGGCCGCCAGGGGTTGCTGGATCAGCCCGGTCGTCAGCACGGTCAGGGTGGCAAAGGCGAAATAGGTCCACAGATGGCCATGGCGGGCATGGCCGAGTTCGTGCCCCAGCACCGCCGCCACCTGTTCCGGCGGCAGGTCGCGCACCAGGTCATCGGTGAACAGGACATACCGCAGACGCGGGATCATGCCGATCACCGCCGCGTTGTAGACCCGTCCGCCCGGCACCGGCCAGCGCATCAGCCCTGCCACGCGCACCCCCAGCCGTTCGCCCAGGGCGCGCATGCGGCGGACCTGTTCGCCATCGGTGAGCGGCTTGGCCCCCCACAGCCACATCAGCGGCAAAGGCAGCACCACCATCAGGCCGAGCAGGAAGAACTGGGTGGTCAGGGCGGCGACGACGAAGCCGATGCCATCACCGCTGAACCAGTCCGTGATGTCCAAGACCTCGGCCAGCCACGGCCCGAGGTCGAAGAACGGCAGGATGAGCAGCATCGGCAGGATGCCGAAACGCAGTTGATGCATGACCCGGCCGAAACGGTTCCAGGGATGGCCGGTGGCGGCGCGCACGGCGTGGGCCATGCACCACCACTGGATGATCTGGAAGGCCAGCCAGGGCAGCAGGGCCAGGGTGTAGGCATGGAACTGGTGCGCCCAGCCCCAGCCATAGCACAGCCAGGCGAACCAGGCGAGGCCGAGGGCCTGAAGCACGACATCGACGGTGATGAGCAGGCGCCAGGACCGCTTGGCCGCCGCCACCCGCGCCGCGCATTCGCAGATCGCCAGCCAGAGGATCGCTGATCCCCCCAGCACCACCGGCCACCACCAGGCGTGCGCCAGCCAACGGTTCGCCGCCAGGGGCATGGCGGTGGCCGCCGTTTCCGCGATCACCAAAGCGAAGATGAGGGGCAGGAGTCCGGCCATGCGGGCGGGGAGTGTGCGCCGCCCGTCCCCTGCGCCAGGACGCTTTGCCCCAAGCCGGGGCTACGGCGCCGGGAACGCCGCGGCGACCCGCTCCCACTGGGCGGGGTCGGCCTTGCGGTCCGTGGGGATCGCCACCACCGTCGCCGGGGCGCGGCCACGGGGCTGCCACGCGATGGGGAAGGCCGGATCGGCAAAACCGGTGAAGGCCACCACCACCGGCACGCCCAGGGCGGCGGCGAGGTGATGGCCCACGCTGTCGTAGCTGAGGGCGAGGCGGCAGCAGGCGAGCGCCGCCGCCCAGCCGGCGATGGAGCCGTGGAAGCGGATCACCGCCGCGTCGGCGCACTGGCCGAGCCCGAGCTGGCCGGCGACCAAGCCAAGGCCCTTGCCGCTGTCGTCGAGGTCCACCGCCTGCCAGCCCAGATCGGCCAGCAGCGCGTCGCTGTTGGCGAGTTCGTCCGCGCCAAAACCACGGTCGAGCAGGATGCGGAAGCCCTGGGCCCGCAGGTGGCGCAGCAGCGCGATTTCCCCCGCCCGGGGGAGGGCCTTCGCCGGATTGCCGCCGTGGTCGAGTTTCACCGCGCACAGCGGGCCGGGGCCGAAGGCGGCGGCGAAGCGGTCCCGCTGGGCGGCAGCGGCGGCATCCAGCGCCACCACCGGCGTGGGCGCGGGCACGCCCAACGTCCCCGCCAACCACGCGCCGTAGCGTTCCGCCAAGCTGCGGGCGGCCTCGCCCTCGGGCTGGAGGTTCTCCCACAGCAGGTAGCGGTCGTCCGACCCCGCGCCCGCGAGGGGGACGGGCAGGATGCCGAGCTGGTCCAGGCGCGAATCCGGCGCGATCACCACGTCGGGATTCAGGTCGGCCAGCGCGGCGCGCAGCGGCAGCCACGCCGCCAAGCGGTCCCGCAGCGGGCCGCGCCGGGCATAGGACAGCGCCTGCACCGTCACGCCCGGCAGGCCGTTGAACAGGCCGCCCAGCTTGCCGTCACCGATCAGCACCACGCGGGCCTCGGGCCAGCGCGACCGGGCGGCGACCAGCGCCTGGCTGGTGATGAGGATGTCCGCACCGATGGTCACGCGGGACAACACCACGACGGTCCGCACCGTCGAGGGCAGCGTGCGGGCACGGGGCGTCACCGCATCCCGGCGCACGGCGGCATGGCGGGCGGCAAGCTGCGCTTCCGTGGTGATGCCGGACTCCGCCAGGGCCGCGAGCAGTGCGGGCTGACGCGCCGCGACCCGCCACACGATGTGGCCGAACACGCGGGCATAGACCGCACGGCCCGCAGGGGTGAAACCATCGTTGAGCGGTTCCACCAGGCCGCCGAACAACGCGCCCAGACCGGCGGAGCGCAGGGCTTCGTCATCGCTGTCCGCCGCATCGGCGATGACCTCGGCGGCGGTCAGCACCGCATGGTCGGCGGGCAGCGCCGCCAGTTCCGGCGCGACAGCGGCGAGCGGACGGTTGGCGAACCAGGCGAGGATCGAGTCGGCGGCGGCGGACGGGGTCATTCAGGGTTTCGGGTTTCGGGTTTCGGGTTTCGGGAGCGTCAACGCATGACGAACGCCCGCGACCGGCGGGGCAGGATGCGAAGACGCCAATCCAAGCAATCGGAGAGGATGCTAACGCAGAAAACAGGCGAGCAGCACCCCAAACCCACGACATCCGACCGATTCCCTGGGACCGCCGGTTTCCAACCGGCAGGAATCCATCCAGCCCAACCTCTGTCACCCGCCGGGCTGTCCCCCGAAACCCGAAACTACGGCCGCAGCGCCGCCGCTTCCGCCCGGCGCAGCAGCAGATCCACCAGCAGGTCGTCCGGTCCCAGCACCGCCGCCAGGCTCCAGCGCAACCCCGGATGGCTGGCCGCCGCTTCGGCGCACAAAGCCGGGATGTCCTCGCGGCTGTGGCGGCCATCCCCCAGGAAATACGGCAGCACGCGGATGGTGGTGGCCCCCTGCTTCACCAGATCGGCGAAGCCGTCGGCGATGTACGGAGGCGACACCTCCATGTGGCAGCACACCACCAACGCCTCGGGACAGCGCGCCGCGAGACGGTTCGCCATGTCCTCGAACTGGGCGTTGGCTTCCGCACGGCGGCTGCCGTGGTCGACGAGGAGGAGTCCAAGCATGGTTTCGGGTTTCGGGTTGCGGGTTGCAGGGAACCGCCGGGCGCTTGGCGATGCAGGGCTGGATACCGACGCCCGACCGATTGGAAATCGGCGGCCCCAGGAAGCTGCGGCAACCGCACCATCGTGCGGTTCAATCCACGCCACCCCCTGGGACCGCCGATTTCCAATCGGCATTCCCGTTCCCTGCATCCGCCGCCTCCGTCCTTTCCTGCTTGCGCCCCGAAACCCGAAACCCGAAATCCCAAACCATGTTCCGCCTCGCCGCCCCCTACGCGCCCATGGGCGACCAGCCGACCGCCATCGCCGAACTCGTCGCGGCGCTCAACGCCGGGAAAAAGGCCGCGACCCTGCTGGGCGTGACCGGCAGCGGCAAGACCTTCACCATGGCCAACGTCATCGCCCAGGTGCAGCGGCCGACGTTGGTGCTGTCGCACAACAAAACCCTGGCGGCGCAGTTGTATGCCGAGTTCAAAGGGTTCTTCCCCGACAACGCGGTGGAATATTTCGTCAGCTATTACGACTACTACCAGCCCGAAGCCTACGTCCCGTCGAAAGACCTCTACATCGAGAAGGAATCCGACATCAACGAGGAGATCGACAAGCTGCGCCTGTCCGCCACGCGCAGCCTGCTCTCGCGCCGCGATGTCATCATCGTCGCGTCGGTGTCGTCGATCTACGGTCTGGGTTCGCCCACCTCGTACCAGGACCTCACCGTGCCGCTGGCGGTGGGCGACCAGATCAGCCGCGACGACGTGCTGCGCCGCCTCTACGATATCCAATACACGCGCGGCGACCTGGATTTCCGGCGCGGCAAGTTCCGTGTGCGCGGCGACGTGGTGGAACTGTGGCCGGCCTACGAGGACACCGCCATCCGCATCGCGTTCTTCGGCGACGAGATCGAGGAACTCGCCACCGTCCACACCCTCACCGGCGAAGTGCTGGGCCGCCACGACCGCCTGAGCATCTTCCCCGCCAAGCATTTCGTCGTCGATGAACCGACCCTCGACACCGCGCTCGGGACCATCGAAGCGGAGCTGGAGGAACGCCACCGGGAACTGATGCAGGCGGGCGCGCTGGTCGAAGCGCAACGCCTGCAATCGCGCACCAAATACGATCTCGAAATGCTGCGCGAAGTCGGCTACTGCTCGGGCATCGAAAACTACTCGCGCCATTTCACCGGCCGCAAACCCGGCGAGCGCCCGTACTGTCTGTACGACTTCTTTCCGCCGGATTTCCTCTGCGTCATCGACGAAAGCCACGTCACCATCCCGCAGATCCGCGGCATGTACGCCGGCGACCGCAGCCGCAAGGAAACCCTGGTCGGCCACGGTTTCCGCCTGCCCTCGGCGCTCGACAACCGCCCGCTGCACTTCGCGGAATGGGAAGCCATGGTCGGCCTGACGGCCGACCGTCCGGAAGTCCGGAAGTCCGGAAGTCCGGAAGTCGACAGCCAGAAGAATCCGCATTCCGGCGTGGTTTTTGTCAGCGCGACGCCGGGGCCATATGAGGCAGCCCACGAAGACGCCCGCACCGAACAACTCATCCGCCCCACCGGCATCGTCGATCCGCAGATCAGCGTGCGCCCCACCAGCGGGCAGGTCGATGATCTCATCGCCGAAGTGAAGATCCGCTGCGCCCGCAACGAACGCACCCTCGTCACCACCCTGACCAAACGCCTGGCGGAAGACCTCGCGGAATACCTGAGCGAAGCGGGCGTCCGCACCACCTGGCTGCACAGCGACCTCGACGCCATCGAACGCATCGAAATCCTCGCCGCCCTGCGCGCCGGCGACACGCAATGTCTGGTCGGCGTCAACCTGCTGCGCGAAGGCCTGGACCTGCCGGAAGTCTCGCTCGTGTGCATTTTCGACGCCGACAAGGAAGGCTTCCTGCGCAGCGAAGGCAGCCTCATCCAGACCATCGGCCGCGCTGCCCGCCACATCGCCGGCGAAGTCATCCTCTACGCCGACAAGCACTCCCCCGCGATGGCCTCCGCCATCCGCGAAACCGACCGCCGCCGCGCCCACCAGCTCGCCTACAACGAAACCCACGGCATCACCCCGCGCACAGCGGTGAAACAAGACACCAGCGCTGCGTTTGCCGAACAACGCGCCGCCCGCAAAGTCGCCGAGCCCGGCGCCACCTACGACCGCGGCCAGACCTACACCCCGGCGGACATCCCCGAACTGACGCAGCAGATGATCGCCGCCGCCGAGGAACTGCGCTTCGAGGAAGCGGCACGGTTGCGCGATCTGGTGAAAAAGATCGAAAGCGAAGGCACGGCGAGCGCGGAAGCGGACGGCGGCGGGAAGGCCAAAGTGCAGAAGCGGGGGAGGAAGCGAGCTGGAAAGTAACGTCAATTGACGATATTGTCTGTAATCGTCCCACTCCTTCCCCTCAGGAGGAACGTTCAGAGAGAATATGCTATATGGACATTGACGTCTGGCCATTTCTCGCAGAAGCCAATCGACATCACTTGGCTTAGCCATCCGACCAACAGCCACGACCCAACTGCCAGGACGTCCTGTAAATCCATGGCATTCGATACCCCGCCGACTCATTTCCTGCTTGAAATCAGATTGATTTTCCAACCAGCAATCAGGGGCCAGTTGTTGACGGTAACGCCAAATGCCGTGCGAAACCATCATGATAATCAGTGAAAACGTGACCGCGCCCAATGCAAAAAACAGCAAGTCACGCCCTTTTATGATCGTCATCGGTGACATGTTCATCATGTTCATTTCTATCTCCTCAGCGCAAACCGGATCTCTTGGCACGGCCTCCAGTGACTTAATAGTGGGCTTGGCACACCCAATAGATATCTGGGATTCATGCCCATTCATCCCTCCATCACCGACGGCAACCTCCTCGACCAACCCGTCGAGGTCATCGTCAATGCCTGGAACCGGAACATCATCCCATGGTGGCTGCTGTTGCCGCAAGGCGTGTCCGGGGCGATCAAACGTCGGGGTGGCACGCAACCGTTCCGCGAGGTCGCCCGCGCCGGGGCCATCCCGCTCGGCGAAGCGGTCCTGACCGGAGCCGGAACCTTGCCATTCAAGGGCATCATTCACGTCGCTGGCATCAATCTGCTGTGGCGAGCCTCGTCGGCGTCGATTACCGGTTCGGTCCGCACCGCCGTCGCTCTCATCAATCAACACGGTTTTGCGTCCGCCGCCTTCCCCATCATCGGCGCTGGCTCGGGCGGTTTCTCACAGGACAAGGCCCTGCTCCTCATGCTGGACGAATTCGCCCGTCTGGATTCACCCGCGCAGATCACCCTCGTCCGTTTCAAACCATCCTGAACCATGCAGCCCACCACCGCCGCCCTCACCGCCTGGCTCGATACCGCCATCAACCATGAGCTGCGCGGCGATTTCGCCGCCATCAAGCTGGAGCGCATCCGCGCGTTCCTGCACCTGATCCCGGTGCCGACGACCACCTGCATCGTGGCGGGGACCAAGGGCAAGGGCAGTACGTTGCGGCTGATCGAGGCGGCTCTGGTCGCCCACGGCGTGCCGACTTTGGCCTTCACCAGTCCGCATGTGCTGGACGTGTGCGAACGCTGGCGCATCGACGGGCACAACGCTGATCCCACCACCCTGACGGGCGTGGCGGAACAGGTCGCGGCGCTGGAGACGGCGCACCACCTGCCGCTGACGTGGTTCGAGCGCACCTTTGCCATGGGGTGTCTGCTGGCAAACCAGCGGCCCGGCACGGTTTTCCTCGTCGAAGTCGGCCTGGGCGGGCGGTTGGACTGCGCCAACGCCCTGGATGCGACGGTGGCGGTGCTCACCCACCTCAGCCACGATCACCGGGATGTGCTGGGGCCGACGCTGGCCCACATCGCGCGGGAGAAGATCGCCGTGTCCCGACCCGGCCGGCCTCTGGTCATCGCACCGCAATCAGTCGAGGGTGAAGCCGCCGTCGCCTCCGCCCTGGCGGAACTGCCGTCCGCGCCCGTCGTCCATCACGTCGTGCGCCGGGATGATCTGCCGGAACTCGCCCTGCCCGGCGCGCATCAGCACGACAATGCCGCGACCGCGCTGGTCGCCGCCCGCCTGCTGTGTCCGGCGCTGGATGAAACCCGCGCGCTCGCCGCCATGGCGACGGCGACGTTGCCCGCCCGCTGTCAGCTCATCACGCTGGGCGGGCGGCGCATCCTGGTGGACGGCGCGCACAACGGCCCGTCGCTTGCCGCCACCCTGGCGGTGGCCGAGGCGCGACTGCGACCCGGCTGGCGGCTGGTCATGGGCTTGGCGAAGGACAAGGAGATCGACGAGATCCGTGCCGTGCTGGGAGACCGTCCGCTCATCCGCTGCGGCTACCAATCGCCCCGCGCCCGGGGCGAAGCGGACTGGCCCGAGGCGCTGCGCCGCCAGCCCTGGGCGCATACCGCCGCCGCCGCGCTCGCGGAAATCCCGGCAAATGTGGATGTATGCGTGACCGGGAGTTTTTACGTCGCCGGAGAGTTGCTGGCGTATCTGGGATAATCCGGACACGAACGCCAACCCGCTCACGTCATGCACCCTAGAAAGACGGCGGGCAAACCCTCGCTCATCGTTTCCCCGCGTCCCGCCGGGACGCGCTCTCATTTTTCCCGCCCATTCCCGCCACTGAAGTGGCGGGCTACGTTCCTCGCGTCCCGCTGGGACGCGGACCACCAAGCGCAGCACATCAAACTCACGTCCCGTCGAGCACAGCGACCAAGCACGACATCACACGACAGCGCCATGCGGAATCCCGCATGGCGCTTCGTCATACCGTCAGGCAACGTCGAACGCCTACTTCGCCAGGAAACGATAAATCGTCGTGGTGCGGTATTCCGCGCCGGGTTGCAGGATGATCGACGGGAACGCGGGCTGGTTGACGCTGTCCGGGGCGTGCTGGGTCTCCAGGCAGAAACCGCTGCGCTTGGGGTAGGCCTTGCCGCCCTTGCCGGTCAGGGGCGCGTCGGACGACAGCCAGTTGCCACCATAGAACTGCACGCCGGGTTCGGTGGTCCAGGTCTCCATGATGCGGCCCGAGGCAGGATCGCTGACCACCGCCGCCAGGGACAGGGAGCCGTTCCGGCTGTTGAGCACGAAGTTGTGGTCGTAGCCCGCGCCGTAGCGCAGTTGTTCGTCGGCGGCTTCCTGGCTCAGCTTCGCGCCGATGGCCTGGGGCTTGGTGAAGTCGAAGTTGGTGCCGGCCACCGGGCGGATCTCGCCGGTGGGGATCAGACCCGCGTTGGTGGGCGTGAAATGCTTGGCATAGATGGTGAGGACGTGGCCAAGGGTGTCGCCGTCGCCCGCGCCGCGCAGATTGAAATAGCTGTGGTTGGTGAGGTTGACCGGCGTGGCCCGGTCGGTGGTGGCGCGGTAGACGATGCGCAGGGCGTTGTCGGCGGCCAGGATGTAGGTCACGGTCACGTCGAGCGTGCCGGGGTAGCCTTCCTCGCCGTCCTTGCTGATGTAGCGGAACTCCACCGCCGGGGCGCCATCGACGACCAGTTCGTGCCCCGACCACACCACCTTGTCGAAACCCTTGCTCCCGCCGTGCAGATGGCAGGGGATGCCGCCGGGCGTGTTGTTGGTGACGAGCGTGTAATCCTTGCCGTCGAGGGTGAACGTGCCGTGCGCGATGCGGTTGCCGACGCGGCCACAGAGGCAGCCGAAGTAAGGCGACTTGGCGACGTAGTCCGCCAGGGTGTCGAAGCCCAGCACCACGTCGGCGAACGTGCCGCTGCGGTCGGGAGCGGTCAGACGCACCACGGTGGCGCCGTAGTCGCTGATCTCGGCGGTCATGCCCTTGGCATTGGTCAGGGTGTAGAGGTGGACGGCGGTGCCGTCGACGAGAGTGCCCCAGGGCTGCTTCATGGCTGATTCCTTTATCGTTCCGCATCGTCAGATGCCGGGTCGGGAGTCAAACCGGGGAATGGGATCGGGAGTTTGCGGGGGAAGACAGGTCTGGGGTCTGGGGTCCGGGGTCTGAATACAGGTCTGGGGTCTGGGGTCTGGGGTCGGACAACCCGCTGTCGCGTGCGCAGTCGGACCATCGGACCACACGGGCATTTCCTGGGACCGCCGATTTCCAATCGGCACACCACGTCGGGGTCTGTTGGATATCGTGTCTGTGCGTCAGCATGACCCCAGACCCCAGACCCCAGACCCCCCATACGCATCTTTCCGCCTCCCGCCCCGCCCTACGCTGGGGCCATGCCTGATGCCTCCCTCTTCGCGTTCGTCGGCATCCTCATCGGGGCCGTTTTCACCTGGGCCATCCTGCGTGGCCAGCGCAAGGATGCCTTCCGCCACGGCGAGGAGGCCGGGGCCGAGGAGCGCGCCGTGCTGGGCGAGCGCTTGGCCAATGCCGAGCGCACGGCGCAGGACCAGCGCACGGCCCTGAACGAACGGGAGGCGGATCTCACGCGCTGCCGTGCGGAACTCACCGCCCTGTCGCGCGAGGTTGCCAGCGCCGAAGCCACCGCCGCCCGGCTGCCGGAAACGGAACGCCTGCTGTCGGCGCTGCGCGGCGAACTCGCCGCCTGCCAGAGCCGCGTGGCCGAACTGACCTCGACCCTGGACCAGGAACGCCTGCACAGCGCCGACAAGCTCAAGCAGGCCGAGGACGCCCACGCCCGCCTGAGCGACGCCTTCAAGGCCCTGTCGGCCGAGGCGCTGACCCGCAACAACCAAGCGTTTCTTGATCTGGCGAAGACCGTGCTGGAGACGCACCAGCAGAACGCCAAGTCGGATCTCGACGCCCGCCAGCTCGCCATCGACGCGCTCATCAAACCGGTGCGCGAGACGCTGGACAAGGTCGGCGGCACCCTGACGGAACTGGAGAAAAACCGCGTCGGCGCGTTCGCCACCCTGGGCGAACAGCTCGCCACCCTCGCCCGCTCGCAGTCGCAGTTGCAGCAGGAGACCGGCAATCTGGTGAAGGCCCTGCGCGCTCCCGCCGTGCGTGGCCGTTGGGGCGAGATCCAGCTCCAGCGCGTGGTCGAGATGGCGGGCATGCTGGAATACTGCGATTTCGTGCAGCAGGAGAGCGCCACCACCGACAACGGCAGACTGCGCCCCGATCTGGTGGTGCGCCTGCCCAACCACAAACAGGTGGTGGTCGACGCCAAAGCGCCGCTGCAAGGCTACCTGTCCGCGCTGGAGGCCACCGACGACGCCACCCGCGCCGCCTGCCTCGCCGACCACGCGCGCCAGATCCGCTCGCACCTGAGCAAACTCGCCGCCAAGGCGTACTGGGACCAGTTCGCGCCCTCGCCCGAATTCGTCGTGCTGTTCCTGCCCGGCGAAACGTTCTTCAGCGCCGCGCTCGAAGCCGACCCCGCGCTCATCGAACTCGGCGTCGAACAGAAAGTCATCCTCGCCACCCCCACCACGCTCATCGCCCTGCTGCGCGCCGTGGCCTATGGCTGGCGCCAGGAACAGATGGCGGCCAATGCCGCACAGGTGGCGGAACAGGGCAAGCTGCTGCACGACCGCATCTTCGTGTTGGTGGAATCCATCGTCAAAATCCGCAAAGGACTCGACGGCGCGGTCGAGGCCTACAACAAGGCGGTGGGCTCCTTGGAATCCCGCGTGCTGCCCGCCGCCCGCCGTTTCAAGGAGCTCGGCGTCGCCACCGGCGAGGACATCCCGCTGCTGGAGCCGAGCGACAAGGCGCTGCGGGAGATCGCCGATGCCAAATCCTCGTGAACGTCATGCCCGCGTCATCCTTCCCGCCGTGGACAACCTGACCCGTTCGCCACGCTGACACCATTCCCCGGAGACTCCCCATGCGCCGCGTCCTCACGTCCTTTGCCGCTGTCGCCATCGCTGCCCTTGCCCTGGTCGGCTGCGAGACCCGCACGGTGTCGTACACCTTCGAGAAATCCGACGTCACCCAGTACACCCTGATCCGGGACGAGGACGAGATCCGCAAGACCAGCGGGGTCGAAAACGTCATCACCAATCTCGACTCCAAAGGCAACGCCACCGTGCAGCTCTACCTGGACGAAGAGGACCGCACCCCTGGTCTGAACAAGATGGTGCGTGACCTTGGCTACCGTCAGGTCACGCCGTAAGCGTCCCGCCGCGCCGACGTCCACCCGCACACCGCAGCGAACCATGGCCACCATCCTCACGCTTACGCCCAACACCCTGCTCGACCACGTCGCCACCGGCAGCGTCCAGGTGGGCCGCACCAACCGCGTGCCGGACCTGGAACCGGTGGCGGCGGGCAAGGGCGTGAACGTGGCACGGGTGCTGGCCGCGCACGGCCACCGGGTGCTGGCGGGCGGATTCGTCGGCAGCGACGGCAACGGAACGTTATTCGCCGAACTGGTCGAGGCCGATGGCGTCGAGCCGGTCTTCACCCCCATCGCTGCACGCCAGCGCATGGGCGTGCTGGTGGCCGACGGCAAGAGCACCACCGCCATCCTGCCCGGCGGCATGGCGGTGCGCGCCTCGGAAATCGGCGCCCTGCTGCGCCAGGTGCGGGCCGCGCTGGCGGACCTGGACCTGGTGATCGTCGGCGGTTCGGTGCCCTGCGACACCTGCACGGATCTGCTGCGCCAGATCCTCGACCTCTGCGCCCGCGCCGAGGTGCCCTGCTGGGTCGATTCCTATGGCCCCGCCATGGACGAAGCGCTGAAGGGCAACCATCCGCCGCTGCTGGCGAAACCCAACAAACAGGAATACGGCAACGGCAAGGTGTGGCTCGCCTGCCGCGAACTGCACCTGACCGACGGCGGCAATCCGGTGAAGGTGCGCGCCCCCGACGGCCGTTTCCGCGTCACCGCCCCGCGCATCACCGAAATCAACGCCATCGGCAGCGGCGACAGCTACCTCGCCGGCCTCGCCCATGCCCGTCTGTCGGGCTGGCCGCTGACGCAGCAGCTCGCCTACGCATCCGCCGCCGGGGCCGCCAATGCGGCCCGCGCCGACGTGGCCCGCATGCGTCCATCTGAAATCAAAGCGTTGATGGATCAGGTGGTGGTCGAGGCGACGTGAAACGCCGAACAGCCGGCGGATGACCGCGGCTGTTCGGCTGTTGTCGTTCTGATGACCGTCTTACTTCGCGCGCTTGTAAAACGGCAGCGCCACGACTTCGGCATCCACCAGGGTGCCGCGGATGTCCACCTGCACGGTGGTGCCGGGGGTCGCCAGAGCGGCGGGGACATAGGCCATGCCGATGGCCTTGCCCAGGGTCGGGCTGAGGGTGCCGCTGGTGATGACGCCCACGGTCGCACCGCCGGACTGCACGGCGTAGCCCTGGCGCGGGACACGCTTGGACGGGACGATCAGGCCGACGAGGCGTTTGGCCGGACCCTGGGCGAGCTGCGCCAGCACCCGTTCCGCACCGATGAAACCGCCTGCCGGATTGACGGCGAAGCCCAGGCCCGCTTCGACCGGGGTCACGCTGCGGTCGAGTTCGTGGCCGTAGAGCGGCATGGCGGCTTCGGTGCGCAAGGTGTCGCGGGCGCCCAGGCCGCAGGGCGTGGCCCCGGCGGCGATGACCGCTTCCCACAGGGCGACGACGTGCGCCACCGGCAGGAAGCATTCGCAACCGTCCTCGCCGGTGTAGCCGGTGCGGGACAGGCGCACGGGGACGCCGCTCCAGACGGTGTCGAGGAAGGCATAATTACGCAGCGATGACGCATCCAGGCCGAGCGTCTTCAACAGCGCGATGGCCGCCGGGCCCTGCACCGCGATCATGCCCTGGCTACCGGAGATGTCCGTCAGGGTCACGCCCGCCGGGACCAGCGGCCGCCACTGTTTCCACAACGCCAGCACCTTGTCCTTGTTGGAGGCGTTCACCACGACGTGGTACGAACCGGGGCCTTCGTAGCTCACCAGCACGTCGTCCTCGACGGTGCCGTCCCCGGCCAGGGTCAGGCCGTAACGCACCTGGCCGACGCGCAGGTCGTCCAGTCTGCGGCAGACCACGCGGGACAGGAAAGCCAGCGACCCGGCGCCCGTCACCTGCAAACGGCCCATGTGGCCCAGGTCGAACGCGCCGCAGGCGGTGCGGACGGCCTGGTGCTCGGCATTGATGCCCGCGAACTGCACCGCCATCTCCCAGCCATGGAAGTCGATCATCTTGCCGCCGCCGGCGCGCTGGGTCTCGAACAGGGGGGTACGACAGGGCATGGTGACCACCTGGGGAAAGCGCGGCTGGATGACGCCGTGCCGGTGAATGACGGGATAAACCGATTGCGGGTCTGCAGCTTTCGTTTTCACTCCCTGGCGCAAGAGCCGTCAGCTCGATGATCGTCGTCACCAGGAGGTCTGATGTCCCGTTACCGTGCCGCCCTGCCGTCTCCCCGCCTGTTGGTGGGCGCGCTCGTCCTGGCATCGGCACTGGCAGCCGAGGACGCAGCTCCGGCGACGACCACCGGAAGCCGCCCGGCCATCGTCAGCGAAGCGGTGAAGAAGGCCGACGCCCTCGCCGCCCAGGGCGACCGGGCCGGCGCTCTCGCCGTGCTCGACGAACGCCTGAAGGTCGCCCCCGGAGACGACGATGCCCGCCGTCGCCGCCTGTCCCTGCGCATCGCCCAGCAAGAAGACGAGATGCGCAGCCTGTTGCGCGAACAGGCCAAGGATGAACCGGGCCGTCTCGGCGATCCCGATTACGAAGCCGCCCGCCGCCGCACCGACGACGCCATCCGCAAACGCCTCGACGTGGTGGAATACTATGTGCGCGACAAGCGCTACGTCGATGCGGTGAACGAACTCAACGCCATCCTCAAGGACCACCCGGACAACGAGGCGGCGCAGACGCTCAAGCTTCAGATCCTCGACACCCTGACGGTGGACGAACGCCGCCGCCTGGACAAGGAACGCGCCCTCCAGCGCGAACACAGCCTGGATGAAGTCAGCGGCCGCATGACCGATCCGGGCGAACCGCCCAAGAACAAACGCCAGATCGTGGTCTTCGACGAGGACGTCGAAGAACTCGAACGCGACAAGCTGCGCCAGATCCTGCACCGCCGCGTCGATCTCATCTATGACGGCCAGACCAAGATCCGCCTGCCCGATGGCAGCGAGACGGTGGCCAAGCCCGCCCCGGCCCGCGAACTGTTCCAGAGCCTGTTCGCCCAGGTGGGCGTGAACTACGTCCTGCTCGACTCCTCGGTCGGCAACGAGACCCTGACCCTGCATCTGGTGAACGAGACGGTCGAGAACAGCCTCACCGTCATCTCGCGCCTGGTGAAGGTCCGCTTCAATTATTCCGGCGGCACGGTGTTCGTCTCCAGCGCCGATTCCGACCTGCTCGTCACCGAGGTCATCCATCTCAAGGCCGGCCTCACCGACGTGACCATGGCCGCCAAGATGGGGGAGCTGGGCGGCACGGGCGACAGCGGCGGATCCTCCGGCAGCACCGGTTCGTCCTCGACCGGCACGTCCACCACCAACCGCAACAACCCGAATGGTCCCAACGGCGCCAACGGTCCCAACGCCAAGACCAACAACTCCCAACCCGCCGGCGGCAACGCGGGCGGCGGGGCCGGCGGCGACGGCAAGGCCAACTCGGATCTGGAACGCCTGCTCGACAAGGTGCCCGACCTCATCGTCGGCTGGCCCGGCGACGGCAAGATCTACCTCGACCGCAAATCGAACACGGTGATCGTGCGCGCCACGCCGTCCGCCATCAGCGAACTCAAACGCCTGATCAACACCCTCGACTACAACAACGTCCAGGTGCTGATCGAAGCACGCTTCGTCGAACTGACCGACAGCGCCGGCCTGTCACTCGGCGTGGACTGGTCGGGGGCCGGCGGCAGCGCCGGGGCCAGCGTCGCCGGCCAGAACGACACCTTCGGTGCGCCGGGGCTCAGCACGACCGCCAACTCCACGCCCGCCACGATGGGCAGCAGCGGACTCAGCGCCCAGGTGCTGACCATGAGCAACAGTCTCGGGCTGAAGGCCAAGCTCAGCGCGCTCGAATCCAAGGGCCTCGCCGACACCCTGTCGGAGCCGAAGATCCTGACCCTCAACAACGCCCAGGGCGTCATCGAGGTCAAGAACGACATCTCCTACATCAGCAGCTACACCAACGCCGGCTATTCGACCACCAACAACAACACCAGCAACAACAGCAACTACTACACCTCCAGCCAGCTGGTGCCGGAATACAGCAAGGACTACGAAGGCATCCGCCTCGACATCCGCCCCTCGGTCGCCCGCAATGCCGACGTCATCACCCTGAACATCACCCCCACCGTGCGCGAAATGACCAAGAAGCCGGTGGACGTGGAGTTCAGCAACTCCAACGGCTCCGGCAGCGGCACCGTCACCAACAAGGTGCAGTCGCCGCCGGAGTTCCGCACCCGCTCGCTGGCCACCATCCTGCACGTCAAGAACGGCGGCTCGGTCGCCCTCGGCGGTCTGGCGGCGGCCAAGGAGCAGAAGGACCGCTCCGGCGTTCCCATCCTGTCGCGCATCCCCTTCCTCGGCGCCCTGTTCCGCAGCGACAGCAACTCCAGTTCCCGCGCCAACCTGATGATCTTCGTCTCGGCCCACATCGTCGATCCCAACGGCGGCAAGATGGGCGAGGACATCGAAAAGCTGCGCGACACCGCCCGCATCCTGTTGCCCGAGGAGGTCGCCCGCGCCGAGCAGACGACCAAGGACGCCCACGCCAAGGAAGCGGACAGCGACAAGGGTGATGCGGACACGGACGACAAGCGGGACGACAAACGCGCCGACGTCTGGCGCAAGGACAGCCGCCGCTGATGGCACGTCGTCTGGTCGGTCTTGATCTCGGATCGCACACGGTTCGCGCCGTCGCCCTGCGCCCACAGAAATCCGGCTTCGCCCTGGCCGGCTGGGCCGCCGTGGACCGGCACGACGCGGACGGCCAGGAACGTCCGCTCGGCGAGGTGGTGGCCGAACTCAAACGTCAGCTCGATCCTGGCCGCACCCCGGTCGCGGCGATCAGCCAGGTGGCCTCGCTGGTGCGTTACGTCAGCACCGCGCCGTTGCCGCCCGAACGTCTCGTCCGTTCGCTGCGCCTGGAGCTGGAACAAAGCGTCGAGGAGGGCGCCGAACTCGCCGCCGACACCTTCACCCTGCCCCTGCCGGGCGAAGAGATGCGGCACTGCTGCGTCTTCGCCCAGGCCCCGCAGGTACGCGCCACCCTCGCCGATCTGGAACGCGCCAAGGCCCGCATCGGCCAGCTCACCTTCGCCCCCGCCGCCCTGCACAACAGCGTCCTGCCGCTGCCCCCGGTCGAAGGCGACGATCTCGCCCTGCTCATCGACATCGGCGACCACACCACCAGCATCGCCCTGGTGGGTGAAGGCCGCCTGCTCGCCTGCCGCCAACTGCCCATCGGCGGCAAGGCCTTCACCGATGCGCTCGCCACCGTCCACGGCCTGACCGCCGTCGCGGCCGACCTGCGCAAGCGGACCGGGCCGGACCCGGACACGACGGCTCCCGCCGTCGCCGCGGCGATCACCGACGCCATCATCCGCAACACGCCGGCCCAGCCGCCCGCCGTGGATCCCGATCCCGATCTGCCGGCGGCCTCCGCGCCGGATCCGACGGCCAAGGCCGACCACCCCGCCCCTCGGGCCACCGCCGTCGACAGCAGCGCGCCGCACACCATCACCTGGAGCCTCGACGACGGCCCGGCGCTCCAGAAGCCGGCGCCGACCACCGCCGCGCCCACCGACGGTCCGACCGGCCACGGTTTGGAACTGGACCTCGACGAACCCGTGGCGCGCGGCCTGGACCTGGAATTGGCCGACGACCTGCCCCCCCATCCGTCGTCCCACCGCCAGGATCTGGCGTTCGACGAGGAGGACGGCCTCGTCCTCGACGACACGCCGATGACGTCGCGGCCAGCGCCGGTCCCGAGCGACGCCCGGACCGATTCGACCCTGTTCGTCGCCTCGCCCGCTGTCGGCACGCCGCCCGATACCCTGCCCGACACCCATTCGCCGACCTCCTCCACCACGTTCTTCGCCAGCCTGCCGCCGGTCCCGCCCCCGGGCCGGGCGACGATGCAGCTCGCCCGCGTCGATCTCGGCCCGGAACTGGTGCGCGTGGCGGAATCCCTCTACGGCCAGCTCGCCAGCTCCATCGCCTGGTTCCGCACCCAGCTCGGCCTGAACGACATCGCCGTCGCGCGGGTGCTGTTGTCGGGCGGCGGCGCCGGCCTCACCGGACTCGATACCTACCTCGCCCGGCGCTTCGCCGTGCCGGTGGTGCGCCACGACCCGTTCCAGGCCCTGGCCTGCGACCGCTGCGCCCCGCCGGCCGCGCCGCATGCCTTCGCGGTCGCCGTGGGCCTGGCGCTCGCCGCCCCCGGTGGCCACCGCCAGGCCGTGCGCCTCGACCTGCTGCCTGAAGGCATCCTGCGCCAGCGCGCCTGGCTCGACCACCTCGTCTGGCCCCATGTCGCCGCCGGAGCCTTGTTCCTCGCCGCCGGCCTCACCGGCTGGACCTGGATGGCGGACCAGGCCGCGACCGGCGAGGCCCTCGCCCGTTTCGATCAAGCGGCCAAGAACCTCAAACAGAAGACCGCCCAGATCGAACAGGTGCGCCTGGAACGCGAGGCCCTGGGCGAAGACCTGCGCGCCATCGCCGGCCGCATCTATGCCGCCCGCGACCTGCTCAACACCGTGCGGGCGCTGAAAGAACAGACCACCGCGTCGAAAGAGCTGTGGGTCACCAGCCTCAAGACCAGCGACGTGGGCGGCGAACCGGGCGGCGACGACAAGGGCCGGCGCACGGTGCGTTCCAAGCCGAACCTGCGCGACACCGCCATCGACCGGGGCGGCGTGGTCATCGGCGGCTGGGTGAAATTCGACAACAACAAGACCAGCCCGGAACTGACCGAGTTCTTCAACCGCTGGCGTCTGGCCATGCTGGAATGGCGCCCGGCACCCGGCCAGCCGACCCTGTTCAGCGGCCGCCGCATCAACATCTTCGACATCAAATACGAAAAGGACGGCAACGGCCGCGTGCCGTTCTCGGTCGAATTCTCCTTCCAGCCCACCGACCTCGACGCCGTCACCACCCGTGACGGCAGCCCGGCGCCGGCCGCCGGAAAGGCCGCGCCATGACCCCCGACCTGAGCAAGCCCGCCCGCACCGGCTGGCTGGTCCTGGCGGGCACCGTCGTGGTCGCCGCCCTGGGCCTGTGGCTGGTGAGCGACGACGGCACCGCCGAGGCGGCGCTGGCCAAACGCCAGACCGAGGCGAAGCGCAGCCAGAAGGGCGAGAACGCCGACGCCCGCCTCGCCGCCGAACGCGCCGCCGTGGACGAACTGCGCCACACCATCGACGAACTGAAACGCGACGCCGGCTTCCAACTGCTGCCCCGGTTCCGGGTGCCGACCGATCCGAACGAGGAACGCCTCAAACAGCCCGGCTACTTCCTCAAGCAACGCCTGCTGGAGATCCGCGGCCGGGTCCACGACCAATGCTTCCGTCGCTCGATCACCTACGACGAATCCCTCGGTTTCAGCACCGAGGACAAGGTCGCCCCCGACGAGGACGCGCCCTACCAGCTCGCCATGCTCCAGCTCACGGAACGCACCGTGAACCTGCTGCTGACCACGCCGCATCCGTTGACGTCGTTCGCCTTTGCCAAGATCGCGCCGAAACCGGTCGAGACCGGTCCCGTCAGCCGTCCTCCCCTGCTGCGGGAATACGTGCTGGAGGTCAAGGTCGTCGGCGGGCTGGAGGACATCCTCTGGATCCTGCACCAGCTCAGCCAGGTCGACGCCAAGGATCCCGCCGATTACCCGCTGGTCCTCCAGCATCTCGCCATCGACAGCAACAATCCCACCGCCCGGGACGAGATCACCCAGCTCACCGCGACCCTGCGCGTGGCCGGCATGCAGTTCCTGAGCGACGCCGAACGCGGCCTGGGCGGCAATCCTGAACCCGCACGCGATGACGCCACCCGCGCCAAGGCGAGGCCCTGATGAGCAGCACCGCCATCCCCGCCCAGCTCGTCGCCACGGTCGCAGGTCTGGTCCTGGTCGCCGCCGTGATCAACACGGTGCTGTCCGAACCCGCCATCGCCAAAGCCCCCGCCGTCGTCTATCAGGGTGATCCCCTGGTCCGGTTGAAGGCCGCCATGCCCACCATCGGCGACTTCAAGGAATTCAACGTCAACGACGACAACCCCTTCATCCCCTGGCACGACCGCGACCAGCAACGGGATCTCATCGGCGGCCGGCGCAACGGCCGGACGGTGACGGAACGCCCGGTCATCCGCACCCCGACCAAGCCCCCGGCCCTGGTCTATCCCCGCCTGACGGCCGGCGGCACCGCCCCGCCCCAGGCCCTCGGCCTGATCGGCGTCGGCGACCGGGCCGTGCTGCTCATCCGCAACGGCGACGACGCGACCTCCAGCCCCGTCCCGCTCGGCGGCAGCGCCAACGGCTGGATCCTGGCGGGCATCGAGGACAACAACCGGGCGGTCTGGCGCAATGCCGACGGCCTCACCGTCACCCTGCCCATCGGTCAGGGCAACCTGGGCCAGACCCCGCCTGCCGCCGCCAGCACCGGCAAGGACGCCACGCCCAAACCCGCCCCGGCCAAGCCCGACAAAATCAAAAAAGCCGCCGAATCCAAGCCCGACGGCGATCAGGACGGCAAGAAGGCCACCAGCCCGCCGCGCCGCCCGCGTTTCACGGATCCTTCCCCCGTGCCCGCCTCACCCGACAAGATGTGAAACCGCCGCGTCGGCATCCGGCACCCAGGTGATCAGTTCCGCCGCCGGACCATAGAGCAGACCGTCCGCCTCGGCCCGGGCCAACATGGCGCGGAAGCCCCCATAGCAGCCGTCCACATCCACCACGATCAGCGGCACCCGGAGTTCCCCGATCTGGCGCTGCACGGCGATCTCCCACAGTTCTTCCCAGGTGCCCGGTCCGCCCGGCAGGGCGATGAAGGCGTCCGCCGGCTCCGCCAGCAGGCGTTTGCGCGAACGCATGTCCTCGGCCACCGCCACTTCCAACAAATGGGGATGCTGCAGGCCCTGATCGGCGAACAGGCGCAGAATCACCCCGCGTACCGTCCCCCCCGCCTCCAGGCAGCCATCGGTGAGGGCACCCATGCACCCCTCCTTGCCCGCCCCGTTCACCACCGTCCAGCCCCGCCTCGCCAGCAGCTCCCCCAGCCGACGGGCCTGGATCAGATAGGCGGCTGGCGTGCGCGGACTGGATGAACCATAGACGGTGACGGTGGGCATGCCGGGATTGGAAGCCCGGGACACGGCACCGGAAGCGGGGAAAACGCCGCCTGACCAGGCGGCGCGCCTCCCGTAGACCCCCGGTCACGGAGCGCAACGACCCCGCTCTTGCCTCGCGAGACCGTGCGCTAGGCTGCGCGACCCTTTTCACCGACGGTGCACCGTGTCCATGCGCATCTTTAGCGGCAACGCAAACCGGCCCCTGGCCGAAGCCATCGTCCGCTCCCTGGGCGTACGCCTGGGCGAGATGACGTGCGATCGCTTCCCCGACGGCGAGGTGAAGGTCCAGCTGCATGAAGACGTGCGCGGCTGCGACGTGTTCGTGATCCAGCCGACCACGACCAATGATTTCATGATGGAGCTGCTGGTGATCGCCGACGCCCTGCGTCGCGCCTCGGCCGCCCGCATCACGGCCGTCATCCCCTATTTCGGCTACGCCCGCCAGGATCGCAAACACGAAGGCCGCGTGCCGATCACCGCCAAACTGATGGCGAACCTGATCACCGTGGCCGGCATCCACCGCGTCCTCTCGGTCGACCTGCACGCCCAGCAGATCCAGGGCTTCTTCGACATCCCGGTGGACCATCTCACCGCCCTGCCGGTGCAGCTCGCCTACCTGCGTTCGCAGAACTTCGACGATCCGGTCGTGCTCAGCCCCGACACCGGCTCGATCAAGCTGGCCGAACGCGTGGCCAAGCAGCTCAAGGCCAAGCTCGCCATCATCGACAAACGCCGCACCGGCGACCGCTCGACCGAAGTCGCCAACGTCATCGGCGAGATCGGCAACCGCGATGTGATCATCGTCGACGACATGATCACCACGGCCGGCAGCATGAGCAACGCCATCCGCACCGCCCGCCAGTTCGGCGCCAAACGCGTGTTCCCGATGTGCACCCACGCGGTGTTCTGCGGCGACGCCTACGACCGCCTGCACAGCGTGACGCTGGACCGCCTGGTCGTCACCGACACCCTGCCCCTCAAGCGCCGCTTCGCCGACCTGCCCATCACCGTCCTGTCGGTCGCCGACCTCCTGGGCGAAGCCGTCAAACGCATCCATACCAACCAGTCCGTCAGCTCGCTGTTCAACAGCTGACCACATCTCAATCCGCATCGGAGCCGACCATGAGCGCCACCCTGACCTTCGCCGCCACCACCCGCACCAGCCTGGGCACCACCGCCACCGCCAAGCTGCGTGAGCAGGGCCAGGTGCCCACCACCCTGAGCCGCCCCGGCCAGCCCAGCCTGCACGTCGCCATCGAAGCCGGCGCCGCCGCCGACCTCGCCGCCAAGGTCGTGCACCTCTGCCACATCACCATCGACGGCAAGGCCATCACCGCCCTGCGCGGCGAGATCGTCACCGACTGCCTGAGCGACAAGATCCAGCACATCGATCTGGTCCAGGTCGACGAAAAGTCCGAGATCATCGTCTCGGTCGCGGTCACCCCCGACGCCCGCAACTGCCCCGGCGTCAAGGTCGGCGGTCTGGTCGAACAGCGCCTGCGCACCGTCAAGGTCAAGTGCAAGGTCAACGCCATCCCCGACTCCCTGGTCCTCGACCTCGGCGGCGTCCAGCTCATGGGCAAGATCCTGGCGAAGGAAATCCCCCTGCCCGCCGGCGTGACCCTGGTCACCCCCGGCAACCTCCCGGTGCTGAGCGTGGTCATCCCCCGCGGTCTCAAGCTCGCTGAAGAAGCCGCCAAGGCCGGCGAAACCGCCGCCGACGGCAAGGCCGCTCCCGCGGCGCCCGCCGCCGCTGCCGGCGCCGCCAAGGCCGCCGCCCCCGCCAAGAAGTAAACCGTCGACGCCGATCGGCGTGCGACCAGTCCGACACCCCGCAGTCATGCGGGGTGTCGGCGTTTCCGGACTGCGGTCATGGCCCGACCGGGAACATCCCGCGCCTAATCGTCGTGGCCGCCACGCCGATCGCGTTTGCGCTCCGACGTCGCCGCCTTGGCCTGGAGCCGGCGCTGCACCGAACCGCGTGTCGGCCTGGTCGCGCGGCGCGGACGCGGCACCGCCCGGGCCTCCCGCACCAGTTCGCACAGCCGCTCGATCACCAGATCCTGATTCCGCCGACGCGAACGGGTCTCGTCGCAGACCAGCAGCAGCTCGCCCTCCGCCGTGAGGCGCGAGCCGGCCAGGTCCACGAGCCGCAGATGCATGGCCGGGGACAGGCCCGTGATGGCGGCGATGGGCAGACGCAGTTCCACCCGCGTCTCGGTCTTGTTGACGTGCTGTCCACCCGCACCGCCGCTGCGCGAGGCGCTGAAAGTCAGCGCCGCCAGCGGGACGGTACAATGGGGAGCGAGGTGGAGCATATGGTTTCGGGTTGCGGGTTCACAACCCGGCGACCAACAACGTTGCGTGGACTTACCACAGCTTCAGCGACGGGAAATCAGCAGCCCGCCTGCCCGACCCCCATGCGACCCATGGGGGCGCGATCCGAGCAGACTGCCGCGGCCGCATGACGCCGGGATGTCATCCCGAAACCCGAAACCAGTAACCCGAAACTAGTTGTCGGTCTTGGCCATGCGCACGATCTCTTCCGGCGTGGTCATGCCGTTGAGGACCTTGCGTACGCCGTCCATGGCCAGGGTGTTCATGCCGTTGTTGACGGCAGCCGCACGGATCTGGCTCGACGAGGCCTTGTTGAAGGCGAGATCGCGGATCTGGGTGCTCATGTTCATGAGCTCGAAGATGCCGCGCCGGCCCTTGTAGCCGGAGCCCTTGCAGTGGTCACAACCCTTGCCGTGCATGAATTGACGGCCCTGACGCAGTTCGGGCTTGATGCCCAACGCGGCCAGGTGCTTGGGATCCGGCTCGAAGGGTTCCAGACACTTGGGGCAGTTGACGCGCACCAGACGCTGGGCCAGCACCGCCTGGATCGAGGTGGCGACCAGGAAGGGCGGCACGCCCATGTCGATGAGGCGCGAGATGGCGCTGGGAGCGTCGTTGGTGTGCAGGGTCGAGAACACCAGATGGCCGGTGAGCGAGGCCTGGATGGCGATCTGGGCGGTTTCCGCGTCACGGATTTCACCGACCAGGATGACGTTGGGGGCCTGACGCAGCATCGAGCGCAGGATGCGCGGGAAATCCAGACCGATCTTATGCTTCACCTCGCACTGGTTGATGCCATTGAGGTGGTATTCGACGGGATCTTCCGCCGTGATGATCTTGCGGTCGATGGTATTGAGGGTGTTCAGCGTGGCATAGAGCGTGGTGGTCTTGCCCGAACCGGTGGGACCGGTGACCAGGATGATGCCGTTGGGCCGCTTGATGAGGCGGTTGAAGACCTTGAGATCGCTGGGATCGAAGCCCATGTCGTCGAGCGAGAACTTGATGTTCGCGCCATCGAGGATGCGCATGACGATCGATTCGCCGTAGATCGACGGCAGGCACGATACGCGCAGATCGATCTTCTTCTCGCCGATACGCGACTTGATGCGTCCGTCCTGGGGCTTGCGCTTCTCCTCGATCATCATGCCGGCCATGATCTTCAGGCGCTGGATCACCGGCCCCTGCAGACGCTTGGGCGCCGGATCCATGGTGAAGCACAGACCGTCGATGCGGTAGCGGATGCGCAGGTGGTCGAGCATCGGCTCGACATGGATGTCCGAGGCGCGGTTGTTGACCGCCTCGGCGATGATCTTCTGCACGAACTTGATGATGAGGGGATCGTCACCGGCGGCGCTCTCGTCCTCGCCTTCGGGCCGGTAGGCGATGTCCTCGCCCATCTTGGCGAGCTGCTTTTCCAGGTCGCGTTCGCTGCGGCCATAGACGCGTTCAAGCTGGGCGATGATCTGACGCTCGCTCGCCAGGCCGACATCGACCGCATAACCGGTGGTGAAGCGCAGGGTGTCCACGACCTCCAGGTCGTAGGGATTGCACATCGCCACCTGGAGGGTGCGGCCGGTCAGGCTGACCGCGCAGATCTTGCGTTCACGCGACAGCGCCTCGGGGATGAGCTCGACCACGGAGCTGGGGATTTCCAGCGCCTCCAGGTCGTAATAGCGCATGTCGCTCTGCTGCGACTGGGCCCGGGTGACATCCTCGGGGGTGCAGGCCTGGGCGTCGACCAGGATCTCGCCGATCGGTCGCTTGTCGCCCTCCATCTGCTTGGCCAGGGCGGCATTGACCTGCGCTTCCGTGCACACTTCCATCTCGACCAGGATCTCGCCAAGGAACTTGCGCATGCGTGCCGTCTCCGGTGCAGTGCCGTATGCATTCCCCCCGACCCGTCCATCGGCAAGTGACCGGACACGATCAAGGCTGGTGCGACGCCCGACCATTGCCCCCTCGCGGTGGACACGGCGATCCGCAGGGCGGCTTCAGCGTCGGAGGAACAACAGCGCCACCAGGGCGCAGATCGCCCCTGTCGCCGCCAGCAGGGCGACCATGGCCAGCAGCGGATGCCGCCGCGGGAAACGATACCAGATCCGGGTCGATGCCGGAACCCGGTGGGCCACCCCGCTGACGGTACGCATGAAACCGGAATTGCCGGAGGAGTTCTTGGGCAGGACCCGCGGCGCCTCGCCCGCCAGCACCCGACGCACATCGGCGCGGGCGTCGGCCGGGGTGGCATAGCGCCGCTCGCGGTCACGCGCCATGAGGGTGGCGATGACGGCGGTGGCACCGGGGCTGAGGTTCTTGTTGAGCTGGCGTGGCGACACCACCGGTTCGTGCCGGTGGATGCGGGACAGCACCTGCTGGGTCGACGATCCCTGATGCGGCGTGGTGCCGGTGAGCGCATGGTAGAGCGTCGCGCCCAGGGCATACAGGTCGGAACGGATGTCGATGTCGGCCCGGCCCAGGGCCTGCTCCGGCGACATGTAATGCGGCGTGCCCACGGCGAAGCCCGCATTCATGAAGGACGGATCCGGACTGCTGTCCTTGGCCAGACCGAAATCCGAGAGCTTGGGCTTGCCGGTGGTGAGGTCGAAGATGATGTTCGACGGCTTGATGTCGCGATGGATAAGGCCCTGTTTATGGGCGTAATCGATGGCCCCCAGCAGATCGTCGGCTAGCCGGAACGCGTCCTGTTCATCCAGCTGGGCGCTCCGCCGCAGCCGGGCGTCGAGGGTGCCGCCTTCGACCACCTCCATCGCCAGGTAGTAGGTCCCCTTCCACTCGCCGAAATCGATGGTGCGCACGATCGCCGGATGGTTCATGCGCATGCCCACCAGGGCCTCGCGCCGGAAACGGGCCAGGTAGTTGGGATCCGCTGCGAGGCCATGCGGCAGCAGCTTCAGGGCCACCTGGATGCTGGTGCCGGGAATGTTGGCCCGGTAGACGGCACCCATGCCGCCCTGCCCCAGCTTGTCGACGATGCGGTACGGCCCGATCGTGGTGTCGGCGATGCGACGACGCTGTTCCGCCAGGGCCGCATCCCGGTCCGCCCCGACGATCAGGTTGTACTCGACCAGCAGTTCGCCCAACAGACGCCGCTGCTCGCCCCGTTCCACCCGGCTCGCCTGTTCGCGCAGACAGGCCGTCAACTGCTCCTGGGTGATGAGCTGACGCTCCACCAGGATGTATCCCAGCAACAAGCGGTCTTCGATGGACATGGCACGGGTGTAGCCGCTGCATACCGGCGGGCAAACCCGGCCTGTCACTGGCGCGGCCGGTCCCGGGAACAGCATCATCCACCATGTTCGCGCAGCTCTTCGGCCGCCTGTTCTGGATTCCGACGTTCGCCTGCATCGCGGCCGGCTTCTGGCTGCCCGGGGACTATTCCGGCTGCGCCCTCGCGGTGCCCATCCTGCTGGGCGGCATCCTGTTCTTCCCCTGCCTGAAAGTCCGCTTCAGCGAGGTGCGCGGCCATCTGGACGATCCCGGCCTGCCCCGCCGGATCGCCGGCCTGACCACCCTGAAACTGCTCGTCTTCCCCCTCTGCGTCTACCTGATCATGCGCCTGATCGCCCCGGAATGGGCTCCCGGCGTGGCCCTGGTCGCGATGATGCCGGTCGGCCTCACCAGCCTGGCCTTCACCGACCTCAATCACGGCAACCGCGTCCTGGCCCTGCTCCAGGTCCTGGCCACCAGCCTGCTCGCCCCCCTCACCGTGCCGGTGCTCCTGCTGCTCGTGTGCCCGGTGCCCGCCGACGGCCTGTGGAGCGCCATGGCCGGCCGCGCCGGCTACATCATCACCCTGCTGGCCATCCCCTTCGCCGCCGCCCAGCTCTTGCGGACCGTCGCCGCCGGCTTCATCGACCGCCACCCCGGCTGGTGGACCAGCGGTTCGATGGCCTGCTCCGCCGTGCTCGCCTTCGCCGCCATCGCCGTCAACCGCCACGCCTGGGCCGAATGGCCCCTGACGCGCATGCCGCTGCCCCTGCTGCTCGCCACCATGGCGGTCGCCGTCACCGTCGCCGGCAGCTGGCTGGTGGCACGTTGGCTGAAACCCGGCGATGCCATCGCCTTCGCCTGCGGAGCGCTCTACCTCAACAACGGCCTGGCCATCGCCTTCGCCACCCGTTTCTTCCACGGCCAGGCGGAAATGGTGCTGCCCGCCGCCCTGATGACCATTCCGATGGTCGCCGCCATGGCCATCTCCGGCGTCCTGTGGCATCGTCAACGCACGGTCACCATCTCTCAACCCGCCTTGTGACACCGGGTTGGCGGCAACAGGCCGGAATCACACACCCCCCCGGGTGCATCCCCATCGGATTCCGTCGTCCACCCTTGCGCGCCGCGCTCCCGTGCCCCACAGTCAGGAAGCAAAGCGGGAGACGCCGATGATCACGATGGAAGAGCTGCTCCGGACCATGGTCGAGCGTGGAGGTTCCGACCTTCACATCTCCGCCGGTGCCCCCCCCTGTGTCCGCATCGACGGCGCCCTCGCCCCGCTGCCCGGCACCGAAGTCATGCTGCCGGAACAGACCAAGAAACTGGTCTACTCGGTGCTCGATTCGAACCAGATCGCCCGTTTCGAACAGGACTGGGAGCTGGACATGAGCTTCGGCCTCGCCGGGGTCGGCCGCTTCCGCGTCAACGTGTTCTATCAGCGCGGCGCGGTGTCGTCGGTGCTGCGTACCATCCCCTACGAGATCTTCACCTTCGACCAGCTCGGCCTGCCGAAAGAGGTCTGCACCCACCTGTGCGAGCTGAACAAGGGCCTGGTGCTGGTGACCGGAGCCACCGGTTCCGGCAAATCCACCTCGCTGGCGTCGATGATCGACTACATCAACGCCACCCAGCAGAACCACATCATCACCATCGAAGACCCCATCGAGTTCGTCCACCGCAACAAGATGTCGCTGGTCAACCAGCGCGAGGTCGGCACCGACACCCAGGGTTTCCACCAGTCGCTGCGCCGCGTGCTGCGTCAGGACCCCGACGTGGTGCTGATCGGCGAAATGCGTGACAAGGAGACCATCGAGGCCGGTCTGACCCTGGCCGAGACCGGTCACCTCACCTTCGCCACCCTGCACACCTCGGACTGCGTGCAGACCATCAACCGCATCATCGACGTGTTCCCCGCCTATCAGCAGAACCAGATCCGCACCCAGCTCGCCTTCGTGCTGGAAGGCGTGTTCTGTCAGCAGCTGCTGCCCCGCGCCGATGGCCACGGCCGCGCCATGGCGTCCGAGATCATGCTCCCCAACTCCGCCATCCGCGCGCTCATCCGTGACGACAAGTGCCA
Organism: Brasenia schreberi; assembly: GCA_036023115.1. Classification (NCBI taxonomy): domain Eukaryota; kingdom Viridiplantae; phylum Streptophyta; class Magnoliopsida; order Nymphaeales; family Cabombaceae; genus Brasenia; species Brasenia schreberi. Next base: position 311,669 of record JAYKKT010000007.1, read on the forward strand.
CCAGATCCTGTCGCACATCCAGACCGGCTCCAAGGTCGGCATGGGCACCATGAACCAGAGCCTCTACAACCTGTACAAGAAATCGCTCATCACCTGGGACGATGCCGTGCGCTACTCCGCCGACCAGGAAGACCTCAAGCGCACCGCCCAGCGCGACGGCGCGGCCTGAGCCGCAACGGCAGCAGAGACAGGACAGCCCATGGTCGCGCTCAACCGTCTGGTAAAAAAGAAGCTCGGCGAACTGCTGGTGGAGCAGGGCGTCATCAGCCCGGAACAGGTGCAGGACGCCCTGCGCCTCCAGCACCAGTCCGGCAAGATGCTGGGCGAGATCCTGGTCGAACAGAAGTTCACCACCGAGGACAAGATCGTCGACATCCTCGTCGGCCAGTTCGGCCTGCCGTTCCTCAAACCCAGCAGCTACACCATCGCCAAGGACCTGCTGGAGATCTTCGACCCGGCGATGATGCGGCGCTTCCAGTTCGTGCCGGTGGATTCCATCGGTTCGACCCTGGTCATCGCGATCTCCGGTGCCATTTCAGAAGAAATGCTGCGCGAGATCGAGACCCAGACCGGCTGCACGGTGCAACTCTTCATCACCCGTATGAGTGAAATCCATTCCGTGCTCTCCAAACACGGCCTGTGATCCACGGAAACCGCCATGGCCAACGTCTCGGGTTACAACCGCAAACTGGTCACCCTGCTGCGCAAGCATGGTCTGATCGATGAATCCCAGCTGCAGACCCTCGCCGACAAGTGCGCCAAGGAGAACCTCCTCATCGCCAGCCAGGCGGTCGCCGAGGGGCTCATCGACGAGCTGACCCTGCTCGGCATGGTGTCCGAGGACTGCAACGTCCCCCCCATCGATCTCGACAAGCTCAAATTCACCATGGAGGAGCTGCGCGAGCTGAATGGCGGCGCAGACATCATCACCGAGGACCAGTCCAAGCACTACGGCGTGCTGCCGCTCGCGGTGGTCGGTCGCCATCTGACCCTGGCGGTCGCCAACCCCTACGACGTCATCACCCTCGACAATCTCAAGATCACCGTCGGCCGCACCATCATGCCGGTGGTGTCGAGCGAACGTGCCATCAACAAGGCCCGCGAACTCGCCTATCACGCCCAGGAAAAGGCGATGAAGGACCTGATGGACTCGGTCGGCGACGACGACGAGGACCTGACGGTCGCCGAGGCCAAGCGCGAAGAGGACGAGAAGGACGACCTGGCCACCGGCGGAGAGGACGAGGCGCCGGCGGTCAAGCTGGTGCGCACCATCATCGCCAACGCCATCCAGAAGGGCGCCTCCGACATCCACATCGAACCGTTCGAAAAACGCGTGCGTGTGCGCTATCGCCAGGACGGCGTGTGCAGCGAGGTCATGAACATCCCGAAACGACTGGAAAAAGCCGTCGTTTCGCGTCTGAAGATCATGACCGACACGATGAACATCGCGGAACGCGGCAAACCCCAGGACGGTCGCATCCAGGTGAAGATGGGCGCCAACGCCATCGACATCCGCGTGAACAGCATCCCGCTGATCCACGGCGAAAAGATCTGTATGCGTATCCTGAACAAGTCGAACCTCGCCGGTTCGCTTGAGTCGCTCGCCTTCGAACCCGCCGTGCTGACCATCGTCAAGAAGGCCATCGAAGCGCCCTACGGCATGCTGCTGGTCACCGGTCCCACCGGCTCGGGCAAATCGACCACCCTGTATTCCTGTCTGCGGGCGGTGATGACGGTCGAGGACAACGTCAACACCGTCGAGGATCCCGTCGAATACGAGATCGAAGGCCTCAACCAGTGCCACGTGAATCCCAAGCGCGGCCTGACCTTCGCCTCCGCCCTGCGCGCCCTGCTGCGCCAGGACCCCGACACCATCATGATCGGTGAAATCCGTGACCAGGAGACCATCGAGATCGCGGTGAAAGCCGCCCTCACCGGTCACTTGGTGCTGTCCACGCTGCATACCAACGACGCCCCCTCGACCATCACCCGCGTCATCGACATGGGCATCGAGCCGTTCCTCGCCGCCTCCACCATCCTCGCGGTGTTGGCCCAGCGTCTCGGCCGCCGCCTGTGCAAGAACTGCAAGCAACCGATGCCCAAGGAGGAGATGCCCTCCCGCGACCAGTTGCTGGAGATCGGCTACACCCCGGAGGAGATCGAGAACCTCCAGTTGTGGAAACCGGTGGGCTGCTCGCTCTGCAACGGCGGCTACAAGGGCCGTTTCGCCCTGGTCGAATGCTTGGAGATGAACGACAATCTGCGCAAGATCATCATCGCCGGCGGTTCGGCGATCAAGATCCGCGAAGTCGGCATCCAGAACGGCATGGTGACCTTGCGGCGTGCCGGCCTGATGAACGCCATGCGTGGCGTCACCTCGGTCGAGGAGGTCATGCGCCACACCGTGGGCGAGGACGTCGGCAAAGAGGAGCTGGAGGCGCAAAAGGCCGCAGCCGATGCCGCCGAGGCCGCAGCCGCCGGCAATGCCACGCCTGCTCCCGGCGCGTCCTCGACCATGGCGGTCCCCGCCGTCACCACCCCGGCCCAGGCCATGCCGGCGGCCCCCGCGGCCGACGTCGCCCTGCCCACGCTCTGAGCACCGTCACCTTCCCGGTTGCCGGTCGCCCCCCCTGCGGGGTAGACTGGCACCAGGATGGAAGACGAACGCCTCATCAGGTTGGCCCAGGACCACGGCTACCTCACCGCCGGGCAGATCGCCAAGGCGCGCGAGGAGCAGCGCCAGCTCGCAGACCGCGGGGTGGAACGCAGCGTCTGGTTCCTGCTGCAGGACCTGGGTTTCATCAACGATGCCCAGGTCAAGGATCTGCGGAAGTACGTCAGCTCGACCCAGGTGCGCGCCCTGGAGGTGGACGGCTACGTCCTGCAAGGCCGGCTGGGCAGTGGCGGCATGGGCGACGTCTTCCGGGCCGCCGACGCCACCGGCCGGATCGCCGCCGTCAAACTGCTCAGCACCCGGTTGATGCGGTCGGACGAGCACATCCGGCGCTTCCATCGTGAAGCCCGGGCCTCGTTACGGCTGAAGCATCCCCATATCGCCCAGTCCCTCGCCAGCGGCGAGATCGACGGCCAGTGCTACCTCATCATGGAACTGGTCGCGGGTCCCAGCCTCAAGCAACGGCTGCTGGATACCGGACCGATGGCCAACGACGAGGCCCTGGTGCTGTTGTGGCAGATCAGCGAAGCCCTGCGCTATGCCTGGGCCAACGGCGTCCTGCACCGGGACGTGAAGCCCGCCAACATCATCCTCGCCCCGCCGCGTGACGGCGTCGCCGAACCCTTCTGCGCCAAACTCTGTGATTTCGGTCTGGCCAAGCTCGACAACAAGAGCGACGACGTGAGCCACGGCGGACTCACCGGCACCGGTCTGGCGCTCGGCACGCCGCATTACATGGCCCCGGAACAGGCATCAGGCGAGCACGATCTCGATCAGCGCGCCGACATCTACAGCCTCGGCGCCTCGGTCTTCCATGCGCTCATCGGCCAGACCATGTACAGCGGGCGCAGTTCGACCGTCATCATGTACAAGCAGGTGACCGAGGACGTGGACCTCTCCCCCCTGCGTGAACACGGCACGGACCCGCGCCTGATCGACCTGCTCGCTCGCATGCTCGACCGCCGGCGCGACCGCCGCATCGCCACCTGGGACGACGTGCTGCGCCTGATCGAGGGCATCGGCGGAAGCGCCCTGGGCGTGCAACGTCAACAGGTGCCCCCGGACCCCCGTCCCGCCTCGGTCACCGATGCCGTGCCGGTGGCCCCCACGGCGCTCACGCCTGCGCCCCCGGGTGCCGCCCCGGCCACCCGGCGGGGGCCCTGGCGCGTCATCCTGGGCGCGGCCCTCGCCGGCATCGTGCTGGCCGCCGGCGTCGCCATCACCTTGTCCGGCAACACCGTCCTGCGCGTCACCCCCACCACCCTCGCCACCGTCCTGGCCGCAGCCGACGCCCGCCATCCTTTGCTGGAACTCGCTCCCGGCGATTACCGCGGCCCCTGGCGCCTGGGGGTCAGCCACAGCGGCCTGACCATCCAGGCCGGTGGTCCTGGCGTGCGCCTGCTGCCCGGCGACCAGGGCGCGACCCTGCGTCTCGAACCCGGCCTCAAGGACCTGCACCTGATCGGCCTCACCATCACCGGCCGGAACCAGCCCGGCGGCGCCGCCTTGGAGATCCTCGCCGGGGCCGAAGCGGTGGGCGAACGCCTGACCCTCCGCAACGGTCTGGATGTCGTCGGCGGCACCCTCTCCCTGCGCGACTCCTCGCTCTACGACACCACCACCCTCAGCGACCGGGGGCACGGCGACTTCGCCAACTGCGATCTCACCGGCCATCTGCGCATCACCGACAGCCATGCCGTCCTGCGCCACTGTTCGCTGAACGGTCAGGACCCCGTGCGGCCGACCCTCGCCTGCACCGGCGGCAGCCTCGATCTGGAGGCCTGCGGCCTCACCGCCCCCAGCGATGCGGCCGTCGTGCTGCGGGTGGCGGATGGAGCGGTGGTGCGCCTCCGCGACGTGCGTCTCGCTGGCGGCCGTACCGGCCTCAGCGCCGATCAGGCCGCACTCGAACGCATCCACGGCCTGACCATCACCGCCCAGGACTGCGGCATCCGCTGGACCGGTCTGCGCGCCCCCGCCTGGACCTGGAACGGGATCCTTGTCACCGCCCCGACTCCCGCCATCGGGGTGATGCTGCCGGTCGATCCTCCAACCCAACCTTGACCATCACGAAAACCATAGGGTACAATCCCGCGTCAAGCCGCAGGAGCCAGCCATGCCGAAGACCGTCCTTGTCGTCGATGATTCCGCGATGATGCGCAAGATCATCATCAAGAACCTGAAGGAATCCGGGTTCGATGTGAACGTCATCGAGGCCGGTGACGGGAAGGAGGGCCTGGACAAGTTCCAGGCCACCGGCGCCGCCGGCATCCAACTCGTCCTCAGCGACTGGAACATGCCCAACCTCGACGGCCTGGGCATGGTGCGCGAGATCCGCAAACTCGATCCGCAGAAGACCGTCCCCATCGTCATGATCACCACCGAAGGCAGTGCCGACAAGGTGAAGGAAGCGGTGCTGGCGGGCGCGAACAACTACCTCGCCAAACCCTTCACGCCGGAACGGTTCAAAGAGAAGCTGGGGAAGATCCTGGGGTGACCGCCGTCCGGATGCCCTTGTCGGCGGGATCTCGAAGAGATGGATGAACAGGGCGACCATTTCGTCGGTGGAGAGCAAGCGCAGGGTTTCCTGCGCTTGCGTCATTTCCACGCCCGAAACGGCACCGGCGTACCCGATCCGGTCTGGTGATTCCATTCGCCATTGCCACGCTGACGACATGAGCAACGAACCGCGTCCACGCCATTCCCTGCCGCTGTTCTGGCTCTGTCTGGCGACGGGATTTCTCCTGGTCACCGCATGGTGGAGTATCGGCGTCTATCGTGCCCACGCCGCCCGGCAGCGCTTACAGGACACGGTCGCGCAGTTTCAACGCGACGGCCAGGGAGCATTCATCGCCGATCTGCTGCCCAGCCTGCCTCCGGTCAACGAGGCGCGTCAGGAACGCGCATGGCGTTGGATGAATGATTGGAACCGGCTGTCGTATCCCTCGCTGTCCGACCAGTCCTTGAATGAATGGATCGACGGGCTGCGCCCGGACGTACCCGACTGGCGCAAGCTGGCGAAAGAACACCAGAATCTGTTGGATGAATGGGACGCCATCCGCCGTGATGGCCCGGTCTGGCTGGATGTGCGCGGCTGGTTGGCGCAGGACATCGCCACCACAAAAACCTTCACGGGGCCATCTGCACGCATCGGACAATTGCACGGTATCCGATATGCGCTCAACGCCATGCGCGCGCACACCCTATTGGGGGAAAAACCACAGTACCTCACTCAGCTCGATGAAGTGGTCTCCGCCTGTGACGGCGGCCTCCTGATCGATGCCATGATCCATGTGGCAGGCCTCAGGATACGCGATGAGACCTATCTGGGCCTAGCCCGAATGGGACGGCTGCCACCAGCCGACTACACCCGCTGGCTGGCTGACGTCCCGGATCCTCTGCGGCTGGTTGGGGATTCCTTCCGCTACGAACGGATCCTGTTCAACGGCTGGCTGCTCCAATTAATGCAGGAGAAAAGCGAGCGGGAAATCCGACAAATGATATGGGAGGACGGTTCTTCCCTTGGCGCAACTCCCCCCTGGCAGCATCAGGCCACGAAACTCGCTGGCGATCTGCTGTATCCGCTCATTCGCCCAGCCCTGTATCCACTCTCCGACGATCTGCGCTTCGGCATGGAAGAACTGCACAATGCGGAGCTGCGGTTGCGGGGCGCTCAAATCCCGCCACTCCCCATTCCTTCCGGTGCCATACTGTCCCTGATCAGTCTGCCCAACCTCCTCGAAAGCGGCATGACCGCGATCCAGGCGCGACTCATGGCGGAACGCTATCGCTTGGCCGCCCGTATCATCACCGTCGCCCGCACCCATGGCCTGCCCGTCGATGAACCCGAACTGCTCCAGCGCCTCGACCCCGCCTGCCTCACAGCGCCCTATGGCCTGCACCACGTCTATCAGCGCATCGACGACAACCGCTTCCGTCTGTCCACCATCGTCACCGGCACCGTGCCGATGTGGTTTGAGGCGACACGAATCGGAAAACCCAAAACCGTATCCAAAACCCCACTCACGAACCGCCGCAGCGTATTCGACTCCTGGTCTTGCGAGATCGAGATCCGCACGCCACCATCCGCGCCATCAACGACCACGCCCTGATTTCAGTTCATCGATTCACACCACCCACCATCGACTCCATATCCCCCATGTCCGAAACCATCCTTGTCGTCGATGACGAACCCGCCATCCGCCATGCCATCAAGCGGGCGTTTGCCGATCTGACCGTCCACGAAGCCGAGACCATCGAGCAGGGTCTGGCGCTCGTGAAGGACGCCTATCCCGATCTGGTGCTGCTCGACAACAAGCTGCCGGACGGCGACGGGCTGACCGCCCTGGCCCGCATCCGGGTCATCGATGCGGAACTGCCGGTGGTGCTGCTCACCGGCCATGGCTCGGTGGATCTTGCCGTCGATGCGCTCAAACAGGGCGCGGCGGATTTCATCGAAAAGCCGTTCAAGCTGGAGCGTCTGCGCACCACCGTCGGCAACCTGCTGGACAAACAGCGGCTGGGCCGGCAGGTGGCGCGGCTGGCGGGCAAATCAACCGGCCGGCATTCGCTGGTGGCGCACGGCCCGGGCATGCGCCGGGTGCTGGCGCTGGTGAAGCGCGTGGCGGGCGTGCCCTCGACCACCGTGCTGATCCAGGGCGAAAGCGGCGTGGGCAAGGAACTGGTGGCCCGCGCCATCCACGAACGTTCAGCCCGGGTCGACAAGCAGTTCGTGGCCATCAACTGCGCCGCCCTGTCGGAGAACCTGCTCGAAGCGGAACTGTTCGGCTACGAAAAAGGCGCCTTCACCGGCGCGGACAGCAAAGGCAAACAGGGACTCTTCGAGGTCGCGGACGGCGGCACCATTTTCCTCGACGAAGTCGGTGAAATGCCGCTGACCTTGCAGACGAAACTCCTCCGCGTGTTGCAGGAACGCCGCTTCCGCCGCGTGGGCGGACTCGCCGACATCGACGTGGACGTGCGCGTGGTCGCCGCCACCAACCGCGATCTGCGCGCCGAGGTCGCCGCCGGACGGTTCCGCCAGGATCTCTATTTCCGTCTGCGCGTGGTGCCCGTGGCGGTGCCGCCGCTGCGCGACCGTCCCGAGGACATCCTGCCCCTGGCGGAACACCTGCTCAAACGCCTGGCCCCGGAACTCGGCCGACCCGGCCTCGCGTTGTCCGAGGAAGCCCGCAACGCGATGGTCGCATATTGCTGGCCCGGCAACGTGCGCGAACTGTCCAATGCCGTCGAACGCGCGGTGATCGCAGCCGAAGGCGACAGCATCGCCGCCGCCGATCTGTGCATGGACGAGGTGCTGTTCGCCCTCGCCCCGGTCACCGCCCACGCCCACGTCGCGGATGGAACCGTCAACGCGCCCGCCGTCCCGGCCGCACCCAGCACCCCCGCGATCCCGCCCGGTTCGCTCCTGTTCCCGCTGGGCGAACGCAACCTCGCCCGCATCGAGGCGGTGGTGGTACGCGCCGCCCTGGGCGAAGCCGGTGGTCAGAAATCCAAGGCCGCCGAAGCCCTCGGCATCAACCGCACGACGCTCTACAACAAACTGAAGGAATTGAACATCGGGGATGCGGAAGGCTGATCCCCCGGGGTTGACGGTTATGCCGTCGGCCCCGGCCTTTTCGCCAACAGCGTCATCACCAGCACGAAATAGCAGTTCACCAACGCCGCGAGCGGGAACTGCAAGGACACCGGCAGGCAATAGACGAGCGACACCGCCGGGATCCAGATCATCCAGTTGGTGAGCAGCATGGCCGGAAAGATGTGGGTGACGAAATCCCGGTCGAGGCTGGCCCAGGTGCGCGTCCAATTGCAGCCCTGGTCCGCCCAGCGCAGCGCCAGGGCGTTGCCGGGTGCGGCCCAGAACATGGTGTAGACGAACTGGTCCACCGCGACCTTGGTGGCGACCGTGGCGACATCATTGCTGTCGCCGAACAGGTGCGCCTGCAAACGATAGAACAGATCGACCTCGACCCCGCGATAGCCCCAGAACGCGGCGAGCCCCGCCAGGCGGCGCCACCGGTATTCCGTCGGCAACGTCCCCATCAGCCATTGGATGATCACCGGCGCCACGGCGGCGATGAGGATGGTCGAGACGAAGGCGAACCACAAACCCCAGCCGCGCTTCAATTCACCGACCGCCTCCCACCAGCCATGGGCCTGGGCCACCTGATAATAGCTGACCACCAGAGCCAGGGCGATGATGTTGAGGACGATGCCGGGGACGAGATTGCGGCGGAAGGCGCCCAGGATGGTGTGGCGCAAGGCGGGCCGGGAAGCGGTGCTCATGGGGCGGCGGAGTGTGTGAAAGGGGCGAACGAGGGAACCGGTAAGCCCGCATCCCCTGCCGCGTCCTGCTTGCCACTGACCGGAGGTTTCCATGCGCCCCGCCCTCGCCCTGCTGCTCGCCTTGACCCTGCCCGCCGCCGCATCCGCGCTCCCGGCCGCCGACCAGGCCCCCGCCACGCCCGCCGCCACCGCGCCCGCCGCCAAGGCGTTCCTCGGCATCGGCCTGGACGAGGTGGACGACGCCCTCGCCTACCACCTCAAGCTCGACAACGATCTGGGCGTGCTGGTGGCCGACGTCATGCCCGGCAGCGCGGCCGAAAAAATGGGCGTCAAGCAATACGACGTGATCGTGTCCTGCGATGGCCGACCGGTCTATACGCCCCGCGCCTTCACCCGGCACATCGCCGGGCGCTCCGTGGGCGATGCCGTGACGCTCGAAGTCCGGCGCGGGGCCGAGACGGTGACGCTCACCGGTTCACTCCAGGCCCGTCCGACCCATCTGGAACGCGGCGAAGGCCTGCCTGACGGCCCTCTGCGACACGGCCCCGGCACCCGCCAGGGCAAGGTCCAGCGCCCGGATGGATCGACCATGGAATGGTCGATCGAGGATGAACCGGGGAAATGAACCGCGGGGCCGCCTCCGGACTTCCGCATGGCACCCCTTCCATCTGTCCCGGCCGGTCTAGCGTCCGGGCATGCGTCCAGCCACCCTCCTGGAATTCAAGATCGGCGCCCTCATCGTCGCCGGACTCGCCGGCATCGTCGTGCTGGTGCTGATTTCCGACCGCCTGCGTTTCGACCGTTATTACCCCGTTTCCGCCTATGTCGCCGACGCCGCCGGCCTGCGCCCAGCCTCGCCCGTGACCCTGGCGGGCATCCGCATCGGCGAGGTCGAACGCCTGGAGCCGGTACGCGATCAGCGCGGCGCCATCCGCGTGGTGCTCAAGATCAACGACCGCTATCCGCTGCCCGCCAACGTCGGCCTGACCATCGGCTCCAGCGGCATCTTCGGCGACAGCTACCTGGCTTTCAGCGTCAACGGCCAAGCCAGCACCCGCACCCTGGCGACCGACGGCAGCGCCGAGGTCATCGCCAGCCGCGGCTTCTTCGAAACCGCCAGCCAGAAGGCCGAGCAGATCCTGACCAGCACCAACGAACTGCTCGGCCCGGACATGCGCGCCGAATACAAACGTCTGGTCAGCAACGCCGCCGACCTTGCAGCTGCCGGCACGACGCTCGCCAAGCATATTGATGAGCAGAACCAGCGTCTGGCCGACACTCTCGCGGCAGTGCAAAAGCTGGCTGACGAGCTGCGCGCCCAGACCGCTCCCCTCGCCGCCAAGGTCGGCACCACCACCGACGCCGTCACCAACCTCGCCGCGTCCCTCCAGAAGCAGAGCGAGACCCTGACGCCCCGCATCGCCACCACCCTCGACAAGCTCGACGGCTTGGCCGCACGCGGCCAGACCGCCCTCGTCACCGGCAGTGACGACCTGCACGCCGCGCTCACCGCCATCACCACCCTCACGGGCCGCATCGATCACATCGCCACCACCGTGGAATCCGGTCAGGGCGTGGTGGGCCGCCTGCTGATGGACCAGCGGCTCGCCCACGATCTCGACAACACGGCCGTGGACCTCAGCCGCACCGCCGCCCTCATCGCCGACCATCCCGAAGCCCTGGTATTCGGCACCGGCAAGGACGGCGACGAACAGGCCCGCCGCCGCGCTGAGGAAAAGCAGCGCCGGGCCTTGTTGCCGCCCCTGCCCAGCGTGCAGTTGGAAGAAGCGAAGCCGAAGCCGTAGCCTTCAGTGCGCCATTAGCAGCGCGATCACACCCGACAGCATCACCACCACCGCGCTGATCGCCGGGGCCTGACGCGAAAACCACTGGAAGCGCCCGCCGTCGGTGAGGCGGTTGACACCCAACACCACCAGCACGCCAACGCCCACCAAAGCCGCCGCCAGCCCCAGGCTGAAGCACAGCACCGCCGCCAGACCGACGGCCGCCTGCCCTACGGATAAGGCCAGCAGCATCACCGTGACCGAGGCGGGGCAGGGGATCAGACCGCCCGCTGCGCCGAAACCGACGATCTGCCACCACGCCGGGCGTTCGCCGCTACCGACATAGGTCGGCATGCTCGCCGCATGGGCACGGGCATGGGCGTCGTCATCCAGATGATCATGGTGGTGACCGTGATGATGATGGCCGTGATCATGATGGTCATGCGGATGCTCATGACCGTGATCATGGTCATGCGGATGCTCATGACCGTGATCATGGGCTTCACGGTGATGATGGCAGCACCCGCCGGAGCGCCGCAGGACCACCCGTCGCCAGAGCAGCCACGCGCCCAGGGCGATCACGACCACGGCGGAACCGAGCTGGAGCCAATGGGTCGCCTGCTCGGTGAACGCCTCCTTGCCCAGCCACAGGGCCGTCGCCGCCAGGGCGATGACCACGATGCTGTGCGTCGCCGCCACCGACAAACCGAGCAGCAGCGCATCCCGCGGCGTACCCTTGATGCCGATGAGATAGGCCGCCGTCAGGGTCTTGGCATGGCCGGGTTCGATGGCGTGCAACGCCCCCAGGCCGACGGCGACGGGCAGATACACCAGGGACAGGGTCGGATCCATGACGGCCTCACTTCACATAGGAACGGATGACGGAGAGCAGTTCTTCGGCGGCTTCCTGCTGCGCCGGCGTGCTGCCGCCCGCATCGTCATCCAGGACATGGTGACGGACGTGGCCTTCGACCACCTCGACCATCAACCCGCCCAGCGCACCCCGGCAGGCGGCGATGGTGTGCAGGATCGGGCTGCAGGTGTCGCTCGAATCGGCGGCCGCGATGGCCCGCTCGATGGAGTCGATCTGCCCTTTGATGCGGCGGACGCGGGCAAGCAGGGCCTTCTGACGGAGATGGAGGTGGGCCATGGCCGTTATGGTATACCCCCCTATGGTATATGGAAGACGCAGGATGGCGGCCATCAACGTCAACGGCACCGGTCCGGGAACCGGTGCCGTTGATCGGCCTCACCTCACAAAACGCACGACGTCAATCGGCCTTGGGCCGATGCACCGCGATCTTTGCCACCGGACGTTCGCTGATGCGCGTGCCGCGTGCCGCCAAACCGCACTCCTCGATCGTGGCCAGATCCAGGGTCTCTTCGGACGTGCGCTGCTTGGGGATGGGCACCAGGGTCGCCGTCACCACGCCATCGGCCCTGGTGTTGAAGTAGTCGATCTTCCCGGCCCGTTCCTTGATCAACTCGTACTCGCGGTCCTTGATGAAGGACTGGATGTGGACCTTCTTGGCCCAGGCGGCCTTGTCCTTGTCGCGGTAGACGAGGGTCAGATGCAGGCCCTTCTCGGCGTCGAACTTTTCCAAATAGATGAGCTTGCCCTCAAGCAGGGTCTTTTCGACCGGCGACATGATGCGGTAGACGCCGTTCTGGAAGATGGCGATGAGCTTGTCGTACTCGCTGCACTTCAATTCGCGGTCGCCGTTCTTGACTGCGGTGCCGATGAAGCCGCTCTCGGGGTCGTAGACCACCTTGAGGTTGGCGATGGCCACCGCCTTCTTGTCGATGTCCTCCATCTCGCGCACCTTGGTACGACGAGGAAAGAGCTTGGCGTACTTGGCGTGCAGAGCCTCGATCCATTCGATGGCGGTGCCGACCAGATCGCGCAACCGGGCATGGATCTCGGCGATGCGTTGCAGGATGTCGTCGATGTCGCGGCGACCCTTTTCAATGTCGTAGAGCGAGATGCGGCGCACCGGGATGTCGAGCAGGCGCTTGATGTCCTCGTCCACCAACGGACGCACGAAGCGCGGCGCGAACGGCGCCATGCCGCTGATGACCGCCTGCTTCACGCCGTCTTCGCTGCGCTCGGTCTCGATACGCTTGTAGACGCGGTTCTCGATGAATATCTGTTCCAACGTCAGGTAGTGCTGCTTGTCGGTCAGACCCTTCAGCTCGTGCTCCAGCTCGGCCTTGATCTGGTCCTTGAGCTGGGCCGTGAGGTAGCGCAGCAGTTCCGACACCGTGGTTTCGCTCGGCCGGCCGTCACGGATGACGGTGAGGTTCGAGTTCACCGACACTTCGCAGTCGGTGTAGGCATAGAGCTGGGCGATGACATCGGCCGCCACCACGCCGCGACTGAGATGCAGGACGATCTCGACATGGTCGGTGGTGCGGTCCTCGATATTCGAGATCTTGACCTTGCCCTTCTGCACCGCGTCTTCGATGGAACCCATCAACGATTCGGTGGTGGTGCCGAAGGGGATCTCCTTGATCAGCACCTCGCGCTCGCCATTGGCGACGAGCTTGGCCCGCACCTTCACCTTGCCGCGTCCGTCGGCGTAGTCGCTGGCGTCCATCAGGCCGCCCTGGGGGAAGTCGGGCAAGACGCGCAGCTTCGGGAAACCCTCGTTTTTCTGTTCCGCCTGGAGGATCTTGATCTGGGCCGACAGCAGATCGCCGAAATTGTGCGGCAGGATGGTGGTGGCCATGCCCACGGCGATGCCTTCGGTACCGAGCAGCAGCACCACCGGGATCTTGGCGGGCAGGGCTTCGGGTTCCTGGCGGCGACCGTCATAGGACGGCATGAACGTGGTGAGCGCCGGGTTGAACAACGTCTCCTTCGCCAGCGGGGTCAGGCGGCATTCGATGTAGCGCGCCGCCGCCGCCCCGTCGCCGGTGAGCAGATTGCCGAAGTTCCCCTGGCGTTCGATGAAGTAACCGAGGCTGTCGTGGCCCAGGGCGATGCCCTTGTTCGCCAGCACCACCAACGCGTCACCGATCGAGGCATCGCCGTGCGGATGCAATTTCATGCATTCGCCGATGATGTTGGCGACCTTGTTGAACTTGCCGTCGTCCATTTCGAACAGGGTGTGGAAAATGCGCCGTTGCACCGGTTTGCAGCCGTCCCGCAGATCGGGGATGGCGCGGTCCACCACCACATAGGAGGCGTATTCCAGGAAATTCCGACGCATCAACGGTTCGAGAGACGGCATGGTTTCAGATTTCGGGTTTCGGGTTTCAGGACGGACGCAGTTCGCCGCTCATGCAATGTCGTAGATGAGATTCTCGATGATGAACTGTTTGCGCTCCGGCGTGTTCTTGCCCATGAAGAACTCCAGGGCTTTGTCCTCGGCGGCCAAGCTGTCCACCTCGACCTCGACGGCGCGCATGTCGTCACCGATGAACTGGCCGAACTCCTTGGGGCTGATTTCGCCCAGACCCTTGAAGCGGGTGACCTCGGGACCACGGATGGCCTTCATCGCTTCGTCGCGTTCGGCCTCGGAATAGCAGTAACGCGTCTCGCCCTTGTTGCGCACGCGGAACAAGGGCGTTTCGAGGATGTAGACATGGCCGCGCTTCACCATTTCGCCAAAGAAGCGCAGGAAGAAGGTCAGCAGCAGATTGCGGATGTGCATGCCGTCGACGTCGGCGTCGGTGGCGATGACCACCTTGTTGTAGCGCAGGCCATCGATGCCGTTCTCGATGCCGAGCGCGGACATGATGTTGTAGAGTTCTTCGTTCTTGTAGACCGTCTCACGGCCCAGACCGAAGCAATTGAGGGGCTTGCCCTTGATGGTGAAGATCGCCTGCGTCTCGACGTCGCGGCATTGGATCAGCGAACCGCCAGCGGAATCGCCTTCGGTGATGAACAACGACGTGCGTTGGCGCTTGGCATCCTCGCGGGCGTTCTTGTAGGGCGGATCGCTGAGGTGGAATTGGCAGTCGCGCAGCTTGGGGATGCGCAACGCGACGGATTTGGCGCGTTCACGCGCTTCCTTCTTCACCTTCGCCAGTTCGGTGCGGACGCGCTCGTTGGTCTTGATCTTGTCGATCAACCGCTCGGCATCCTTGGGATTGCCGTGCAGCCACTTCTCCACCGCCGCCTTCACCGCCGGGACGACCCAGGAACGCACATCGGTGGTGAGCTTGTTCTTGGTCTGCGATTCGAAGGCGGGTTCCTGGATGCGGATCGCCACCGCACCGACGATGCCTTCGCGGATATCCTCACCGGCGAAGTTCTTGCCGGCGAATTCGTTCACTCCCTTGGCCAGACCTTCGCGGAAGGCCGCCAGGTGCGTGCCGCCGTCGTTGGTGTACTGGCCGTTGACGAAGCTGAACAGCGTCTCGCCGAACGTGTTCGTGTGGGTGATGGCGAACTCGACCTTACCCTCGGCGATGTGCACGATGTCGTAGAGGCGCGGCTCACCCTGGCCAAGCTCGGCATCGAGCAGATCGCGCAGGCCGTTCTTGGCCTGGAAGTTCTGCCCGTTGTACCCCAGGGTCAGCCCGGCATTGAGATAGCTGTAATAGGCCAGCCGCTTGGTGATGAACTCGTCCTTCCAGACGTAGCTTTTGAAGATCTCGGCATCGGGCGTGAACTGGACCCAGGTGCCGTTGGGCTGGCTCTTGGCCGTGCCGTCCTCCTCCTCGACCAGTCTGCCCTGGGCGAAGCGGGCGCGCTTGAAATGGCCATCGCGGAAACTCTTCACCTCGAAGCTGCTGGACAGCGCGTTCACCGCCTTGGTGCCGACGCCGTTCATGCCGACCGAGAACTGGAACACGTCGTCGTTGTATTTGCCGCCCGTATTGATCTGGCTGACGCAGTCGATGACCTTGCCGAGCGGGATGCCACGCCCGTAATCGCGGACCGTGACGGTGCTGCCATCGCGCGTGATCTCGATGCGCTTGCCCACGCCCATGATGAACTCGTCGACCGAGTTATCGATGACCTCCTTCATCAGGATGTAGATGCCGTCGTGGGGATTGCTGCCGTCGCCCGTGCGCCCGATGTACATGCCGGTGCGCAGACGGATGTGGGTGAGCGCGTCGAGGGTCTTGATCGACGATTCGTCGTAGTCGCGCTTGGCAGTGGCCATGAGGTCTCCGATGGGGCGCACAGGCTGGCGGGGGGCCAGGGGCGTCAAGCGAGGCACGGGGCAGAGTTGAGCGTTCGTCCACGCAAGGGGTTGCGTGTATACGACACCGCCCGGGGCGCAGCAGCGCTCCGGGCGGCGGATTCAGGATCGGCCAGTAACGGGCCGGAACGACCTACTTCTTCTTTTTCCGCTCCGGCACCTCCGCGGCCTTTTCGACCCACGTGCCGTTTTCCAGGAACATGCTCCAGCCGCTGGCCTCGCCGTCGGCGGTTTCACTCGCCAGGTAATGCTCCTTGGTGGCGCGGCTGAAGCGCACCAGCACCGGGCGGCCCTTGGGATCGGCCGCGGGGGCATCCGCGAGGTAGCGGAACTTCTCGGCCAGCTCATCACGATGGCGGGCGAGATCGGCGACTCTGGGCGGGCGGGTGATGCGTTCGCGCGGATAGGCGCTGGACGCCAGGAACAGCCCGAGCATGCCATCGCGCAGCACGAAGTAGCTCTTCTCGCCGCAAGGCAGCTCCTTCATGTGGATGGGTTTCTCCTTGGGCGGAGCGGCTTGGCCGTTGCGCAGGAGTTTGCGGGTGTTGGCGCATTCCGGATAGCCGGTGCAGCCGAAATACTTGCCGAAGCGGCCCGATTTGAGCTGCATCGGCTTGCCGCATTTGTCGCAGGGGATGCTGGGTCCGTCGTAGCCCTTGAGCTTGAAACGGCCGTCCTCGACCACCACCCCGGCGCAGTCGGGATTGCGGCCGCAGATGTGCAGTTTGCGGGTCTCGTCCACCAGCCACGAATCCATGGCGGTGCCGCAGAGAGGGCAGCGTTTCTTCGCCGCCAGGGCCGAGGCGTCGGCGTCGCTCGCCTGGTCCTCGTCATCGCCCTGCTTGACCACCACCGCCTCGTCGCCGCTCACCAGATTGCGGGTGGTGGTGCAGCGTTCCTTGGGCGGCAGGTTGTAGCCGGTGCAGCCGAGGAAGACGCCGGTGCGGCCGGTGCGGATGGCCATGGGCCGACCGCAATCGGTGCACAGGATGGGCGTGGGCACCGGGGGGTTGGTGCGCATGGCGTCGCCCGCGTTCGCCAGCTTGGCCTTGAAGCCGCCATAGAACTCATCGAGCACGTCGGTCCACACCGCCTTGGACCCGGCGATCTCGTCGAGATCCTCCTCCATGCCCGCCGTGAAGCGGTAGTCCATCAGGTCGGGGAAGGATTCGAGCAGACGGTCGGTGACGATCTCGCCGAGTTTTTCCGCATAAAAACGCCGGTTGGCGAGCTTGACGTAGCCGCGTTCCTGCACCGTCGAGATGATCGAGGCGTAGGTGGACGGGCGGCCGATGCCGCGCTTTTCGAGTTCGCGCACCAACGCAGCTTCGGAAAAACGCGCGGGCGGCTTGGTGAAATGCTGCGAGGGATCGAGCTTATCGAGGGTCAGCACCTGGCCGACGGTCAGCGACGGCAGCTCCGCGTCGTCCTGCTTGGCCGGCGGCAGCACGCGGAAGAAACCGTCGAAGCGCAGCACACGGCCACGGGCCGCGAGTTCGCAGTCCGCCGCCGCGATGGTCACGGCGGTGGTGTCGAATTCGGCGGGTGGCATCTGACAGGCGATGAACTGGCGCCAGATCAGCTCGTACAGACGGGCGGCATCCTCTTCGAGGCCATCGACCAGACCCGGCTTGGCGCGGGCCTCGGTCGGACGGATGGCTTCGTGGGCCTCCTGGGCGTTCGACTTCGACTGGTAGGCGATGGGTTGAGCCGGGACATAGCGGTCGCCGAACTCGGCGGCGATGAGCGCACGGGCGGCGGCGACCGCCTCGGCGCTCAGGTTCACCGAATCGGTACGCATGTAGGTGATATGACCGGCCTCGTACAGACGCTGGGCCAGGGTCATGGTCTTCTTCACGGAAAAGCCCAGGCGCACGGAGGCCGCCTGCTGGAGCGTCGACGTGATGAAAGGCGCATTGGGGAACGAACGCTGGGGTTTGTCCTCGCGGTTGGCGACGCGGTAGGAGGCCCCCTTCAACGCCGCCAGGGCCGCGTCGATGTCGGCCCTGGTCTTGGGCTGGAAGGGGACTCCGCCACGCCGGGCAACCTGGGCGCGCAAAGGTTTCGGCGTGGTCAGGTCCGCGTGGAGTTCCCAGTATTCCTCGGGGATGAACGCGCGGATCTCATTCTCGCGCTCGACCACCAACCGCACCGCCACCGACTGGACGCGTCCGGCGGACAGTCCGCGGGCGACCTTGGACCACAGCAGGGGCGAGACCATGAAACCCACCACGCGGTCGAGAAAACGCCGCGCCTGCTGGGCGTTCACGCCATCCATGTCCACATCGCGGGGCTGCTTGAAGGCCTCCTGGATCGCGGTCTTGGTGATCTCGCTGAAGGTCACGCGCTTGAAGCGGGCGGGATCGCCGCCGATGACCTCGCGCAGATGCCAGGCGATGGCCTCCCCCTCGCGGTCCAAGTCGGTTGCCAGATAGACCGTGTCGCAGTGTTCGGCGGCTTCGCGCAGCTCCTTGAGCTGTTTCTCCTTGCCCGGCATGACCTCATAGCGGGCGACCCAGCCGTGCTCGGGATCCACGCCCATGCGACGGACCAGGGCGGTCCGGGCCTTGGCGGCCTTGTCCTCGGCGCTCGGCTTGGCGGCCTTCTTCACCGGCTTCTTGCTCGCCTTCTCTTCCTTATCATCGCCCTCGGCCTCACCATCACCCCCGCCGCTGGGCAGGTCGCGGATGTGGCCAAAGCTGGATTTCACCACGAAATCGCGGCCCAGATACTTGTTGATCGTCTTGGCCTTGGCAGGCGACTCGACGATGACCAGCGACTTGCCTGATGTACCCATGATGGCCCGGCTCCTGACGCCGGGGGACCCGGCGAGCGGGCGGGGTATATGTGAAAGGCCCCCTGGCGGTCAAGGGCGGGTAAGGTCGAGTCCGTTAGCCGACCACCCTTCAACGCGCCTCCTGCGGCCCTCGGATGAGCCCCTCCCCCCTCGGGCGACACCTGCTCCCGCGGCGCCCGGCGGAGGGGGCAGGACCCGCCATCCCCCTGTCCCGGCAGCGGACGGCAACCACGATGCGGTCATCAGATTCGCCCGTAAGCCATTTAACAAAATGCGCTTACGCGGCAATTTACGGCCCCTCATGATTGCCAAATCGATACTTGCATAGGCCCGCGTCCCTCCATCATTCCCCCTCCCGCCGTCGACCCCAGCAAGGTCGGCAGCACACGAGGCAGGCTCCCATGCCCAAGATGAAAACCCGCACGGCTCTCCAGGGTCGCGTCCGTCTTACCCCCAGCGGCAAGATCTCGCGCACCCAGGGCAACGTCCGTCACCTCCTGACGAACCGCACCCCGAAGACCCTGCGCAATGCCCGCAAGAAGGCGACCACCACCGCTGCCGGTTACACCCGTCGCGTGCGTTTCGCTTTCCAGAAGGGCCAGCCTTAATCAGGCTGACACGCCGGGTCGCAACCGGCGTCCATTCCACCAAGTAGGCTCACGCCTCTCCGAGCCCCGCACGGCTTCGGACTTGTCACAAAGGATCGCACCATGCGTGCAACCAATGGCGCCGCGCGCCACCAGATGATCAAACGGATGAAGAAGCTCGCCAAGGGCTACTACTCCGGCCGCCACAAGATGTACCGCGTCATTTGCGAGGCGGTGAAGCGCGCCGAGCGCATGAGCTTCTACAGCCGCAAGCGCAAGAAGCGCGACTTCCGTCGCCTGTGGATCACCCGTATCGGCATCGCCTGCCGTCAGCAGGGCCTGCCCTACAGCCGCCTGATCTGCGGTCTGCAGAAGGCCGACATCCGCCTGGACCGCCGTCAGCTCTCCGAGCTGGCCATCAGCCAGCCGGAAGCCTTCGCGGCGATCGTCGCCCAGGCCAAGGCCGCCCTCGGCGTCGCCTGAGTCGGCTTCGTCACTGTCGCTGAACCTGCATCACCCCGGACCCTGGTCCGGGGTGATGTCGTTTGGGGATCAGGCGGGTTTCAGATAGGCGCGCATGGCCGCGGTGGTCTCATTCGCCACCGCCACCAGATCGGCGCACAAGCCACTGCAGGCGGCGACATCCCTGGCCTTGGCCAAGGCCTCGAGTTTGGCCAAACGCTGCCATAGGCGTTTGGCCCCCAGGCTGCCGGCAGCCCCCTTGAGGGCGTGGGCGCGCTTGGCGAGTTCATCCAGGTTGGC
The DNA here is from genome assembly GCA_036023115.1 of Brasenia schreberi. Classification (NCBI taxonomy): domain Eukaryota; kingdom Viridiplantae; phylum Streptophyta; class Magnoliopsida; order Nymphaeales; family Cabombaceae; genus Brasenia; species Brasenia schreberi. Next base: position 331,735 of record JAYKKT010000007.1, read on the forward strand.
GGACTGGTCCAAATTGCGCAATTCCCGGATCCGCTCGTCCAACTCCGTCAGGAACATGGTCGTGGTCCGCTCCAGGACATCGCCGCCATAGGAGCGGATGCGGTCGATCACCTCCCGCTCCAGCAACGGGTCCTCCTGACGGCCGGTCGACGCTGCCGGCGCTGCGGAGACCACGGACGCAAGACGGGCGCTCACCGGCACGGAAGGGGTGCGGACTGGACGCGGACGGACGCCCTGCACCCAACGGCGGATCTGGGCTTCGATCTGATTCGCCGGCACCGGCTTGACGAGGTATTCATCCATGCCGGAGGCGAAGCCGGCTTCGCGGTCGCCCGGCAGATTGCGGGCGGTGCAGGCCACGACCGGCGTGTGCCCTCCGCGTTGACTGTCCAGACGACGGATGGCCCGGGTGGCCTCGAAGCCATCCATGCGGGGCATCTCGCAATCCATGAACACCAGGGCAAAGCGTTCCTTGCCCGCCTTGGCCACGGCATCGATGCCATCCACAGCGGTTTCCGCGCCGATGCCGCAGTCCTCGACGATGCGCTGCAGGATCAGGCGGTTGACCTCGTTGTCGTCCACCACCAACACCCGCCCTGATGAAGCGACGGGCGCGACGGCGGTGGAGGAAGCCGCGCCACCGACGGCCATCTGATCAAGCAGGACTTGGCGGAGCAGGGCGGCATCAGCGCCGGGAACGCGCACGGACAAGGGGGGATCGTTGCCCTGCGTCGGCCCCCCGCCCACGAGGATCAGCGGTACCTGGGCATAGCCGGGAATGCTGCGGGCGGCGCGAACCAGCAGGGCCGCCCCCATGCCGGGCAGGTCGCCCGCGATGATCAACGCCACGACAGGAGACGGGCCGTCCCGACGGGAAAGCCGCGCCAAGGCGTCGGTCGCCGTGGCGCTGGTTTCACAAATGACCCCCACCGCACGCAAACGGGCGGCGAACGCGACCCGGCGTACGGCATCATGATCCAACAGCAGCACGCCCTCGAGGTCAGACATGGCTGCACCAGCGTTCCAGGGTGGCGTAGAGCGCGTCCTCGCTCACCGGCTTGGCGAGATGGTCGTCCATGCCGGCTTTCAGACAGCGGTCGCGATCCTCGGCCTGGGCATCACCCGTCAGGGCGATGACGATCTGATGTTTGCTGCCCTCGGTGCCACGCTCGCGGCGGCGGATCTCGGCGATGGCCTGGAAACCGTCCATGCCGGGCATGTGACAATCGAGCAGGACGATATCGAAACGGTCGTCCCGCAAACGCTCCAGGGCGGAGGATCCATCCCCGGCGAGCGCGACATGGGCTCCCAGGTTTTCCAGCATGGCCCCGATCACCTTCTGGTTGATGACGTTGTCCTCGACCAGCAACACATCCAATGACGGCAGCGGGCGGCGGTTCTCCTCCGCCTGCAGGCGGCGCTGCTCACCCACGGTATGGCGCGTCACCAAGGTGGCATCACCACGGTCGGCCCGCTGCAACACCGTGGCCAACGCGGACAACAGCACCTCGCCGCGCACCGGTTTGACCAGGAAGCCTGAAAAACCCGCTTTCGCACAGTTCGCCGCATCGCCACGTTTGGGCGCATGGGTGAGCATGACCAGCTTGGTGGCGGCGTAGGCGGGATCGGAGCGGATCGCCACCCCCAGGCTCTCACCATCCATGCCCGGCAGATCGGCTTCGATCAGGGCCAGGGCATACGGACGGCCGGCATCCGCCGCCTGAGCCAGCGCGGCCAGGGCCTCGCCGGCGCTTTCCACCGAGGCGACGATCAAGCCGGCATCTTCCAGCAGAGCGCTCAATATCTGCCGCGTCAGCGCATGATGGTCGACGATCAGCGTCGCGGTCCCGTTCGGCGGCAGCGCCACCAGGGTGGTCGAGGTGCGGCCATGGGTCAGGAAGGGGACGGTCACGGTGAAACGCGATCCGCGACCGACCTCGCTCTCCACGACGATCGTGCCGTCCATGAGCTCCACCAGACGGCGACTGATGGCAAGCCCCAGGCCGGTACCGCCGTAACGACGCGACACCGAGGCATCAGCCTGCTGGAAGGGCGTGAACAGACGGGCCTGGGCGTCGGCCGGGATGCCGGGGCCGGTATCCTCGACCGCCAGGGTGTATGCCCACCTGCCATCCGTCTCCTGACCCAGACGGCGGACCTCGACCAGGATGTGTCCGCTGCGCGTGAACTTGAGCGCATTCGACACCAGATTGCTGAGAATCTGGCGGAGACGGCCAGGATCGCCCACCACTTGGCGCGGCAGACCGGAGGCGAGGTCGACCACCAGTTCCACCTCGCTGGTGGACAGGCGGGTGCGGAACAGCTCCACCACGTCGTAGACCACCAGTGCGAGATCGAAGGGGATGCTTTCGACTTCGAGCCGCCCCGATTCGATCTTGGTGTAATCGAGGATGTCGTTGAGCAGCACGAGCAGGGCGTCGCCTGCCCGATGCAGGGTGCGTACCTGTTCTTCCTGCTCCGCACTGAGGCCGGTTTTGAGCAACAGCTCGGACAGGCCCAGAATGCCGTTGAGCGGCGTACGGATCTCGTGGCTCAGGCTGGCCATGAACACGCTTTGCGCCTGATGGAGATCTTCGACGTCCTTGCGCGCCTGTTCCGCGGCGGCAACGGCATTGTGCAACTCCGTGACGTCGGAACTGATTCCCAGCACATGCGGTTTGCCATCGATCAGGAGCCGGTGACGACGCATGCGGAACCAGCCTTGGCTCCCGTCGACGCGGATGAGCGGGCGGATGGCATCCAGCGAGGCCCCGTTCGTCAGGACGCCCGTATCCTGTTCCGTGATGAGATGGACCAACGGTTCAGACGCGGTTTCCCCGATGGTCTTGCCGATCAGGGATTCGGGGGCGCACCCGAAAAATTGCCGACAGGCTTGGTTGGCCAGCACATAGCGGAAGTCGGCATCCTTGAGCGTGACAAGATCAGGTATGGCATTGATCACCTGACGCAGGAGATCGCTGGCCCGACGGATCTCCGCCTCGGCCCGGCGTCGTTCCGAAATGTCATGCACCACGCCGACGAACAGATGCATGCCACCCTGGTCACCCTCGCAGATCGACAGTTCGATCGGCACCACGCTGCCATCCTGATGACGGCCTTCCAGTTCCCGCGCCGTGCCGATGAGCCGATGAGTGCCGTCGTACAACAACCGGGGGCGACCACTGTCGGATTCCGCCATGCCAGGGATGAGGTCGTGCAGACACATGCCGGACATGGCCTCGGCGGTATAGCCGAACATCCGGGTCATGGCGGCATTGACCGCAACCAGGGTGCCTTGATCGTCGATCACCGTCACACCGTCGAAGATGGTCTCCAGCACCAGACGCAACTGGGCCTCGCGCTCGCTCAGCATGCGCTGGGCGCTGCGCTGGGCCGAGGCGTCGCCGAGCGTCAACAACAACAGTTCATGATGCTTGTCGACCCGCAGACTGAGACGCCGCCGCCCCCCCGGCAGGGACGTCTCGAACTCCGTGACGTCGGATCTGCCCGAACACCAGACTTCCGCCAGGGTGGCATAGACGCTGGCGGGAAGACCCGGGATCACGCTGGCCAAAGCCCGGTGATGGATGTCCGGATCCTGCACCCCCAGCAGTTCCAACGCCACGGGACTGGCGCCCAGGCAGGACGGATGATCGCCCCGATGGTCACAACGCACCGCCACCACGGCCGACGCATTGCATTCGACCAGGGTCGCGATCATCGCGTCACCCGCCAGATGATGCCGACGCATCCACCAGGCGCCGGCAGCAAGACCGGCAAGGCAGACGGTGATGGTGACCAGCGGCTCCACGTTCAGTCCCGCCCTGCCAGATCGAGAATGCCGGCGGCGATGCGGTCGAGAGGCAGCACCCGATCCGCCGCGCCCAGGGCGATGGCCTCCTTGGGCATGCCGAACACGACGCTGCTGGCTTCGTCCTGGGCGATGGTGGCGGCACCGGCATCGTGCATGAGCTTCATGCCATCGGCCCCATCGCGGCCCATGCCCGTGAGGATCACCCCCACGGCATTGGCGCCGGCATAGGTGGCGACGGATTTGAACAGCACATTGACCGCGGGTTTGTGCAGCCCGATGCGCGGCCCGTCGTTCAATCGCACCCGATAGACCGCACCGGAACGCTCCAACAGCATGTGGCGATCGCCCGGGGCGATCAGCGCCACGCCCGGACCGACAGTGTCGCCGTCGCGGGCCTCATGCACCTTGATGGCACAGATGCTCGACAGGCGCTCGGCAAAGGATTTGGTGAAACCAGGCGGCATGTGCTGGACGATGGCGATGCCGGGCGCGTTGGCCGGCAAGGCGGTGAGCACGGTCTCCAACGCCTGGACGCCGCCGGTCGATGATCCGATCGCCACCACCTTGTTGGTGGTGCGGGCCATCGCCAGACGGGCGGTGGTCGCGACAGGACCCGCCGCCCGCTTGCCGACGCTGATGCGCGCCACCGCCTTGATGCGGGCGCGCAGATCGGCAGCAAGATCGCCGATGCGATAGGCCGCACCGGGTTTGGTCATGATCTCCAACGCTCCGGCCTCCAGCGCTTCCATCGCCAGGTTGCCGCCCTGCACGGTCAGGGACGACACCACGATCACCGGCATCGGGGTGTGCTCCATGACCTTGCGCAGGAAGGTCAGGCCATCCATGCGCGGCATTTCCATGTCCAGGGTCATGACATCGGGACGCTGACTCACCAGCAGGTCGCGCGCCACGAACGGATCAGGGGCGGCACCGATGACCTGGATCTCGGGATCACGGGACAGCTCCGCGGTCAGCACCTGACGGACCACGGCGGAATCATCGACGATGAGCACTTTGACAGGCATGGCCATCCCCTCCCGCGACGTCGGTCGTCAGATCTTGCGATAGACCGCCGGTTTGACCGGCTTGTACAGACCATCAGCGACGTTGGTCAGGCTTTCCGCATTTCCGACCATGAGGAATCCATCGGGCCGCAACAAACGGTGGATCTCGGTGATGAGCCGCCGACGCACGGCATCATCGAAATAGATCATGACATTGCGGCAGAACACGATGTCGAACGGCCCCTTCATCGGAAAGGGCGGCTGATTGAGATTCAGCCGGTTGAAGGTGATCATCGACCGCAAGCGATCCACCACCTGCCAGGCCTCGCCGCACCGGGTGAAGTATTTCCTGCGCAGGTCCGGCGCCACAGGCTCCAACGTGCGTTCGGCGTAGATGGCCTTGTTGCAGCGGTCGAGCACCTTGGTGCTGATGTCGGTGGCGAGCATGGCGAAATCGACACCGGAGACCCGGGCCTTCTCGATCTCCTGATCGAACACCATCGCCAGGGTGAAGGGCTCCTCGCCGGTCGAGGAGGCCGCCGACCACACCCGGAATCGACGCTGACCCTGCTTGAGCCAGCCCGCCATAGCCTCGGCGGCAAAAGTGATGGACCCGGCTTCGCGGAAGAAGCTGGTGGTATTGGTGGCGATGGCGTCGAGCAGCAGCACCAGTTCATCACCACGCGGATCGTTCTTCACCAGCTTCAGGTAGTCCGAGACCTGGGTGAGCTTCAGCTCGCGCATGCGCTTGCCCAGCCGGGCCTGCACCAGCGATTCCTTGCCGGAACGCAGAGTGATGCCGGCCAGGTCATAGACCATGCGGCAGAAGGTGGCGTAGGTCTCGCGGTCCAACTGGACGCTGGAGAGATTTTCTGGGCCGTTCATGCCTGACCCGTCTTTCCACCCGGATGGTTCTTGGGCACCTTGAAGGAATAGCCGCATTCCTCCGCTTTTTTCCCGGCGGCCACCAGGGCGCTGAACACCGGTACGGTCTCCAGGATACGCGACCGGGCTCGTTCCTTGTCCGGATCGGCAGCCAGTGATTTCAGCAGATCGGCGGAAAATAGCCCCTTGCTCCATTTGTCTTCCATGCTCTCGCGCGTCGCTTCCGCCGTCATGCAGATGGCGCGGGCCTTGGTGACCAGTTTATCGACGGCCCGCTCCTGTTCGTGCCACACATAGGCGACCAGCAGCGCACCCACCAGCAGGGACGGGAACGACAAGCCGAGGATGAGCAGTTTGGCGCGCAAGGTCCAGGTCCGGATCATGGCCATCTCCTGTGAGGCATGGAACTATACCACCGAATGCGATGGGGTGCCGACAGGGACTCGACGAGACAATGGCACGGCACCTGGCCGCCTCAGATATCGCGATCCCGTCCGGTTTCTTGCGTTGGGGGTGGAGATATGGCGCCTGCCTTGGCGCCTGCCGGAACGCAGGCGTCAGCGCATCCTGCCGCCCGGTTCCGAACCACCCACTGCGGATCCCGAGGAGTTTCCGATGGCGGTTTGCCTCACAGGCAAGTCTGCGGACCAAGACTGCCGGCACGCGATTCCCTTTTCATCCTCGTCCCGCCACAGACGTGGCGGGCTACGTTCCCGGCGTACCTCCGGCACGCCCAACAATGCGTGTCGACACCACAAACAACGAGGAACCGGAAATAAAGACAGCGAGCGCCGCCCTAGAACTTCGAGAAGTCGTTGTCCGACGAACCGCTCATGGGCTGCTCGTCCTCCGTGAGCGGCAGGACGTGTTCGGGACGTTTCCCGGCTGACGCCTCCGCTCCCGGCAACGGCGTGCGATGGCTGATCTTGGGCGCGGAAACATGGCCGCCGGCCACCGTGGGGCGCTCCAGGTGATGGAGGCCCGAGGCCTTGGCCTTGGGTGCCGGAGCATGAGTCACCGGGACCTCCGCCGCCGGGGCGGAGCCACCCTGGACCAGATGGGTCATCGCCAGCACCGACTGCATCAGGTCGTCGGATTGGGCGTTCAGCTCCTCGCTGGCGGCAGCTGACTGTTCGGCGCTGGCGGCGTTCTCCTGGGTCACGCGATCCATTTCCGAAATCGCCGCATTGATCTGCTCGACACCCTTGGCCTGTTCATCGCTCGCGGCGCTGACCTCGGCCATCAGATGCGTGACTTTCGTCGTCGCGCCCACCACCTGTTTGAACGATCCTACCATGGCTTCGCCCACCGCCTTCTTCAGGTAGCGGTCGACGGTGGCGGTCACTTCCAGCACGCGTTCGGTGCTGGCCTTGGCCTGCTTCATCAGTTCCGAGGTGTTCTTGACCTCCTCGGTCGAACGCTGGGCGAGATTGCGCACCTCGTCCGCCACCACGGCGAAACCCATGCCGGCTTCGCCGGCACGGGCGGCCTCGACGGCGGCATTCAACGCCAGCAGATTGGTCTGGAAGGCGATCTCGTCGATCGTCTCCACCACCTGCTGGGTCTGTTCGGTGGATTTCTTGATGTCCGCCACGGCGCGGGTGAGGTTGGCGAGATGGTTGGCGACTTCACCCGCGATGCGGGTGGCTTCGCCTTCGCCTGCGACCGCCGTGCGGTTGGCTTCCTGGGACAGGGCATCGGCCTGACGGGCGTTGTCGGCATTCTGACGGGTGCTGGCCGCCAGTTCCTGGAGCGACGCGGTGGTCTCCTCCAGGCTGGCTGCCTGTTCGCTCGCACCGGAAGCCATGCGCTGGCTCGACTGCGACACTTGGCCGGCTGCACTCGACACCTGTTCCGAAGCCGCGGTCAGACCGGTGATCATGGTGCGCAGGGGGCCGGCGATGGAGCGGGTGATGAACCATGCCAACAGCAGGCTGAGGACAAAGCCCATGATCACACCGATCACCACGTTGCGCGAAGCGGTGGCCAGACCGGTGGCCGCACCGTGGGATTCCGCCGTGACGCTTTCCGAGCAGGTCCCCGCCAATGCGTTGGCGGTGGCACGGATGTCGTCAAGAAGCGCGCCGCGTTTCTTGTTCAGATCACTGAGCATCTGCATGTAGCCGCCCATGAGCTGGGCCGCCTCCTGGTACTGGTGACCGAATTCGCTGGCGGCGGCGACCTGTTTCTTCTGCTCGGTGTTGATGGTGATCTTGTCGATATCGTCCAGGGTCTGATAGATCACTTCGAACTTCGACAGTTCCTCCAGCAGGGCTTCGGGATTGCGCGCAAGGATGGCACCATCGACGTTGGCCCGGATGGAGGCGGTGGTGTTGATGACACCGGTGATGCCGGAAAGCTTGGTGAAGCGGTCGATGACGAGATCGGCATCCTTGTTGGCCTCGAATGAATCCCGCAGGCGTTTGCTGATGGTGGTCTGGTAGCGGATGGTGTTTTCACTGAAACGTTCGGCCGCCCGACTGGTCACGTCCCGTTGTTTGATATAATTGTCGACCAGATCATGGGTCTTGGCCAACAGCGCGTTCCAGGCGGCATGCTTCTTCCTGGTCTCCTGGGCATCGTTCAGGGCTCCGGCCAAGCGGGGCGAGGCCGCGATGTGCTTCTCCAGTTTTTCCAGTGATTCGCCGACCTTGTTCACGGCGGCCTGGGCCGCGGGGAAATATTTCTGATCCATTTCGTAGACATAGGACCGCACAGAAAACCTGGCTTCCCCCACCCCGGTTTCGACCTCATTGGCGAGGTCGGTGCCCGGCACGAATTCATTGACCAGGGTCTGGGAGGTGCGCGAAACGCCGCTCATCTGCCAGACCGCGATGCTGCCGAGCACGACCAGGATGAGGATGATGACGAAGAAACCGCAGACGATCTTGGTACCGAGACTGAAACTCATGGCGTGGTCCTCCAGAGGACGGAATCGTGACTCAGATCTTGGCTGCAACCGCCGCCAGGTCCTGGCGCGTGAGCACTTTGTCGATGTCGAGCAGGATCACGACCTTCTTGCCGGTCATGCCCATGCCGACGATGAAGGCCGTATCGACGGCGGTGCCGAAGCTGGGGGGCGGTTCGATGGCGCTGGCAGGGATGTTCTGCACTTCACTCACCTGATCGACGACGCAGCCGATCACCACCGAACCCTCTGCTACCACCACCTGCACCACGACGATGCAGGTACGGCGGGTGTCCGGCACGGATTCCATGCCGAAGGTGCGACGCAGTTCCACCACCGGGATGACCTTGCCGCGCAGGTTGATGACCCCACGCACCCAGTCGGGCATGCGCGGGACCGGCGTCACCTCCATCAGGCCGATGATCTCCTGGACCTTGAGGATGGGCACACCGAAGGCCTCGTTCCCAAGCGCGAACGTCAGGTACTTGTCCGCAGCCGAACGTCCGGCTTTGAAGCGGCCGCGGGCATCGCCCATGATGCTGGGTGCGGTGGTCATGACTGGTCTCCTGGGGCGCGGTTGCGGCTGTCAGCCGCTTCGTCATCCGTCAAGGGTAACACCTGTTCCGTCCGATTGCTGCGTGCGGGCAACGCCGGCGGCAAGGCCGAGGGGTGATTGCGTGGCACGGAGCGGGGCGCATGCAGCGCCTGCGGGATGATGGTCTTTGCCGGCGCCCGGGCCGCCGTGGGGGCGGGCACGCCGCCGGATACGGCCCGGCGCAGATCGACCACCGCATGCAGCATCTCGTCGGCCTGGGCGTTGAGTTCCTCGCTGGCGGCGGCGGATTCTTCTGAACTGGAGGCGTTCTCCTGGGTCACGCGGTCCATTTCGGAAATGGCGGCATTGATCTGTTCGACGCCCTTGGCCTGTTCGTCGCTCGCCGCGCTGACCTCGGCCATCAGGTGCGTGACCCTGCCGGTGGCGCCGACCACCTGTTTGAAGGATCCGACCATGGCTTCGCCCACCGCCTGTTTGAGATAGTTCTCCACCGTGGCGGTGACGTCGAGCACGCGTTCGGTGCTGGCCTTGGCCTGTTTCATCAGTTCGGTGGTGCTCTTGACCTCTTCGGTCGAGCGCTGGGCGAGATTGCGCACCTCGTCGGCCACCACGGCGAAACCCATGCCGGCTTCGCCCGCACGGGCGGCCTCGACGGCGGCATTGAGCGCCAGCAGATTGGTCTGGAAGGCGATCTCGTCGATGGTTTCGACCACCTGCTGGGTCTGTTCGGTGGATTTCCTGATATCTGCCACCGCCTGGTTGAGATTGGCCAGATGGCTGGCGACTTCACCGGCGATGCGGGTGGCTTCGTTCTCGCCCGCCTGCGCGGTGCGGTTGGCCTCCTGGGACAGGGCATCGGCCTGACGCGCATTGTCGGCATTCTGACGGGTGCTGGCGGCGAGTTCCTGGAGCGATGCGGTGGTCTCCTCCAGGCTGGCGGCCTGTTCACTGGCACCGGAGGCCATGCGCTGGCTGGACTGCGAGACCTGGCCGGCAGCGGAGGCCACCTGTTCGGCAGAGCTGTTCAGGCTGGTGATGAGCGCGTTGAGCAGGCGGTTGATGTTGCGGGTCAGGAGGAACGAAACCGACAGACCGATGATGAGCGCGCCGATGGACAGACCGGCCATGAGCGTGCGGGCGAATTCGCCAGACCGGACCTCCTCGGCAACGGTATCATCCAACGTTTTCTGGTTATAGTCAGTGGCAGCATTCAGGGCCGTATTCAGCGTTTCCAACAATGCAGGTTCGACGGTTAACGTTTGGTGCGATGCGGCTTCCAGGCGTTTGCCCAGATCGGGATCCTTGCCGACGATGGAGCGGTTGTCGACCTCCGCCCCCAAGTGAAGATCGGCGCGGGCTTTGCGCAACTCGTCACGGACGCCTTTGATCATGCCCATGTAAACCTGATGGGCGGCCAGATAGGTTTTTTTCGCCTCGGTCAGCTTTGCCGCGTTCTCTTTTTCCAGGCCCTCATCGACCAGAGGCAGATAAGCGGTGTAATGCTTGTCGAAATCCGCTTCGGCTTCGATTATGCTCTTGCTGTTACGTTCGAAGTCCGCATCCGAGAGGTTGATGTACAGAATGGCGTTTTCACCCCCGTCGATGCGGGCGAGCGCCGTCTGCGTCTGGCGCAGATGATTGACCGAGGGGACGTAATTCAGCCCGATGGTCTTGGTGTGTTCGGACATGGAGCGGATGTTGGTCCAACCGATCACGGCGACGGCGATGAGGGCGATCAGCAGCAGGACGTACCCGGCGATGATCTTGGACGAGATTTTCATGGCGATTCCTTGAACTTGAAGATTGACGTGGGATTCAGGGGTGCGGGACCGGATCGACAATCAGCCGATAGAAGATCGGCGGTCCCAGGACGTGGGATTCAGGGGTGCGGGACCGGTCCGGGCGGGTCGCCGCCGGAGAGAAAGTCCCGATAGCGGCCGATCCAGGCGCAGCCGTCCCCCAGCCAGGCGAGCGGCATGGGGCGCTGCGTCAGCGCCGTCTCCATGCGGTGGCAGAGGTTGTGGAGGTCATCGAAACCGAGGATGCCGGCTTCACCCTTGAGCGAGTGGAGCTCCCGCCGGAAGGCGGCGAGGGAGAGATCGTCGCGTTGGCGGATGGCGGTGCGCAGCAGGTGGTCGAGCTGCTGGCCGATGCCGGCGCGGTGGTCGACGAACTCCTGGCGGGCGTGGTCGATGACCTCGGCCCCGGCGCCGTCATCCCGGTGGAGGTAGGCCTGGATGCCATCGACGATGATGCCCAGACGCAGCGCCATGTCCTCATCCGGATGCTCCATCAATGCCCGGTCGAGGATGGCGATCGCCTGGGCCGCCTGTTCGGTGAGGGCTTCCTCGTCGTCCGGCAGCAAGGCCACCATGCGTTGGAAGCGGGAACGCAGGCCCTCCAGGCCCATGCGGTCATCGGGCAGGAGCAGGACCACGCCTTCGGCCAGGGATTCGACCGCCTGTTCCAGGGAGCTGTCACCCATGGCCAGGATCCTTTTTGTTGACCACGGTATGGGCGGCTTTGCGCAGCAGCGGCAAAAGCTCGGCCTGCACCACGTCGAGCCCCTGATAGAGGCGCAGATCCTCCTTGTCGATCACGCCCAGGGCGCCGGCGGCTTCTACGTTGGCGCGCATGGCGCTGCCTTTTTTGGCGATGGTCGAAACGATCACCGTGGGGATGGGCTTGTACTGCATGATGCGTTTGAGGAACGAGAGCCCGTCGAGCTTGGGCATGATGATGTCGAGGCAGATGACATCCGGATCCTGCGCCAGGATGCGTTCCCGGGCCTCGAAGGGGTTTTCCGCCTCGCCGATCACCTCCAGATCGTCGCTGGCGTTGATCGCCTTGGCGATGATGCGACGGACGGTGGAGGAATCATCGACCACCAGCACGCCGATCTTGTGGGTACGGAACCGCTCGGCGAGTTCACTGCGCGCCTGCTGATCGGAACTGTTCTGGATCAGGCGACAGGTGACAACGCCGGTGCCGGTGTCGAGATCGATGCGGCGGCCCTGACGTCCGCCGATCTCGGCCCGGGCCACGGGGATGCCGGCGGTTTCCAGTTCGCGCCGGGCGGTTTCGATGTTGCGTGAGCCGATGTCGAAACCGCCGATATTCGCCGCCGATCCCAGGTGGCCGACCACCGCTCCGCCGCCGAAAACGCTGGCGGTGAGATCGCCGACCTTCGACCCGGACAAGGTGGCCAGGCGGATGAGTTCGCGGGTGGCGCTGTCGCCGGACCGGCCCGGAGCCCAGCCGGCGGTGGCGGTCGGCAGCAGGTAGTGGTTCATGCCGCCGGTCTTGCGCTTGGCGTCGTGCAGACAGACGGCGACGCACGAACCCAGCAGGGTCGAGACCCGGTTCGGTTCCACCGCCCAGTGCATTTCGCCCGGCAACAGGAAGACGGGATCAGGCATGGACGACCACACGCTGGCGGACGGCGGTGCAGACGTGGGTCATGGCACGTCCTGGATGCGGTCGAGGTTCAGGATCAGGGCCACGGTGCCGTCACCGAGCAGGGCGCCGCCGGCGATCATGTCGGCCCCGGCGGGCAGACCGTTCATCGGGCGGATGACCACCTTCTGCACGCCCAGCACGCCATCGACCACCAGCGCCAGTTTGCGGCGGTTGGCCATGACCGTGACCATGGTCGCGCCCTTGGCCGGCCAGGGCCTGTCGTCGCCTTCCAGCACCGTGGCGAGCGACAGCACCGGCAGGATCACGCCGTGACGGGTCAGGCAGCGGCCTTTGCCGGTGACGGTGTTGATGTCCTCGGGCCGGGCGAGGAAGGTTTCATGGATGCGATCGAGCGGCAGGACGTAGACCCGGCCGCAGGAGCGCAGCAGGTAGCCCGGCATGATCTGGGTGGTGACGCCCTTGGGCAGCTTGATGTGGAAGCGGCTGCCTTTGCCCTTCTGCGTCGTCACGCCGATGGCCCCGCCCGCTTCCTCGACCGCACGTTTGACCACGTCCATGCCGACGCCGCGTCCGCTGATGTCGGTGATCTCCTTGGCGGTCGAGACGCCCGAGGCGAAGATGAGGTTGACGATGTCGTTCTCGGTCAGTGCCGCATTGGGGGCGATCAGGCCGAGGTTCTCGCCCTTGCGGCGGATGGCGTCGAGATTCAGGCCGGCGCCATCGTCCTCGATCGAGAGGATGAGCGAGGCGTCGGTCTCGGCGGCGGTGATGGTGATGGTGCCCTGGCGCGGCTTGCCCTGCTGTTCGCGCGCTTCCGGCGGCTCGATGCCATGGTCGGCGGCATTGCGCACCATGTGGGTCATGGGGGCGTCGAGCAGGTCGATGAGGCTCTTGTCCACCTGCACGTCCTCGCCCACCAGCACGACGCGGGCTTCCTTGCCCTGGGCGGCGGAGACGTCGCGCACCAGGCGCGGCACTTTGTGGAGCAGCGGCCGGATCGGCACCCGGCGGATGGCCATGATGCTTTTCTGCAATTTGTTCGAGAGGGCGGAAAAGGTTTCGTTGGCGCGGCGGAAGTCCCGCGCCATGGCGGCGGTGTTGGGCAGTCCGGCGACGCGCCGGTAGAGGTGGCCGAACAGATCGCCCACCACCAGCAGTTCGCCGACGTAGTGCAGGAAGGTGTCGATGGTGCTTTCCGCCACGCGCATGGTCTTGGCGGGATCGTCCTTGATGGCGATCTTGGCGTCCTTGGCGTCCTTGCGTTCGATCCGGTCGGAGCGTTCACGCGCCGACGGTTTGGCTTCGAGGGCCTCGCCGGCGGGTTCCGGAGCGGCGGGAGGCGACATCCGCTCACCCCTGACGATCCGCTCCAGCAGGAAGTCCCGCAACATGGCGTCGAAACCCATGGCATCGACAAAAGCGCGGAAACCATCGACCATTTCGGCGATGAGCGGGAGCAGGGCCGGATCCGTGGTCTGGGCGGTGAGCCGTTCGAGCTCTGCCTGCACAGCGGCGATGCGGGCGCTTTCGTCGCTGCCGGTGACGGTCGGGGCGAGGATGGTCTTGAGCGCACCGAACAGATCGGTGGTGGTTTCGACCGCGACCGGTCGGGGATTGGCGAAGCGGTTGCGCAGGCGGGCCAGGGCGGCGAACACCTCGGCCGAAGCCCCCACGGGCAGGGCGCCGGCCAGGGCCTCCAGGTCGTGCAGGGATTGCTCGTCGCCGGCATCACTGCTGGCGTCCTCGGGTTTCTTCCGCATCCGGCCGGAGCCGCTGCCCTGCTGCACCACGCGTTGCACCAGGGCATCGAAGGCCGCCTGGTCGACGATCTCCGGCCCGCCGGCCCGCAGGCGGGCGAACATCGCCTTCAGTTCGTCCAGGCCCGCCAGCAGCACGTCGATGACCGGACGCGCCGCCTGGAGGTGTCCTTTGCGCACATGGTCGAGCAGCGTCTCCAGTTCATGGGCGAGGTGTTTCGCCGCCATGAAGCCGAAGAACGCGCTGTTGCCCTTGAGGGAATGCACCGGGCGGAAGATGGCCTCGACCACTTCCACGTCGTCGGGAGTGGTCTCCAGCTTGACGAAAAGGGCATCCAGGGTGCCAAGGGCTTCCTGGGCCTCGTCGAAGAACCCGGCGAGCAGCTCCGGATCCGTCGCCAGATTGGGATCGTGGTCGCTCACGGCTTCATCGACTCTGTCTTGAGCCGTTGCAACGCGGCGAGCTGTTCCAGCCAGGTGCGCAGGACGGAGAGGGCCTGGTCCACCGCATGGTCAAGCGGCCCCATGTCGGTCAGGGGCTTGGTGACGAAGCTGAAGGCGCCGGCTTCGAGCGTGGCGAGCACGTTCTCAAAGGTGGCGCAACCGGTGAGGACGATGGCGCGGGCGAAGGGGTGCTGGACGCGCACCGCCGCCAGCAGTTCGTGTCCGTCCATCACCGGCATCTGCAGATCGACGATGATGATGTCGATGTGATGACGGGACATGACGGTGAGCGCGGCTTTGCCGTTCTCGGCCGTCGAGACGGTGAACCCCCGGGAGCGGAAGTGCCCCGCCACCAGTTCACGCACGATCAGCTCGTCGTCGACCACCAGGATGTGTGCTGGACCAGCCATGACCAACCTCCAGATGCATCAGGCATCCGGGGCAGCTTACCTCACGGCTTGGCGGATCGGCAACCGCCTTGTTGCGGCCCGGTCAGGGCGGAGGCGGGGACGCTTTCCGCCGGGCGGGGCGGCTCTTGCGCAGTTTGCGCACCTGCTCCAGCAGAAGGCCGTCGCTGCGGGACGAGCGCCGCACGAGCCAGACCATCAGGGCGCTGAAGACCAGCACGCAGACCAGCACCAGGGTGTGGTACCACTCCCAGGCGGGGGGCGGCGGCGGCGGGATGACGCGCCAGCCGTCGGTGACGAACAGGAAGGTGTAGCTGCGGTCGCTCTGGCGGGCGTAGTGGTTGTCGGCCTCGCGGCGGGGATCGGGTTTGACCTCCATGGCGCGCAGACGCAGGAAGCGGCCGGTGGCCTCGATCTCGGTGCCGGGGGCGGGCAGGGGCTGGTCGCCGAGGGCGGCGAGCTCAAAGGCGCGCAGCACGAACTTGGTCACGCGGCGGGGCGGTTCGCCTTCGGTGATGGGGCTGAAATCCTGGCTCCAGAGGATCACGCGCCCGGCACGGGTGACGTCGAAGGGGCGGTCGTGGGCGACCTGGCCGTCCTCCCAGGACTGGAACACGGTGCCGTGGATGCGGAACGGTTTGCCCCGGAAGGCACCGGGCGTCTGGTGCAGCTCGTCGGCGCGCTGATTGGCGTCGTCGGCGGTGAGGTAGACGTGGGAGTCGTACCGGTCCCGCAGCACCTGGCCGAGCAGGTGGTAATAGGGACGCGTCTCCAGGATCAGACATTCGTCGTCGATGTAGGAATAGAGGTCGGCGGGCAGGCTGAACGGTTCGCGCCAGAACGGACGCTCGCCGGTATCGATGGAACCGGCGGCAGTCAGACGGCGGGCGAGGATGAGGGGCACCGTCACCGTGCCGGCGGCGGGAGCGACGGCGGGAGCGGCAGCGGGACCAGCGACAGCAGCGGCGGTCGGCAGGCGCAGGTGCCCGACCAGCCGGCCCACGGCCTGCACCTCATCGCCGATGGCGAGGGCCGCGCTCTCGGGCGGGGCCAGCAGCAGGGCGTACTGGTCCGGGGCGGTGCAGAGCACCAGCCGTTGCCAGCCGGGCGTGCCATCGGGGAAAGGCGCGGCGCGGCTGTCGTCGATGCGGCCGCTGACGAACAACGCGGTGCCCGGGGCGGCGCGGCCCCGTTGCAGATCGCGGGCCGATACCGCCTGGGGCAGGGGCGGATTGGCGGTGTCGCGGGCAGCCACCGCCCGGCACCAGGCGAGCAGGGCGGGATCGGTCTCGGCGCTCCACAAAGGCGGTTCGTTGGCGGCGGCACCCGCCGCATCCAGCGTCAGCGCGGCGGGCTCCGGCAAGGCGGGCCGGCCGTCCAGGGTGGGCCGGGGCATGGGCACAAGGGGGGCGTCCACCGGCGCCACGCCGGCCACCGCCGCGGCCGGCGACATCCTCATCCAGTCCACCAGCAGCCAGGCGATGACGCCGGTCATGGCGAGCAGGAACGCGCCGTGCCAGATCCGCCGGGTGGACTGGCTGTGGCGGCTGCGTTGACGCACCTGATCAGCCCGGTTGAGGCTGAAGAGCGGAGCCTGGGACGGTTTTTTCGGGCGGAAATCCAGCATGGTTTCGGATTACGGGTTTCGGGTTTCGGGAACGTCGGTGGTCGGTGTTTCCTGGGATCGCGGCCGGCTCGGCCGCGATCCCAGGGGATCATGCAGGTAAACGCGGCGCGGATGATCGAGTTCGCTGAAAGAGTGCGTCCGTTTCACGCTGACGCTCCCGATACCCGAAACGCGAAACCCGAAACCATCTCACTTCCAGCGCCAGCCCCGCGCCACGCCCTTGCCCACCAG
Source organism: Brasenia schreberi (assembly GCA_036023115.1). Classification (NCBI taxonomy): domain Eukaryota; kingdom Viridiplantae; phylum Streptophyta; class Magnoliopsida; order Nymphaeales; family Cabombaceae; genus Brasenia; species Brasenia schreberi. The sequence continues at coordinate 348,788 of JAYKKT010000007.1, forward strand.
CACCAGTTGGCCGTCCGGGGCCAGGGCCATGGCGCCGACGCGTTCGGCCCCCAGGTCCTGGCGGCTGCGGGGCGGGGCCGAGACGGCGTTGACGCCGTGGAAGTCGAACACCTGCAAGTCGCCCCGGCTGTCGTCCCAGGCGTAGACCAGACCATGGCGGTCCACCGCCAGACCGATGACGTCCTTGAACTGGCCGGGACCGGTGCCCTTGCCGCCGGTGTTGCCGACGTGGTTGGCGGAACCCTTGACCGGGTCGAGGGCGAATTTCTTCACCATGTAGGTGTCCTCGTCGAAGACGTAGACGAGGTCGCCGCCTGGGGCCACGGCGATGCGGGTCGGTTCGCTCACCTCATCCGCATCCTTGCCGCTGTCATAGCGGCCGAAGGCGAACAGGCAGGCGCCGGAGGCGTCGAAGACCTGGACGCGGTGCAGTTTGGCGTCGAGCACATAGGCGCGGCCGGCGGCATCCATGGCGATGGCGACGGGTTTCCGGAACTGGCCGAGCTGATCGCCCTTCTGGCCGAAGTTCACCGGTTTGCCGCGATCACCGTCCAGGGCGATGCGCACCACGGTGGCGCGGCCCGCGTCCAGCACGGCCAGGGCGTCGCCGTCGGGCGTCACCGCCATGGCCACCGGCTCATCGAACAGGCCGCCGCGCTTGAGGGCGCCGCCAAAACGTGCGACCAGCCAGCCGTCGCTGTCGAACTCGGCGATGGTGCCGGTGTCGTCCTCATAGGCGAACACCCGGCCGCGACCGTCGGCCGTGACCAGGGTGACGTTCTTCCACAACCCGCCGCCGCGCACCCCGGCACAGGCGCCGTCGGCGGTATAGCGCGCGGTCAGACCGGTCTCGGGGAAGGTGACGACGGCTTCGCCCAGGTTGTCGATGGCCAGGGCGGCGGCGGCCCCGGTGACGCTGACGAGATTGCTGTCGCTCAGGGGCTTCCACGGCGTCGCGGCATTGCCCTTGGCGTCGAAGCGCAGGATGCGGCCGCTGCTGAGCAGGACCATGAGCAGGCCCTGGGGCTGGGCGGCGAGATCGACCGGGGTCTCGTTGGCTTCGCAGGGGATGGGCCAGGAGGGCAGGCGGCGCTGCTGGCGGTCGAACCGGTGGAGCGAGCGGCTTTTCCCGTCGAGGCAGAACAGGGCGCCGTCACGATCGAGCGCCAAGCGGGTAAGGCCGGCGAAATCGTCGCTGCCGTCGCCGGTGCGGCCCAGGCGGCCCCGGCAGCGGCCATCGGCTTCGAACACCATCACGCCGCCGGCGGCCTGGTCGGCGATGAACAGCGTGCCGTCGGCCCCCACCACCAGATCGGTCGGTTTTTGCACCGTGCCGAGGGTGCGGCGGGCCTCGCCATCGGCGCCATAGACGGTCACGCCCCGGGCATCGAGCACGAACAGTTCGGCGAGCTTCGCATCGCGTCCGGGCACCAGCGCGACGGGGTTCTTGGGCGCGTTGGCGAAGGTCTGGGATTGTTCCGGACGCCAGCCGGGGGCGAAGCGGTGCAGGCCGCCGCCGGTGTCGCTGGCCCACCAGGTGCCATCCGGGGCGCGGGTGATGCGCACCAGGGCGGCCTCGTCGGTACCGCTGCGGAAGGTCGCCACCGGCAGCCGCGTGCGCCAATCCCGCTCGCTGACGACCTTCAACGGCTGGGTCACGGTCAGGGTCTGGCCCCACAGATCGCGCACGATGCAGACGACGGAGGCCTCGGCGGGCATGGCCGGCGCGGTCCAGCCCACCGTCGGCAGGGTGGTGGTGCGGGCGGTGAGCACGCCCCGGCGTCCGACCGGACCTTCCAGGCGCCAGGACAAGGCGAGGGCGTCACCGTCCGGGTCCACCACCGGCAGCTTCACCTCGACCGTGTCGCCGGCCGGGACCTCCAACGGCGCGACGGCGGCGGTCTGCACCGGCGCACCGTTGGGCGCGGCCTCGCCCGGGAGGGGCACCGCATCGGCCCCCGGCTGGGGCTTGGCCGTGGACCAGGTCAGACGCGCACGGTAGGTGCCGCCGTCGATGGCGGTGATCTGCGCCTTGGCGATCAGCGCCCGCTGTTCGATCAGCACCTCGCCGGTGAGGGGATGCTTTTCGACCGAGCCGGAACCGTAGAGCGCCAGCATGCTGCCGGGCGCGAGGTGCACCGAGGCGTCGAAGGCCACCGTCACCTCGTCACCGGCCTGGGTCACGGTGCCCAGAGGCAGATCGGCGGCGACGAGCGGGGCGCAGGCGGCAAGGGCGGACACCAGGAAGCGGAGAGGGCGCATGGGCGGTCCAATGTGGGGTGAGGAGCGAGGCGTGACGAATGAGGCGGCGGATCAGCGGCGACGGCCGGCCCGTCCGCGATCCCTCATTCCGTCTTTTTCATGTGTGTCGTGGTGATGACCCAGCCGGTCGCGGTCTGACGCAGCTCGTAGCGGTAGGACAGGGTGCGTTCGGGCATGACCTTCAGCGCATGGCGGATGGCGACGGACGCGGTGGCGGTGCGTTCGCCGCGCTCGACGGCGGTCAGGGTCGAACGGAAGACCAGACCGGGGCGCCCGGACAGGCTCACCAGGGCCTCGGCGAAAGCCGTGTCCGCGACCAGGGCGCGCACGGTGGCGGGCTCGCGTTGCAGCACCGCCCGGTCGAGATTGGCGAGCACGTCGAGCACCCGGGCGCGCACCCGGCGGTCCTCCAGTTTGCGTTCCACCATGGCGCGTTCGCCACGGCCGACGCCGGGACCGGCCAACCAGCGGGCGGCGGATTCCTCCAGCAAAGGCACGCTCTGGTTCAGGTCGTCGAGCCGGGCGATGAGCGCGGCGGCCTCGCCGGCCAGGCGGCGTTCGCGTTCGTCCGCCTGGCGCTGGGCCTCGTCGGCGCGGCGACGGGCCTCGGTCAGGCGCTGCTGGGCGCGGGCGGTGGTGGTGCTGCCGGCGGCGAGCTCCTGCATTTCCGCGCAGCGGGTCCCGGCCGTGACGAGATCGTTTTCGGCCAGGGCCTGGTCGAAGCGTTTGAGGACCTCGTCGAGGGCGCCCTTGGCCCGGGTGGCGTTGGCGAGGCCGTCCCGCACGCGGGCGTCCTCGCTGTCGAGCTGGCTGGCGGCGGTGAAGGCGGCCAGGGCGCTGTCGACATCGTGCTGGCCCAGGGCCTGGGTGCCCTGGCCCACCAGGGTCTCGACCACCTTGTGGCGGCGTTCGGATTCCTCGCGGGCGGCGGTGGCGCGGGCCTGGGCCTTGGCGACCTCGGCGTCCTCGGGCCAGTCCCGGGCGAGGGCGCTCAGGCCGGCCTCGGCCTCGGCGGGCTTGCCGGCGATGAGCAGGCGGTCGGCCTCGGCCAGGGCCTGGGCCCGGCGCTGCCGGGCCTGGGCGCGGGCGGCGAGACCGGCTTCCAGCGGTGCCAGGGCGGGATCATCGCCCAGACGTCGGCGGGCCACCGCGGCCTGGCGGGCGGCTTCGACATCATCGTGGCTGCGCACGGCGGCCTCGGCGGCGGCCAGGGCGGCGCGCCCTTCCTTCTGGTCGAGATCCGCCACCAGCAGGGCCCAGCGGGGATCCGCAGGCTTGGCGACGCGGCCCGCATCCACCAAAGCCCGGCTTTCGGGGTAGCGCCCGGCGGCCAGATGACCGCGGGCGGCGGCGATCACCGCGTCGGTGTCATCCGGCGCTGGCGCCGGGATCGGCGCGTCGGCCGCCGGCAACGGCGCCGCGCGTTGCGCCGCCAGCCACCAGCCGCCGCCGGCACAGGCCAGCAACGCCGCCGCGCCGCCGGCCACCAGCAGGTACCGTCTCCGGCGCTCGTGGGTGAAGGCGCTGGTGCGCACCAGGGTGGCGCCGCTGCGCAGCCTGGCCGCATCCATGAAGGCGGTGTGCGGACGGATGCCGCGCTTGAGATCATCGAGATCCGCCAGCAGCGCCTGGGCATCGGCATAGCGGTCCGCGGCGGCCTTCTGCAGACACTTCAGCACCACCGCCTGGTAGTCCTCGGGCACATCCGGATTGATCTCGCGCGGCTTGGTCGGAGCCACGTGGATGTGCTGATAGATGATCGAGGTGGCGTCCTCGCCGGTGAACGGCAGGCGGCCGGTGAGCAGCTCGTAGAACACGATGCCCAGGGCGTAGAGGTCGGTGCGCTGATCGCACACGTCGCCCCGGCCCTGTTCGGGACTGAAATAGCTCACCGTGCCCATGATGGTGCCGGCGCGGGTCAGGCCGGTCTCCTCCTGACGGGCCAGACGCACCAGACCGAAATCCATCAGCTTCAGCACGCCCTTGGCCGTCACCATCATGTTGCCGGGCTTGATGTCGCGGTGGACGATGCCGTGCTCACCGGCTGCCGCGAGGCCGCGCGCCGCCTGGGTCACCAGATCGAGCGATTCCCGCAGGGTCGGGCGGAAACCGTTGCGCAGGCGCCGCTGGAGGTCGTCACCCTCGACGTATTCCATGGCGAAATACTGGTGGCCCTGGTGTTCGCCGGCGCCGTAGACCTGCACCACATGCGGCGAGGATATCTGCGCCACAGCCCGGGCTTCCAACAGGAAGCGTTTCTTGAACTGCTCGTTGCCGCCCAGGTGCGCCGGCAGGACCTTCACCGCCACCGGCCGGTCGAGACTGAGCTGCTGCCCCCGGTACACCGCGCCCATGCCGCCCTTGCCCAGCAGCGTGCCGAGCTGGTAGTCGCCCCAGACCTCTCCGACATGGCTGTCCACCGCCGAAACATTCATCAGGGTGGGCGAGGACGCGATGGTGGGATGCGGCGTCACCTGGGTGGGCGCATCGGAGGACGCCCCAGCCACTGGGACGGTGGGCTGGGAAGCGTCGGGCCGCGGATCGCCGGAAGGTGATGGAGGTGGATTCATGACGTCGATCGCAAGGGGATGAGGACGCGCCCAGTGTTGGAGCGGACCCGGCGGGTCAACGTACCGCAGAAAAGCAGGACGAGCGGCACACCCCGCACGTGACGCAGGTGGCCCCATGGCCACACCGGCCCCCTGCCTTGCACCATGCCCCCCACGGAAATGCTGACCGGCATGAGCCACCCCGCCACCGAACTGATCGCCGCCCACGTCGATGACCTCTGCCGCCGCGCCCGGCCCGCCGCCCGCCGCGCCGCATTGATGAGCGCCGAAGCCCGACGGGGCGCCCTGCTGGCCGCCGCCGATGCGCTGGCCGCCGATGCGGCGACCATCCTCGAGGCCAACCGCCGCGACGTGGAGGAGGCCCGTACCGACGGCATCACCGGTTCGATGCTGGACCGCCTGCGCCTGGATGGAGGCCGCCTGGATGGCGTGATCCGCGATCTGCGCGCCGTCGCCGACCTGCCCGATCCGGTCGGGGAGGTGCTGGAGGAGCGCACCATCGCCCAGGGCGTGCTGGCGACCAAGCTCGCCGTGCCCATCGGCGTCGTCGCCATCATCTTCGAAAGCCGCCCCAACGTGACCGTCGATGCGGCGGCCCTGTGCCTGCGCAGCGGCAACGCCTGCATCCTGCGCGGCGGCAAAGAAGCCATGCATTCCAACCGCGCCCTGGCGGTCGCCTTCCGGCGCGGCCTCGACCAGGCCGGCGCCAATCCCGACATCGTGCAACTGGTCCAGCATCAGGACCGTTCGCTCGTCGAAGTGCTGCTCAAGCGCGACGACGCCATCGACCTGTGCGTACCGCGCGGCGGCGAATCGCTGATCCGCGCCGTGGTGGCATGCAGCCGCGTCCCGGTGGTGAAGCACGACAAGGGCGTGTGTTCGCTGTTCGTCCACGAAAAGGCGGACATCGACATGGCGCTGGAACTGGTGGTCAACGCCAAGTGCCAACGGCCCGGCGTCTGCAATGCCATCGAGAACCTGCTGGTCGATGCGGCCATCGCGGCGCGTTTCCTGCCCCGCCTGGCGGACATCATGGCCGCCAACCACGTCGAACTGCGCGCCGACGCCCGCGCCCTGCCCGCCCTGCCCGGAGCCAAGCCCGCCAGCGAGGACGACTGGGCGACCGAATACCTCGCGCCGATCCTGTCGGTGACGGTGGTGGACGATCTCGCGGCGGCGATCACCTTCACCGAGAAATACGGCAGCCACCATTCGGACGGCATCGTCACCGCCGACCCGGCCGCCGCCGACACCTATCTGCGCGAGGTCGACAGCGCGGTGGTCTACCACAACGCCTCGACCCGCTTCACCGATGGCGGCCAGTTCGGTTTCGGGGCCGAGGTCGGCATCAGCACCAACCGCGTCCATGCCCGCGGCCCCATGGGCATCCGCGAGCTGTGCACCTACAAATGGGTGTGTCGCGGCACGGGCCAGACGCGCCTCTGACCCCCGTGGTCCCGGTCATGTGGACACCATCCCATCAAGCCGGCGGGTACACCCGCCGGCTTGATTCGTAACGTAGACTGGAAACGACGGGACGACGCTCAAGGCTCGCCCCGACCACGCCGAACCCGGAGCCTCCATGCCCCATCCCGTCCTCTCCAAGAACGCGTTCATCTGCGACATGGACGGCGTCATCTATCACGGCAACAAGCTGCTGCCGGGCGTGACCCGCTTCGTCAAATACCTGCAGGACAACCGGAAGCCCTACCTGTTCCTGACCAACTCCAGCGAACGCAGCCCGCGCGAACTGTCCCAGAAGCTCGCCCGCCTCGGCGTCGAGGTGCCGGAAGCGCACTTCCACACCAGCGCCCTCGCCACGGCGGCGTTCCTCGCCAGCCAGAAGCCCGGCGGCAGCGTCTACGCCATCGGTGATGCCGGCCTGCTCAACGCCCTCTATGACGCCGGCCTGACCATGAACGACATCAACCCCGACTACGTGGTGATGGGCGAATCCCGCAGCTACGGCTACGAAAAGGTCGAAAAGGCCATCCGTCTGGTGCTGGCGGGCGCGCGCCTCATCGGCACCAATCCCGACCTCACCGGCCCCACCGAACAGGGCATCACCCCCGCCTGCGGGGCGCTCGTCGCCCCGGTCGAACTGGCGACGGGCCGCAAGGCCTACTTCGTCGGCAAGCCCAACCCGCTGATGATGCGCCACGCCCTCAAGCGGCTGGGCATGAAGCGCGAGGACACGGTGATCATCGGCGACCGCATGGACACCGACATCATCGCCGGCATCGAAAGCGAGATCGACACCTGCCTGGTGCTGTCGGGCGTCACCGCCCTGAGCGACGTCGAAAAATACCCCTTCCGTCCGGGCCACATCGCCCGCGGCGTGGACGAGCTGATCGAAGGCATCTGATCCCATTTCGCGATCCTGAAAAAACCGGGGGCCGGCCTGCGCAGCAGACCGGCCCCCGGTTTTTCAGGCGGAACGGAAGCGGCTCAGGAGCACGCTCCGCAGCACCAGCAGCATCCCCAGGGAAAAGATGCTGCCCAGGCCACAGACCCCGTTGCCGGAATCGGAACTGCCGGAATCGGAACTGCTGGAAGCGGAGCTGCCGGAATCGGAACTGCTGGGGACCGAAGTGCTCGCCGGGGTCGCGCCGACCTGCAACGACGCCGTCCCTTCTCCCAGGCTGTTGCTGGCGGAAACGGTATAGAAGTAGGTCGTTCCGTTGACCAGTCCGCTATCAGCAAAAGTCCTGACGGTGAGCCCGCTGGCGAGGATGGCGAAGCCGCTGCCGCTGGTGGTCGAACGACGCACGGTGTAGCTGGTGGCACCGGTGACCGCCGTCCAGCTCAACGCCACCGTGCCATCGCCCGCGACCGCCGTCAGACTTCCCGGGAAGCCGGGCAGCGTCGCCGCAAGCGTGACCGGGACCTGGCTGGAATCAGGGCCTTCCCCGGCTGCCGTCGTCGCCGACACGACGTAATAATAGGTCGTGCCATTGCTCAATCCGGTGTCGGTCCAGGTCGTGGCAGTGAGTCCGCTGGCGACGACCGCAAAGCCGCTGCCGCTGGTGGTCGAACGACGCACGGTGTAGCTGGTGGCACCGGTGACCGCCGTCCAGCTCAACGCCACCGTGCCATCACCCGGGGTGGCGGTGAGGCCGGTCGGGGTGGGCAATGGCGTGAGCGTCAGGATCAGCGCACTGCCGCTGACGCTCAGGCCGCCCTGGTAACCACGGGGCATGGCGGCGAGCGCAAAGCTGCTGGCGCTGATGCCGGTGGCACCGGTGACAAGCGTGTAGCTGCCTTGGCCCACGCCGTTGCCCGCCGTGATGGCGACCGTGACCGTCCCGCTGGTGGGAGCGGTGTAGCTGCTCGTCAGGGCAAGCTGGTCCGAGGTGCTGCTGCCCAGCGCAAACGCCAGGGTGCTGCCGCCATTCAGGGTCAAGGCCCCTCTCACGGTCAGCGTCCCGTTCGCGCTGCTGGTGCCCGGTGCGATGGTGCCACCGCTCTGCAGGGTGGTGGGACCGGCGATGCTGCCGGTACCGCCCAGGGTGGCGCCGGATGCCACCGTCACCGCTCCGGCACCGGTCACGGCACCCGTCACCGACAGGGTGCCGGCACTGACGGTCGTGGTACCGCCATAGGAGTTGGCACCTGACAGGGTCCAGGTCCCGGCCCCGACCTTCTGGACCGAGAACGTACCGACCAGCTGACCCGAGAATCCCGCATCCGTACCCAGCGCGCCGACCTGGGCGAGAACGCCGCTGGCGTAGCTGTTGAGCAGGCCGCCACCGGAGAGGGAACCGAAGGCGATGGTGCCGTTGCTGAAGTTCAGACGGTTTGCATCCGTACCGCCCAGGGTCAGAACCCAATTGGCATTGGCGCTGCCGGATGATGCGGCGCTGAAACGGAACCGTCCCAAACCATTACCGCTGGATTGGAAGGTGCCGGTGAACCCGCTGTTGTCGCCGGTGAGATCCATCGCCGCCACAGTCCCCGACGACGAGGCATTGGCGATGATGGTGCCGCTGCCCGTCAGCGGCCCGGACCACACCAAGGTGGACGAGGCGGTGGTGCGCAATGCCGTCGTGGTGGTGCCCGACGTGGCGACGATCGATTTCGCGCAGGTGGCCGAGGCCGTAGGCCATGTGATGGTCCCACCACTCAACGTCAGCGCGCCCGTCGTGCCCAAGGCGCCATCGTTGCCGACCGAAAGGGTTCCGGCCGTCAGGGTCGTGCCGCCGGTATACGTATTGGTGCCATTGAGCACGAGGGTGCCGTTGCCGGCCTTGGTCAGGGCCTGACCGCCGCTCACCACGCCGCCGAGCGTCAGGGTGCCGCCTGCCAGGGAGACCGTGCGATCGCCGGACAGCGCCAGGTTCATGGCGAGATCCTGATTGGCGCTGCCGAAACCAAGGATGTCGCCAGCGAGCGTCAGCGCATTGCCGCTCATGGTGTAGGCGGCCGTATCGCTGGTGAAGGTGATGCCGCCGACGGTGAATCCGGCGCTGAGATCGTTGCTCAGGGTGGAGGTGGTCGAGGCGCCGAAGATGACGGCCTTGCCGCTGGTGGGCACACTGCCGCTTTGCCAGTTCGCCGCTGTGTTCCAGGCGCCGCTGGCGGCAGTGGTGCTCCATTTCAGGGAGTTGGCCGGCAGGACCATGACGCTGGATGACTGCGGGCCCTCACCCGCCTTGTTGGAGGCGCTCACCGTATAGTAGTAGACCTGTCCGGCGGTGATGGTGCTGTCGCTGTAGCTGGTGGTGCTGCTGGTATCGATCTGGCTGTAGGTGCCGCTGCTGGTGGTGCTGCGATAGATGGTGTAGCCGGTCACCGCTCCGCTCGGCGCCGTCCAGGTGATCGCAGCGGTGGTACCGCTGCTGCTCCCGCTCAGGCCGGTAGGAGCCGCAGGAACGGTCGAAACCAGTTGCAACGACGTGCCGCTGACCACGAGCGCCAGGTTGTAGCCGCTGGGCGTGGTGTTCAGGGTGAAGTGACTCGTGCTGATGCCGGTGGCTCCGGTCACCAGATTATAGGTGCCGGCCGGGCAGGTGGCGATCTCGCTCAGGTTGAGGGTCGCCGTTCCGCTGGCGGGTGGCGTATAGGTGCCAGCACTGAGGGCGATGGTGTCCGCCCGCGTGCCATCCAGACCCAGCGTCACCACGCTGCCGGAATTCAAGGTCAGACCGTTGCCCAGGGTGAGCGTGGCGGTCGCGGTGCCCGCGCCCGGCGACACGATGCCGCCGCTGGCGATGGTCACGAGTCCCGAAACCGTCCCGGAACCGGCCAGCCGGGCGCCCGTAGCGACCGTGGTGGGGCTGACGATGCTGCCGGTGACATTCAGGGTTCCCGCGCTCACCGTGGTGGCATCGGAGTAGGTATTGGAACCCGACAGAGTCAGGATGCCGCTGCCGACCTTGGTCAGCGCCAGGGTGGCCTGATACCCATTGGCGATGGTGCCGCTGAAGGTGCTGTCCACGCCCTTGGCACCGACCGAGAGGACCTTGGCCCCCGCCGAGTTGCCCTGGATCTGGCCGCCACCGGTCAACGCACCGAAAGCGATGGTGCCGCTGGCGAAATCAAGGGTCGTATGACCGCCGTTACCGTTGTTCAGCGCCCAGGTGGCGGCGGCGCTGCCGGCGGCGGTGGACGTGAAACGGACATACGGGTAATTCGAGGAGGCCACCGCCACCGTGCCGCTGAACCCGCTCAAGGAGCCGTTCATCACCAGGCTGTAACCGGGGCCGTTACCGCCCAGGGTGAGCGTACCGGTGCCGGTGATGGTGGAGTTCACGTTCAGATTGTAACTGGCGTTGAGGGCGATGGCGCCCGAGGTCACGCTGATGGGGTTGGCGATCGCCACCTGCGCCGCGTTGCCGATCGTACCACCCGCCAGGGTGATGGTGCCGGTGCCGAATCCCGCGTCGTTGCCGGCATTCACCGTACCCGCATTGACCGTTACCCCGCCCGTGAACGTATTGGCCGCGCCCAGCGCCAGCGAACCGGCACCGATCTTGGTCAGACCAAAACCGCTTCCGCTGATCACCCCGTTCAGGGCGAGCAGACCGGCGCCGGCATTCACGGTGCGGGTGCCCGTCAGGGTGATGGGCGTCGTCAACGTCTGGGTGCTGCTGCTGTAATTGGCGATCATGCCGCTGAGCGACCAGGCGTTGCCGCCGATGGAATAGGCTCCGGCGGACGCGTTGAACAGGACGGACCCGACCGTGAGACCGCTCAGGTCATTGTTCAGGCCGGTGGTGAGCGACGACGCGTTGAAGATGAGGTTCGTGCCGGAAACCGGAGCGGCGGCACCGGTCCAGTTCGCACCGAGGCTCCACAGCCCCGAGGTCGGCGTGGAGGACCAGACGCCGGTGGCGGTGGCGGGCAGGCCGACCACCTCGCTGGAATTGACGCTCTCGAAACCGGCCCGGGTGGCGGAGACGACATAGTAGTAGATGCCGCCGTTGCTCACACCGCTGTCGGTGTAGCTCGTGGCGGTGGTCGTGCCGATCGTCGTATAGGGGCCGCCATTCACCGTTCCGCGTTTGATGGTGTAGCTGTCCGCCCCGGTGGTGGGGACGGTCCAGGCCAGGTCGACCTGGGCATTGCCGTTGGTGGCGGTGAGCCCGGTGGGCGCCAGACCGATCAGGGCGGTGGCGGTACTGAGGCGGCGGCCGGAATATCCGCCCACACCGATCTGATAGGTGTAGGCCGTGCCACTGACCGCCGTCGTGTCGGTATAGGTCAGGTCGGTGAGATTCGTCACCAGCCATGCCTGGTTGCCCGCCGCGTCGGTGCGCATCACGTCATACATCAGGGTCGTGGCGCTGGTGCTGGCCGGCCAGGTGATGACGGCGCTGCTGGACGAGGTCGGGACCGCGGTCACCGAGGTCGGGGCCAACGGCAGGCTGTCCGCCGCCGTTCCAAGGGAGACGTTATCAAAGGTCGCTCCATTGCCGGAGAAACTGCCGATACCGACATAGTAGGTATCCGAAACCCCGGAAAGGGGATACAGGATGTTGACCAGACTGGTCCAATGGACGCCGTCCATCGATGCGCATTGGTTAATGTAGTTGCCGCGTCTCACCATTTTCAACCAATAGGGCGGGGCGAAGCTGGCGTCGTAATATCCCCGCCACGTCGGCCACGAATAGCTGGAGCGCCCACCCCCCCAGAAACAGAGGATGCTGCCGTCGCTTTTGGAGGAGATGCTGCCGGCCCCGACCATGTTCGCCACCAAGGACGGGGTCATCTTCAGCATGCCGTCTCCGCTCACCACGCGGGCGATGAGGGTAATGTCACCGGATGCGACTTTGTAGGCGAATTGGAAATCGCGGTACTCGCCACCGCCGCTGTCCGGCTGCAAGGTCCAGACGCCATTGCTGACCGTGGCGGTGCTGGTCGTGACCGACGAGCCGCTCACATGGCAGGCCGTCAGGTCTGTTGCGGCGGTCAACGCCGTGGTCGTCGGCTCCGTCCACATCGCCGGGACGACCGGGGTGACGGCCGGGGCTGTGTCAATGGTGGTCTTCCGCTGATAGCCCGAGTAGGTGACTAATTGGTCGCAGTACGGCATGTCGAACCCACGCGCCTTGTAAACTTGGCGCGCCATATCCATGTTATCCTGCATGCGGATGTAGCCGTCGAAGGTCGGCAACGAGGTGAAATAGCCGTACTCACAGCCGAAATTGATCCAGGGGACGGGGCCTGCCTGGAGTCCCAAGCCGACCAGTTCGCGGTACGCCAGATATTCCGAAATCGTCCGCAACCGGTTGCCGTACAGGGAATACACGTCGATGCCTTGGCTCCAGAACACATCGGCATTGTTGATCTTATCCATGTATTCCTGGCCGGCGTGCCCGTTGTCACGCCCCGTGTCGCCCATCTGCCCGTTGGGCGAGGTGCTCAACAACCCGGTGTCCGGGCTGGTGAGATAGGCATTGAGGGCTTCGTTGAAGCGCAGGCGGTCATTGCAATAGATCGCTGAACCGACCATCGCCCGGATCGACATGCCGCCCTGGTTGGCCGACCAGAGATTGGCGCCGGCACCACGCAACCACGGATCCGTGTTGCTCCCATCCAACGGTCCGTTCGTGCTGCCGATGCGCAGCGACTTGATCCAGAAATCACCAAAATACTTCTCGGTGTGGGCGGTATTCGTCGCCGTCCAGCCGGGGTAGGTGTAGCGGAGGATCTCCGCCGCCGTCATGGCGATGTAGCCGCTGCCGCCCTGTTCGAAGGACCACTCGATGCCGGTTCCCACCGTCTGGGTCGTCGCCCAGGCTTCGAGAGCGGCGACGCCCTTTTGCGCGGCCAGGTTCGCCCGATCCGGATTGCGCGTCTGGTCCACATACCAGACGTACGCACACGCCGAGATCAGCTTCATGTCGTGATCATACTCGGCGAGATTCACATTGGCGTTTCGGGACACCAGCTGGCACGGACCGGACAAGCCCGTGTACGGCCACCAATAGATGCTGTTATACCAGCTTGCCCACGGTTCCGCCCCGCTCTCGACCCCGGCCTTCATTTCATCCAACTGCTTCTTCGTCACCCCAAGGCCGGGGTGGACGAAGTCGGTGGCCGACAGGTGTCCCGCGAAGAGACAGAGCACGGCCAGCAGACACAGGACCACCAAGCGTTTCGACGCCTTGAAGGGGCGGGCAAGACGGGATGACGGGATGGCAGGGGCGGAATGCACGGGAGGGCCTCGCAGATAGACAGGTGCGGTCAGGCTTGTCATCCTTTGACCTCCGGGACGCCGCTCCAATCCATAATTGCGCCCCCGTCGAAACTCGTGGAGGAAACCTTGCCTCGCGAGTGACACAGTCCGCCGATGGACCTTCACCTCAGGAGCCACGGTTTTCGCCCTGCGGACCGGTGCCATTGCCCCCCGGTATCACGCCCGCCGGTCGGCCGGTGGCCTGTCTGCCGGTGCCGGGGCGAAGCCTAGACCTTGCCGAACCGCCGTTCGCGGCCCTGGTAGTCGTGCAGGGCGGCATGGTAATCGGCGACGCCGAAATCCGGCCACAGGGGTTCGACCGCCACATATTCGGCATAGGTGGTCTGCCAGGGCAGGAAATTGGACAGGCGATGCTCGCCCGCCGTGCGGATGACCACATCCACGTCAGGCGCCGCCGGAGCGTACAGGTGGGCTTGAAGGGCGGCCTCGTCGATGGATGCGGGGTCGAGCCGTCCGGCCGCCGCCGCCCGCGCCAGGGCCTGGCAGGCGTCCACCAGCTCGTCGCGGCCGCCATAGCTGAGCGCCAGGCACAGGACCATGGCCCGGTTATCGACGGTCGCCGCACGGATGCGGTCCAGGGTTGCGCGCACGCCGGCCGGCAGGCGGTCGAGACGGCCGATGGCCTCCAGGCGGACGCCGTTGGTCATCAGGGTTTCCAGTTCGCCCTTCAGGAACTGGTCGAGCAGATCCATGAGGTAGGCGACCTCACGCGCCGGACGCGACCAGTTCTCGCTGGAGAACGCGTACAACGTCAGGCGCTGGATGCCCAGCTTGACGCTTTCGGTGGTGATGGAGCGCACGGTGTCCGCCCCCTGGCGATGACCGCGCGTGCGCTCCCACAGCCGGCGTTTCGCCCAGCGGCCGTTGCCGTCCATGATGATCGCCACATGCCGGGGCATGCGGCCCGCATCCAGGCCGACAGCGGCCGCGTGGGCGATGGCGGCGGCATCAAGACGGGCGGCAGGCGACATCATCGCTTCAACGGACGATGGTCTCGTCGCGACCGGGGCCGACACCGATCCACTTCACCGGCACGCCGACGATGCGCTCCAGCGCCTGGATATAGGCGCGGGCGTTGGCGGGCAGCGCGTCCACCGTGCGGCAGGCGGCGAGGGATTCCGTCCAGCCGGGGAACGTCTCGTACACCGGGGTGACGCGGGCGAAGTCTTCGATGCGGGCGGGGATGGTGGCGATGCGCTGGCCATCCAGTTCATAGGCCACGCACACCGGGATCTCCTGCTGGCCGGTGAGGATGTCGAGTTTGGTCAGGGCGATGGCATCGACGCCGTTGACGCGGCAGGCAAAGCGCACGGCGACCGCATCGAACCAGCCGGTACGACGGGGGCGGCCGGTGGTGGCGCCGTATTCGCCGCCGGTCTTGCGGAGGTGTTCGCCGATGGCGCAGGGCAGTTCCGACGGGAAGGGGCCGGAGCCGACGCGGGTGCAATAGGCCTTGGCGACACCGATGACTTCGCCCATCGCCTTGTGGCTGAGGCCGCTGCCGGTGATGACGCCGCCGACCCCGGTGTTCGACGAGGTGACGAAGGGGTAGGTGCCGTAATCGATGTCGAGCATGACGCCCTGGGCGCCCTCGAACATGAAGCATTTGCCGGCGGCAAAGGCGTCGCTCAACAGGGTCTCGGTGTCGGCGACCAACGGGGCGATGCGCTTGCAGGCGGGCAGGATGGCGTCGATGGCCTTGGCTTCGTCCAGGGCGGGTGCGCCCAGGGCGGCGAGCTGGCGGTTGGTGAGCGCGAGGTGCGCCCGCAGCTTGGCGACGAATCCGGTGAAATCGCGCAGTTCACCACAGCGGATGCCGGTGCGGTTGGCCTTGTCCACATAGGTGGGGCCGATGCCGCGCAGGGTGGTGCCGACCTTGGCGTCGCCCTTGGCGGCTTCGGCGGCGGCGTCGATGGCCTTGTGGACCGGCAGCGCAAGATGGGCACGGTCGGACACGAACAGGCGGGCGGTGGGGTCGCAACCGCCCTTGGCGAGATCGTCGAGCTCATCGCACAGGGCGATGGGATCGACCACCACGCCGTTGCCGACGATGCAGCGGGCCCCGGGGTGCAGGACGCCGGACGGCAGCAGGTGCAGCACGGTCTTGCGCCCGTTCACCACCACCGTGTGGCCGGCATTGGCGCCGCCCTGGCAACGCACGACGACATCGGTGCTGTCGGAAAGCTGATCGATGACCTTGCCTTTGCCTTCATCACCCCATTGCAGACCCAGCACCACGCGGTTGCTGCGGCCGACGTTCGACGTGCCCATGAGATAACCCGCTCCCCAGACGTGAAAAACCCGTCCGGGCGCCGGATGGCGGCCTCGTGACGGGACGCGGGAGACTAACACCCGCCCAAGGGCGGCAAGCCCCGGTCGGTGGCGTCCCCCGCACTGACCGGCGCACCGCCATCGGGTCCCCGCCGTCTGCGACAGTGACCAGACACGCTTGCAACAGATAGGGAAGCCGACCACTGGCCGAACGGCAAAGCGCTGGCATGATTTCACCATGCCAGCCGAGATGCCGCCACAGGATCAGCCGTCCGCCGCTGAGCTCATCGCCGAGGCCCGCCGCCCCGCCCTGATCGCCCGTCACCGGGACCTGATCGAGGACATGGAGTCGAACCTGTCCGAAGCCATGGTCAGCGGCGAGATCGACCATCCGCGTCTCCAGGCCATGTTGCGGGAGCTGGAGGCGGACAGCGAACGCCAGCGCGTCATGCGCACCCTGCAACTGCTGGTCGAGGACACCCACTACCGTGACGGCATGCTGCGCGACAGCCTGATCGAACAGCTCTGCCTGCTGCGCGAGATGGGCAGCATCGAAGTGGCGATGCTGCAGATGCACGTGCTGGGCGTGTACCGGGCGGTGCGCCGCGAACTGGCGGCCCGTCAGGGCGAGACGCCGACCCTGGCCGATCTGCGCGAACTGCCCATCACCATGCTCGCCCGCCTGTTGTCGGCGCACCGCCCCAGCTTCGGTTCGCTGTCGCTGCCCGGCAGCGTGGTCTACACCCAGGCCTTTGCCGAGCGTTGCCTGCGCGTGATCAAACGCATGCGGCGGCCCGAAGGCGCCGACACCGGCTGGAGCGACGCCACCGGTGAGGTCGCGCTCAAACCCGACCAGCTCAAAAGCCTGGCCGAGCTGCCGGGTGACGAGCGCGAACCCGCCCGCCGCCTGATGCTGGCGGCCCGCATCCGCCACGTCTTTTACAGTGCGGTCTTCCTCCAGTACCTGTCCCCCGACAATCTCGAACCGAGCGATATCGACGCCCATCCCACCGTGCTGCACTGGCTGGAGGCGATCGAACACACCGGCCACCTGTACCCCTTCATGCAGGGCCAGCCGATCGAGCAGAAGCGTTTCCGTCTGGCGCATCTGGTGGAGAAGCTGGTGCAGATGAACGAGGTCTACACCCGCATCGAGTTCGCCAGCCTGCGTCCCGCCTTCCGTGACCACTTCGCCAAGTGGAAGACCCGCGAACGCCTGTCGCACATGGCCAAACAGCACGTCACCCCGTTGCCGGTCACCGCCGACACCGTGCTCGCCGCCCTGCTCTGTCCGTTCCGCGATTTCGTCGCGTGGCTGCAGGAACGCGCCGCCGCCGATGATCTGGTGGTGCCGCCGGATCACCGGCGCTGAGGACGCCGGACGCCCGCGTGTCAGGCGTCGAACGGCAGCCACAGGGTGAACGTGGTGCCCGCCCCGGGCGCGCTCGCCACCGTCAGACGACCACCCAGATAGCGCTCACCGATCAGCTTCGCCCCATAGGTGCCCAGGCCACGGCCCACGCCTTTGGTGGAAAAGGAGCGGTAGAACATCTGCTGCAGGTGTTCGTTCGGAATGACGGCGGCGTTGTGGACCGTGAAGCGCACGCCGTCGCCCTCCACCGCACCCTCAAGGCGGACCTGCTCGCCCCGACGCGAGGCCTCGATCGCATTCTTGAGCAGATTGCCCAGGACGCGGCGCAACAGGACGGGGTCGGCATGCACGTCGGGCGTCGGCGCGGACGCGGCGACCACTTCGCAGCCGTATTTTTCCGCCAGCACCCGGTATTGGGCCCCCAGGGCGTGCAGCAGCTCCACCACCCCGATCGACACCCGTTGCGGCACCAGCCCCCCTTGTTCCGCCTGGATCAGCGCCCGCTGGCCGTTGAACTCGTCGATCAGGTAGGCCACCGTCTGTTCCAGCATCTGCTGATGCGGTGACAGGGGATGAGCCTCGCGGTGCAGGAGATCCATCAGACCGCTCACCACCATGAGGGTGTTGGCCGCATCATGCAGGAACAGGCGTTCCAACGCCGCCCGCCGTTTCTGGTCGGTGATGTCGCGCATGACGCACACCAGCAACCGGTCCGGCTCGATCACCAGCGGAGCGACGGTGACCTCCAGCTCCAGGGCCTGTGTCTCGTCGCGCTGCACCGTGACCAGGCATTCCCGCATGCAGCGGGAACTGGCGCTGGTGCATTCGCCCAAGGCCTGGCCGGCCCCACAGACCTGGCAATGCGGCCCGGTGCCACAGCCATCGGGGCCATCGTAGGCATGGATGCAGTTCAACGCCTCGCCGGGCCGCTGACCGATCAACCCCACAGGATTGGCGACTCCGATGACCGCGAGCAGATTGGTGTTCACCGCAAGGATCTGCCGCTGACGGTTGAGGATGAAGACCAGCCCCGGCATGATGTCGATGCAGGCCACCATGACCCGCTCCGCCAGGACGCGCTCACGCTGGGCCTGCACCGTCGCCGCATCATCGCGGGCACCCGGCTGAAGTTCGCTGTGGTCGACCATGTACCGCAGTCTACCTCATATTCCGTCTGCCGCCCGGGTCGGACACATCCCCCGGCTCAGTGGTTCAAGGCCATGCCGATCACCCCCACCACGCCGATCAGGCCACCGATCAGGCTGCGGGGCCGGGGCCGATCGCCATCGATCCACCAGGCGAGGGGCACCACCAGCACCGGCACCAGGGCCACGATGGCCTGGACCTGGCCGGCCTGCAGATGCTGGAGCGCCAGTTGATAGCAACCGACGCCCAGGGCCGGTCCCAGCACCGAGGTGCCGAGCAGCCAGGGCCACGCGGCGCGCCAGTCCTTGCCGCCTCGCCGGCCGCTTCCGGTGGCCTGGCGCACCGCACGCATCCCGATCCAGATGCCCACGGTCACCGCCAGGCCGCCCAGGTTGCGCCACAGGGAGGCCTCCAGCCACGGGAACACCGGATCCGCGTGATAACCACGCCGGCTAAGCACCGCCGCCCCGGCCATGCCGACCGCCGATCCGACGCCGAACAGGACGCCGCTGAGATAACGGGGCTGAGGCAACGGACGCGCCGATACCGGCGTGTCGTCAGGCAGGTCGGGCCGGTCGCCGCCGGCATGGTCCTCGGCCGCATGCGGGTGACGGCGGCCATCCGGCCACAGCGCCAGCACCACGCCCCCCAGGATCACCGCGATGCACAGGATGTCGGCCGGACGCAGGGCGTTCCCCAACCAGTACCATTCCATGCCCGCCGCCAGCGGCGTCGCGAAACAATGGGTGATGATCGACGGCAGACGGGTGCCCAGACGTTCATAGGCATTGAACAGCATCACGTCGCCCAGGCCCAGCCCGACGATGCCGCTGAGGATGAACCACCAGGTCGCCGCACGCGGTTCCAGCAGGCCGCCGGCGCCCCCCAGCATCAGCAGCAGACAGCTCGCCAGGAACAGCCGGGTGCGGTTGGCGGTGGCCCCGGTGAGATAGCGCGCCGAGCGGCCCGAACAGGTGGCCGAGACCGACCAGAACACCGCAGTGAGCAAGGCGAACCACATGGAGGGGCGGACGCTGGCCGACGGGGCGCATGAGGCAAGGCCGACCACCGTCAGCCCCCGCCCTCGACCTTTGGCGCAACTCCAAGACCTGCGGTACACTGGCTCCCATCCTGGGTGTCCTCATCATGCGTCCGCCCCCTTCACATCCTCCGTCCTCGACCCGCCCAGCTCGTCGCCTCGTTCCAATGCTGACCCCGGCCCCTCATCCGCGCCTCATCCCGCCGCCTCCCGGAAGGATCCCATGACCCGTTTCGGCCTGATCCCACGCACGCTGACCGTGCTCACTGTCGCCGGCCTGACTCTGCTGGCCGTGGCCGGCACCGTGATGTGGGACCATGCGTCCGACCGGGACCGCCGCGCGCTGGACCGCGCCGGCCAGGAGGCCGCGGACCAGCTCGCCCTCGCCCTCACCGAACCGGTGCAGAACGGCGACGGAGACGGCCTGCACCGCCGTCTCGCGCTCGTCGCCATCCCCGCCCTGCTCGCCGTCGACGTGGTGCACCTGCCGGATCATCGCCCGCTCCTGCACGATCAGCGCGGAGCGGCGGACCGCCCGGCCCATCAGCCGGTGGCCGAAGCCACCGTCCTCGCCCGCGGTCTGCCCCTCGCCAGCGTGCGTGTGTCCTTGGACCCGGAACCGGCCGCGGCCGCCCGGCGGCAACAACTCGGCTGGACTCTCGGCGTCGGCCTCGCCCTGATCGCCATGCTTGATCTGCTGGCCGCCGGTCTGCTCACCACGCTGGTGGTCCGGCCGCTCGCCCGGCTCGACCGGCGTCTGGATGACCCGGGCCAGATCCCGCCCGCCCACGATCCCCTCGCCGACGCCAGCGCCGCCCCCGAGGTGCGCCGCCTCGGCCAGCACCTCACCGCCCAGCTCGTCAGCCGGGACGGCACCTGCCGACGCCATGCCGGACGATGCAGCCTCGATCACGCCATCCTGTCCTCCATCGGCGACGGCGTCATCGCCGTGGATGCGGACCATCGCATCACCGCCGTGAATCCGATCGCCGAACGCCTCACCGGCTGCCCTGCCGGCAACGCCCTGGGCCGTCCCTGGGGCGAGGTGCTGGTGCGCGCCGACGCCGACACCATACCCGATCCGCTCGCCGCGGCCCTCGCCCATGGCGCCGTCGCCAGCGCCGGCCACCGCCTGCCGATCATCAGCCAGGACGGCCAGCGCCGCACGGTGCTCGCCCGTATCGCACGATTGGCCGGCAGCGCCGGTGCCGTGCTGGTGCTGCGCGACGTGACCGAACAACTGGAGCTTGAGGAACGGCTGCACCGGGCGGAAAAACTTGAAGACCTCGGACGCATGGCCGGGGGCGTGGCGCACGATTTCAACAACCTGCTGACCGGCATCATCACCGCGAGCGAGATGCTGGAGCGCCACAACCAGGGCGACGCCACCGCCGAGCGCTTCACCAGCCTGATCCTGCGCTCCTCGGAACAGGCGGCCGACCTCACCCGCCAACTGTTGCGCTTCGCCCGCGACAGCCGGCCCGAACGCACCACGCTCGATCTGCACGCGACCCTGCGCCACGCCATGACGGTGGTCGAAAAGACGCCCGGCGTACCCGCCAGCATCCATCTGCATCTGGCGGCCCCGCGCTCCGGCATCCTTGGCAACAACGCCCTGCTGTCCGCCGTGTTCATCAACCTCGGACTCAACGCCCGCGACGCCATGCCGCGCGGTGGCGCCCTCAACATCACCACCCGCGAGGTCGAGATCCTGTCCGGCGACGAGGTCCTCGCGCCCTTCCGCCTGCGTCCCGGCGCCTATCTCGCCGTGACCGTCACGGACACCGGCACCGGCATGGACGAAGCCACCCGCAGCCGCCTGTTCCAGCCGTTCTTCACCACCAAACGTCCCGGCAAGGGCACCGGCCTGGGCCTCGCCACCTGCTATGCGACCCTGCGCGACCACGGCGGTGCCATCACCGTCACCAGCGCGGTCGGATGCGGTTCGACCTTCGTCGTCTACCTGCCGCTCGCCCGCAGCCAGGACAGCAGCGCCGCCCACCCCATCGCCAAGCTCGACCAGGATGGAGCCCCGGGCTGAACGCCGGGCCGGTCAGCCCAGCGGCCATTCCCCGGCGAACACCGTCTCTGCCGGCCCGCTCATCACCACTTCGGCACGGTCGTTCGCCCAGCTGATGTGCAGGTCGCCACCGTTGAGGCGCACGATGGCTTCACGACCGGCGATCACGCCGGTCAGGATCGCCGCCACCGTCACCGCACAGGCGCCGGTGCCGCAGGCCTGGGTCTCACCCGCGCCCCGTTCCCAGGTACGCTGGCGCAGCACCGGCACACCGTGCTCGTCGGCCAGCCGCGCGACGAACTCGACGTTGGTGCGGCGCGGGAACAGCAGGTGGTTCTCAATGCACGGCCCGACCTCGTGGACCGGGAACAGATCGGGATCAGGGACGAAGCACACCACATGCGGATTGCCCATGCCCACCGCCACCAAGGTGTGGTCCACACCATCCACCGGGATGGACAGACGCAGCACGGGGCCGGCGGAATCGAGCAGCACCGGCACCGCCGCCGGGGTCAGGCGCGGCACGCCCATGCGGATGGTGGCGCCACGGCATTCCCGGTGCGCATCCAGCTGGAGCTGCACGTCCAGGATGCCGGCGCCGGTCTCGAAACGCGGCTTGGCATTGCCCCGCAGATGACCGTGGTCCCACGCCAGCTTGGCGGTGCAGCGCAAGCCATTGCCGCACATCTCAGAGCGGCTGCCGTCGGCGTTGAACATCACCATCTGCGCCTCCGCGCCCTTGGCCGCCGCCGCCGCGCTGGGCGGGGCCAGCACGATCAGGCCGTCGCTGCCCACGCCGGTATGGCGGTCGCTCATGCGCTGCGCCAGGGCCGCCAACGTCGCCTCGTCGGGCAGCGCGTCGCGAATGCCATCGAGGTAGACGTAGTCGTTGCCGCAGCCGTGCATTTTGACGAAGCGAAGGGTGCTCATGGGAAACCTCCGAAGCAGAAAAAACCTGATGAACAGGCACAGATCACGGCACCAGAATCATCATCGGGTGAGGCGTCCCGGAGGGACGCCGGGACCGTAGCCCAGGACTTCAGTCCTGGGACTGATACCCATAAGAGGATTCGCGTCCTGGAGGGACGCGGGGAAACGCCGCACCACACCACGTCTCTGGATCAGGAATGTCCCCGCGTCCCTCCAGGACGCGGACAGCCGCGATGCGCCGCACTCGCAGAGATCGCCATCTGGCCACCTCTGTGAGACGTCTGCCAGCGTCACCCGGCCAACGCTTCCAGACCCGCCGCCGCTTTCAGCAGACGGTCGTCGTGCCACTGGGCGGCCTGCAGTTGCAGACCGATGGGCAGTCCGGCCTCGTCGTTGCCGAAGGGCACGCTGACGCCGGGCACGCCCGCCAGGTTGGTGGCGATGGTGAAGATGTCCGACAGGTACATCTGGAGCGGGTCCGCCAGCTTCTCGCCGATGCGGAACGCGGTGGTCGGGCTGACCGGCCCGAGCAGCACATCGCAGGACGCGAACGCGGTCTCGAAGTCGCGCAGGATCAGACGACGGACCTGCTGCGCCTTTTTGTAGTAGGCGTCATAGTAGCCGGTCGAAAGCACATAGGTGCCGAGCATGATGCGGCGCTTGGCCTCGGTGCCGAAACCTTCGGCGCGGCTCTTGGCGTACAGCTCGCCCAGGGTCGCGGGCTTGGCGGCCTGATGGCCGAAACGCACACCGTCCATGCGCGACAGGTTCGACGACGCCTCGCCGGTGGCGATGACGTAATAGACCGCGACGGCGAAGCGTTCGTGCGGCAGGGTCACGGGCACCAGCGTCGCCCCGGCCTCGACCAGACGCTGCTTGGCGAGTTCCAGCGACTTCGACACGGCGGGCTGAAGACCCTCGCCATGGGCGACGACGTAGCCCACGCGCAGCCCCTTGAGCGCGCCGCGCACATCGCCGGTCGCCGCAGCGGCCAGCCCGGCGACGGGATGTTCACGCGAACAGGTGCTGTCGTGGATGTCCGCGCCGGACATGATTTCCGTGCACAGCGCCGCGTCGCCCACGTCCGCCGCCAGCGGACCGATCTGGTCGAGGCTGGAACCGAACGCGATCAGGCCGTAGCGGCTGACGCGGCCATAGGTCGGCTTCAGCCCCACGCAGCCGCACAGGCCGGCGGGCTGGCGGATCGAGCCGCCGGTGTCGGAACCAAGGGCGATGGGCACGATGCCCGCCGCCACCGCCGCCGCGCTGCCGCCCGAGCTGCCGCCAGGGATGCGCGACGGATCGCGGGGATTCCTCACCGGGCCATAGGCGCTGGTCTCGTTCGACGAACCGAAGGCGAACTCGTCCTGGTTGGTCTGGGCGATGACCACCGCACCGGCGGCTTCCAGACGCTCCACCGCCGTGGCGGTGTAGGGCGGCTTGTGACCGGCCAGCATCTTGGAGCAGCAGGTCGTCTCCAGACCGGTGACGCAGATGTTGTCCTTCACCGCGATGGGCACGCCCGCCAAGGGCAGACGCTCACCCGCCTTGATGCGGGCATCAACGGCATCCGCCGCCGCCAGGGCACGCTGTTCGTGCACGCGGATGATGGCATTGGTGGTATCGGCTTTAGCGCGGGCGAGGGCCTTTTCGACCTCGACGCGGGCGCTCTGGCCGCCGTTCACGGCAGCGGCGATGGTGCGGGCATTGGGCAGCGGGCTCATCGTTCGACCACTTTCGGAACCAGGATGGCGACTTCGTTCTTCTGCGCGGCGTTGGCCAGGACCTGGGCCTGGGTCAGCATCTGACCGGGCGTGTCGGGACGGGTGACGTTCACCAGGCCCGCGACATTGGCGATCGGCTCAACGCCGGTCGTATCCACCGACTGGAGCTGCTGCACATAGCCGACGATGGCTTCAAGTTCGGCGGCGAAACGGGTCACCTCGTCATCCGCCAACGCGATGTTGGCGAGCTTGCCGAGATGGCGCACATCCTGAGCGGTAATGGCCGGACGGGAGGGAACCTCCGCCAAGCGGCGGGAGCGTCATGCAGGGCGTTGTCCAACGCTATCCGCCAACGACGATGTTGGTATTCGCAGACAAAGCTTGCCGAGATGGCGCACATCCTTTGAGCGGTACATGGCCATCGCCCGCGTGCCAGGCGCGTCCGGGAACCTCCGGACAACCGGGTCTGGCGCGGCAGCACTATGTGGATGATGCGGGGATCGACTGCGTGCGGGAGACCAGCCACCGTGTCCACCCTGGGGGACACGGCGGAGACGGTCTGCCGTGACGACTTTGCTCGCTTCTTGGGCGAGCACGGCGGCGGCCCGCCGTGACCCGATGCGGACATCTCGCCGGCCTTCATCAAGGGCGTGCGGGAGACGCGAATCCGGCGTGCGGAATGGCGGAGCGACAAAACGGTGAAGGGCGGACGGTATGCGTTGCTCAAGAACCCGCCCGGCCTTCACGATCTATCGAGAGAATGCCCAGACGACATGCCAAGTCGGACCGGCGGCCGCGATGAGTAAGTGGAAGCTTTCGCTTACCGCCAACACCTGGATCTCCGCCCTGGGACCGCCGATTTCCAATCGGCAGGCTTCTTACCTCCCGACGGAACGTCACGGGCGCTTCACGGCGATTTACGAAAGAAAAATCGAAGTATCCGCGTATTTAACTTGAAATATACGGCGATTTACATTCCTGCGACACCCCGCGTCTACGGCCTCGGCCCGCGTCGTTCCGTCACCCAGCCATCGTCGCCGTATCTCACCTGCCGCACGCGCTCCATCGCGGCCTGTTCGGCGGCGGTGGCGGTCCCGTCCTGATAGCGCACCTGACGGATATGTTCCACCGACAGGCCCAGAGCGGTGGACACGCCTTCCACCAGGGCCGCTGCCGCGCCATCCCAATCCAGGCCGCAGCCGGACACCACGGCATGGTCCCAGGGGTTGCTCGCCAGTTTCAGGCTGCCGTGGATGAGGATCTTGCCGCCCCGGTCGCGGCCGGCGCTGCCCAGGGCCTTGCCGCCGCCGGGCTGGATCACGTCGTCCGCCGCCGGGCTGGCAAAGCAGCGCGGTTCGTCGCGGTAGCGGCGGTCGCCCACGGTTTCGGGCTGGAGCGTCAGGTGCGCGCCGCGCCGGGCCAGGGCCGCCACCACGCCGCCATGCAGGCGGGCGTAACAGTCGCGCATGCGTTCCGGCAGGCCGTCGCGCCCGAGCCAGCCCACCAGGCAGTAGGTGACTTCGTGTTCGTGCCAGATGGCGCCGCCGCCGGTGATGCGCCGGACGATCGGCATGGACGGGGCGCCTCCCGGCATGCCCGCCGGCAGCACCGCCGCGATGTCCGCGTGGACCTGGAAATAGCCCAGGGACACGGTGGGGGGCGTCCAGCGGTACAGGCGCAGGGTCGGTCCCGCCGCCGCCTCCAGCAGGGCCTCGTCCCACGCCATCTGGGTGGGACCGTCGGCATCCAGGGTCGGCAGCAGTCGCAGCATGGGGCGGCAGCGGATGAGACAGGCCCCGGCATGCAAACGGCAAACGTCCCTGTGTTCCCGGGGTGCAGTTGTGTTCCGCCGGGGGTAGACTACGGTTCAAATCCATTCCAGCGCCGTCCGGTCAGCACGCCAGCCGACCACCCGGCCTGAGGAGTCCTGTTATGCGCAAAGACGTGGTCATTGCCGGCGCCATCGTGACGGCCTGCCTTGGTCTGGTGGTGGTGGCCTTCGCCCTGCCCAAGAAGAGCAAGAGCATCAGCAGCGAGCAGGACGCCCCGCTGACCACCGATCATGGCAGCGACACCGCGCCGGTGGACGGCTTCGGCGGCACCCCCGCCGCCCCGGTCGGCTTCGGCTCACCGACCACCCCGTCCGGTTCGACCGGTTTCGGCAGCACCACGACCACCCCGTCGGGCTTCGGCACGCCGGCGCCATCGGCTCCTGGTTTCGCCGCGCCCGCCGGCAACACCACCGCCCCGATCGGCTTCGGCACCACCAAGACGCCCGCACCTACGCCGACGCCGGCCCCGGCCCCGACGCCCGTGACCAGCGGCGCCCCGGCTCCGGCCCCGGTGGCCCAGGCTCCGGTCAGCACCGGCGAGAAATCCCACGTCGTCGCCAAGGGCGAAACGCTCGGCGACATCAGCGTGAAGTACTACGGTTCCAGCAAGCACTGGAAGAAGATCGCCGAAGCCAACAAGATCGACCCGGCCAGCCTTCAGGTCGGCACCAAGCTGACCATCCCCGAAATCGCCGCCGCCGCCCCTGCGGCCACGGGCAGCGATGACGCCGCCAGCGGTGACCGCACCTACAAGATCAAGGCCGGCGACACCTATTACACCATCGCCAAGAAGGAACTCGGCGCAGCCGCCCGCTGGAAGGAGATCGAGAAGCTCAACAAGCTCTCGCCCGAAGACCTGCGCGTGGGCATGAGCATCAAACTGCCCGCCGGCGCCAAGACTGCGGACAAGGCCGGCGACAAGACCGCCACCGCCGATGCCGGCACCAGCACCGGACGCACCCACACCGTCGCCGCCGGCGAGACCCTGGGCGACATCAGCCGCAAGCACTTCGGCACCAGCAAGCACTGGAAGAAGATCGTCGAGGCCAACCCCGGCGTCGATCCCGAAGGCCTCAAGGTCGGCCAGAAGCTGAACCTGCCCGAGATCGCCGGCGCCACCGGCACCGGCGGCGACCAGTCCACCGCCCCCGCCGCCCCCACGGGCAGCGAGTACGTGGTCAAGGCCGGCGACACGATGGAGATCATCGCCCAGAACCAGCTCGGCAAGAAGACCGACGCCAAGCGCATCCTCGAAGCCAATCCCGGCGTCGATCCCCGCAAGCTGCGCATCGGCCAGAAGCTGATCATCCCCGGCAAGACCGCCAGCGAACCGGCTCCCGGTCCGGCTCCGGCCGTGGCGCCCGTACCGGTCGCCACTCCGGGCCCGAGCGATTTCGGCACGCCCCCGCCGGCCAATCTCCAGCCCCTGCCGCCCAGCAGCACGGGCGGTTCCAGCCCGCCGGCGGACAACCCCTTCGCCCAGCCGGGCCTGAACAACGGCGCGAATCCCCCCTGAAAACGACACGAAACGCGGACCCCGGTCCGCGTTTCGCCGCTTTCTGCCGTCCCGCCTTTCCTGGTATGCCCTGGCCCCCCTCCATCACCGCCGCTCCACCGCCCGCTGCCGGCAGGCTCATCCAGCTCCGGCGCTGGCCCACCGCCGCCGCCACCCGTTCCGGACTGGTGGCGACCCTGGCCGAAGCGTTGCTGAACCCGGGCTGGGTGGCACCCACGGATGACACGTGGCTGCGGCTGTGCCTGGACGAAGCCGTCCTCAACGCGCTCTATCACGGCAACGAAGGCGATCCCGGCCTGAGCGTGACCAGCCACCTGTGGTGCGACGACCGGCACTGGACCCTGTGGGTGACGGATGAAGGGCTGGGTTTCACCGCCAGCGACATCCCCCGCTTTGACCAGCCGGACGATCTGCTGCGCGAGCATGGCCGCGGCCTCAAGTTGATGGCCGAGTGGCTCGACGAACTGACGTTCCATGATGACGGACGCACGGCCCGGCTGGTCCGTCGGCTTGCCGCTCCGGCCCCGTTGCCCGCTGCCGCCACCTGAGGCACGCCCATCGCCGCTTTATCCGCGATGGATTCATCGCTATAAATGGCATGTAAATTGCTTTTATCTTAAATTAATCCTGAAAACCGGCTTGTCTGCCTACCTCGGCATCACAAACCGCCGGTGGCAGCATAGCAGCGCAACACAGCATTGCACCCCCGCGCAACAGATTGCACAGGAGTTTCGGCAATGCTGTCCCCGTTCATCCGCTCCCTCACCCCGCTGCTGCTGACCGCCGGCCTCGCCACGGCGGCCGACGGCGGCGCGACGGC
The DNA here is from genome assembly GCA_036023115.1 of Brasenia schreberi. Taxonomy (NCBI): domain Eukaryota; kingdom Viridiplantae; phylum Streptophyta; class Magnoliopsida; order Nymphaeales; family Cabombaceae; genus Brasenia; species Brasenia schreberi. The sequence continues at coordinate 376,991 of JAYKKT010000007.1, forward strand.
CCTCGCCGCCAGCCTGCCCGCCACCACCACGCCGGTCCCCGCCATCAACGGCGCCGACACCGCCTGGATGCTGGTCGCCACCGCCCTGGTGCTGTTCATGACCATCCCCGGGCTGGCCTTGTTCTACGGCGGTCTGGTGCGCGCCAAAAACGTCCTGACCGTGCTCGCCAAGTGCTTCGCCATCACCTGCCTGGTCAGCATCCTGTGGGTCGCATTCGGCTACAGCCTGGCCTTCGACCAGACCGGCATGCAGGCCGGCGTGGTCAATCTCCATTCCTTCATCGGCACCTTCGCCAAGGCCGGCCTGCTCGGCGTGGGCATGGACAGCACCCATCCGGTCGCTCCCACCATCCCCGAAACCGTGTTCTGCCTGTTCCAGATGACCTTCGCCATCATCACCCCGGCGCTGCTGGTCGGCGCCTTTGCCGAGCGCATCAAATTCAGCGTGGTGATGTGGTTCTCGGCCCTGTGGCTGGTCATCGTCTACCTGCCGATCTGCCACATGGCCTGGTCCGGTCCCGGTTCGTTCTTCGGCGACCATCTCGACGTCCTTGATTTCGCCGGCGGCACCGTGGTCGAAGTCAATTCCGGCATCGCCGGTCTGGTCGCGGCCCTCATCGTCGGCCGCCGCATCGGCTACCTGCACGAGCCCATCCTGCCGCACAACATGCCTTTCTGCGTCATGGGCGCAGGCATGCTGTGGGTCGGCTGGCTCGGCTTCAACGGCGGTTCGGCCCTGGGCGCCACCAGCGCCGCCGGCATGGCCGCCCTGACCACCCACCTCGCGGGCGCGGCGGCCGGTTTCGTCTACATGCTCTGCGAATGGCGTCACATGGGCAAACCCTCGATGCTCGGCATCGTCACCGGCGCGGTCGCCGGCCTGGTCGCCATCACCCCCGCCTGCGGCCACGTCGGCCCCCTCGGCGGCATCGCCATCGGCGCGATCGCGGCCCTCGCCTCGTTCATCGCCATCACCCAGATCAAGAGCCGCTTCCGCTATGACGATTCGCTCGACGTGTTCGGAGTCCACGGCGTCGGCGGCATGGTCGGCCTGGTTCTGACCGGCGTGTTCTGCGCCCCGGCGCTGGGCGGTGCCCACGCCAACACCGACATTCCGCATCAGGTGTGGATGCAGACCCTGTCCATGCTCATCACCATCGCCTGGAGCGCGGTCGGCACCGCCGTGCTGCTCTATGCCCTGGATCGCCTGGTCGGCCTGCGTCCCAGCAAGAACGATGAACTCAGCGGCCTGGATGTCCCGCTGCATGGTGAAGCCGCCTACAATCACTGAGGCCTTCCGTTTCAGTCCGACCCACGCGCACCCCGGATCATCATGGTCCGGGGTGCCGTCGTCATGGCCCCAAGCCGCACCGGACCACGTCATCCGGAAACGGTTTTTTGTCGTATCGATCCGATTTCATTGGCATACTCCTCGCTAACCATCCCAGCGACCCGGAGTGCATCCCATGATCAATCCCGAACAGTTGACGGAAAAGACCCGCGCCGCCGTGGTGGCGGCCCAGGGCCTGGCGGCGGAAAACGGCCACAGCCAGGTGGAGCCGGTCCACCTCGCCTGCGCCCTGTTTGCCGATGACGACGAGCTGGCGACGCGTCTGGCGGTGAAGGCCGGGGCGACGCCGGCCACCCTCCGCACCGCCCTCGACCGGTTGCTGACGGCCATTCCGCGCCAGGACCCGCCGCCCGCCCAGATCGGCCTGTCATCCGCCACCCTGCGGGTGTTCAGCGCGGCGCAGAAAGACCAGAAGGCACGCGGCGACAGCCATGTGGCGATCGAGCATCTGCTCACAGCGCTGGCGGCGGAACGCGGCATCGGCGCCGCGCTCGCGGGAGCCGGCCTGTCCGCCTCGGCCCTGGGCGAAGCCATCGCCGCCGTGCGCAAAGGCCGCACGGTGCAGAACGACCAGGCGGAAAACACCTATGAGGCGCTGGCCAAATACGGCCGCGATCTGGTGGCCGCCGCCCGCAACGGGAAGCTCGACCCGGTGATCGGGCGCGACGAGGAGATCCGCCGCGTCATCCGCGTGCTCGCCCGCCGCACCAAGAACAACCCGGTGCTGATCGGTGAGCCCGGCGTGGGCAAGACCGCCATCGTCGAAGGCCTCGCCGGACGCATCGTGCGCGGCGACGTGCCGGAATCGCTCAAGGACCGCAGCGTCATCGCGCTCGACCTGGGGGCGCTGGTGGCCGGGGCCAAGTTCCGGGGCGAATTCGAGGAGCGTCTGAAAGGCGTGCTCGACGAGGTGAAGGCCGCCGATGGCAGGATCATCCTCTTCATCGACGAGCTGCACACGCTGATGGGCGCCGGCAAGGCGGATGGCGCCATGGACGCGGCCAACCTGCTGAAGCCCATGCTGGCACGCGGCGAACTGCACTGCATCGGCGCCACCACCATCGACGAGTACCGCAAACACATCGAAAAGGACGCTGCGTTCGAGCGCCGGTTCCAGCCCGTGCCGGTGGGGGAACCCTCGGTCGAGGACACCATCTCGATCCTGCGCGGCCTGCGCGAACGCTACGAGACGCACCACGGCGTTCGCATCGCCGACGGCGCCCTGGTGGCGGCGGCGGAACTCTCGCACCGCTACATCGCCGACCGCTTCCTGCCGGACAAGGCCATCGACCTGGTGGACGAGGCCTGTGCCACCGCCCGCGTCGAGATCGACAGCGTGCCGGCGGCGCTCGACCAGTTGCTGCGCCGCGCCCTGCAACTCGATGTCGAGGCCACCGCCCTGGCGCGGGAAAGCGATGCCGCGAGCAAGGACCGGCTGGACAAGGTGCAGGCGGAACGGGCCGCGGTGAAAGAACAGCTCGCCACCCTCACCGCCCGCCACCAGACGGAGAAATCCGCCGTCGAGCACCAGCGCGCCCTGCGCCAGAAGCTCGATCAGGCCCGCCGGGACATGGAGGCCGCCGAACGGAAATACGATCTCGGCAAGGTCGCCGAACTGAAATACGGCATCATTCCCGAACTGGAAAAACAGCTCGCGGCCCACGACGCCAAGCCCCAGGACGCCGCAGGACTGGTCACGGAATCCGTCGGCCCCGACGCCATCGCCGCCGTGGTGTCGCGCTGGACCGGCATTCCCGCCGCCCGCCTGAACGAAGGCGAGCGCACGCGCCTGCTTGCGCTCGCGGATCGCCTGCGCCATCGCGTGGTCGGCCAGGACGACGCCGTGGACGCCGTCGCCTCCGCCGTGCTGCGTTCCCGCGCCGGACTCGGCGACCGCCAGCAGCCGCTCGGCTCGTTCCTGTTCCTCGGCCCCACCGGCGTGGGCAAGACGGAACTGGCGAAGGCCCTGGCCGCCGAGTTGTTCGACGACGAACAGCATCTGGTGCGCATCGACATGTCGGAATACCTGGAAGCGCACAGCGTGGCACGGCTGATCGGCGCGCCTCCCGGCTATGTCGGCTATGACGAGGGTGGCCAGCTCACCGAGGCGGTCCGGCGCAAACCCTATTGCGTGGTGCTGTTCGACGAGGTCGAGAAAGCCCATCCCCAGGTGTGGAACACGCTGTTGCAGGTGCTCGACGACGGCCACCTCACCGACGGTCAGGGACGCACGGTGGATTTCCGCAACACCGTGATCCTGCTCACCTCGAACCTCGGAGCGGAACACCTGATCGAAGGCGTGACCGCCGCCGGCGAGTTGCGTGAAGGCACGCGGGAGAAAGTGATGAACGAGGTCCGTCATCATTTCCGCCCCGAATTCCTCAACCGCCTGAGCGACATCGTGGTGTTCGCTCCGCTGACGCGCTTCTCGATCAAGCGCATCGTCGCCCTGCATTGCGAACGGCTGGGCCAACGGCTCGCGGACCGGCGCATCCGGCTGGTGGTCAGCGAGGCCGCGCTCGACCGCATCGCCCGCGAGGCCTACGATCCGCTCTACGGCGCCCGCCCGCTCAAACGCTACCTGGAACGCCAGATGGCGGACCGCTTGGCGCGGCTGGTGCTGTCGGGCGAACTGCCCGATGGCGCCACCGTCACGGTGCTGCCGGACCACGAGGAAGGGCTGCGGGTGGAGCTCGGCTGATCACATCGGCCGCACTCCCGGTTGCCTCGGCCCCGCCATTCCACCATGCGGCCGGCGGAGGCAGCCATGCGCATCACCGTCGTCGGACTCGGCATCATCGGTTCCATCTGGGCGCGGCACTGGGCCGCCGCCGGGCATCAGGTCACCACCTGGAACCGCACGCCCAAACCCGATGCGCCGGGGTTCATCGCCGATCTCGCCACGGCGGTGAAGGACGCGGAGCTCGTCGCCATCGTGGTGGCGGATCCGCCCGCCGTCAGCCAGGTGCTCGACGTGATCCTGCCGGTCGTGCCGCGATCCGCCGTCATCGCCCAGCACAGCACCATCGGGGTCGAGGACACCGTGGCCTGTGCCGCGCGCTGCCGTGCGGTCGGTGTGCGCTACCTCGACATGCCGTTCACCGGCTCCAAGCCCGCCGCCGAGCAGAAACAGGTGGTGTATTTCGTCGGTGACGACGACGCCACCCTGCCGCTGGTCGAGGAGACCTACACCTGCGTCTCCAAGGCGCGGCTGCGTCTGGGCGGCGTGGGCAAGGCGTCGGCCATCAAGCTGGCGATGAACCTGATGATCGCCGGCGTGCATCAGGCCCTGGCCGAAGGCTTCAGCCTGGCGGAGCGGTCCGGCATCCCCGCCGACGTGTTCTTCGGCGCGCTCGATCTCAACGTGGCGAAATCAGGCGTCGCCGACCTCAAAAAGCCGAAATACCTGAGCGGCGACTACAGCCCGCAGTTCTCGGTGAAGCACCTGCGCAAGGACCTGCGCCTGGCTCTGCGCCTGGCGCAATCCCTGGGCCTGGAACAACCCGTCACCGGCACCATCGAAGGGTTGTTCGGCCAGGCCGAGGCCCGGGGCTGGGCGGACCGGGACTTCTCGACGTTGCTGGAAATCGCACGCGGACGGTGATGGCCGCGATCCGGCGTCCATCGCCGGACGGCAACCCCACGGATCGCCGCACGTCCTCGTGATGCGACCCATGGGGTCGCGGTCCGAGGGCAAAAACTGCGCATGACGTCGGGCTGTCACCCCGAAACCCGAAACCCCGCTCAGCGTGCCAGCAGCGTGCCGAGCTGGCCGGGTGTCAGCTCGACCGCCACCACCGTGCGATCGGGCGCGATCAGGGCGCTGCGCGGCAGGGGCCGGGGGAACGTCCAGACCTTCTCCCACGCCAATCCGCCGTCCTTGCCATTGGGGTTGCCCCACAGCAGATCCTCGCCCTCGGCCGCCATCTGGGCGGCACGCAGGGGGGACGGTTCCTGGGTGATCTGCACCAGGCGCGGACGCTTGCCCGCCGGCAGGCCGCGCAGGGCCTCGCGCAGCAACTGGACGTGGAAGAGCGTCTCCTCGTCCGACGCGGCGGTGAACACCAGCAGCAACCACGGTTCGGGACGGGTGAGCGGATCCGCCGGCCCGCCGGTCAGGTTCCGGCCTTCGACCCGGGGCGCAGGCTGGCCGATGCGTTCATACCACGCCACCAGATCCATAATCGGCGAGGCCTCGGGCATGCCCGCCACCAACGCTTCGGCCGTGGCCCGGGCCTCGGCGATGCGGCCCTGACGCAACCGCAGCTGGATGAACAACAGCATGCCGGACGAGCGCATGGCCTTCTCGCCCATCAGTTCGGTGAGCAGGGGTTCGACGCCGGCGCCCTCGGCATAGAGCATGCGCCAGTTCGCCAGCCAATAGAGCGCCTTGGCGTGGTAGTTGTAGGTGACCATCATCGGTCCGACCATCGCCAGCGACGCACCGACCTCGTTCGCCTTGTAGACCCGTGGCATGGGCGGCAGGTCGGCGGATTCCTCGACCGCCTTTTCGAGGTCGTCCTTCAGCGCCAGGTACGCGGCGCGGCGCGGCGCCGGCGGCAATTGGCGCAGATCCGAAAACCGCGTTTCGAGGGCGTCGATATGGGCCTTGGCCCGGGCGATGCGCTCCTCGTCGCTCAGACGAGGACCACCGCAACCGGCCACGGCCAGGAATGCCATCAGCAGCGCCAGGGACAGGAGGGGCATGGTCGCGCATCGCATGGGCGGCACCGTAGGCCGACCGCCCTGCTTCGCCACCGCTCGTCCGATCCCCATCGTGTGGTACACTGGCCGCGCGCCGCCCGACCCATCCGGCGCCCGGCGTATCACCCGCCGCTAGGCTCTCCGCACCGACGCATCCCGTTGGCGTCATTCGCCCTGTCCCGAAGGTCCGCCCCATGTGGAAATCCCTCTCGCCGACGCTCCTGGTCCTCGCCCTTGGTTCCGCCCTGCCGCTTGCCGCCGCCACGGTGGAGGAGCGCGACCGCATGGCCGAAGCGGTGATCACCTTCGTCGACGGCGACCTGCGCCTGCCTGCCAAGCGCTGGCTCGACCAATGGACCGCCGCCAAGTTCAGCGATGAGGGCCAGTGGATCGAAAAGGCCCTGTGGTACCGCTACGCCGACCGCTTCGCCGACAATGCCACCACCCCCAAGGCCGAAGCCGACGACCTGCGCAAGCGTCTCGAGACGCTGCGGGGCGAGATCGAGAAGGCCGCCGAGGCCAAGCGCCTGCCCGACGCCGCCCGCACCATCGCCCTGGGTTCCGGCAGCGCCCTCGAACGCATCCGGCGCCAGATCATCCCCTTGATGGACCCCAACCTGCCGCCGCCCGTGGCGCCGCTCGCCGCCGACAAGAAGGCCGAGCTGCAACGCCTGGTCGATCGCCTGCTCGATCAGGCCGCCAGCGAATTCGCCAGCCTCGCCGCCAAGGTGAAGACCCATGCCGACGGCCCGGAGAAGCAGCGCTGGGATCTCAAGGAAGACGATCCGCGCGCCGCGCAGATCGATGCCGAAGCGGTGAAACTGCGCGCCGAGGCGCTCCAGCCGTTGATGACCGCCTACCCCATCGCCCGCGATGTCGCCATCCGCGCCGCCGCCTTCGGCATCAAGCCGGACAAGGCCAAGGCCTGGCTGGACACCCTCGCCAAGGCCAACGCCGAAGCCTTCACCAAGTGGGATTTCGAACACGGCACCTCCAACCCCTACCTGCACCTCAACTGCCAGATGTGGTTGAGCGAGGCCTACACGCGCGGGGTGCGTGAGCTGAAGGGCACCGACGTCAATCTGCACGCCGACGACGTGGATGCCGGCCTCAAGACCAGCATCTACCTCGACGTCAAGCAGTTCGAGCCGGGATTCCGCACCGAGGTCTACCTCCTGCGCCTGCACGCCGCCGACCATTACCTGCGCTGGTGCAGCGAGAACCTGCTTGCCAAGGACAAGAGCATGGCCGAGCGGGGCAAGACCTTCTGGACCGAGTTCCAGCAGCTCGCCAAGCAGGATCCGATGCTCCAGCTCGCCAAGAGCCCGCGCGGCACCGCCATCGATCTCGGCTTCCTCTATTTCGCCGCCGCGCGGTTCTTCCAGACCGCCGGCGACAGCGGCACCGCCACCAGCCTGGTGGCCGAGGTGTCCGGCGCCCAGAACCTGCCCGCCGCCCTGCGCGACTACGCCAAGCGCTGGATGGTGGGTCTCAGCGGCTCGGGCGCCGCCGCCCAGGGGGCCGGCGATGCGGCGGGCTGGGCCCAGCCCGCCGTGGCCGAGAACCCGGAATCCGCCCTGCTCGTGGCCCGCGAACTCAGCCGCGCCGCCAATGATCCCAACGCCGATCCGAAAACCGTGCGCGGCAACCGGCTCGCCGCCGCGCTCAAGCTGCGCAGCGCGGTCATCGCCCTCGACAGCGCCGATCCCGCCGTGTTCGCCGCCCAGGCCCCCGCCGTCTACGGCCTCTACGTGGACCTGCTCGGCCAGCTCGACCTGCGTCAGCACGCCGCCCTCGCCGGGGTCGCCGCCCTCGACCACCTTGCCGACTTCCGCGAGGCCCAGGCCAAGGCCAAACGCCCGAACACCTGGCAGACCAGCGATGGCGGCAAGGACTGGCAGAACGTGCTGCGCCTGGCGAAGAACACCTATTCCCGCGCCCAGTCGCTCTACGCCCGCAACAAGGCCTTCGCCCCGGTGGCGGAATCCGCCCGCTCCCTGCTCACCCGGCTCGACCCCAGCGCCAGCGGTCCGTCCCTGGCGATGCAGGAGATCCAGCAGCAGACCTACGAGCGCAAGTTCGACGAGGCCATCGCATCCTGCAGCGAGTTCCTCAAGACCTATCCCGCCGCCAAGTATCCGAGCGAAGAGCTGGCGGTGTTCGCCGCCCTGACCGCGGCCCGCCTGGGCCTGATCGACGCGGCGAGCGCCGCCGGCCAGAAGGACCGCGCCGCCCAGGTGTCGGCCGATCTGGACCGCGACAACCAGGCGATGCAGAAGCGCATCGGCGACGAACTTGCCAAGCCCGATCTCACCAGCGAACGCAAGCTCGAACTCGAACAGGCCCGCTCGACCCTGATCACCTCCGACATCTTCCGCCTGATGCGCGACCAGCAGTTCGACGAGGTGCTCACCCGCCTGGGACCGAACTTCTGGCGGCGTCCGCCCGCCGATCCGGCCCTGGCCGCGAGCATGCTCAACAAGCTGTGCTACGCCGCCTACTCCAAGGCCAGCGCCCTGGCCAAGGCCAAGCCCGCCGCGGCCAGCGAAGCCGTGCTCGCCGCCGGCGACCAGTTGACCCAGGCCCATGACATCTACGTCACCCAGGCCAAGCGCCTCGCCGGCCGCAACGTCGACCGCGATCTCGCGGGCGGCGCCAAGGCCCTGGCCGGCGCCATGCAGTCCCTCGGCTCCCTGGCGCGCAACGCCAATCCCGGCAGCAAGGACGCAAAACTCACCGCCCTGGCCGACACCGCCGCCCGCCATTTCGCCGATCTCTATGAACCGCTGATCGACAGCAAGACGCCCACCGGCGTGGTGTGGCTGATCGCCACCACCCTGTGGAACGACGGTGAGCATCCCCGCGCCGCCAAGCTGTTCGAACGCTACCGCGACCTGCTCGCCCAGGATGACGAACTGCAAGCCTTCAAGAAGGACGGCAAGACGGTGCTCGACGGCTACGCCGCCAAGCTCAGCTCCCGCCCGGAATTCAAGACCGCCTGGGACGAGATCGCCGACTACGCCTGGGATTCGCCCGAATTCATCGAGGCGCTCAAGGTCAACAAGGCCGACCCCAAGCAGAAGCCGATCAACTACCGCAAGGCCATCCGCCTGCTCGACGAGTTCAAGAAGGGCAAGGTCGCCAAGGCGCAGAACTCGCTGGAGAAATCCGCCTTCGCCGAACTCACCAAGGCCATCGACGATCTCAAACGCCTGCTCGGGGCCGCCGACTACGACCTCCAGGTCACCGCCAACCTCGCCGCCGCCTACCGCGAGGCCGGCGAGCTGGAAAAAGCCCTGCCGCTGCTGCTCTCGCTCTATGAGCGCGATCCCAGCGATCCCGACAACAAGAGCGGCTTCGTCGAAGCCACCCTCAACGCGGTCAGGAACGGCCAGATCAACCCCAAGGACCCCAAGGGCCTGGACCAGCTGATCAAGGCACGCGCCATCGTCGCCGGCGTACGCCAGAGCCTGGAGCAGAACCCCACCAAGCGCGACAACTACTGGCGCGCCTACATCCAGGTGCTGGAGCTGACCGCGGCCCTGGGCGAGACCGGCAAGGTCGATGAGACGCTGAAGTTCCTGCGCGTGAACCGCAGCGACCTCAGCCGCGAACTGATCTCGGCCCCGGTCGAGATCACCACCAGCGAGGGCCAGAAGCGGCGCGACGACGCCCAGGCCCGCCGCCCCCGCAACGCCCAGGCGGTGCAGCTCGCCCAGCGCTTCCTCGGCCTCTACAAGCTGACCGGCCTGACCGAGAAGCCGACCTTCCGCATCCTCCCCCTGGAAGGTCTGGAACCGCCGCTGGTCTTCACCGACCTCGACACCCCGGCCCTCACCGTGGTCACGGTCAAGGACGACAATCTGGTCGAGACCACCCTGATCCAATCCACCACCGCCGCCAAGCCCTGAGGACCGACCATGCCACGCCTCCCGCTCCTCTGCGCCCTGCTCGCCACCATCGTCGGCCTCCCGGCGGCCGAACCTGCCGCCGCCTCCATCATCGTCGGTGACAAGAGCACCTCAGTCTATGTCATCGAAGAGACCCTCGATGGCGTGCAATTCGTGCTCGACGACCCCAAATCCCAGGTCAAAGCCACCAAAAGCCGCGCCCAGTACACCCGCATCGCCTATGGCGACGCCAAGGACGCCAACCTGCTGCGCGGCGATCTGCAACGCGGACGCGGCGACGACGCCACCGCCGTCGAGAGCTACCGCGCCGCCATCACCAGCGCCACCACCCAGTGGGAATCCGAACGCGCCGTGCTGCGCGCCGCCGAGCTCCTGGCCGGTCCCAAGCTGAACAAGGCCGATGACGCCATCGCCCTGCTCGGTGATTTCATCACCAAGAATCCCCGCTCGGCGCGCATGCCCGAAGCGGTCCTGCTGCGTGCGGATCTGCGCCTGGCCGCCGACGACCTCGCCGGTGCCGGCACCGACTATGCCGCCGCCGCCCAGAATGCCGACGCCTGGGGCCTGCCCGCCAGCCGCGGCCTGCTCGGCCAGGCGAATGCGCTGCTCAAGGCCAAGAAGCCCGCCGAGGTGGTGAAGCTGCTCGCGCCTGCCGTCAAGACGCTCAAGGCCGATTCCTCCGAATGGGCCAGCGTCAGCCTCGCCCTCGCCAACAGCCAATTCGTCACCGGCACCAAGGCCGACGCCGGTGCCACCGCACGCGCCGTGGCCTTCTCGTCCGCCCCGGTCGAGAACCGCCGGGCCGCCTTCCTCGTCCAGGCCAAGGTCCTGGCGGACGGCGCCACCGGCCCGGCCCTGGCGACCGCCTTCGACCACGCCGCCCTGGCCGCCGCCGAAGGCGCCGACGACGCGACCGCCAACGCCGCCCGCGCCCTGGCCCGCGATCTTGTGGGCCGCATCGACAAGGACGCCGCCTTCTCGGACGCCGAACGCAAAGAGTACCGCACCTACCTGCGTACCCTGTAAGCCCCCGTCCTCTTTCCGCCGCCGGACCAGGAAACGCCATGCTCCGCCACGCCCTCGCCCTTCTCCTCTGTACCGCCGCCGTCCTGTCCGCCGCCGATGACGACGGCCCCCGCGACACCATCCTGCGTCGTGGCGGCCAGGCGCCCATCCGCGCCCTGGTCGACAGCGAGACCGCCGACGCGCTCGTCTACCGCACCAACGCCGCGGACAAACAGCCCCGCACCGTGCGTTGGGCCGACGTCGAACGCGTGATCTACGACGGCATGGACGGCACCTGGAAACAAGCCGGCGACGCCCGCGACAACGGCGATGCCGCCGCTGCCGCCGAGCAGTTCCTCGCGCTCGCCGGCAACGCCACGCGCGAATGGGAAGCCGTCTACGGCGGTCTCGCCGCCGGCGACTGCCTGGAACGCCAGGGCAAGTTCGACGACGCCATCGCCGCCTTTGCCGAAGTGGTGGGCAAGACCGCCGGCAATCCCGCCGCCAAACCGGCGGTGCCCCGCAACCGTCAATGGCTCGACGCCGTCTATCGCCAGGGCGCCGCCCTGGCCCTGGCCGGCAAGACCACCGAAGCGACCAAAATCGCCACCGACCTCGCCGACCTGGGCCGCAAGGAAGCCTCGACCCTGGCCGACAGCCGCTCCGCCGCCATCACCTCGATCCTCCTCGCCAAGGCCGGTGACACCGCCAAGTTCACCGCCGCCAACCGCAAAGCCATCTTCCGCCCCGACGTCGAACTCGAAGCCTGGTACCACTACAAGAACACCGTCGCCGTCCTGCTGCGCAACGCCAAGAAGACGCGCGAAGCCGGTGCGATCTACCGCGAACTGGCCACCGAGCTGAACAAGCAGCCGACCCAGCGCATCCGCACCGTCCAGGCCACCGTCGATCTCGCCGTGTGCCTTGCCGACCAGCCGGATCAGCGCAATGCCGCCCAGGTCGAACTGCTCCGCCTCGACGTCGCCGCCATCGGCACCCCGGCCCAGCTCTGCACCGTGCGCGCCACCGCCGCCCGCCTGCTGTGGGACGATGCCCAGAAGACCTTCACCGATCCCAATGCGATGAAGGAACAGCGCAAAGCCGACTGGGCCACCGAACAGGCGGTCAGCGCCCGCTTCCTGGCGGAAGCCGCCAATGCCGGCCCCGACGGCTGCCCCGCTGTGGGCGAAGCCAAGAAGGTGCTCGACGAGATGACCGCCGCCAAGAAGTGAGCCGCACCGCGGCCCGGATCAACGACCCCCACGCCCCAGGCCCCCTGCCTGGGGCGTGGCGTTGGCGCTCACGTCAGTTCGAACCGGATGATGATCCGCACCTGTTCGGCGCTGCCTGCGGCCGGGGTGAAATGCCAATGCCGCACCGCCGCCTCGGCCGCCTCGTCGAGCACCGGATGGCCGGAGGTGGATGCCACCGCCACGGCGATGACCTCACCCCGCTCATCGACCGTCACGTCCAGACGCACGATGCCTTCCAGCCCCAGGCGGCGGGCCTGACGGGGATAGACCGGACCGACCCGTTCCACCACCTGCACCCGGGCGCGGACCGGCGCTTCGGCCGAGGCCGCCGGGGCGGAAGCGGCGACCGCACCTGCGGGGATCGGGGCGGTTCCGGCAGCGGCTGCGCCGGGACGACGGGGCAGGGCGCAGACACGCCGCGCCAGAGCCGAGGCGGGCGACGCCGGATGCAACACCGGTACGGGATCGGCTTCGGTGACCGCCGGGGTGACGGTCAGGACGGGAGCAGGTTCCTCCGCCACCGGGACCGACGGGGACTCCGTCACGGCGTCCGACGCGACCGCGACCGGAGGCACGGCTTCCTCCTCGGCGGGCGGCAGGATCTCGCGCTCCGGCGGGGAAGCCGGCGGCAGCGCGAACACCAGCGGGGGCAGAACCGGTGACGGCTCGACCGGAACCGGGGCCAGGGCCGCGCGGACCGCCCAGGCCAAACCGCCGGCCAGCAGGCCGTGAATCACCAACGATCCCACCAGACCACGCCGCCGCCCCGCCAGCGCACCAGGGCGCTGCCGCCGGATGCGGGCGCGATGCGCCGACACCGACACAGGATGCAGAGGACGGGATTCAAGTGCCACAGGGCGCGGACGGTGCAGAAACCGACTCGAAGGCAACCACGGCGCCGGGCACGAACACGCTACCGCTGATGGATCGGCAACGCCTCGCAGGGCATGCTCAACACCAGCAGCGCCGATTGCGTCTCGAACGGCTCATACGGCCCGGACCAGCCGCCATCGGGACGTTGGAGGCTGAGCAGATGGTTGACCATCGCCGGGTAGAACCGGTGCCAGGCCGCCCGTTCCCACTCGCCCCGGTCCTGGGCCTGCTGGAACGCCAGGGTCACGAACCAGGCGCCGAAGCTCCACCAGTCCCGTTCCGGCACCGTCTCGGTGCCGACCGGTTGGAAACGCATGAGGTAGTAGAGCGCTTCGCCGATGGCAGGGTCATCATAGGCGCCGCACATCAGCAGCGACACCACGCCCGAGCCGGTGCGCGGCCAGGCCGAGGTCTGCGCCCCGTTGCCATAGGAATACACGAAGCCGCCGTCGCCGCCGTCGGCCCAGCGCAGTTGCGATTTCTGGACGTAGGCCTTCGCCGCATCGGTGGTGGTGGCAGGCACGCTGAAACCCGCGTTGTGCGCCGCACGCAAGGCCATGAGCATCAGCACGGAGCTGGGCAGTTCGTCGCCATCGCTGAACGACCACAGATGCCGCCAGCCGCCGCGTGGATTCTGACCCCGGCAGATGCGTTCGACGCCCGCCTGCACCGCCGGCGCCAGACGCGCATCCGCGAACTCGCCATAGGCCTCGGACAAGGCCAGCACGATCAGACCGTGCTGGAATACCGGCGCATCGCCGGTGCCCGCGAACGTGCCATAGGGGTCACGACGGTCGAGCAGATAGCGCAGGCAACGTGCCGCGGGTTCACCATCCGGCCCGGAACGCGGCACGCGTCCATGCGCCATGAATGCCAGCGCGCCAGAGGCGACGATGCCGCTCCACGCTCCGGTGCGCCCGGCGAACGACCCGTCCGGCTGCTGACGGCTGGCGAGATGATCCAGGCCGCGTTTGACCGCACTGCGCCACGCGATCGGGTCGAGGCCGAGGTCGGTCAACGTGCGGTCGGTGGGGTCCGCGCTCCACAGGGAAGCGAAGGCGGACAAGGCAACGACGAGCAGAAGGTTCGACGTGCGACGTAAGTGCCCCGAAGGGGTATCGGCGTTCGGCGCGGCTCTACCACGGACGCCATGCGTCCCTGCCGGCTCGCTATCACGATGCCTGCCGCAGCTGATGGCGACCAGCCCACGCCCGACCAAACGCCAAACGCCGAACGCCGAACGCCGAACGGAAGTCATTTCGGCAGCGCCTCATGGATGCGCTTGAGCGCTCGCACCGCGTAGGCCGTGCTCAGGTGCGGCAGGAACTCCCCCCAGCGCTTGCTGGAGTTGGCCCACATCACCAGACCGCCGGGCAGGTGTTTGGCGTCCTTGGCGAGCGCCTGATAGAGATCCGTCCGCCAGTCGTGACCGGCAGGCGACGCGAGCGCCGGATCGATGAGGACGAAGGTCTTCGCGGCGATGGTCTGGTAATAGAACAGCCCGTCGCGCTCCTTGCCTGGCGGCAGACCGGGATTGGCGTCGAAACCATAGTTGGCATGGATCCAACGCAGCACGCTGTCCACGCGCGGGTCGCCGGGTTTGAGCTCCAGCGTCAGGTAGCTGGTGAGCAGCGTGTAGGACGGCGAACCGTAGACCTCGGGTTTGCGGTCATCATCGGAGCCGCGCCCCTTGGCATCATCCAGTTCGGCGGCCACCGGACGCGGCATGCCCCCGCCGCTGTCGGTCAGGTTCGGCCGCGCGGTGGCGGCGGCGGCAGGCGGCTTGGGCAGTGCGCCCAGCGCCGGCGGTTCTCCCTGCTGGTAGCGGGTGTCCTGGCACATGGTCATGAACTGGAGGACCGCCTGCATGCGCGGATCCGACGCGGGCACGCCGCTGGCCTTGAGCGCCACCAGGGCGGCACTGGTGTTGTGCAGATCCTCGAAACCGGCCTTCACGTCGGCGTCATAGCCCATGCCGCCGAAGAACGGGCTCTTGGGGTCGAGATTCTGCAAACCGAAAAGATGCGTCTGGGCTTTCTTCACAAACCCGGGATCAAGCTGGTCCGTCTCCTTGAACGCCAGGATCGCCAGGGCGGTGCCGTACACCGACAGGCCCTCCTTGGGATCATAGACGCCGCCATCGGGGCGGATGTAGGTGCGGATGCAGGCGATGCCTTTGGTCAGGCGCGGATCGTCGAGCGCCAGGCTGCGCGGCGGGGCGGCAAGCGCCTCGACCGCGAGTTCGGTCACCCCGAGCACGAAGCGGTTGCCGGGCATGAACGCGCCGCTCGGCTGCTGTTGGGCCAGCAACCATTGTTCACCCGCTGTGATGAGCGTGGCGACTTCGGCGCGGGTGGGCAGCGCGGGCGCGTCGGCCGCGCCCAGCGCCACCAGCGCACCGCATCCGAGGACAAGACTGCGAAAAGCGGACATGGCATTCTCCCAGAACAGAGACGCGACGGGGCGATTCACCTGTCGCTCAGCGTGAACACCGGCAGGCACCACACTTGGGCTTTGACGGCGGCGGCAAGCACACGCTCCGCCAAGGCTGCATCGCCCGCGCGTGGAGCGGACGGGGGCACGACGATGGCGACCGCGCGCAGGATGGCCGGCGGGGCCGTGGCGAAAGCGGCCCGCAGAGCGGCGACCAGGGCGGCCTCGTCCCAGGCGACACCGTCGGCTCCGGCAAGACCGCCATCCGGCAGCAGGCGCAGGGTGAGCGGCAGTTCGGCCCGGCTGAACGCCAGCTCGACCGGCGTGTCCGGGGGCGGCAGCACACCCGGGACCACCTCGTAGCGCATCTGTTCCGCATCCTGCGGCAGCGACGATCCGATCAGTTCCCCGCTATCGTCGTTATTGCTCACCAGCGTGCGGCTTTCCGCCAACAGGAAGGTCATGGCCGGCGCGGTCCCGCCGGCCGGCGTGGGCAGATCGGCGCGCACCAGCCGGCTGCCGGTATAGACATAGGGCAACGGCGGAAAGACGCGCCCCGTGACGCGATCGCGCACCGCACAACTGGCAGGCAGCGCCCGGCGCAGGCCCTGGCGGTCGCGCCATGCGATCTCCACCGCCACCGGCACGCCGCGCACCGGCAAGCAGCTCGATTCATCCGAACCCTGGCCGTCCGGCCAGGCGAATGCCGCCAGGAAGGCCTGTTTGACCAGCAGCGCATCACCGCTGTCGGTGCACACCAGAGCCTCGTGGGTACGGCCTCCGGCCAGACAGATCAGGCATTCCAGACCGTGTCCCTCGGGGCCGGAATCACGCACCAGCCAACCGCTCATGACCACCCGGGCCGGAGCCTCGAAACGCACCGCGACCCCAGGACCAAGCGGATGCAGCCCCTCGATCAGAGCCGTCAGGGCCGGAGGCGGGACCGCCACTCCGGGCAGACGCTTCAACCACGCCCCCATCCCCGTGTCGTTGACGGTCGCAGCCGGACCGACGGGAGGAGGAGAAGGCGCAGGTTCCGCCGCCAAGGCGGCGGAGGCCAGCAGCCACATGGCAAAACGGCGCGAATGGGAACCCCATCCGCGCCGCTGCCGCGATGCGCCCGCAGCCACGGGCCGCCGGCTCATTCCTTATGCACCTGATCGTAGCGGTAATAGACCTCGAGGCTGAGACACGCCAGCGCCGTGGTCAGGATCGGGCCGATGTCACTGCCGTAGAAGTTGCCCTGGGGTGACCAGCTGCCGGCACGGCAGCCGTCACGACGCTGCGAGGACACCAAACGGTCGCGCACTTCCTTGTTCCATTTCAACCAGTCTTTGTCGCCCATCTGGAACATGGCGAAGGTGCCGTAATAGGTGTAGTAGAGGTTGTCGATGCCCTTGCCCGGTTTGGGCAGGTCATAGGTCAACACGTGATTGCGCATGGTCTGGATCATCGGGTCTTTTTTATCGAACCCGAGATACAGGCCCGACAGGACCCCGAGAGACGCCAGGTTGGCATGACGATGGGGCTCGCCAGGTGCCTCCTTGGTCACGCCGGTATTACCGTTGAGCCAATAGGCCAGGGTGGTGTCGTCCTTGGTCACATCGAGTTTGCTGGGGTCTTTCTGCTTTTCCGCCGAGATCTTCAATTCCGGACGGGCGATGGTCGCCGTCCACAGCAGGCGCAGCCAGACCTTGGCCCCATCCAGACCATCGCGTATGTCCAGGCCGGCGATGCGGGAGCTCTTGAGCGCCTGGATGTTCCAGCCGCAAGCCGACGCATTCATGGTGCCTGCATCGGTGTTCAGCCAGTCACCCCAGGCCAGGCCCTGGATCTTCTTGCCCAGCCTGGCGGCTTCGGCAGCGGCGGCGGCACCGACCGGCGCGCGGCGGCTCAGGATGGTGTTGACCGCACGCTGGGCCGCGCTGCGCAACGTGCTGTCGTTGGTCATGGCCAGGGCTTCGGCCAGGGCCATGGTGGCGATGGCCTGGGAATAGGTGAAGCAATTGCGGAAGCTGCCGTCCGGTCTCTGCACGGACAACAACCAGGCCACCGCCTTTTTCACCGTCGCCTGGTATTTGTTGGGCGTCTGGTGATCGTAGCCGGCACCCAGATAGCACAACGTCACCAGCCCGGTGATGCCGATCTGTTCCGAACCCTTGTCGGCGAATGCCTCGCCTTCCTTGAAATGGTTATGGACCTTGCCCGGTTCGCAGGGCGTGCTGCCGTTGCAGCGGCTGGTGTAGGTCGCCGGACTCCAGGAACCGTCCGGGGACTGGTGGCGCTGGAACCAGCGCAAGGCGTTGTCGACCGCTCTTTCGCTGCCGGGGGAACCGCCGTAACGCATGATGCCGGCCCGCTTGCCGTTGCCGGAACGGGTGCTGAGCGGACTGCCGCCGCCGCTGCCGCCGGCGGCGATGACGTTCATGCCGACCGGATCGCTGTTGGAGTCGCTGGACGCCAGGGTGGGCGTATCGGTGGGGGCGGTCTCGGTCGGAGTCGTCTCGGTCACCTCGACCACCTGCTGCGTCTCGACCTTCTGCTGTTCCGCAGGTTTCTCGACCGCGATCTCCGTCTGCTGGATCTCCTCGGTCTGCTTGTTCTTTTCTTCCTCCGTCACCACCGGCGGCGGCTCGACGTTCTGCACCACCATGGGCGGCAGGTCTTCTTCCTTCTGGGCCTGGTTGAAGGCCACCAGGCTGAAGCCAAGCGCCACCATGGCATGCAGTGCCAGGCTGATCATCCACGCCGGCACCGCCGCCCGGGGCGCCGCGGTCGGGACATGATGGACGGCTTCGTTGGCGCCATCCACGTCTTGGTCGTCGAGCTGGTCGTCCGGTTGCTGCATAGGAGGCCTCACGAAGGTCGCAGAGAGGTGACGCAAAGTAAACGCAAGCGGCGGGATGAGGTTCACGCCGGTCGGGAGGCGGACTATCGCCCCTCATCAAGCGGTGCAATGCCCCGGCCTGCCGCTGCTTGGAACCCGCGTGACGCTCTGGCGCCCGGTCGCACCAGAGTACAGGCCGACGCCCTCACGGTGTCAGCACCGTCTGCATCGCCGACAGGTCGGCCCCTACCGTCGGAGCCAGGTGGATGGCCAGGGCCAGGTGCAGGACCGCGATCTCGACCATCGGACCCTCAGCCACCAGCCCCGCCCGGCTGGCGGCCTCGGTCAGCAGGGCGCCATGCGCTTCGGCAAAGGCCACGGGATCGGCGGGATCCAGGCCATCGGGCACGGTGGCGAGGTCGCACCAGGGGTCCGGCAGCAGGGCGCTGCGCTGGTCCGGGGCGCAGGCCATGCGATCCGCGAGAAACGCCCGCAGGGCCTGGGCCGCCACCGGCTCGCCGCTCATCGCCGCCAAGCGTCCGGCCACCGCCACCAGACCATAGACCACCCGGGCATAGGCATCGTGGGCCGCCTCGCCCGCCGCCACGTCCTGGCCCGCCAGATAGTCGCCGACGGTCTGTTCCGGCAGGGCCTCGACCCCGGGACACAGCTCCAGGCAGGCCAGGCCCCGGGCATGGCGGTAATAGCGGACGTCTCCCGCAACCCGCGCTCTGCCCAAAGGATACATCCGACAGGTCAAGGGACGGCCGGGGTGGACGAGACAGCCCTGGGGACCGTACAGGGAGCAGGATGCCAAGCCCCGGCGATCCGGCGGACCGGCAAAGCGCAGCCGGGTGCCCCGGCAATCCAGATGGCGCTCCCGGAATTCCCGCGCCGACAGTCCCGCCCCCGCCGCCAAGCGGGCGACCTCCCAGGGATTGACCCAGATGACGTGGCCATGACAGCAGGTCCCTTCACGGGTGCAGGTCAACGGCAGGCGATCGGTGGCGGTCAGCACATGCATGGCTCCAGACTATAACCCGAAGCCGGATGTGCCGCCCACCCCTCCGGCAACCTTGCCACACCCCGCGCCGCCACTAGCCTGCCCAAGCTTTTCGCGCCTGGAGGTTTCATGTCCGCACGCCCGCTCGCCCGCCTGGTCTTTGCCGATGGTACGGTCTTCCGTGGCCGCAGCGTGGGCGCCATCGCCACCGTGGGCGGTGAAGCGGTGTTCAACACCGGCATGACCGGCTACCAGGAGGTCCTGTCCGATCCGTCCTATCGCGGCCAGATCGTGACCATGACCTATCCCGAGATCGGCAACTACGGCGTCAACCCCGAGGACATGGAGAGCGACCGCGCCCAGGTCTCGGGTTTCGTCATGCGCCAGTGCTGCGAAGTGCCGTCGAACTTCCGCGCCGTCGAAGCCCTCCCCGCGTTCCTCGAACGTTCCGGCATCGTCGCCCTCGACGACGTCGATACCCGCGCCATCACCCGCAAACTGCGGGTGAGCGGCGTGATGAACGCCATCATCTCCAGCGAGGAGCGGCTCGCTGATGCCGAGCTGGTGGACCGCGCCCGCGCCATCCCCTCGATGGCGGGGCTCGACCTGGCGTCGGTGGTCAGCGCCAAGACCAGCTACACCTGGGACGAGGCGAGCTGCGCCACCCGCTTCGGTCAGGTCATCACCCCCGGCCAGGGCGACGCCCCGCGCTTCAGCCGCACGCCCCACGTCGTCGCCATCGATTTCGGCATCAAGCGCAACATCCTGCGCCTGTTGGTGAGCAGCGGCTTCCGCGTGACCGTGGTGCCGTCAAACACCAGCGCCCAGGACATCCTGGCACTCAAACCCGACGGCGTGTTCCTGTCCAACGGCCCCGGCGACCCCGCCGCCGTGACCACCGGCATCGCCACGGTGACGTCGCTCATCGCCACCGACCTGCCGGTGTTCGGCATCTGCCTGGGCCATCAGATCCTGTCCCTCGCCCACGGCGCCAGGACCTACAAGCTCAAGTTCGGCCATCGCGGCGCGAACCATCCGATCAAACGCCTGGCTGATGGCGTGGTCGAGATCGCCAGCCACAACCACGGTTTCGCGGTCGATCCCGCGTCGCTGCCTGCCGGCGTGCGCATGAGCCACGTCAACCTCAACGACAGCACCTGCGCCGGCATCGAACACGAAACGAAGCCCCAGTTCAGCGTCCAGTACCATCCCGAGGCCGCCCCCGGTCCCGCCGATCCGCTGTACCTGTTCCGCCGCTTCGCCCGCGACGTGGCCAAGCGCGTCGGCTGATCCGCGCAGCGCCTCCATCAGACAGACGCAGGGGACGGCATCGCCGTCCCCTGCGTCGTTTTCAAAGCACGCCACCGCCCAGATATCGCTCCAGGGCGACGAGCGACGCCGCATGCGCCGCGACCAGCTCGCCATGCAGGCGTCCGGCATCGGCCATGCCGGTGGCGACCGCGTGCTCCAGGGCCAACGCCGCATGGGTCATGCGGCCCAACCCGAGCGCCGCCGCCGCGCCCTTCAGCTCATGCAGCTCACGTTCCAGGCGCTCACGTTCCAGGATGCCGTCCTCTGTCAGCCGGGCCGCGACGGCCGGCATCAGCCGGTCTGCACACGCGCGGTAATCCGTCACCAGGGTCCGCAGCAGTTCGCTGCCGCCATCCGCGATCAGCTCGTTGAGGTGTTCGCGGTCCACGCCCGCATCCGCCGGATCCAGGTCGGTGATCGTCGCGGCCGAGCGGATCGCCCGGGTGGTGACGGAACGCCGCCGATCCCCCGATGTGCCGCCGAGCGTGGACGGCGCCTTTTTCAGCCAGCGTCCCAGCTCCTGGGCCAACGCGGACAGACGCAACGGCTTGGGCAGGCTGCCGTCCGCCCCGGCCGCCAGGAAACGCTCCTGATCCCCGGCCTGGACCTCGCCATCCGTCAGCATCACCACCGGCGTATGCAGCTCGTCCCCCTGGCGACGGCGCAACTCCTGCACGGTGGCAAGGCCATCCTGATCCGGCATCCCGCTATCCATCAGCACCACATCGTAATCCGCCCGGTCGATCAGCCCGAGGGCTTCATGGCCGCCCACCGCCACCTCCACCCGCAATCCCAGACGCTGCAACTGGAGCAAGGCCAGCCGACGATGGACGAGATTGTCTTCGACCACCAGCACCCGGCCGACCAAGGGCCGGTAGAAGTTGGAGGTCTCCTGGCCGGCGTTGCCCAGCAAGACATCCAGCATGGCCGCGGAGCGCACCGGCCGGGTCAGGACCGCCACCGCACCCGCATCCCGCGCACGGTGCGCGATGCCGGACTGCACCACCGCCGCCAGGGCGACGATGCGCACCGTTCCGCCCAGAAGCGGATCCGAGTGGACCGCGCGGATCAGCGCACAGCCCTCATCCTCCGCCTGGCCCAGACCGATGAACAACCACGCGATGGCTTCGCCCCGGTGCTGCGCCGCGTGAAGGCACGGCAGCAGCCCCGCCCTAGCGACGTCGCCCACCACCGTCATGCCCCAGGCCTGCAAGCGCTGCACCAGTGATTCCCGCACCTGGCTCTGGTCGTCCAGCACCACGACCCGCTGCCCCTGCAGATGCTCCGGCAGACGCGTCGCACTGGCCGTTCCTGCCGGACACTCCATCAGCATGTCGAAAAAGAACCGGCTGCCGGACGACGTGCTGTCGTATTCGATGTGCCCGCCCATCAGTTCCACCAGACGGCGACAGATGGCCAGGCCCAGTCCGGTGCCGCCATACCGGCGCGTCATCGACGAATCCGCCTGGGTGAAGGCCTGGAACAGATGCGGACGCGCTTCCGCGGGGATGCCGCACCCCGTATCACTGACGGAACAGCACATCCGCCCGCCGCCCTCTGCGACGTTCCAGGACACCTGCACCGCGACCGAGCCCTGCTCGGTGAACTTCACCGCATTGCCCAGGAGATTGATGAACACCTGGCGGATGCGCGCCGGATCGCCGCATAACGCCTGCGGCAGAGCCGGATCGACCAGCGCCACCAGTTCCACGCCTTTGACCTGGGCCTGTTCTGCAAACAGGGCCACCGCATCCTCGATCAGCGCCACCGGCTCGAACACCACCCGCTCCAGCTCCAGGCGATCCGCCTCGATCTTGGAGAAGTCGAGGATGTCGTTGATGATCACCAGCAGATGCTCGCTGCTCACCCGCGCCGTCTCGGCGAATTCACGCTGATCCGGCTCCAGGGGCGAATCGAGCAACAGCTCCAGCATCCCCATGATGCCGTTCATCGGCGTACGGATCTCGTGGCTCATGGTCGCCAGGAACGCGCTCTTGGCGAGCGAGGCCCGCTCCGCGTCCTCCTTGGCCCGACGCAGATGCTCCTCGGCCTGGTGCCGGGCGGTGATGTCCTGGCACACGGCCTGGTATTCGACCGGCTGCTGGTGTTCATCGAAGATCGCACGCACCGTCATCAGCAACCAGTAATCATCATGCTGCGAACCCGGACGCGGCGCCCGCAATTCTCCCGTATAGACGTCATGGCCGGGCGCCAGTCCGCCACAGCCCCGCATCAGTTCCAGACACGAGGCCTCCGGCAGGAGCAGCGTGAGACGCGATCCCTCCAGGGTGCCATCGCTGCATTTCCAGTACCGGTAGGACGCCGCATTGGCGAAGGTCACCGTCCCATCGGTGCGGAAGCGCAGGATGAGTTCGGACTGGTCCTCGACGATGGCACGATAACGCGCCTCGCTGGCGCGGATGGCCGCCTCGCCACTACGGCGCTGCTGGATCAGCCGAGCCTTTTCCTGGGCCATGGTGGTGAGATCGGCGATGGCGGCGAGGAAGCCGCGCTCGTCATCGCTCCAGCGGTGGAGGGAGGTGATGCCGCACAGGATGAACAGATCGAACCCGTCAGGACGGAAACGGAACGGATGCCACAGCGTGCTGCGGGCCTTGAAGCGCCCGTGCACCAGCATCG
Source organism: Brasenia schreberi (assembly GCA_036023115.1). NCBI lineage: Eukaryota > Viridiplantae > Streptophyta > Magnoliopsida > Nymphaeales > Cabombaceae > Brasenia > Brasenia schreberi. The sequence goes on from JAYKKT010000007.1 coordinate 400,302, forward strand.
CCGAGCCTTCGGCCACGAACAGCGGATGCATCGCATCCTCGTGGCTTTCCAGTCCACGCCTGGTTTCAAACACCTGGCGCGAACTGCGGGTAAACAGGTCCAGCGGCGTGGTCGGCAGGTGACGGGGGACGTCCACCCCCGGTTGATCCCATTCGTGCAACAGCACCTTCACACGTTCCGTGAAATCGACCCGGAACAGCGACACCCGCTCCACCCCCACCGAGGTCCCGATGATGCGCGCCAGATGCGGCAGCACCGCCTGGGGATCATCACCTGCCAATATCACCTTCGAGGCTTCCGCAAAAGCATGGGCGAAGACCAGCTGGCGCTGCAACTGGTCGCGTTGCCGGGCCAAGGCCAGGGCGGCATCCTTGCGTTGACTGACATCGGTGAACACACCCACGTACCAGCGCAGCACCCCCACCGCATCCCGGATCGGCGCCAGCGCCACCTCGCACCAACGGCTGCCGCCGTCGCGATGACACAACTGCACCTCGCCGTGGACGGCCACGCCTTCATGCATGCCCGACTCGACCTGATTCAGCCACCCCGACCCCGTACCCGGCCCCACCAGCAGACGCAGCCCGCTGTCGCCGCCGTCCTGCATCGACCAGCCAAAGATCGCTGAAAACGCCGGATTGACAAAGACGATGGGATGCCCGGCGCGCGCCTGATCGATGATGGCGATGCCCACCGCCGTGCTCGCCACCGCCGATGCCAGCATGGCATTGTCGACCAAGGCCCGCTCCAGGGCCGCCGCCGACCGCGCATGCTCGGTGGCCTTGTCGCGCAATTCGCTCGTACGCAGCTCCATCAGATGGGCCGCCTGCTGGGCACCATGCAGATTGACCACCACGGCCCAGGTCACCAGGGCGCTCGCCACGATGCCGACCATGCCCACCCACCAGGCCAGCCCGGAATACCCTTCAAGGGCGATGAAGGCCTCGGTCGGAGCCAGGGCCAGGGTCAGGGTGCGATCACCCAGCCGCCAGGGGCGCAACCGGGGCGCTCCCGCCATCTGGCCACCGCCACGCATCACCAGCACCCGACCGTTTTCGTCCCGCACCTGCGCCACCAACAGGCCATTGCCATAGGTTCCCAAGACCTGCTCCAGCACGGCGCCGACATCATAGCTCGCCACCAGCAACCCCTCGCCCACGGCGCCCTGGTCAACGGACCGCCGCAGCTCCGGCCGGTACCACAGCCCGACGCCCGCCATCAGCCCACCGGATGGCTGCACTGCCGTCCCCAGGGCCAACAGACCGCTCCCCCGCACCAGGCTGCCGTCATCCCATCGGCTGCGCACCCGTTCCAGTTGCAGCAGATCGCTTCCCAACGGCCAGGGGAAGGTGCCGTCATCCGCCAGGAACCAGACCAGCAAACGATCGGCCCCGCCGCCCGCCGCTGCGATCCCCGCCAGGAATGCCTGCCCTTCACGACGTGAGCGCTCCACCCAGGCCGTCCGCTCGGCTCCCGCCACCAGCGGGCACCACGCCACGCCACGCACAAACGGATGCCGGCCCAGGATCTGGCGGTTGAATGCGGCGAATTCATCACGCCGCACCTCGCCACCCGCCCGCAACAACGCCGCCAGCTCTTCGAGCGCCCCCTCGGCGTCCACCACCATGCGCGCGGCTATCTCGGCCCGATCATCCGCAACCGGAGCGAAACGGGCCGGGACCTGGGCCGCCTCATACCACATCACCCCCCATGCCAGCAGCAACGACAGTGCGCCACCGATCACGGCGATGCCGCCGATCACCCACCCTTTCTGACGCAACTTCCCCTCGCCCACGGAAACGCCTCCTGCCCGCGACCTCGCGTGCAGGGGAGTCTACCGCATAACCGACGACGACGGATGCGTTCTTCACAGGAGCCTCCACCCGAATCGCGGCACCCGCCGTCCGGCCCCCGGAAAAAAAAGCCCGAGGCGCGATGGCGCCTCGGGCACAGACCGTCACCTCAGGATGACAGGACTCAGAAACGCCAGCCGACGCTCGCTCCGGCGAAGGGGCCATGGCCCTTGATCAGCACCTCATAGGAGTTGCTGCCCACGCTGTAGTTCTGTTCCATGCGGGTGACGATGTAATCGCCGTGCACGCCCACCTGAAAGCCCGAATCCCAGGTATAGAAGAGGCCGCCACGGCCGCCGTATTCCCAATAAGTGCCGTATTTGCCCGACACGCACGAGACGGGACCGTAACCGGCGAAAGCCGTGGTCTCGATGCTCAAATGCTGCGTCACGACCCAGGCCATGCCCACATGCAGGGTGCCGACGATGGCCTTGGCATCGATCGTGGGCTGATAGAGGTCGCCCGGCAGCTTGTAGCGGTTGTAGGAGCCCTCGAAGCCGATGATGAAGCCGCCATCGGAATCCATCTTGCCCATGGGCAGCATCCACTGGAGCGAGGTGCGGCCCGCCGACTCGAAGATCGACGCGCGGTCATAGGTATCGACCGTCTGCGGGGTGCGGCTCGGCACCGTGCTCTGGGTGGTGATGTCGGCGTTGGCCGGCAGCAGGCTGACGCCGATGCGCACATCATTGAGATGGGTCTTGTAGAGGGACGAATCCCAGTCCGCGCTGTCGTCGTCGGAATAGCTGGCGGCCATGGCCGCGCCGGCGCAGGCGCACAGCATGGCGGCCACCACCAGGGAACGACGGGCAAGGACGGACGGAGCGGGCATCAGGGACATGGGCTACCTTCACGGCTGCGGACGGCGGCATCGTGGAGCGTACGGCCGGACGGCATGCCAACCCTGCCGGATCGGACCACGAGCGGGTGAGACACCCTGCAAAGCGGGCACACACACCCCTGACGACCCCCGGTCATTCACGCACCCGCGCCGGCCGCATCCTCCCGCGGAACCGGCCTACCGAGAATCAACCCTTCATTACGCACGCCCCGTCCGGTTTGCAAAAACAATTTCCGCCCCTGCGGATCCTATGTGGCGGGTGTCAGGGGCGATCCTGCATGCCCGGCACACCGGGGCGATTTGGGCATGACGAACGTGCATGAGGCCATGAGGCCGTCTACACTGCGTCCAACGCCCATCCTCATCGGTCCACCTGGGTACGGAGAACACCATGGCCAAGTTCCACACTATCGACGGTAATGAAGCGGCGGCATCGATCGCCCATCGCGTCAGCGAAGTCATCGCCATCTATCCGATCACCCCGTCCTCGAACATGGGTGAGTTCGCCGACGAATGGTCGGCCAAAGGTAAAAAGAACATCTGGGGCTACACCCCCACCGTGGTGGAGATGGAACACGAAGGCGGCGCGGCCGGTGCCGTCCACGGCGCCCTGGTCAGCGGCAGCCTCTCGACGACCTTCACCTGTTCGCAGGGCCTCCTGCTGATGATCCCGAACATGTACAAGATCTCGGGCGAACTGACCCCGACGGTCTTCCACGTGTCGGCCCGCGCCCTCGCCTCCCAGGGCCTGTCGATCTTCGGCGACCACCAGGACGTGATGAGCGTGCGCGGCACCGGTTGGGCCATGCTCAGCGGCACCAGCGTCCAGCAGGCCCATGACCTCGCCGCCATCTCGCACGTCGCCACCCTCGAATCGCGCGTCCCCTTCCTGCATTTCTTCGACGGCTTCCGCACCAGCCACGAAGTCGCCAAGATCCAGGAACTGTCGGACGACGATCTGCGCGGTCTGATCAGCGACGACCTCATCGCCGAACACCGCAGCCGTTCGCTCAATCCCGACCGTCCCACCATCAAGGGCACCGCGCAGAACCCCGACGTGTTCTTCCAGTCGCGCGAAGCCTGCTCGTCGTACTACACCAAGACCCCGGACATCGTCGAAAAGGCGATGAACAAGTACGCCCAGCTCACCGGCCGCCAGTACAAGCTGTTCGACTACGTCGGCGCCCCCGATGCGGAACGCGTCGTCGTCATCATGGGTTCCGGCGCGGAAACCGTGCAGGAGACCGTCAAGAAGCTGGTCGCCCAGGGTGAGAAGGTCGGCTGCCTGACCATCCACCTCTACCGCCCCTTCTCGATCAAGCACTTCATCGCGGCCCTGCCCGCGAGCGCCAAGGCCATCGCCGTGATGGACCGCTGCAAGGAGCCCGGCGCCGGCGGCGAACCCCTGTTCCTGGACGTCATCGGCGCCATCGCCGAAGCCGGCCGCGCCATGCCCAAGGTCATCGGCGGCCGCTACGGCCTTTCGAGCAAGGAATTCACCCCCGGCCAGGCCAAGGCCATCCTCGACGAGCTGAAGAAGCCGAATCCCAAGCAGCACTTCGTGGTCGGCATCGTCGATGACGTCACCGGCGACTACCTGACCTACGACGACTCCTTCAGCGTCGAATCGCCGCGCACCGTGCGCTGCGTGTTCTACGGCCTGGGTTCGGACGGCACCGTCGGCGCCAACAAGAACTCGATCAAGATCATCGGCGAAGAGACGGAAAACGACGCCCAGGGCTACTTCGTGTACGACTCCAAGAAGTCGGGCTCGATGACCGTGTCGCACCTGCGCTTCGGCCCGGACAAGATCCGCGCCCCCTACCTGATCAGCGACGCGCAGTTCGTGGCCTGCCACAACTTCGCCTTCCTGTCGCGCTACAACGTGGTCAAGGAAGCCGCCAAGGGCGCCGTGTTCCTGCTCAGCTCGCCGTACAGCAAGGACGAGCTGTGGAACCACGTCCCCGTCGAACTCCAGCAGGAGATCGTCAAGAAGGAACTGAAGGTCTACATCATCGATGCCACCAAGGTGGCGCGTGAGACCGGCATGGGCGGCCGCATCAACACCGTGATGCAGACCTGCTTCTTCGCCATCTCCGGCGTCCTGCCCAAGGACGAGGCCATCGCCAAGATCAAGGAATCGATCAAGAAGACCTACGGCAAGCGCGGCGAAGCCGTGGTGCAGCAGAACTACAAGGCGGTGGACGCCTCGATCGAGAACCTGGTCCAGGTCCCCCTGCCCACCAACCTGAACAGCACCCTGCACTTCCTGCCGCCCGTGCCCGCGAATGCCCCCGCGTTCGTCAAGGACGTGCTCGGCAAGATGATCGGCATGGAAGGCGACAGCCTGCCCGTGTCGGCCCTGCCCGCCGACGGCACCTTCCCCACCGGCACCACCCAGTACGAGAAGCGCGGCCTGTCCGACACCATCCCGGTGTGGGATGCCGAGACCTGCATCCAGTGCGGCAAGTGCGCGTTCGTGTGTCCGCATGCCGTCATCCGCCAGAAGGTCGCCGGTCCTGCCGCGATGGTCGACGCCCCCGCCGACTTCGTCAGCAAGAACAGCTCCTTCAAGGAGCTGCCCGGCCAGTTCACCATCCAGGTGAGCGGCGAGGACTGCACCGGCTGCGGCCTGTGCGTCGAGGTCTGTCCGGCCAAGAACAAGACCCAGGTCGGGCGCAAGGCCCTCAACATGGAGGCGTTCGAACCGATCCGCAAAAAGAACGGCGAGCACTGGAAGTTCTTCCTCTCGCTGCCTGATGCGGACCGCACCAAGCTGGCCCCCACCTCGGTCAAGGCGAGCCAGATCTACCGTCCGCTGTTCGAGTTCTCGGGCGCGTGCGCCGGCTGCGGCGAGACGCCCTACGTCAAGCTGCTGAGCCAGCTCTTCGGCGACCGTGCGATCATCGCCAACGCCACCGGCTGCTCGTCGATCTACGGCGGCAACCTGCCCACCACCCCGTACGCCAAGGACGCCAACGGCCGCGGCCCCGCCTGGGCCAACAGCCTGTTCGAGGACAACGCCGAATTCGGCGTGGGCATGCGCCTGTCCGTCGACGCGCAGCAGGAGCACGGCGAAATCCTGCTCAAGGGCCTCGCCAGCCAGCTCGGTGACGAACTGGTCACCGGCATCCTGACCGCCGACCAGTCGACCGAGCTGGGCATCGCGGAACAGCGCAAGCGCGTCGCCGCGCTGAAGGGCAAGCTCGCCGGCATCAACGACAGCAAGGCCAAGCTGCTGCTGACCATCGCTGATGCGCAGGTGCGCCGCAGCGTGTGGATCCTCGGCGGCGACGGCTGGGCCTACGACATCGGCTACGGCGGCCTGGACCACGTCCTCGCCATGGGCCGCAAGGTCCGCGTGCTGGTGCTCGACACCGAGGTGTACTCGAACACCGGCGGTCAGGCTTCGAAGTCCACGCCCCGCGGCGCGGTCGCGAAGTTCGCCGCCAAGGGCAAGAGCATGCCCAAGAAGGATCTGGCGCTGATGGCGATGGCCTATGGCTACGTCTATGTCGCCAAGATCGCCATGGGCGCGAGCGATGCCCAGACGGTCAAGGCCTTCCTCGAAGCCGAAGCCCACGACGGCCCCTCGATCATCATCGCCTACAGCCACTGCATCGCGCACGGCATCGACATGAAGAAGGGCCTGTCGCAGCAGAAGGCCGCGGTGGAATGCGGTCACTGGCCGCTGTTCCGCTACAACCCGGCCCTGGGCCTCGAAGGCAAGTCGCCCCTCGTCATCGACAGCAAGGAACCGACCATCGCCTTCGACCAGTACATCGGCAGCGAAGCCCGTTACCGCATGCTCAAGCAGGCGGACGAGTCGCGCTACGACACGCTGATCGCCCAGGCCAAGCAGGACACCAATGCGCGCTGGGCCCTGTACCAGCAGATGGCCAAGATGAACCCTCAGGCCCCGGTCTGATCCGGTCCACGGTCCATGACCGGTCTGCGCCGGATGGGGAATCCATCCGGCGCAGACTCCCCCGAAACCCGAAACCCGAAACCTGGAACCATCATGGCTGACCTCGCCACCTCCTACCTCGGCCTCAAACTCAAGAACCCCCTCGTCGCCGCCGCGTCGCCCTTCTCCAAGAAGATCGACAACGCCAAGCGCCTCGAAGACGCCGGCATCGGCGCCATCGTCGCCTACTCGCTGTTCGAGGAACAGATCATCCACGAGAGCCGCGAGCTCGACCACTTCCTGACCCGCGGCACCGGCGCGTTCGCCGAAGCCAGCGAGTTCTTCCCCGACCTGGAAGTGTTCAATCTCGAACCCGACCGCTACGTCGACCATATCGCCAAGCTCAAGAGCGCGGTGAAGGTCCCCGTCATCGGCAGCCTCAACGGCGTGTCGCCCGGCGGCTGGACCAAGTACGCCAAGAAGATCCAGGACGCGGGCGCCGACGCCCTCGAACTGAATCTCTACTACCTGTCCGCCGACGAGAACCTCACCGCCCAGCAGATCGAGGACAACTACGTCGCCCTGGTGAAGCAGGTGAAGGGCGCCATCAGCATCCCGCTGGCGGTCAAGCTCTCGCCCTTCTTCACTTCGCTGCCCAACCTGGCCAAGCGCCTGGTGGCTGCGGGCGCCGATGGTCTGGTGCTGTTCAACCGCTTCTACCAGCCCGACTTCGACCTCGACAACCTGGAGGTCGTGCCCTCGCTCAACCTCTCCACCTCGGACGAACTGCGCCTGCCTCTGCGCTGGACCGCCATCCTGCATGGCAAGATCAAGGCCGACCTCGCCCTGACCACCGGCGTCCACACCTCGCAGGACGTGGTGAAGTCGCTCCTGGCCGGCGCCAAGGTGACGATGATCGCCAGCGAGATCCTGGCTCACGGCCCCGCCCGGATCGGCCAGCTCGCCAAGGGTCTGACCACCTGGATCGAAGAACACGAATACCAGAGCGTCAGCCAGATGATCGGCGCCATGAGCCAGAAGTCGGTGGCTGAACCCGCCGCCTTCGAGCGCAGCAACTACATCGCCGCCCTCAACGGCTGGGATGAAGCCATCCGCTGATCCGGTCGCATCGGCATCCTGTGCCCTACGACGCCCCGGGGTTCCGCTCCGGGGCGTCGTCGTTTCGACACGTGCCGCCAGACCATGACATCGTCCTGTCATCCGCCGGCATCACGATGAGCCCGAGCCCACGGCCTGCCGTCCCTCCGCCGTGTTTGACGAACCTTCTTCCATCGAGCTGCTCATGGACCCGTCCAGCACCACCCCCGCCAAGCATCTCACCATCGCCATCCCGCTGCACCGGGGGTCGCTCATCCTCCTGCTCGCCAGCCTCGGGGTCATCCTCGCTGGCGTGGCGGCAGGCCTGCTCTTCCACGTGATGGCCAGCAGCCGATCCGAACCCGGCCTCGGTTCCGGCACGACCCTGGGCAAACGAGGGGAATGGGGGCAGTTGGAATACCGCAGCATCCTGCTGGAGATGCCGGACGAATTCGCCTACCTCCCGCCTTTCGACCCCAAGCCGACCCCCTGGGTGTTCCAAGGCCTGACGCGCGAAGCCGCCCTGGAGACCTTGCGCACGGCGGGCGCCTCCACGTCCCAGCTCGCCACGTTCACCGCCCTGCCCTGGACGTCGGTGGCCGCCGGCTGCCAGGTGATCCCGGACGACGAGACGGTGCTCGCGCTCGCCCCTCCGGTGCGCGCCGTCCTCTATGGCCTCCTCGACCGCAGCGAGACCGACACGTTCTACACCTTCTCCTTCGACCACGACAAGATCGAGGACGTGCTGAAGGAAAACGGCCTGGCCCCCGCCTCGCTCGCCCTGCTCCGGCAATTGCTGTATCCCAAAAGCAAAACCACCTGGTCATTCGCCGACACCGGACTGGCGATGCGCCGTCTGCCCGACAACCAGGAACGCCGCCGCTTCATCCAGGTCCTGTCACGCAAGGAGACGCTGCTCATCCGCCTCCGCATCGACCGGACCTCGGACCTGCACGACATGATCAACTACTGGGGCGCGAACGGCCGGCGCCGTGAGGTCGAATCCCTGCTCGGCGCCCTGTACCGCGAGGAGGATGGCGGCGCCATCCAGATCGCCTGCCTGCTGCCGGCTTTCGCCCGCAACCACCTGTACCTGTTCCCCCGCTATTTCGATGGCCGCTTCACCACCGCCTGGCAGGACTGCGCCTGGTCGGCGATGAACTTCTTCAACGAGGTGCCGGACGACCGCTTCACCAAGGCGGACAACATCCAGGCGACCCTCACGGCGGATTACTACCAGATCCACAACCCGGGCCAGGTCGGCGATCTCGTCTTCCTCACCCGCACCAACGGCACCGTCCTCCACTGCGCTTCGTACATCGCCGATGACGTCGTCTTCACCAAGAACGGCGGCAATTTCACCCAGCCCTGGGGCTTCATGCACCTGCAGGACATGCTCGAACGCTACATCCATGACGGGATGGGCACGGAAGCCGTGAACGTGGTCTACTACCGGCGGAAATCCTGACGCCCGGAAACGGGGCCTGCGCGCAGGGAGGCCGCCTCCGGCGCGCCGCACCTCTCCGCGTGCGCCGCAAAGACGCCGCCACGGTCCCGGATGTCACCGATCCGACAGCCGGCAACCACATCCTGACGGTCATACCTGCCCTGCCGGCCGCTTTTCTTCCGCCGGCAGGAGCGATGCTCCTCGCCCTGGAATCCACCATGACCGTCCGCCGCCCGTCCCCATTCCGTCACCTGCTGCCGTTGCTGGCCCTGGCCGCCTTCGCCGCGCCCGGCCATGCGGATACCACGGGGACGTTGGATTCCGCCTTTGGCAGCAGCGGTGCCGTCGTTGATGTCTGGGGAGCCAGTGCGGCCACCGCTACCGCCGTGGTTCTGAGCACGTCCGGCAGCACGTCGTCTTCGCTCCTGGTGGCTGGACTCGATACCAACGGCGGCGTCAATCACCTCGTCCTGAAACGCTATCTGTCCACAGGCGTCACCGACGTGGCGAATTTCGTCTCTCCGCCGACAGGCTACTCCTTCTACGCACCGCAATCCGCTCTCGTGACGCAAGAGACCCGCGTCGCCATGGCGGTGCAAAGCGATGGCAAGCCCGTCTGCACGTGTCTGGCCCTGAACACGTCCTCCACCCAGGCGGTTCTGGTCCTGGTCCGCTTCACCACGGCCGGCGCCTTGGACACCACCTTCGATGGCGACGGCATTGCCATTCTCACCCTGCCCTATGTCCCCACAGCGGTGACCGGCTTGGCGATTGATGGCAACGGCGGTTTCCTGGTATGCGGACAAGCCAAGAACAGCAGCAATGTCGCGGTGTTCACCCTCGCCCGCGCCAATGCGGCGGGGACGCTCGACACGACGTTCGGCAGCAGCGGCATCCTTCAACCGAGTCTGGGCGATAACAGCGGTGCAGAATCCGCTGCCACAGGCATTGTGTGGCAAAGCGACGGCAAACTGGTCATTTCGGGTTGGGCTTGGACCACCGTCACGTCCTCACCCACGGTGCGTAAAGCCATGCTTGCGGTGCGCAGTTCGGCTAGCGGCACCCTGGACAGCACCTTCGGTTCGTCTGGCGTGACCTTGGCACCGCTCGGCTACGGCGACGCGATCGCCAACACCGTGGTTGTCCAAGCCGATGGCAAAATCGCATTGGCCGGCAGTGGCGTGAACAGCAGCAGCACCACGGTTGCCACCGTGCTCCGCTTGACCAGCGCCGGTGTTGCCGACTCCACTTTTGGCAGCAGCGGTGCCGTCCTCAGCGCTCTGGGCAGCAGCAGCTCCCGCGCCACCTGTCTCGCCCAGTATTCCGATGCGCGTCTGGTCATTGGCGGCTATGCGAGCACCAGCACCACCACTGGCTTCTGCTTGGCACGTTATTCGACGGACGGGATCCTCGACACGACGGTCGGCAGCAGCGGCTTGGCCGCGTTCAATACCGGCAGCCAAGCCGCAGGGGGAATCGCGCTGGTCAGCACCTACGCCTACCTCGCCGGCGGTGGCACCAGCAGTTCGTCTGCGGCATCCTTCACCACCCTGCGCGTCCTGCTCGCGGCCACCAGCGACAGCGGGTCCAGCAGCGACGACAGCGGTTCGCCCTACATCAACACCTCCTGCGGTCTCGGTTCGGGTGTCGCGCTCGGCGGCCTGCTGGTGCTCGGCGCGCTGCTGCGCCTGCGGCTGCGTCGTCGCTGACGGCTCTGCGGTCCCATCACGACGAACGAGGGGCGCGGGATCATCCCGCGCCCCTCGGGCTTTCCGCATTCCTGGCGGAACGCCGTCAGACGATGCCGCCCTCGGTGAAATTGATGCCGCGCAGGGCCATGCGCATCTCGTCGGGGTTGGGGGCGTAGGCGAGGGCGTTCTGGGCGCTGATGCGGCCGGCGCGATGCAGACGCAGCAGCGCCCGGCGGAAATCCTCGCTGCCGCTGTCCACATCCCGGGACAGGGCCTCGCCCAGGCGGTTGAACTCACCTTCGAGCAGCAGTTTGCGCACGATGGGGGTGGTGAACATCGTCTCCACCGCCGGGATGCGGCCGAGTTTGGGATCGACCGCCGGGATCAGGCGCTGGTTGGTGATGACGCGCAGATTGTAGGCGAGATTGGAGCGGATCTGGCTGTGGCGCGCAGCGGGGAAGAGATCGAGCAGCCGGCCGACCGTCTGGGCCGCGCCCGGCGTGTGCACGGTGCCGAACACGAGGTGGCCGGTCTCGGCGGCCTGGAGCGCCATCTCCACCGTCTCGGCGTCACGCAACTCGCCCAGCAGCACCACGTCGGGATCTTCGCGCACGATCGAACGCAGGGCTTCGGCCATGCTCGGCACGTCCAATCCCAGTTCGCGCTGATGGATCACCGCCTGGTCATCGACATAGAGGTATTCGATGGGGTCTTCGATGGTGATGATATGGGCGCTGCGGCGATGGTTGATGCCGTCGAGCAGGGCCGCGATGGTGGTGGTCTTGCCGCTGCCGGTGGGACCGCCCACCAGCACCAGACCGTCATGGAAATCGACGACACGGGCCATGGTTTCCGGCAGATTCAGTTCCGCGAGCGTGGGGATGCGCGGTTTCACCCGGCGCACCGCCGCCGACAGGGTGCCGGCAGCCCGGAAACAATTGCAGCGGAAGCGGCCCAGACCCGGCGGCTCGACCGCGAAATCGGCATAGCCGCGGGTCGCGATGTCATTGCGCCGTTCAGCCGTGAGGTGGGTCGCCAGCAGCGCTTCGATGGCGGCGGCGCTGAGGCAATCCCCATCCAGCCGGGTCAACGCGCCATCGATGCGCAGGATGGGCGGTTCGCTGGGTTTCAGATGCAGGTCGCTGGCGTCATGACGGGCCATCGCCATGAAGAGATCCGTGAGTTCCATGCCGCCTCCACTCCGGGATCATACCATCCGCATCCGTCCAAAAGACTACCGGACGATGACCGTTCCCTGACCAGGCGTCCCATCCGCCGAGTGCCTCAGTCTGGTGTCGGAATTGCCGACGTCCGTGCTTGAGCGCCGACGCCGCCGGGTGAACACTCACGCCATGCCCCAGCTCCGCATCCTGTCCGGTTCCGAAGCCGGCCGTCTCATCCCCGTGACCGGCCCCCTCACCATCGGACGCGAAGCCCCTGCCGATCTGCGCCTGGCCGATCCCAAGACCAGCCGCCTCCACGCCCGGCTCAGTCCCGGTCCGAACGGCTGGGAACTCGCCGACCAGGGCAGCTCCAACGGCACCTGGCAAGGCGAACGCCGCATCGCCCGCGTCATCCTGCGACACGGCGACGGCTTCCGCCTGGGACGCATCAGCATGCGTTTCGAGGAATTCGATGACCCGGCGCTGCTCGCCACCGACATCATCGTGCCGGTCGCTGGCGATCCGACGACCCTGCTCACCTGCTCCGACGACGAGGAGCTGCTCGGCCTGGATCCTCGCACCTCGTCCCTGTTCCGCGCCGGGGTGCTGGACGCTGCCAGCGTCACCGACCGCGACCAGCTCGCCCGCACGGCGGCCTATCTCGCCCTGCTCCACCGCATGGTGATGCGCAGCAACCAGGCGAAAAACCGCGACGAACTCTTTGAGGTGCTGGACGACAGCGCCGCCGAGGTGCTGGAAGGCGATCGCTGCGCGGTGTTCATCCCCGCCACGGATCCCGACAACGGCCAGGGCGGCTGGGAATTGTGGCCCGCCCACGCCCGACGCCTCGCCGCCCGCTTCGGCGCGGTCCCCTTCGCCACCACCCTGCTGGCGGCGGTGCGCGCCCGGCGCGAACCCCTGCTCAGCGCCGGCGGCGGCGACCTCGACCCCAGCGCCAGCATGTTGCAGGCCGGGGTGCGCAGCGCGATGGCCGCGCCCCTGAGCCTGGGCGGAGCGCCCCTGGCCGTGCTGTATGTCGACCGCATCAAGGCCGGCTCCGCCTTCACCCGGCTGGAGCTGGAGTTCCTCGCCGCCGTCGCCAACCAGCTCACCGTCCAGCTGTCCCAACGCGAACACCTGCCCATTGCGGCCAGCCTGACTCCGGCCCTGGGCGTGCCCGTGGTGGCCCCGGTCGTGCCCGCCGCCCCCCCGCTCCGTCCGGCCGCAATCCTGCCGGCCATGGCGGGTGATGACGCCGCCTTCGCCAGTGCCCGCCGCCTGCTCAAACGCCTCGCCATCACCGCCCTGCCGGTGCTCATCGCGGGGCCGGCCGGCAGCGGCCGAACCCTCGCCGCCCGCCACGTCCACCAGGACTCGGACCGACGCGACCAGCCGCTCCAGACCGTGTCCTGCGCCACCCTGGGCGATCACGCCGGCCGTACCCTGTTCGGCCAGGGCGAACACCCCGGCGCCCTTGAGATCGCCCAGCACGGCACCGTGCTGATCGAGGATCTCCACCTGCTGCCGACCGCGTTCCAGCTCCGCCTCGCGGTGACCCTCGCCGAAGGCACCGTGCTGCGCCTCGACGGCACCACGCCGCGTCCGTTCAATGCCCGTGTCCTTGCCACCATCAGCACGACGACCGACCGCCTCGAAGCCCCCCTGCTGGCACGCTTGGCCGCCAGCACCGTGACCGTGCCCGCACTGGTCGCGCGCAGCAACGACGTCGAAGTCCTGAGCACCGTCTTCCTCGCGGATGCCGCCGCCCGCGCCGGGCATCCGCCCCGGCATCTGTCGGCCGAGGCCCGCAACCTGCTGTTGCGCCATCCGTGGCCCGGCAACGTGCGCGAACTGCACGATGTCATCGCCCGCGCCGACGTCTGTGCCGACGGCCCCACCATCCTGCCGGAACACCTGCCGACCGAGATCCAGCGCGCCACCACGGCGGCCTCGGCGGACGGCAAGACCCCTCTGCCGCTCGCCGAGGTCGAACGCACCCACATCCTCCACGTCCTCGACCACTGCGGCGGCAACAAGAAGGCCACCGCCGAGCTGCTCGGCATCGACCGCAGCACGCTCTACGTGAAGCTCAAATCCTACGGGCTGATGTAACCCGTCCGCGCGGACCACAGCTTGCGCCGCCACCGCTTCCATGGTCAATATCCGTATGCTCGACCTCGATCTCATCGCCCAAAGCTGCGGCGTGCTGGTGCGCATGGCGCCCGGCGTCTTCGACCACCTCGGCACCGCCTGGTCCATCGGCCCGGGCGAATGGGTCACCGCCTGGAGCGATGCCACCCCACCGGGTGACGAGGTGCGCCTGATCAGCGCCCGGAACGGGGCGGTCGCCGGATTGACCGCGTGGGAATGCGAGGACGGCGTCGCCGGTTTCACCAGCATCGACACCACCGTGCATCTGACCGTCGAACGCGATGCGGTGCTGAACAAGCGCATGCGCCTCGCCGCGCTCGGTTATCCCTGCATGATCGATCATCCGGCCTTCCGCCTGCATCGCGGCTCGCTCAACGCCGAACGCTACTATCCCTACCTGTGCCCGTGGACCATGCACGGCCACGTCGGCCTGTTCAACGCCGACGATGGTTTTCTGACCGGCCGCATCTATCCCGGCATGGCCGGTGGACCGGTGCTGGACGAACAGCACCACGTGGTCGGCCTGCTGCTGGACGGCGGCTACGCCCCGGAACATCCGCCGCTGACGCGCTTCCGCCGGTTGGCGTAAGCCATCCGTCCGGACGTCCGGACGTCCGGACGTCGACAGCCGACAACGACATCACCCGCAGCGCATGCTGCGGGTGATGTCGTTTGAATTCGTTTCCGTGACCGAGTTTTACGGACATCCGGACTGGCGTCACTCCAATTCGCGCGCCATGCGGAAGTCGCGGTAATTGCCCTTCCAGTCGGTGATCTTGAGACCTTCCTCCATCACGATGACGCGACCGGCGACGGTGTCGATGAACTCACGGTCGTGGCTGACCACGATCAGGGTGCCCTGGTATTCTTCGAGCGCTTCCTGCAGCGCTTCGATGGATTCCATGTCCAAGTGGCTGGTGGGTTCGTCGAGCACCAGCACGTTGGCTTCCTGCAACATGACCATCGAGAGCAGGCAACGGACCTTCTCGCCACCGGACAGCACGCCGACCTCTTTCTTCACATCGTCGCCCGAAAACAGCATGCGGCCGAGCATCGAGCGCATGTTGTTGATGTCCTGGTTCTCGGTGAACTGCTTGATCCAGTCGAAGATCGAGAGGTCCTTCTTGCCGGCGAAAAGCTGGCCGCCTTCCTGGGGCTGATAGGCGCGGGTGGTGGTGCCGCCCCATTTGACGGTGCCCTTCTGCGCCGTCAGTTCGCCCAGCAACAGACGGATGAGCGAGGTCTTGCCCACGCCGTTGCGGCCGACGATGGCGAGGCGGTCGCCGCGATCGATGCGGGTGCTGAAGTTCTTGAGGATCGCCGGGCCGCCTTCGTGGGTGAACGAGACGTTCTCCAGTTCGATGACGTCCTGGCCGCTGGGCTTGGCGACCTTGAAGAACAGGCGCGGCGCCACGCGGGTCGAGGGCACCATCTTCTGGCCCGAAAGCTGGTCGATCAGCTTGACGCGGCTGGTGGCCTGCTTGGAACGGGCGGCGTTGGATTTGAAGCGTTCGACGAACAGTTTGAGTTTGGCGACCTGGCGTTCGACGCGACCGGCTTCCTTGCTGCGCTGGGCGCGGGCAAGCTGTTCGAACGCCATGTAGACGTCGTACGAACCGACGAACGGCCGGATGGTCTTGTAGTCGCAGTCGAGGGTGTGCGAACACACGCGGTTGAGGAAGTGGCGGTCATGGCTGACCACCACGATGCAGCCGTCGTAATCCGCCAGGTACTGTTCCAGCCACACCATCGCGGGGATGTCGAGGTTGTTGGTCGGTTCGTCGAGCAGCAGGATGTCGGGCTTCGAGAACACCGCCTGCGCCAGCAGCACACGCACCTTCAACGCGGTGTCGATCTCGCTCATGAGCTTGCCGTGCACCGACGGGGACACGCCCAGATCGGTCAGCACCTCGGCCGCGGCGGTCTCCTGGGTGTAGCCGTCGAGATTCGAGAAACGCTCCTGCAGTTCGCTGAGTTTCTCGCCGTCCTTGTCGGTGAAGTCCGCCTTGTTGGTGAGGGCGTCCATGTCGGACTGGAGCTTCCAGATCTCGGGATGGCCCTGGAGCGCCACGTCGATGACGCGCTCGTTCTCGTGGCCGTTGATGTCCTGGCGCAGCCAGCCCATGCGCTTGCCAGGCTCGACCATCACCTGGCCCGAGGTCTGCTCAACCTCGCCCGAGAGGATCTTGATGAAGGTGGATTTGCCGGTGCCGTTCGCGCCGATGAGGCCATAGCAGTTGCCCGCCACCAGCTTGAGCGAGACGTTCTCGAACAGGACCTTCTGTCCGAACGCCATGCTGAGTTGTGCCGTGCTGATCATCGCGCCTCCATCGTGCGGGGCGGGATGCTAGAGCCGGCAGGAACGGGGCAATGCGTGGTCCAGGGCGGATCTCAGCAGACGCCTGTCGCAGCGGATCACTCCAACGACCGTTTCAGCATGGCCGTGACCTTGGCCACGGTGCCGTCGGCAGGCAGCATCTGCAACTCGGCCAGCAGCGCCCGGCGCTGACCGCCGTCCACATCCAGCAGCCGGAAACGGGCGATGAAGGGTTCCAGCAGCATGACCAGCATGGCGTCGTCAAGCTGAGCGGGGGCCTTGGGCGCTTCACCGGCTCCGACGACGGCCCCCAGGCCAGGATCCCGGTTGAGCAGCTTGAGGATCAGGTCGGCGCTCACCTCGCCGATGCTCAGGCGCCGGGCGCTGGCGATGGACTCCAGCTTCTTCAGGGACTTGGGATCGATGTCGTACATCACCTTCATGGCCGGCTCCGGACGCGGGAGTGTACCTCATAAGTTGCAGGCGCGGGTTGCGGAACGTACGCGTGGGTGGACCGCCTTTCTGCAACCCGAAACCCGAAACCCATTGCCCGGACCCCCGCCCCGCCATGGTGCCGCGCGATGCCCGACGACGATGGCGACCTGTGGATGATGGAGCCGGATGTGGAGGGGCTGACCCCGGTGCGGTCGCTCGACGATCTGCGGGCCGGCGCCCCCGCCGCGCGCCAGCCCTGCACGCCGCTGGAAGCCCTGCGCCGGGGCTGGGGCTACGAGGCCTTCCGCCCCTTCCAGGGCGAAGCCGTGGAGACCGCCCTCGCCCACCAGGACGCCCTGGTCATCCTGCCCACCGGCGGCGGCAAGAGCATCTGCTATCAGGTGCCGCCCGCCTGCGGGGCCGGCCTGGCCCTGGTCATCTCGCCCCTCATCGCCCTGATGGACGATCAGGTGGCGGGGGCGCGCGAAGCGGGCCTGCAGGCCGGCGCCCTGCATTCGCACGTCAGCGAGGACGCCAAACGCCAGACCTGGCGCCAAGCCCTCGACGGCAGCCTGGATCTGCTCTACGTCAGTCCGGAACGGCTGGTGGTGGGCGAGATGCTCGACCGCCTGAAGGACCGCGTGGCGCTGATCGCGGTGGACGAAGCCCACTGCGTCTCGCAATGGGGCCACGACTTCCGCCCGGAATACCGCCAGCTCAAACCGCTGATGGATCGCTGCCCGAAGGCCGCGCGCATGGCGTTGACCGCCACCGCCACGCCCGAGGTGCAGGACGACATCTGTGTCCAGCTCGGCCTGCGCAAGCCGCGCCGGCTCATCGGCCATCCCGACCGCGCCAACCTGATGTACCGCGCCATGCCCCGGCGCGACGGCACCAAGCAGATCCTGGACGTCATCGCCAAGCACCATGGTGAAGGCGGCATCGTCTATGCCCAGACCCGCAAGGACGTGGAACGCATCGCCGGGGCGCTGAAGGACGCACGTCTGAGCGTGGCCCCCTATCACGCCGGGCTGCCCGCCGACCAGCGCGCCCGCACCCAGGACGATTTCGTCAACGAGCGGGTGGACGTGGTGGTGGCGACCATCGCCTTCGGCATGGGCATCGACCGCGCCAACGTGCGCTACGTCATCCACGCCAACACCCCGAAATCGATCGAGCATTATCAGCAGGAAGCGGGCCGCGCCGGCCGTGACGGGCTGCCCGCCGAGTGCGTGCTGCTGCACAGCGGCGCGGACCTGGTCATGCACCGCCGCCTGGCGACCATGGACGGCCCGCTGGCGCCGGAGCGCGCCCGCGCCCTCGACCGGCAGTTGCGCCAGATCGGCATGTTCGCGGTCGCCCCGGTGTGTCGACACCGCCTGCTGACCGAACACTTCGGCGGCGCCTGGCCCCCGGCCCAGACCCCCCAGGCGGCGGAATCCTGCGGCGCCTGCGACGTTTGCCTGGGCGAGGCCGAGGCCATCGCCGCCGACATCGCCCTGCCCACCGCACAAAAGATCATCAGCGCCGTCTGGCGGCTTGAGGGCCGCTTCGGCGCGACGCACGTCACCGACGTGCTCACCGGCGCCCGCACCGACAAGGTCGAGCGCGCCGGGCACGACCGGCTGAGCGTCTATGGTCTGTTGAAGGACGACGGCGAATCCGCCGTGCGCCTGTGGATCGACCAGCTCGTGGCCCAGGACCACCTCGACTACCGCGAGGACGGCCAGTTCACCATGCTGGTGATGACCGACGCCGGACGGGCCCTGTGCAAGGGCAGCGGTTCCGTGCGCCTGGGCCGCGTCACCTCCACCGGCAAACGCAGCAGCGGCGCACGCAAACCCGCCACCGGCACGCGTCCGGACGGCGGCGGCGACCTGGGTCCGCTCGACACACGCCTGTTCGAACGTCTGCGCTCCCTGCGCAAACGCTTGGCCGAGGAACACCACGTCCCGCCGTATCTCATCTTCACCGATGAAACGCTGCGCCTCATGGCCCAGCGCCGCCCGACCTCGCCGGCGGACCTGCTGAAGATCAAGGGCGTGGGCGAAAGCCGCCTGGCCCGCTATGGACAGGCGTTCCTCGCGGAAATCGCGGCCTTCTGAGCATCCCGGGTCGTTTTGGCCGATGGCGTCGGCGGCCGATCGTGCTAGACAATGCGCGTCTCTGCCGTGTTCGAGGTCTGGCCGCAACCCCCTGGCCTTTCTATAAAACCGGGGACCGGTTTCTTCCTCAGGGGCCCTGCCCCATCGGAGCGGTTCCCACCTGAACCTATTGGTTCAGGGGCGCTTGCTGGATACGGCACAATGGTGGAGACATTCTTCCGCGCACCCCGCCGGCGATCCGGCGGGGTGCGTTTTTGTCCGCCCCAGGCTCCGGGCTTCGCCGCTGGCACGCCGGGGATTTTCCAGAGCGTGCGCGCCATGCGCATCAGCCTCGCTCAAGCCATGGGCACCTGCTTCGGCGTCCAGGACGCCATCGACCTCGCCCTCTCGCCCGAGTTCCGCGACCGCCTGACCATCGTCGGCCAACTGGTGCACAACCCCCAGACCACAGCCCGGCTGAAAGCCAACGGCATCCGCATCGTCGAACGCGATCAGCTCGACCAGATCACCACCGAGGCGGTGATGGTCACCGCCCACGGCGCCTCCGACACGACCAAGACGATGCTGGCCGAACGCGGCTTCACCGTCTACGACGCCACCTGCCCGCTGGTGGTGCGGCTGCACAAGCTCGCCCGTTTCCTGGAACGCGAAGGCTACTTCCCCGTGGTCATCGGCGATCCCGACCACGTCGAGGTCCGCGGCGTCATCGGCAACCTGCGCGAATCGGCGGTGGTCTTCCACGAAGAGGACCTCGCCCGGCTCGCCGGCCGCACCCGCATCGGCATCGTCAGCCAGACCACCAACCGCATGAGCAAGGTGCAGAAGCTGATCGAAGCCATCCGCGGCCTCCCCGGTGTCAACGACGTGCGCTTCATCGACACCATCTGCCAGCCGGTGAAGGAACGTCAGGCCGCCATCACCGACCTGCTCGCCCAGGACATCGATCTCGGCATCGTCATCGGCGGTCACAACAGCGCCAACACCCGCAAGCTCGCCGAACTCATCCGCGACAAGGGCATCGAAGCCCACCACATCGAAACCGCGAGCGAACTCGATCCCGCGTGGTTTTCCGGCAGGAAACACGTCGGCATCACCGCCGGGACCTCGACCCCGCAGGATGTCATCGAAGGCGTCCACCACGCCGTGCGGGACCTCATCGCCCAGAGCGGCGGCTGATCAGCGCAACGGCGGCGGCGCATCCGACCAGCGCCACGCCACACCGATCGCCACCAGGAAGCCGTGCGGATCGATGTCGGCCGAGGTGTCGCCCTCGCTGATCGACAGCGACGACCGCATCCAACCGGCGCTGAGGCGCACCAGCCATGTCTCCCCCGCCGCCCAGGAGGCGGTGGCACGCACATCATAGCCGCTGCCGCTGCCGCTGCCGGAAAAGGCCGGACCCGCGACCGTGCCCGGCAGATCGATGCGCGCCCGGGTGCGGGCATAGCCCGGCTCCAGGGTCAGGGTCCAGGCATCGCTGACCGCCCAGGCGGGACCGGCGCAGACGTGCACTCCGTAATCGACCACCGTCCCGTCACTGGCATAGGTCCAGGTGCGCAGACCGAGGTCACCACCCACCACCACACCGAACGAACGTCCCGGCGCAGCCCAGGACCAGCGCCCCCCCACCGACACCCCGGTACCGGAGGAGAAACGATCGGAGCCGCTGGACTCCACCAGCGGACCGCTCACCACGTAATCGAACGTGGTGGGCAGGACCGTCGCATCGACCACCAGATCGCGTACCACCAGTTCCGCCGCCGGAGCGGCACCAAGGGCCAGGGACAGGAGCAGGCTGCGGAGGATCATGGGAGGTAGACCAGGCGGGCGCCGATGAGGGCATGGGAGCTGTCGTCACTGAGATCGTGCCCCACGGCATCGATCTGTTGCGCGCTGCGGGATTGGATGGCGTCATCAGACCAGGAACCACCACAAATGGCCGCGCCGCTGATGCCCGTGCCGGTCGCCGTCCATTCCCAGACATTGCCATGCATATCGTAAAGGCCGAACGCATTGGGCTGGCGGCCACCGACCGGGCGGGGACCGGTGCCGGACCCCAGGGTTTCGCGCACGACCGCATGGTCGGCCAGCGTGCCACGATCATGCGCCTCGCCCCACGACCACGACGCCGACGAACCGCCTGCACAGGCAGCGTGCCACAGGGCCGGACCGGGAAGGGTGAGGGTGAGCGCATGGGCGCTGCGATAGCCCGCCAGGGCCGTCTGCACCGCCGTGAACGACAGATTGAACGCCGGCTGGGCATCGGCCACCGCGCTGACACCCACCACGCTGCTCGCCACGCCGGTCCAGGGCTGGCTGGACGAACCCGCCAGCAACCGCCATTGGGCCTGGGTCACTTCAAAGACGCCAACCCAGGCCGCGCCGCCACTCCACGTCACACGTCGGAAGACCATCACGGTGGAGGCGTACGTCGTATCGCTGGTCAGCGTCGGCAGGGCATCAAACGTCGTCGTCTTTCCGGCCGCGAGATCCAACACCAGGAATGGCGCGGTGCCCTCGGCCACATCACCACCCAGGCCATCCCGGGCACCGGTCGAACCGCCGCCCAGGGCGACCCCCGCATCGGCGGAACAACCCACAAGCAGAACCGCCGCGGTACCAACGACCAGCCAGCCAGCCATGCGCACGGATGCTGCGTGAATGATCGGATTCATGGGAACCTCAATTCGTTACCATGGGGGCCGTGGCACGGACCTTCAACCAGATCACCTGCCACGCGACCCGATGATGGGTGTCATCGACCGCCACCAGATCCAACCGGTGATAGCCGCTGCCGTCGCTGGGCAGCGCAACTGATGGCCAGTTGATGGTACCCGTGCCGCTGCCGAACACCGCGCCCGACGGCGTGCTGTCCAGTTCCCAGATCAACGGCCCCCCCGATGGGTTCGTCGCCGCCGGCTCATAATAGAAGCGCTCGCCCGCCACCACCTCGATCGGAGGATGCGACGTGATGATGGGCTGGTCCTCGCCAGGATCGGTGATGTGGACCGCCACCGTCACGGTCGCCGATTCCCCATTCGTATTGGTCAGCACCAACCCAAACGCATCCGCTCCGACCGCATCGAGATCGGGAGTGTACGTGATCCGGTTCGTCCCCGCTCCGCCCACCACCACCGCGCCCTTGGCCGGCGGAGCTGAAGACGACAGGACCATCGTCACGACCAACCCGGCGGGATCACTGATCGGCAAGGTGACCGTACGCGGATGATTTCCCGCCACCGCCACGGTGGTGGCGGTCATGGTCGGCGCGTGATTGCCCAACACCGTGATCGTCACCAAGCTCAAAACACTTGTGGCCGAACCATCGCCGGCCCGCACCGCGAACACATCATTGCTCAGGGTGGTGCTGGTATGCTGATATACCAGCTTGCCCGCGCTGATCTGCGCCAGGGTGATGGACGCCCCGGTTTCCAGGGCGGTTCCATCAAGCAGCAACGTCCCTTCACCCGGGATCGTGACCGCCGTGACACTCAAAGACGATGCCGGGCTGTCCACATCGGTCACCGTCAGGATGCTGGTGTCGATCACCACGCTCTGCTGGCCAGAAACGCTGAACGCGCCACTTCCTCCGATCACCGGCGCATCGTTCACCGGCACCACCGTCACCGCCACCGTCGCCGGTAGCGAGGTGACGCCGTCCTGATCCACCGCTGACAGGGAGAGCGTACGCACGCCAGCCGTGGGATCCTGGCTCGCATGATGATAGGTCAGCGTGCGCACCACCTGTTGATAGACGCTGGCGGAGGCGTTGCCGCTGATGGTCAGAGTCCGGGTCGACGTATCGTAGGCTTGCGTCAGGCCGGTCTCCGCCACATCCACCGTCAGGGATTCGGCGATGCCATCGGGCGCCGTCGTCAGGGTGGCGGTGAACGATGCGAGGTCCCTGCTCTGGCTATCGACCAAAGATGCAACGGAGGCGACCAGGGCTCCCGTCGCGTCCTCGGTGAACGTGACGCCCACGCCGTCCACCCCCGGATCGGAACCATTGAGATCCACCACGACGGCAGCCACCGTCACCGAGAAGCTCACCTGCGAACTGCGGGCCGATCCCCCGATGGCGGCATCGTCAGTCACCGTCACCGTCACGGTGCCGGAACCGAACGCGCCGGATACCAGTGGAATGGTAAGCGTCCCGGTCGTCGCCGGCGACGTATAGGTCACCACCGGAGTACCCAGCAAGGTCGTGGGCGAGGCCGTGGCGGTGATGGTCAGGGTCTGGTTCTCACCTGCCTGGCCGCTGCCGATGCCGGTCAACGGCACCACGATCTGGCTATTCTGCTGCGTCGCCACCTGGTTGGCGATGCCGTCGATGGTCGGCGCCGCATTCGCCGCCGTGACCGTCACCCCGATGGAGGCCTGGGTATTGGCATAGGTCGTATCCGTCGAACCCGCGAGCAGGGATACGGTCGCACTGATTCCGGCCCCCGGATCCGTGCCGCTGTCCTGACCGGTGATCGTCACCGTCTGGGCCGTCTGCCACGTCACAGGCGTAAACGTGAGGGTCGCCGGTGACACCGCCACGGAACCAACGCTACCCGATGACAACGCCACCGTCACCTCCGCTGTGGGCTGGCTTGCCAAGCGTACGGATACCGTCGCTGAACCTGCCGATTCACTGACCGTTACCGACGACGCGGACAAGACGAAACCGTGTTCGTCATCATCCAATACCGTGATCGCACGGTCATTCGGCAGGATTTTTCCGCTGTAATTCCCGTCCGTGCTGGTCGTCGTGGAAAACACCACCAAGGGTGTCTGGTCCCCGTCATCCACCGCGTCATCCACCCCCTGTATCGCCAGGACCTGCGCCACATTCCAGGTCTGCGGCGTGAACGTGATATGGCCGGGAAAGACGCTGGCCTCCGTGCCATCGGAAGTGCTGATCGCGACATCGACCGACGCCGTCGGCTGACTGTTCAAGACCACGCTGAGCGCCGCGAAGAAGACCAGATTCTGATCCGTCGTCGTCACCACCGACGTGGCCAGGGTCAATGTATGACCTGACCCATCGATGGCCGTCACCTGCACCGTGCGTCCATCATTCGCCCCACCCGTGAACTGGAGATACTGACCGACCATCAGGCCGGACAGAGGGATCGAGGCGGGCATCACCACGGTGGCGCCAGTGACCGACGGGGCCGTGATGGTCGTACGATACGCCGCCAACGTGACCGAGGCATTCGTCGCCAGCGTCGCCGCCACCGTCACCGCATTGCCGACGATGGCTGAAATCCGCCCATAACGACCCTGGTCACCGCCCGACGTGATCCGCAGCCACATGCCGACTTCAAGTCCGCTGGCATCATTCACGGTGATGACCGTACCCGCCGTACTGCCTGTCAGGGTCGCCACGGGACCGATCAACATCGCCCCGGACTCGGTCACCGGTCCGCTCACCGTACCGACCGTTATGCCGGCCGTATCGTTGTCGGTGATGGACACCGTCACCGCACTGATCGCAACGCCCGTATAATCACCACCCGTCGCACTCGCCGTCACGGTGCCGGTGTGGGGACTGCTTTCAGCTACCGCATCATCGACCGCCGTCACCGTCACCGCTTGGCGGCTGGACCAGGTGGACGCATCAAAGACCAGGGTCGCTGGCGATACCGTGGTCTGTCCATCGCTGTAGAGATTGACGGTCACGGCCGCGCTCGGCTGACTCGCCAACGAGACGTAATAGGTCGCCGCATGGCTCCCGCCCGATGTCGTTTCCGTCAGGTTCAACGTGCCGACCGCGGCGGTGCCGCTGGACGCCGCCCACAGGTGCACACCGACAGCATCATCATCAATGGTACGACCGCGCACATCGGCAGGATCGATGGTCTTATAAGCCGCATCAGAGGTATTCGCGGCCTCGACCGTCACCGCGATGGTGAAATCCTTGTCTCCATCCGCCGTGCTGTTGTCGACTCCGCTGATCGTGACGGTACGGGTGCTGTTCCAGTCTGCGGACGTGAAATCGAGATAGGCGCTGGCACCGCCACCGCCGCTACCGGTCTGACCGCTCGTATTCACCGTCACCACCGCGGCTGAACGGGAGAACGCCACCCGCACGGGGCCCGTCGGTTGGCTGGTCAGGCGAACGGTGAATACCGAACTGCCACCCGCCTCAGTGCAGAGGAGGCCCTCGGTGGGCGATACCACGATACCGGCACTGTCGTTGTCCGTGATCTGCACCGCCATCTTGGTAAAGAGGCTTCCCTCCGTCGCCGGGGAGACCGGGACCGGATAGCCGGCGGATGTGCTATAAGCGATATCGGCCTGAACGGCGGCGCTGTGCACTCCTTGAGCGATGGCATCATCTATCGCCACGACGCTGATCGTCTGGTCGACATTCCAATCGATCGATCCACCGGTATCGCCACTGAAAAACACCATCGTGGGAGAGACCGACACTCCTGCCCCGATGAGCGACACGGCAACCAGGGTTCCGGGGCCCGGTGCCGCCATCAACCGCACCGAACACGTGCCCGTCCCGCCACCTTCCGACAATGCGGAAATATTGGAGGTCAAGGCGATGCCGGGCGTGTCGTTGTCCCGGTTTTGCAAATACGCGAGATTGGTCTGAATCTGGGACCAGGTTCCGCCAAACGTATAATATGACGGATCCTCATTATTCAGCGTGATGGTGGCGGAACCTGTATCACAGTCCACCAGCTCACCATCCAGCGCATAAGTCTCATTATTGAAATCGCCATCCTCGCTGGCGGTGATCGTCACATATTTCACCGTATCCCAATCCCCATATCCCCAGGTGATGTCTGCGCCACTCAGGCTGTCATGGCCATCCACCACCACGTTGTCCGAGAGCGTGAATTTCATGCGCACAGACTTTCCGCTGACCGGTCGCGACGCCAAGCGTACGCCCACCGTGACCGAGTATCCTTCGTTCACCACCAAACGGCCTGTCGACGTCGTGAGAGGCGAAAGGATCAGGCCTGGCGCATCATTGTCCGCCACGCTGATCCCGACCGTAACACTCGCAGCCGTCGCATAGTTCGTATCGCTCGATGACGAAACCGTGTGGGTGATGGTTGCCGAACCAAGGCCATTGATGTCAGGATCATCGACCGCCATCACCGTCACCGTCTGGGCCACGTTCCAATTCAGGATGGTGAAGGTCAGCGAGGTCTTATCGACCGTGACACGCGAGGTGTTGTCGTTAGCGATGCCGACGGTGACCGCTGCCGTGGGTCGGCACGCCAGTTTCACGGTATACGTGGCCGCCGAACCGCCCTCGCTCACCGCCACCGACGCCTGCGACACCACCAAGGCCGAGACGTCGTCATCGATCACCGTGACCGCGACCCCGCTCGGTTTCATGCCGCTATACACGGAATCATTGCTCGTGGCGGCATCAAAGCGCGCCTTCAAGGTCACATCGCCGTCATCAAGTTTGTTGTCGATACCGTAGCACGACACGAGTTGATAGGCATTCCAGTTTGTGCCGGTGAATATCAGGGAGGTTGGAGACACCACCATTTTCGCCGTATCCGCAGACGAGCAGACCAGGGTCACATCCGCCGTGGGCTGACTGGTGAGACGGATGCCGAAACACGGTATGAAGCTCAGCGTTCCTCCGCTCAGATCACTGCCGGACAAGGAACTCGCCAGCACCACGGTATGCGGAGTGCCGCCGCTGCCGGCCGTGATCGAGGTGATGGTCGTACCCTGACCGCTGTTGGTGCCACTGAGGAACACCAGGGCTTGGCCGATACGCAGCGCCGACACATCGACCGTGCCGGGCAGGATCAAGGTCTTGGTCGCGCCGGTGAACGAGGTGAAGGCGACCGCAGTCATGCCTCCCACCGCTTCGGTGGGATTGCCATTGATCGCCAGATATTCGAATCCTGCCGTATCATTGTCGATATTCGTCACGGTGACATCAGCGGCGTTCAAGCCGCTGTAATTGGGGTCACTGCTCACGGCCGCATTGGTGGTGATGGTGTAGGACACATCGCCGTCATCCACGCTGTCATCCACCCCTGTGACCGTGACCACGACCCCCGTATCCCAGTTGGAGCTGGTGAGCACCACCGATGTGGCAGAAAGCGATCCTTCCGTCGGATCGTTATTGATCAGGCCGATGGTGACATTGGCAGTCGGTTGCGAGGTCAACGCGATGGTGAAGCTGGCGGATCCACCCGCCTCGGTCGTGGTCAGGGTCGTCGGCGAGACGGTGATACCGGCGGTGTCGTTGTCGATGATCGTCACCGTACCGGAAATCGTGCTTCCCAAGGAATAATTGCTCACAGAAGCCAATTCCGTGAGAATGACCGTTTCGGCAGGATCCACCACAAAATCATCAATCGGCATGACCGTGGCGTTCGCTCCACTCGCACCCCAGGGAATGATGACGCTGGTGGCGGTGGTATAGTCGCTGACCGCCGTGGCCGTGCCGGAAGTCCCATAATTCACCGTCAACGATCCCGCCGTGGAACCTGTACGGACCATGCGCACCGTACCCGCAGTGGGGCCGTTTTCCGAAGCCACGAGGCTCGAAGATGCCGCATCGACCGAGACCATTGGCAGCCAATTCGGCGCAGTGGACGTCGGAGTGCTCGCACTTGCCGTGCCGCCATTGCCGATCTGTCCATTCGAGCCACTCCCCCAGGACAGAACGCCACCATCCGCCGCCAGCGCCGTCGAACCATAATAGCCTGATGCCACCATCACGGCACCACTCGTAAACGTCACGGTTCCTGTCGTCGTACCCAAGGACCCGCTGGAGGAATCACCCCAGGCGAGGGCATTGCCGTCGCTTTTGACCGCAAAACTGTCGAACGCACCCGCAGAGATGCTTCTTATGCCGTTTGAGGCTGCGAGTACCGTGACCGGCGTCATTTGATTGGATCCGTTGACGCTATACCCCCATCCCATCACGCTCCCGTCACTCTTGAGGGCAAGGGCATGATAGGTTCCCGCCACAATCTGGACGATTCCTGTCAAACCGGAGACCTGAACCGGGGATGATTGAGCCGCAGAGGTGCTGTCGTTGCCCAATTGGCCATAGGTATCGTCGCCCCACGTCCAAACCGTCCCGTCTGCACGCAAGGCGACGCTGAAAAAACCACCGGCAGCGACCTGAATGATGTTGTTGACGTTGGCTGTACCGACACCCACGACGGTTGATGAATCGGTCGTGCTCCCATTGCCCAATTGTCCCGATCCATTGGAACCCCAACCATAGACGTTGCCCGTTCCGTAAAGACCGATGGTATGCCCGCCATTGTATCCACCACCAGCCACGGCTTGGCGCCAATAGATTCCCACCATGCTTTGCGGGGTGCTTTGCGCGGCAGCGGTTGCCGTCTGACCCGTCTGACCATAGGCATCAGAACCCCATGCATACAGAAGTCCTTGATAGGTTCTCGCCACCGTATGCAGAACATTGTAGCCACCGGACGAAATCATCGTCGCACCGGTGACAACCGACGTCTGGACCGGAACGGCCGATGAGGTCGTGGTGCCCGTGCCTAATTGGCCGTAGGAGTTGTTGCCCCAAGACCACACGGTGCCGTCGCTTTTGACCGCCGCGGCGTGGTAACTCCCATGAGCCACCGCCACCGGCTTCGACACCGGCCAAGTCGCATGCACGATGAGCGGAGATGCGCTATTGGACGGGCTTGTGGTATTGATGCCTAATTGCCCGTAAGCGTTATCACCCCAAGCCACGACCGTGGCGTCACCATTGATGGCGACAAAGAAATTTCCAAAACCCGTGGAGCACGAACGGACGCTGACGCCCGTACTCTGCGGCGTCGCATAGGAGGCCGTCGAGGTGGCAAGCCGACATTCCCCAGACGCATTATCACCCCACAGCCACAGTTCCCCATTGGCTCGGACCAATGCGCTCGACCGATAGCCACTGGATATGAATGCCCCGATAGAAACAGTGCTGACTGCGACTGGCGTCAACTGATCCGTCAAGCTGCTATCGTTGCCAAGTTGGCCGGCACCATCACTTCCCCAAGTATAACATAATCCATTCGCGGTCACGGCCATGCTGTGGTAGAAACCAGCCCCTAGCCCCATGGCATTCTTGCCGGTCGACACAGACACCTGTACGGGGCTGCTCTGACTCGACGCCGCACCCGTATTACCAATCTGGCCATTGGAATTAGAACCCCATGCCCACACATAACCATCGTCGCTTATCGCCAAACTATGAAAACCGCCTCCGCAAACAGTACGGAATTTAACACTCGTAGAAACCGCGGTTGGTATCGTCAGGCCGAACGGTGAAGCTGTCATCGTGGATCCATTACCAACCTGACCGTAGTAATTGTAACCCCACCCCTTGATCGTCCCATCGGTCAGTAGCGCCAGACAATGATATCCACCCGCCGCGATCTGTTTCACATTGCTGATCGATGACGCCGTCGGTGACAGGATAGTTGTTCCGCTCGTCCCATTGCCCACCTGACCATGATAATCGTAACCCCATACATACACCGTGCCGTCGGCACGTAGCGCCATGCTGTGGTACATGCCTGCCGATATCTGGATGATATTCGTCAGACCCGGCACCTGCACCGGTTCCAGGCGTGTGGTCGTGTCGCCCAGTCCAAGTTGGCCAGAGCTGTTGGAACCCCACGCCCACACGGTGCCATCGTCGGCCAGATAGAGGGCATGCTGACTACCCGTGACCACCTGCGGTTCGACCGCCGGCAGGACGGTCGCCAGCACCAGCAGCACGGCCCACCAGACATGACGGATGCGATTCATCGGACGGCCTCCGGGCCGGGCGTGGGCTGGACAAGGGGCGTTCCGGCGTCATCGACCTCCATCACCCATTTGCCCGCACCGAGATCCATTTCGATGCGATGGCGCGGGCGCGTGAGATCGGCGAGCAGGGCGGAACCGTCGGGCGCGACGGTCCAGTGGGCTTCGAAAGCGAGGCGGAAGCCGACGTAGGCGGAACGCAGATCGGGGCGCGCGGCCTGACGGTTGGCAGCACGCGTCGCCGCGGGGGCGTCACCCCAGGAACCACCGCGCACCACGCCGTCTTCACCGTCGCGCCCGATCCAGTCGACAGTGGCGGCGGTCGGATAGGGGGCATAACGCCCTGCGCACCATTCCCACACATTGCCATGCAGGTCGAACAGACCGAGGGCATTGGGAAAACGCTGACGGATCTTGTGACTGGCGTGGTCGGCGTTGGCGGCGCACCAGGCGAACGGAGTGGCGTCGGAGCCTTCAGGCCAGGAACCGGCGTGACCGGCGCGGCAGGCGTATTCCCACTCGGCCTCGGTCGGCAGACGCGGTGTCTGGCCGGCGAAATGCGGAGCGAAGCGTGGCAGGGCGCCGTCTATGTCCGTCAACGACACGCGTTCGACCGGAAACAGTCCGCCGACGTGACGGCTGGGATTCGCCCCGGTGGCGGTGATCCACAAGGACTGGGAACATTCGCTGTCCGCCAACCAGAAACCTCGCGTCAGGGTGATGGCGACCGGCACCTCGTCCGCTTCACGGGCGGCGTCCGCATCCGGGCTGCCGACGACCACCCGGCCGGGGGGACACCACCGGAAGCGCAGGGTCTGGCCCCGTACGATCACCTCGGCCCACCGTCCGTACTCATCGCGCCCCTCGGCCCCGGCCCACACGGGTTTGGGGGGCCCGGTGAGTTCCTCAAGCCGGCGGGCCGATGCAGGTACGACGCGATCCGCAAATCCCACCAGTCCGGCCAGTTCCGCCAAGGCCGCACGATCAGACGCGAGGGCCGTCCCCGACTCCACCACCACGTCATCCAGGCGCACCAGTTGCCGGGTGAGCGCTCCGACCCGTGCGACCTTGGCGGCGCGGCGCACATGCGCGCCATCCTGGGCTCCGAACAAGGCGGCCGAGCGGCGGATGAGTCCGTCCGCATCCGTCGGCAGCGGCGCGACCCGATCGAACACTGCCAAGGCCGCGTCGAGGTCCGCCACCTGTTGCATGCGACCACGCCACCGCACCACCGCGGGATCATCGGCGCCGACCTCGGTGATCAGGCGTGGATAGAGCGTGCGGCAATCGGCGGGAACCGGTTGGGCATCATCGCCCAGGGCGGCGAGCTTGGCGAGCAGATCGTCGACGCGTTGGCGTTTGCCCGACCAGCGGACCACATCGGCATCCGCCGTGCCCACGTCCTGGGCCAAGCGATCGAGATCAGCGCGCAGTTCCACGGTGAACGGGACCGCACGATCGCACGCAGCCAAACGTTCGCGCAGGGCGACAACGCGAGCAGCTTCGGCATCCAGCCGGACCTGGCCGGCGCGAGCCTGGGCCGCATCCAGACCACCGGCGGCGTTCAACCGGGCCAGATCCGAGGCCAAACTGTGTTGGGCCGCAACCGTGATGGGTTCCGGATGGGTGGCATCGAGCCGGGTGAGGCGTTCGCGCAACGCCGTCACCAGATCCGCCTGCTGCTGTAAGCGCACCCCCCACCGCAAAGCCTCCGTATCGCCCGGTCGCGCCAGGGCTGAGAGCGTCGCCAGGTCATCGCGCAACGGCTGTTGCCGAGCCACCGGCAGCAACCCGTCCGGACCCACGGCATCCAGTTCAGCCAAGCGTTCCCGGCAGCGGAGCATCGCCGCATCGGCGGCAGCGATCTGTGCCTGCCAACGTTTCAGATCGGGATCGCTGGATTCCACCAGGGCTTTGAATTGCACCAGATCCACGTCGCTGCGATCACGCACCGTCAGCGACGGCAGTTCGTTGCGCCCGAGGGCTTCGCCGAGGGTGCGACGCAGACGCTCGACCGCGCTGCCCGCGGCGACGAGACGCGCATTCCAGCGCTGCACCCGGGCATCGGATTCGCCCAGCAGCGGACGCACTTCGCCCAGGGCCTGTACGGCAGCGGCGCGACGGGTTTCCGTGATGGCGGCGGGGTCATCAAGGAAGGCCAGTTGACCGATGAGCGCCGCCACGCGCTCATCGAATGCCTTGAGGCGGGCGGACCACGCCATCACCTGGCGGTCGTCGGCGGGCGCCAGCACTCGCAACTGCTCCAACGACGGCGCCAACTGGTCCCGCGTCGCCTGGGTCAGGGCCTGGGTGTCGAGCACTCCCAGCTTCTGACGCAGGGCCTCGTCCCGGCGGGTGGCATCATCGAGCAGACCGCGCCAACGGGCCACGACGGGATCCGCCGTGCCGATTTCGGCGGCGAGCGCATCAAGGTCCGGCGGAGCAGAGACGCGCAACGGGGCGGTGACGCCCTGGTCGAGGGGCGTCAACCTGACCTGCAACGCCTCGACACGGGCCAGCTTGGCTCGCCAACGCACGATGCGTTCATCGCGTTCACCCACCACCGCCGCCAGTTCCCCGACGCAGCGCGCGGCGTCCTGGGGCAGACTCGCCGGCTTGTCGAGATCACTGAGCAGGGCCATGCGTTCGCTGATGACCTGCTGCGCCTGGCTGCGGCTGTCCATGTACCAGTACAGGGCCCCACCGCCGCCCAGCACCGCCACGCCCGCCGCCAGGGCGATCGACAGCAGGTGACGCTGGAACCAGTTCATCTGCTCGCGCCGGGCCTCA
The DNA here is from genome assembly GCA_036023115.1 of Brasenia schreberi. Taxonomy (NCBI): domain Eukaryota; kingdom Viridiplantae; phylum Streptophyta; class Magnoliopsida; order Nymphaeales; family Cabombaceae; genus Brasenia; species Brasenia schreberi. The sequence continues at coordinate 432,849 of JAYKKT010000007.1, forward strand.
TCCGCACCGGTGCCCTTGAAATTGGCGAGCGCGCTTTTCAGCATCACGCCGGTCTTGATGGCCTGCAGATCGGTCACCAGTTCATCAGCGCTCTGATAGCGGTTCTCGGGTTTCTTCTGCAGCAACCGCAACACCACCGCCTGGTATTCCGGCGTGATCTTGGGATTCACCTTCTGCGGCAATTCCGGTTCGTCATAGCAATGCTGATAGATCAGGGCCGAGGGCGTGGTGCCCTCGAACGGTTTTTTGCCGCACAGCAGTTCGTAAAAAACCACGCCCAGGGCGTACAGGTCGCTGCGCTGGTCGATGGCGCGGTCGCCGCGCCCCTGTTCCGGCGAACAATATGCGGGCGTACCCACCGCTTGGCCGGTCATGGTGAGCTGGTGCTCGCCCAGCACCTTGACGATGCCGAAATCGGCGATCTTCACCAGGTTGTCTTTGCGCGTCACCATCAGGTTGGGCGGCTTGATGTCGCGGTGGACGATGCCGTGGCGGCCCGCTTCACTCAATCCACGGGCGGCTTGCAGCACATAGTCCGCAGCCTCGTCGACCGTGATGGGATTGTCCGCCTCGCGCCGGGCCCGCATCACTTCATAGAGGTCGGTACCCTCGACGAACTCCATGGCGAAGTAGTGGTTGCCCTCGTTCTCGCCGATGGCGTAGACCTGCACCACATGTGGCGATTGCAGGACCGAGGCGATGCGCGCCTCCAGCATGAAGCGTTCGAGCAGACGACGATCAGCTGCCAGGTTGGGCGGCAGCACCTTCAACGCCACGCGGCGGTAGAGGCTGCGCTGCTTGGCGCGATACACCGCACCCATGCCACCTTCGCCCAGGATGCCGCCCAGATCGAAATCGCCCCAGGTCTGACCGGTGAACGGACCGCGCCGACCTTGCAGGTGCCACGCATCGTCGAAGCCGACGCTGGTGCCGCTGCCGGTGATGGGCCTGCCACCCAGGGTCGGCGGTTTGCCGCCCGCGGTCGCAGACTTCCCCGCCGCCGTGGCGGGCGTGGCCGGTTTGACCTCATCGACCAGCGTGCGTTCGCGCCCCGTGACCTGCTGCGGCATGGCCGCGGTGGCGGGCATGGTCACCTCCCGCCCGGTCAGCCCGGCCTGGGCCACCGCATCCGTCAACACGGTGGCTTCGCGTCCGGTGACGGCGGCGGGCAGCGACGGCATGGTCGGTTCGTTGCCGGTCAACGGTTGCGCCGTCGTGTCGGTCAAAGTCGCCTCGCGCCCGGTGATGGCCGCAGGAAACGCCTGGACCGTCACCTCACGCCCGCTCAGCACCTCCTCGGGCAAGGTGGGGAACGGGTGGATGGGGCTGATGTCGTCTTCCACCGGATTCCCGGGCTGGACCTCGGGGATGGACGGGGATGACGACGCCGCGGGGACGACGGGGGTCGGCGACGAGGGTTCGGACTGGTCGTTCATGGGCGCCTGGCAATGGGGACGACGAAACGGGCGATCCCTCGGGGGAGTCGCCTTCTGCCGATCAGAGGATCGACAGGTCCATCAGCACACACCGACCGGTTCTAGTCACAGCTCTGCGACGTTCTAGTTTAGATTACGGGAACATGAACCATGGCAGACCTCCAGTTCAGCGAAGCCCTCATCCACGCTGCCCGCAAGCGTGGCATCCTTGACCGGGTGCAGGCGGCCCGGTTGCACGTGCTGCTGCATGCCTACGGCATCGACTCGCCGGCTTCGGCCCGGCGGTGGCTGACCACCTCGGCCCTGGTGCCATCGCGCATCGCCCGCCTGCTGTGCGAGCGCCTGCCCCCCGCCGACCTGCCGCCCTACGGCGCCTATGTGCCGCTGGTCCATCTCGCCGATGGCGGCATGGGCAGCGTTTATCTGGCGAGCAACCCGGGCGGCGAACTGGTCGTGATCAAGACGATGCGCGGCAATCTCGCGGGAAACACCGAGGTGGTGCGCCGGTTCGAGCGCGAGTCGCGTTTCATGATGGCGCTCAAGCACCCCCACATCGTCGCCTGCCTCGACTGCGGCCAGGCGGCGAACGGGGAGCTCTATCTCGTCCTGGAGTTCGTCCCCAGCGGCGACCTCAAGGAACTGACCACCCATCATCAGGGCCTGTTCGAAGGCCTTGCCCTGGCCATGGTCTATCAGGTCGCCGATGCCCTCGACGAGGCCCATCGTCATCACCTCGTCCACCGCGACATCAAACCCCCCAACGTCTTTGTCAGCTATGAAGGCCGCGCCAAACTCGCGGACTTCGGCATCGCCCGCTCGACCAGCGACAGCCGCACCATGCTGACCATGCAGGGCGCCCTGGTGGGCAGCCCTTATTACATGTCGCCGGAACAGGTCATCGGCGACATGAATCTCGACATCCGCTGCGACCTCTACGCCGTCGGCGTGATGCTTTTCTACTGCCTGGCCAACACCGAACCGTACCAGGGTGGGTTGCAGGACGTGCTGCACGCCCATCGCACCGCCGCCATCCCCGACGTGCGGGACCACAAACCGGAGATCAGCGCCCGCACCGCCGCCATCATCACCCGCTGCATGCAGAAGAAGCGTGAAGACCGCTTCCCCGATCCCGCGGCCCTGCGGCAAGCGGCCCTGGATGCCATCACCGCCCTGGAAACACCCGGCGTGCCCGGCCTGGCCACCAGCGAGCACACGTTCGACGCCACCATGGCAGAGGATTTCTCGGCCGCCGCCAAGGCCGAGTTCCGCTCCCTGCTCGACACCACGCCCGCCACCATGGCCGCCATCCCCGCCACGGCGGACATGGCGACCATCACCCTGCCACCGCCCACCTCCGAGGATCTCATCGGCCTGCCGCAGGCCAAACCCGACGGCGACGTGGCGACCCTGCCCATGCCCACCGCTGCGACCGCCGTGCCGACGGTGCCCAAGGACGCCACCACCCTGCCCATCCCGTCTGCGCCCGCCCACCATGACCCTGCCAGGGGCAGCGTGCTCGACGCCACCATCGCCGTCGATCCGGTGGCCTGGGCTGGCGGCGTGACGGTGGCACCACCCGCCCTCCCCCGTCTGGCCGGCGATCATGCCAGCGCCCTGGACACCCCCTGGATCGCCCTGATCGGTCCGGGTGCCATCAGCGTCCTGCTGTATGCCCGCACCTCCGTGACCCTGGGCAAACTCTGCGAACCGCCGGTCGACATCTGCCTGCGCAAATACCCGGTGGTGAATTTCCGCGACGATTGCCTGCGCATCAGCCGCCAGCACCTGCGCGTGGCGGCCTGTACGCAGGGGGTCGAAGTGCGCGACCTCGGCAGCGGCAACGGCTCCCTCTGCGATGGCAAGGCCATGGGTGTGGACCAGCCGCACATCATCGCCATCGGCACCTCCGCCCCCCTGACCCTGGCGGGCGTCCTCGACCTCGACGTCACCGCCCATCCGAACGTCAGCTATCCCTGCCCGACGGGCGTCACCGCACCCGCCGGGACCTGCGGCCTCGACACCACCCACGCCTGCGCTGCCGTCACCATTTTGCGCCGCGGCAACCGGTCCGAGATGGCCCACGCCCTGGTGCTGCGGCACCTGACCATCGGGGCTGACGCCATGCTGACGCTGCCCGGTGCCGGCGCCCCCTGCGAGCTCGCGCTCGTCGGCAACCGTTGGGTCTGGCGGGCCACCGCCGGCCAGGGCGATTGGCTCCCGCTCGCCGCCGGCACGAACCTGCACACCGGCCAACTGACCCTGACCGCCCGCCCGGGCGGCTACGATCTGTTCCAGTGATTCCTGGATCGGGCGTACGGACTGCCACCGGATCCGCTTGCGCAGCCACCACACCGCCGGGACAAGCAGGGCATGGTCCGTAGCCGCCTGCTCTACGCCATCGTCTCGCTCTGGTCGGGTCTGGGTGCCGCCGATCCGCTCAGCCTCACCGTCGTCTGCTCGGACCTGATCCCCGAGGGCGGCACGGTGCACGTGGCGCTGTGGCGCGATCCTGCCGGATGGCCGGACCGCCCGCCCGCCGGTGCCACCACCGCCAGCCTCCCGGCCCCGTCCGGCACCACGCTCACCGTCCGTTTCCCCGCCCAGCCGCCAGGTCCGGTCGCCGTGTCCGTCTATCAGGACCGCAACGGCAATGGTCGCATCGATCTGGGCATGTTCGGACCCGAGGAGCCCTGGGGCACCTCGCGCAACCGCACCCATATCATGCGGGGGCCGGATTACGCCGAATCCCTGATCGAGCTTGGCCCCGCCACCGGCACCATCACCATCGTCCTCCATCACTGAACCTGGTCGGACGCAGCATCCCTGTCCCGACGTCATCGCCTCCTTCAGGAACCACCATGTCCCGTCCTGTCGTCATCATCGGTAGCGGCCCGGGCGGACTCGCCACCGCCATGCTGCTCGCCAAAGCAGGCCTGTCCGTCACCGTGCTGGAGCGCCGCTCCGAGATCGGCGGTCGGACCAGCGCCCTGCGCCGCGACGGATTCACCTTCGACCTCGGCCCGACCTTCTTCCTCTATCCACAGGCCCTGGCGGAGATCTTCACCCTCTGCGGTGCCGACCTGCATCGCCACGTCGATCTGCGCCGGGTGGATCCCCAATACCGCCTGGTGTTCGGCCAGGGCGGCGCACTCGACTGCACCTCCGACCTGCCGCGCATGGAGGACGGCATCCGCCAGCTCAACCCCGCCGACGTGGCGGGCTTCCGACGCTTCCTTGCCGACAACCGGAAGAAACTCGCGGCGGTCACCCCCTGCCTGCAACATCCGTTCCTGGGTCTGAAGGACGTCTTCACCCGCCGCATGCTCCATCTGCTGCCGATGCTGCGCCTGCACCGCAGCGTGTGGGATGAGCTCAGCAGCCATTTCCAGGACGAGCGCATGCGCCTGGCCTGCACCTTCCAGGCCAAATACCTGGGCATGTCCCCGTGGAGCTGCCCCAGCCTGTTCAGCATCCTGTCCTTCCTGGAATACGAATACGGCGTCTGGCATCCCATCGGCGGCTGCAACGCCCTGACCGGGGCCATGGCCACGGTGGCCCGCGGCCTGGGGGTCGACATCCGCCTGGGCGAAGCCGCCGAACGCCTGGAATTCGCCGGCAGGCGCGTCACCGCCGTGCATACCGCCCAGGGCCGCTACCCCAGCGAGGCGCTGGTCATCAACGCCGATTTCGCCCGCGCCATGACCCGGCTGGTCCCCGATGCCCTGCGCCCACGCTGGAGCGAACGCAAAATCGCCCGCAAACGCTTCAGTTGCTCGACCTTCATGCTCTATCTCGGCATCCGTGGCCGCTACGAGCACCTGCTGCACCACAACGTGTTCTTCGCCCGCGACTACCGCCGCAATCTCGACGACATCGAGAAGCGCCACGTGCTCTCGGACGACCCCTCGTTCTACATCCAGAACGCCAGCGTGACCGATCCCACCCTGGCGCCGGCGGACCACAGCACCCTGTACGTGCTGGTGCCGGTCAGCCACCAGCACCCCAACCTCGATTGGACGCAGGAGCGCCGCCCCTTCCGCGACCGCATCATCGCCAGATTGAAGGCGCAGGGCATGCCCGACCTGGAAGAGCGCATCGTCAGCGAACAGGTCATCACCCCGGCCGATTGGGACCACGACCTCGAGATCCACCAGGGCGCGACCTTCAATCTCGCCCACAATCTCGGCCAGATGCTCCACCTGCGTCCCCGCAACCGCTTCGAGGAACTCGACGGCGTCTATCTTGCCGGCGGCGGGACCCACCCCGGCAGCGGCCTCCCGGTGATCTTCGAATCCGCCCGCATCTCGTCCCGCCTGCTGCTCGACGACCTCGGCCTGGGCGGCGACTGGCTGCAACCCACCCCACGTTGACCATTCCCGGCTCCGCGTGCTGCCCATCAACGACCCGGCCCTCTGCGTCTGCAGAGGGCCGGGTCGTTGATGGCATCTGGTCGCCGCCTCAGCGCCGGCTGCGGCGCAGACGCGCGAACAGGAACAGACCCGCCAGCATGCTCAGCACACTGCCCGAACCCAGGCCGCAGGACGACTTGGCGTCCTTGTACCAGGGATCGTCCGGATAGCCGCCATCCTGGGCACGGCCATCCACCAGGATGCCGCTCAGACTGCCGACCCCGGTCAGGGTCAATGCGGCATCATTGCCCGCAGCGTCGCGAATGGTGCCGCCCGCCAAGCTGATGCTGCCATCCAAAGCGATGCCGTTCAGATCCACTTCATCGCCCTGGACGGTGTAGCGGAACACCAGATCGGCACTGCCCGAACCCGACACATATGTGGCGGAACGGGTCGCGCTGCCGATCGTCAGCGTCAAAGACGGCGAACCCGACACGACGACCGTTTCGTCAAACGCCACCGTGAAGTTCAGCACCTGGGCGTGACGATAGGTGCCGGCGGCAGGCAATGCGACCGAGGCGACCTGAGGCGCGACGTGATCGACCCCATAGACAGCCCCCACGATGCCGCCCGACAGGGCGTTGCCTGCCAGATCGGTGATGCCGGTGCCACTGGCGTTCAGATCCAGCCGCAAGGTGCCCACACCGGACACGCTGCCGATCGCCACCGTATAGGTCTTGGCATCAACCGGCACCACCGTGCCGACGGTGCCGCTCGCGCTGCCCGTGGTCACCAGGGTGAAATCACTGACATCCACGCCATTCACATCTTCGCTGAAAGCGAGCGTGTAGCTCAGACTGGCATGATTGGTCGGCGTTCCATCCACACGCGTCAGGCTTGCTGGCGTCGGCGCGACCGCATCCACCAGCACCCCGCTGGTGCTGCCGACTCCGTTCAAGGTCAGCACCGCATCGTTGCCCGCCGCATCGCGCAGAGTGCCGCCATTGGCATCGAGGCTGGCCGCCAATGCGATCCCGTCCGTATCGTTTTCGCCTGATTGCACCGTGTACCGGAATACCAGCGCCGTCGAACCCGAACCGGACAGATACGAGGCGTAGCGGGTGGCAGAACCGATGGTCAGCGCCAGACGCGGGGTCCCGCCGCTCGCGTCCACGGTCACTGCTTGGCTGAACGTCACCGTCAGATCCAGGTTCTGGCCGGCGATGTAGGTGCCATTGTTGATTGCCCCCAGGATGATGGTGGGAGCCACCGCAGCCAATACATACGCTTGCGAAAGCACCGTGCCGTCGTTGCCGGCCGTATCCGTCACCTTCACTTTCAGCGTGTTGCTCGCCGTCAGTGTCTGACCCGACAGCGACCACGTGTTCTGACCCACCGGCGCCGTCGCGGCCGTCCACGTGCTGCCGTTGTCCAGCGACACGTACACCGTCTCGCCCGAGGCCAGGTTCGCAGACAGCGTGCCACTGATCGTCTGCGCCGCCGTCTTGGTGATGAAGTCCGTGCTGCTGGCACCCGTGTCCGCCGAGAAGGCCACCGTCGCGATCGTCGTGGTCGGCGCCGTGGTATCGAGCGTGTACGCCTGCGACGCCACCGTCCCGTCGTTGCCCGCCGCGTCCGTCACCTTCACTGTCAGCGTGTTGCTCGCCGTCAGCGTCTGACCCGACAGCGACCACGTGTTCTGACCCACCGACGCCGTCGCGGCCGTCCACGTGCTGCCGTTGTCCAGCGACACGTACACGCTCTCGCCCGACGCCAGGTTGGCCGACAACGTGCCGCTGATCGTCTGCGCCGCCGTCTTGGTGATGAAGTCCGAGCTGCTCACGCCCGTGTCCGCCGAGAACGCCACCGTCGACACCAACGTGGTCGGCGCCGTCGTATCGAGCACGTACGCCTGCGACGCCACCGTGCCGTCATTGCCAGCCGTGTCCGTCACCTTCACCTTGAGCGTGTCGCTCGCCGTCAGCGTCTGACCGGACAGCGACCATGTGTTCTGACCCACCGACGCCGTCGCGGCCGTCCACGTGCTGCCGTTGTCCAGCGACACGTACACCGTCTCACCCGACGCCAGGTTCGCTGACAGCGTACCGCTGATCGTCTGCGACGCCGTCTTGGTGATGAAGTCCGTGCTGCTGGCACCCGTGTCCGCCGAGAACGCCTTCGTCGCCACCGTCGTCGTCGGGGCCGTCGTATCGAGCACGTACGCCTGCGACGCCACCGTGCCGTCATTGCCAGCCGTGTCCGTCACCTTCACCTTCAGCGTGTTGCTCGCCGTCAGCGTCTGACCAGACAGCGACCACGTGTTCGTGCCCACCGACGCCGTCGCGGCCGTCCACGTGCTGCCGTTGTCCAGCGACACGTACACCGTCTCACCCGACGCCACGTTCGCCGACAGCGTGCCGCTGATCGTCTGCGCCGCCGTCTGGGTGATGAAATCCGTGCTGCTCACGCCCGTGTCCGCCGAGAACGCCATAGTCGACACCGTCGTCGTCGGGGCCGTCGTATCGAGCGTGTACGCCTGCGACGCCACCGTCCCGTCGTTGCCCGCCGCATCCGTCACCTTCACCTTGAGCGTGTCGCTCGCCGTCAGCGTCTGACCGGACAGCGACCACGTGTTCGCACCCACCGACGCCGTCGCGGCCGTCCACGTGCTGCCGTTGTCCAGCGACACGTACACCGTCTCACCCGACGCCAGGTTCGCTGACAGCGTACCGCTGATCGTCTGCGACGCCGTCTTGGTGATGAAGTCCGTGCTGCTCGCACCCGTGTCCGCCGAGAACGCCTTCGTCGCCACCGTCGTCGTCGGGGCCGTCGTATCGAGCACGTACGCCTGCGACGCCACCGTGCCGTCGTTGCCCGCCGTGTCCGTCACCTTGATCTTGAGCGTATTGCTCGCCGTCAGCGTCTGACCCGACAGCGACCACGTGTTCGTGACCCACCGACGCCGTCGCGGCCGTCCACGTGCTGCCGTTGTCCAGCGACACGTACACCGTCTCACCCGACGCCACGTTCGCCGACAGCGTGCCGCTGATCGTCTGCGCCGCCGTCTGGGTGATGAAATCCGTGCTGCTCGCACCCGTGTCCGCCGAGAACGCCTTCGTCGCCACCGTCGTCGTCGGGGCCGTCGTATCGAGCACGTACGCCTGCGACGCCACCGTGCCGTCATTGCCGGCCGTGTCCGTCACCTTGATCTTGAGCGTGTTGCTCGCCGTCAGCGTCTGACCGGACAGCGACCATGTGTTCGCACCCACCGATGTGGTGGCAGCCGTCCACGTGCTGCCGTTGTCCAGCGACACGTACACCGTCTCACCCGACGCCACGTTTGCCGACAGCGTGCCGCTGATCGTCTGCGCCGCCGTCTGGGTGATGAAATCCGTGCTGCTCGCGCCCGTGTCGGCCGAGAACGCCTTCGTCGCCACCGTCGTCGTCGGGGCCGTCGTATCGAGCACGTACGCCTGCGACGCCACCGTGCCGTCATTGCCAGCCGTGTCCGTCACCTTCACCTTGAGCGTGTTGCTCGCCGTCAGCGTCTGACCGGACAGCGACCACGTGTTCGCACCCACCGATGTGGTGGCTGCAGCCCACGTGCTGCCGTTGTCCAGCGACACGTACACCGTCTCGCCCGACGCCACGTTCGCTGACAGCGTACCGCTGATCGTCTGCGCTGCCGTCTTGGTGATGAAGTCCGTGCTGCTCGCACCCGTGTCGGCCGAGAACGCCATGGTCGACACCGTCGTCGTCGGTGCCGTCGTATCGAGGGTGTAGGTATGCGTGTACGCCGTGCTGCTGCCATCAGCGTTGGTCACGCGCGCCTGGAAGGTATTGCTGCCAGATAGGGTCGTGGTCGTGGACCACGCGGAGGAACCGACCGAGAAGGTGGTCGCATTGCTCCACGAACTGCCGTTGTCATACGAGACTTCGACGCTTTCTCCGGTTGCTAGATTAGCCGACAGCGTGCCACTGATGGTCTGGGACGCCGTCTTGGTGATGAAATCCGAACTGCTCGCACCTGTATCTGCGGACAGCGACGCCGTGCTGACGGTGGTCGTCGGTGCCACGCTCGTGCTGCCTTGGAAATCGTCAAAATCCAAATTGATATCCGTCGCCGTAATACGGATTTCGTCCACCACGATGCCACCTACGACCGTTCCACTGGCACCAATATTCACGGTCTGCGCAGAGCCTACCAAAGATCCGGACCTATAACCCGCCACCGTGACAGCCACGTTGCTGCTGGAGTTATTAATGTAAATACTTGTAAAAGTAAACGCCGCTGAACCCGCACGAGTAATAGTTATTTTTTCGGTCATGGTGTAATTGGCCGCACCCGATGACAGAGCATAGATGCTATTTGAACCGCCCGAGCCAAACCCAAAAGTATCATAGGCAAAATCCCCTCCATTACCATCGGAGGTGAACGTGTAGGTGAACGTATCACCGCCTAGCGAACTGCTGAAAGACGTCTTCGGGTAAAGTACGAAACCTGTATTGGAATCAAATGTATCGTTAAAAGATGCCGCCCACATCGGCAGCAATACTCACACAACCAATAAGAAACAACCAACGCCAGCCCTGTCCTGAAACCGCCGCGACCCCAAGCCACATTTGGTACATATTTGCGTTTTCGCGCACGCTGCCCGAAGCACCGGAGGGATCAGGGTCAGGAACGCACAAGGGTTGGGATCATCGGGGTTTGGCGCATGACAAAAATCTCCGTAAAGCGAAACAAGGGATGACCGAACCTTGGGCGAAAGGCCAGCGCCTCATGGCCCAAGGTTCGGCATGAAAAAATCAGGAATGAGACGGGAAGATGCCCTGGAGGGCGATGATGAAGTTCGTGCCGAGGTACGGATTGCGGATAGGCAACGGCTGGCTGCCACCCGCCACACCCACCGTCACCGCTGCATTGAACGGCTGGAGCGTGGTGGTCGCTGCATCGGTGCTGTACAGCGCCAGCACGACCGCTGGCGACGATCGGACCCAGGACCGTGTTGGTCGCCGGAGTACCCGTGACGTTGGTGCTGGCGGCGACCGCCGGGACGGCGACGGCAGCCTGGGCTGCGTGCGTATGCATGGGCATCTGGGTGCTCAGGATCGTCACGTTTTCCGTGCCCGACATTTCACCCTGCACGATGGTGGACAGGCCGGGGCCAGTGCCCATGCCGACGGGGCTGCGGCCCTGGTAGTCGGGCAGACCAAAGGTCTGGATGCCGTTGCCGCCAAAGGTGGTGCCGAGCAACGCAAACAAGGCGCTGTTCTGCGCGATGCTCATGATCTGGCCCTGGCAGAAGGCCCAGCCGTTGGGGGCGAAGTTGAAACCCACCATGCGGATTTCACCAAGGAAAGGTTCACTCATCGTTGACTCCGTGTCGTGCAGAACGGCGGCCTCCGGTTGCGCGCCTCGTAGAATCCGTTCCGGATGGAAAGGATAGGGTTGAACTGCCGACCGGACGGCAGCGATGAGAAGAGCAGGGCGTCAGGCTTTCGCCGTTGCCGCCAGGGGTGCCGGGTCGTCAGCCGTCCGTTCCCGGTGGATGACGCATTCCAGGCGGTGCCGACCGTCCCCCTGCGGGAAGATCGGCGTCATGAACAGATCCCAGGCCTGCCCATCGGGATGGCGCAGCCGGTAGGTGCCCTGGCCGACCTGGACACCCGACGGCAACACCAGCACTACGGCGTAGCAGACATGCCGGGCCGACATCGCCACGCCGGGCAGGGCGGACAACACCGTGACCGGCACTTGATGCCCGAGGGCATCCTCGATGCGGCATTCCTGGCCCAGCGCCACCTGCAGGAGGGACAACGATGGCATGGCGCTCATGACTGCTCCGACAGCGGGGAAAAACCGGGCGGATTCCACTGTTGCTTGCTGTGGACGCCGTTGCGGGCGATTTCGACGAAACCGAAGCGGGCGTACAAGCGCACCGCCGGACTGTCGTATTCGACATGCAGACGGATGGGCACGCCGAGAGCGGCGGCTTCACGCTGCACGGCGGTCAGGATGGCTGAACCCCGACCCTGACCGCACCATTCCGGCATCAGGGCCAGATCGACGATCCTCAGCAGATCGGCGCTGCGCGCGATGTACCGGCGACCGATCGGTTGCTCATGATGCAGGATGAGATCAAAGGCCGCAGCCGGGAAATGCTCCCGGTAGTAGCGCCGTTGCAGCATGAATTGCATGGCCAGGAAGGCGGTCTTCTCCGCGACATCCCACGGTGCGGCCGCCAGCTCGCCCGCCCGGGTGCTGGCATAAAGGGCCTGAAGGAACGGCAGATCGGCGTCGGTCTCGGGCCGAAACCCCAGACCATCAACCTGTGCGGAATCCACCGGCATCACTGCGGCCGACGAACATGTCATAGTCCCATGCGCTCCATGTGCCGGTTCGTGCGACGACGCACACCCGGTTGCGATGGTTGAAGCGCAACCACATGGACAAGATAATATTGCTTGAGCTGTTACACCGGCCTCAGCCCCGCTTCGTCAGCGCCTCAGGTGAACAGCTTCCGCGCCGTGGTGGTGATCGCCTGGAGGGCGGGGTGCTCCAGCTTCCGGTCCAGGCTGATGGCGTAGTAGCGTTCGCGCAGGTGCGGGACGCGACCGATCATCTGCACGGCGAACTGCCGGCAGATCTCGGGGGCGATGGCCTCGGGGCCGAGGAACACGCCGTGTCCGGCCTGACCGACCGTCTTCATCAAGGCGCTGTCCTCCAACTGGGCGATGATGCGGGGATGGATGTCCTGGGCGGCGCACCAATCGTCGAGCGCACGGCGCTGCGGGGTGTGCGGCAATGGCGCGATCAGCGGCGCTCCATTGAGCGACGCGGGAAAGCCACGTTTCAGTCCCGCCTGCGCCGGAGCGGCGAAGAACGCCTGCACGCTGTCGCCCAACGGACGGCAGAAGGCCTTCAGGCGACGGTCCGATTCCAGCGGCGCGTCCGAGATCACGAGATCCAGTTCATGCTCCGCCAGCCGGGCGATGAGTGCGTCGTGATCGCCTTCGCGCACCGTCACCATCGCCGCGTCAGGCAGGCTCAGGGCCGGTTCGATCAGGCGGTAGGCCACCACCTTCGACACGGAATCGACGATGCCCACCGTCACCGGCAGGGCGCGTACGCTGCGCCGGCTGGCGAGGGCTTCGTGCAGCTCGTGCCCCAGGGCGAAGATGTCGTCGGCGTATTCCAGCACCAAACGTCCGGTCGGCGTCAGCCGCAGACCCCGTCCGTCGCGCTGGAACAGCTCGACCCCGATGGCGTCCGCCAGGCTGCGCAACTGCTCGCTCACCGTCGGCTGGGAGACGTTGAGCCTGGTGCAGGCCTTGGCGATCGAACCCTCGTGGGCCACCATCCAGAAATAACGCAGGTGGTTGTAATTCAGGTCGGGAAGGTGCATGGCGTTCTCGCAGGCCGGTATCTATCCGAATGAATTCATGTGGATCAATCGGCATAACCGATGGTTACAACAGCGAGGTCCGATGCGCGCCCGCATCTCGTCCGGCTAGGATGCGCGGGCAACCACGGAGGTTTCCATGCAACTCGACCTCACCACCCGTCACCTGGGACGCCGCCCGGCCCTGCTCGATCTGGCCCGCCGCCGCGCCGCCCACGCCCTCGACCGCTTCGACGCCCTGGTCAGCCGGGTCGAACTGCGGCTTGAGGACGTCAACGGCCCCCGGGGCGGAGAGGATGTGTCGTGTCTGGCCCTGGCGACCCTGGCCCACGGCGGACAGGTGGTGGTCACCGGCTTGGCCACCACGCCGGAAGCGGGCGTCACCACCACCCTCGACCGGCTGGCGCAACGCCTGCGCCGCTGGGCCAGCCGGCACACCCGCCACTGAACCGCTTGGCCTGTGCGGTGCATCCGATCCGACCCGAGGGTCGGATCGACCCGTCCACCCCTGTATGAAAGGACCATCCCATGATCGACCTCTGGTACCTGATCATCGCCGGCGCCACCATGCTGATGTCCCTGGTCGCGTCCGCTCTGGTGAAATCCCGGGTGCATGCCGCACGCGAGGTGCCCATCAGCAGCGGCATGACCGGGGCCGAGGCCGCCGCCCTCATCCTGCGCCGCAGCGGCCTGGAAGGGCTTGCCATCGAGGAGCACGACGGCTGGCTGAGCGACCACTACAATCCCATGACCTGCACGCTGGCCCTCAGCCGCGAGGTCTACCACGGCCGCGATGCCGCCGCCGTGGGCATCGCCGCGCACGAGGCCGGACACGCCTTGCAGCATGCGCAGAACTACCTGCCGATGTGGATACGCAGCGCCCTGGTGCCGGTCGCCAATGCCGGATCGATGATCGGCCCCTGGCTGGTGATCGGCGGCGTCCTGCTCGGAGCCGCCCACCAGATGGCCGCGCCCGGTCTGGGCTGGTGGCTGGCGGTGATCGGCCTGGCCCTGTTCGGCATGGCCGCGCTGTTCACCATCGTCACCCTGCCGGTGGAGTTCGATGCCTCGTACCGGGCGAAGGTGTTGCTGCGGGAATACGGCATCGTGCGCACCCAGGAGGAATCCGACGCGGTGCGCAGCGTGCTCACCGCTGCCGGGCTGACCTATGTGGCGGCAGCGGCGACGTCCGTGCTGTGGCTGCTCTATTGGGCCTGGCAGGCGGGGTTCCTGGGCGGCGGCCGGCGCGAGGACTGATCGCCACGGCAGCGTCTCATCGCTCTCATCTCCCCCCATCCGAGGAGCCTCCATGGTCGTCTGTCCCCACTGTGGCAACGCTCACCGCGACACGGATGTCCGTTGTTCCCGTTGCGGATTCTCCCTGGTCGGCATCAGCAAGGCCGACAATGACGCCACCATCCAACGCTGGCGGGAGAAACGTCGCCTGCGCGGCAACATGATCACCGGAGCGTTGCTCTGCTTCGGCCTGCCGACGCTGCTCGGTCTTCCGCTCAGCCTGCTCCCTTTGGAACTGCTCCAAAACCTTGTCTTTGCCGTGATTTTCGGCGTACCCTTGGGCTGGTCCGTCGCCAAGTTCGCACATTCCGTCATCGGCGGGGCAGCGATCGGCTGCGGCATCGGCATCGTCTATGCCACCATCGCCCTGCTGCTGCAAGGCGCGCCGCCCACCCTGGCCAATGTCCTCGCGGGAGTCGCCATCGGCTTGATCCCAGGCGCCATCATGGGCTGGCACGTCGAAACCGAAGCCTGAGACCCGCTGGGGTCAGCGTCCACCCATCGCCCGCCACGCCGCCAGGATATGGGCGACGATGTCGTCCACGCCGCCGCCATGCTTGACCTGGGCGAAGACGGTGGGGCCGTCGCCGCGCATTTTCTTCGCGTCGCGGTCCATCACCGCCAGGTCCGCACCGACGTGGGGCGCCAAGTCGATCTTGTTGATGACCAGCAGATCCGACTGGGTGATGCCGGGACCGCCCTTGCGCGGCACCTTGTCGCCACCCGCGACGTCGATGACATAGATGATGTAGTCGGCGAGTTCCCGGCTGTAGTTCGCCGCCAGGTTGTCGCCGCCGGATTCGATGAGCAGCAGTTGCGGGGTGAAACGGGCGTGGAGTTCTTCGAGCGCAACGAGGTTCGCTGAAATGTCCTCGCGGATGGCGGCGTGGGGGCAGCCGCCGGTTTCGACGGCGCGGATGCGCTCGGCCGGCAACGCCTCGTTGCGGATGAGGAACTCGCCGTCCTCCTTGGTGAAGATGTCGTTGGTGACGGCGGCGATGTTGTGCGTCATGCGCAACTGCCGGCAGAGCTGGAGCATGAGCGCGGTCTTGCCACTGCCCACCGGTCCACCGATGCCGACGGTGAAGGCGCGCTCGCTGAAATCCCGCGTCAGGGGTTTTTCCCGCGCATGGAAATGGCCGGGATGATCCAGGTGTTCGTGCGTGTGGCCGTGATCGTGGGCATGGACGTGCGGAACGAAGGGCGTGATGTTTTTCAGCATGGGTCCGTCAGGTGTTGAACAGGCGTGAATAGAGCCGGTCGTGATGACCATGGGCGCAATCGTGCAGCGGCTGGAGGTTGGCAAGATCCTCCAGCCGGAAGTCGGAACAGACGGCAAGCACGCGCATCAGGTGCGGCGCCAACTGGGCCTGGATGCACTGCGCCGCGAGCGGCCCGACGAGCGAAAGCCGCACCGCCGCCGACACCAGCCCACGCAGGTGCAGGAACAGGAACAGGCGTAACGCATCGGTCCGCGCCACGCCGGTGGCGCGCAGGCTGGCACCGAACCAGGGAGCGAAATGGCCGGGCGTGCCGCCCTGGCGCAGCCGTCGTTTCAGCGCGGCGATATCCGACGCGGGGAAGGCCGCCGTCATCGCAGCGATCCAGGCGGGGCCTTGGGCGCGGCTGGCGCGGGCGGCGACGTGGTTGGTGATCCAGGCCTCGGCGTAGACGTCGATGGCGCACACCTCGGCCTCCGTCAGCGCCTCCCAACCCGCACCCACCAGCGGCAGCACGCCGTGGCCCGCCTGATCAAGTGCATCCGTCAGCCAGGCGGCCAGGGAATCCGCCGTGACCAGTCCGAGCTGCCACGCCGCTTCCAGCCCACCGGAATGGACGAAACCGCCCGCCGGAAAGGCGGAGTCAGCGAGCTGGAGCAGCAGGAAATCCCGCAGACCGGATTCAGAAGAGGGCATAACGCTGCGTCAGCGGCAGATCGGTGGCCGGCGCACAGGTCAGGTGCACGCCGTCGGCGGTGACGCGATAGGTTTCGGGATCGACGGTGATCCGCGGCGTGGCGTCGTTGAGTTTGAGGTCGCGCTTGCCGAGGTTGCGGCAGCCGCGCACCGCTTCGACGCGCTTGCTCAGGCCGTATGCGCCGCCCACGTCGGCGTCCGCCGCCGCGGCGCTGACAAAGGCCAGGGAACACCCGCCGGCGGCGCGCCCCAGGGCGCCGAACATCGGGCGCATGATGACCGGCTGGGGCGTGGGGATGGAGGCGTTGGCGTCGCCCATCTGGCTCCAGGCGATGGTGCCGCCCTTGATGACCAGTTCCGGTTTCGCACCGAAGAACGCCGGACGCCACAGCACGAGGTCCGCCAGCTTGCCCACCTCGACCGAACCGATGACGTGGCTGACGCCGTGGGAAATGGCGGGGTTGATGGTGTATTTGGCGATGTAGCGCCGGATGCGGAGATTGTCGTTGCCGCCATCGCCGGGCAGCGCGCCGCGCTGCTCCTTCATTTTGTGAGCGGTCTGCCAACAACGGGTGACGACTTCACCGACGCGACCCATGGCCTGCGAATCGCTGGAATACATGCTGATCGCGCCCAGATCGTGCAGGCAGTCCTCGGCGGCGATGGTCTCGGCCCGGATGCGCGATTCGGCAAAGGCGACGTCTTCGGGAATCGACGCATCGAGGTGATGGCAGACCATGAGCATGTCGAGGTGCTCGTCGATGGTGTTCACCGTGAACGGGCGCGTCGGATTGGTGGATGACGGCAGCACGTTGGCTTCGCCGCACACGCGGATGATGTCCGGGGCGTGACCACCCCCCGCGCCTTCGGAGTGATAGGTGTGGATGGTGCGGCCCTTGAACGCCGCGATGGAATGTTCGACCGCACCGGATTCGTTGAGCGTATCGGTGTGGATCGTCACCTGGATGTCGAACCCCTCCGCCACGCCCAGACAGCAATCGATGGCGGCGGGCGTGGTGCCCCAGTCCTCATGCAGTTTCAGACCGATGGCCCCGGCGCGGATGATGTCGCCCAGTCCTTCCGGCTTCGCCGTGTTGCCCTTGCCGGTGAATCCGAAGTTCATGGGCAGGCCATCGGTGGCCTGGAGCATCATCTCCAGATCCCGTGGCGACGGCGTGCAGGTGGTGGCGCAGGTGCCGGTGGCGGGGCCGGTGCCGCCACCGATGAAAGTGGTGATGCCGCTCGCCAGGGCTTCGTCCACCTGCTGCGGACAGATGAAATGGATATGGCTGTCGATGCCGCCGGCGGTGACGATCAGCCCTTCGCCGGCGATGGCCTCGGTGGTCACACCCACGATCATACCGGGCGTCACGCCTGCCATCACGTCGGGATTGCCCGCCTTGCCGATGCCGGCGATGACGCCGTGCTTGATGCCGATGTCGGCCTTGTAGATGCCGGTCCAATCGATGATGAGCGCATTGGTGATGACGCAGTCGAGGGCATCCGCTGCGCCAACCCCGGCGGCTTGGCCCATGCCTTCACGCAGGACTTTCCCGCCGCCGAATTTGCATTCGTCGCCGTAGACCGTGTGGTCGCGTTCGACCACCGCCCACAGATTGGTGTCACCCAGGCGGACACGGTCACCGGTGGTGGGGCCGAACATGTCGGCGTAGGCGGAGCGGTTCAGGGAGCGCATGGTTTCGGGTTTCGGGTCACGGGTTTCAGGAGATCAGACGGAACACGCACGTTGGTTTTACAGCGTGGCGAATCCGCCGGATTGCACGCGCTTCAGATACTCGACGCGATTCGCCTCGGACACCGGGCCGTCGGCGAGGTTGTTGCCCCCGCGGATGACCTGATGGCCGGCGATGGGCACCAACGTCACCGTCTTGGTTTCGCCGGGTTCAAAGCGCACGGCGGTGCCAGCCGGGATGTCGAGGCGATGGCCGTAAGCGGAAAGGCGATCGAAACGCAGGTAGGCGTTGGTTTCGCCGAAATGGTAATGGCTGCCGACCTGGATCGGACGGTCGGCGAGATTGGTCACCGCAAGGGAGAGCACGGGACGATCTGCGTTGAGCACAATGTCGCCGGATACCGTGGTGATCCCGCCAGGGATCAGGCTGTCGACGTCCGGACCGTCTCCAAAGACCGCGAGCTCCGGCACCGGCAGGAAACTGCCGTAGAGCGCCAGGGCGAGCTCGCCGTCCTCGCGGCAGATGGGATGATGCACCGTCACCAGTTTGGTGCCGTCGGGGAAGGTGCCTTCGACCTGCACTTCGCTGACGAGTTCGGCCACACCGGGCAGGACCTGGCGACGCCCCAGCAGTTGCTGGCCCAGGCCCATGAGGTCCGCCACGCGGTGACGCCCATCGCGGATGTGTTCCAGCACCACCAGGGCGATGAGGCCGACCGCTTCCGGATGATTGAGGCGCAAGCCGCGCGCCAGGCGGCGCTGGGCGAGCAGACCGACCTGGGCGAGCAGCAGTTTGTCACGTTCGCGGGGAAGCAGATGCATACGGACCTCTCGGCGGGATCAGGTGGTCAGGGTCGGCGATGCCAGGGATCATCGCCCGCGAGGTCTGCCAATGGCGCCAGCAGGCGACGCAGTTCGTGATCAAGCTGTTCCTGGGTGGCGGCGACGACACGCAACACCCAGCCCCAATCGGTGACCGGGCTGGCGGCGACCAGGACCGGCGCACCGCGTTGCACCGGACGGGCGGCGCAATCGGCGGCGATGGCCGCGCCCAGCTCCGCCAGGGGCGGTCCACCGATCAGCACCGTGGCGAGCGCGCCCCAGCCGTGCAGGCGTTCCGCCGGCGAGCGGGCACCGGCCTCCAGCGCCAGGACGTCGAACCAGCGCAGGGTTCCCGCCACGTGCAGTTCGAGACGGCTGCGATGGAACGCCCCCGCCCACCGTTCGTCCCGGGACAGACGGCCGGCCGTGACGCCGTCGATCCAGCACACGCCCGCCGTGGGATCCGCGTCGATGCGCTGGTCCTGGCGGAAACGCGATCCGGCAAAAGGCGTCACCGGTTCCGGCAGGTTGAGCAGGATCGCCCCCGCCGCGAGCGTGGCGCGGAACGCCTGGCGGGCCTCGCGCCCATCGTCGCTGCGGTAGATCTTGGTGCTGGCCTGGGTGGCGAGCAGAAGCCGCGCCTCCGCCCCCACCTCCACGGCCAGGTCGATGGCATCGCCCGCCAGCAGGCCGCCACCAAAGCTGGTGGCATAGACCCACGCCATCGGCCCACGCGGCACCGCCGTCACCAGCTTGAGCGGCTGATGGGCGGTCGCGCCCACCACGGCGCTGGCCCCGGCGACGCGGGCGATGGCGAGATGGCCGGAACCGGCGGCGGCAAGGCCGCCGCGTTCGGCATTCGGCGTTCGGCGTTCGGCGTTGGGACCAGCGTCATCACGCACACACGGCACTCGATCCGGCAACATGGCGACATCCAACGATTGATTCCCGCGTTCACCGTCAGGAAACGCCGAACGCCGAACACCGAACGCCGAACCAAAATCGCTCATACCCGCAGATGTTCCGCCACCACCGCATCACTCAAGTCCGGAACCACCCCGGACGCCGCGATCTGGCCACGGTTGAGGATGACGAAATCGTGGCCGATCTCGCGCACGAAATCGAGGTATTGCTCGACCAGCACCACCGCCATGCCCCCGGCGGCGAGGCGTTGCAGCACGCGACCGATCTCCTGGATGATGTTGGGCTGGATGCCTTCGGTCGGTTCGTCGAGCAGCAGCACCTGCGGTTTGCCCACCAGGGCGCGGGCGATGGCGAGCTGCTGCTGCTGGCCTCCGGACAGGTCGCCACCGTTGCGCTTGGCGAACTGGCGCAGGATGGGGAAGGTGGTCATCACCTCGTCGATGACTGCAGGTTCGATGCAGCCCCGGGCGGCGAAGGCGACCTCCAGGTTCGCCTGCACCGACAGACGCGGGAATATCTCGCGTCCCTGCGGCACCAGGGCGATGCCGTTGCGGGCGCGGTGGTAGGCCGGCTGGCGTGACAGGTCCAGATCGTCCAAGCGCACCGTGCCCTTGGCCGCAAGCTGGCCCATGATCGACCGCATGAGCGTGGTCTTGCCCACGCCGTTGCGCCCCATGATGCAGGTGATGCGTCCCGGCGCCGCGGTGAACGACACGTCGGTGAGCGCCCGGACGGAACCGTAGGAATAGGTCAGGTTGGCGATGGTCAGCATGGGGCACCGACAAGGACAGGTCCGGGGTCTGGGGTCTGGAGTCTGGGGTCACGCTGACGCGGCATGACGATACCCTTCCCGATTCTATGCACATGACCTGATGACGGCATGCCGTGCCGATTAAAAATCGGCGGTCCCAGGCGGCATCCGGTCAGCACGTCAGTGAGCTGTCCAACCCCAGACCCCAGACCCCAGACTCCAGACATGAAAAGTCTCACGTCCTCTCCTTCCCACGTCCCAGATACGCCTCGATCACCTTGGGATCCTGCTGCACGTGATCGAGCGTGCCATCGGACAGCACCTTGCCTTCGCACAGCACCGTCACGCGACTGCCCAGACGGCGCACGAAATCCATGTCGTGTTCGATGACGATGAGCGTGTGCTGGCCCTTCAGTTCGTTGAGCAGATCGGCGGTGAGCGCGGTTTCGTGGTCGGTGAGCCCGGCGGCGGGTTCATCGACCAGCAGCAACCGGGCGCCGCTGACCATCAGCATGCTGATCTCCAGCCATTGCCGCTGCCCGTGCGACAGATCGCGGGCGGGCTTGTGGGCGCGGTCGCTGAGGTGGGTGCGCTCCAGCAACTGCATGATGCGTTCGCGCTGTTCGCGCGTCTCGCGCCCGAACAGGTTCCGCCATACCTGACGCCGGCCGGGCAGGGCGAGTTCCATGTTCTCGTACACGGTGAGCGAATCGAACACCGTCGGGGTCTGGAACTTGCGGCCCACACCCAATGCCGCGATGTCGGCGTCACGCCAGGTCGTCACGTCCTGGTCGTCGATGACGATGCGCCCGGTGGTGGGCTTGGTCTTGCCGCTGATGACATCGCACAGCGTGGTCTTGCCCGCGCCGTTGGGACCGATGACCACGCGCAACTCGCCCCGATCGACGGCGAAATAATTGATGTCGAGGGCCTTGAAGCCATCGAACACGGCCGTGACGCCGGTGAGCTGGACGAAGTCGGCACGGGTATGGGCGGTGAGGCCGGTGGAATCACCGACGATCTCCGCGGGTTCCTCGTCTTCGAGATGGATCTCGATGCTGCTCATGTGGTTTCCCGGTCTGGGGTCTGGGGGCTGGGGACTGGGGTCGGACAGCCCGCTGACGCGGCAGCGTACATGCGATTCGATCCATGGATGGAATCGGACGATTGCGATGCCTGCCGATTACAAATCGGCGGTCCCAGGAGACGTCTGGAACCGCACGTCAGCGTAACCCCAGACCCCAGACCCCAGACCCCAGACATGGTTTTCATGCCTTCCTTCCAAACCGCGTGAGCAACGACCGCCACAGTCCGACCAGACCATCCGGCAGGAACAACACCACGCCCACGAACAGGCCACCGATGATGAACGGCCAGAGTTGCGGTACGCGCGTGGTCAGGCTGGCATAGAGCAGGTTGATGACGATGGCGCCCACCACCGCGCCGATCACCGTGCCACGCCCGCCCACCGCCACCCACACTACCACCAGGATGGATTCCACCGCCTGCATGTTGGCGGGGGTGATGATGCCCATCTGCGGGGCATAGAGCGCCCCCCCGAGGCCGGCGAACACCGCGCCGATGGCGAACACCGCGCTTTTGAACCACACCGGCTGGTAACCGGCGAAGCGCAGCCGGCTTTCGTTGTCGCGGATCGCCACCAGCAGACGGCCGAAGCGCGTGCCGGTCAGCCACAGCGCCAGGAAGATGGCGCCGATCAAAACCAGCAGCGAAGCGTAATAGAGGCCGATCTTGGTACCGGTTTCCGCCAGCGGCAACCCCAGCAGATGGGTGAAGTTGGTGAGCCCGTTGGTGCCGCACAGTTTCAGGTCGTTGCGGCAGAACAGCAGCCACATCGCCACCGTGGCGGCCTGGGTGATGATGGAGAAATACACGCCGCGGATGCGGCTGCGGAAAGCGAGATAGCCGAAGGCGAAGGCGAGCACGCCCGGGATCAGCGCCACCATCGCCAGGGAAAACGAGAGCGACGAGAACGGCTGCCAGAACCAGGGCAGATGGATGCCGTTCACATCGCTCGACACCACGAACAGGGCGCGGGGGATGCCTTCGCCGTCGAGCGGGCCGTGCATCGCCAGATGCATGCCCATCGCGTAGCCGCCCAGGGTGAAGAACATCATCTGGCACATGCTGAGCACGCCGGTGTAGCCCCACACCAGATCCAGGCCGATGGCGGCGATGGCGAGGCAGCAGTAACGCCCGAGCTGGTTCATGGTCGAGGGATCGACCACCCCGGCGACCACGCCGAACGGCACCAGGAAGAGCGCGAACAGCGCGATGGCCGGCAAGCGCCGGTCGGCACCGGTCAACCAGTCGCCGACCTGCTGACGACGCACGGCGCGTATCAGGGCGATGTCGGACAGACGCATGGGCAAGGGATCAGGCATGGATCACGGTCTATGGTTCGTTGGTGATGAAGCAGGACGGACGACGCCAAGCCCGGCGTCAGTTGTCGGCCAATCGTCCCTTCGGCGCAAAAATGCCCTGGGGCCGGTATTGCAGGAAGAAGATCACCACCCCCAGCACGATGACCTTGGCGAACACCGCCTGGGTGAAGGGTTCCAGCACCTTATTGAGGATGCCCAGGCCGGCACCCGCCCAGACCACGCCGGTCAGGCTGCCGACGCCGCCGGTCGCCACGACCAGGAACGAATCGATGATGAACTCCTGGCCCATGTCCGGCTTCAGACCGCCGATGAGGGTCAGCGCACATCCGGCCGCACCCGCCAGCCCGGAACCGAGGGCGAAGGTCAGGCCGTCGATCATGCGCGTGTTCACGCCGAGGCTCGCCGCCGTGCGACGGCTCTGGGTGGTGGCGCGCAACAGCAGTCCCAGACGCGTGCGGCCGATGAGCAGCATGACGGCGATGATCGACACCACGGTCAGGGCGATGATGAACAGGCGGTTGTAGGGCAGCACCAGATCCGGCAGCGGTTCCCAGCCGCCCACCAGCCAGCCCGGCGCGGTGACGGCCTGGTTGTCACCGAAGGTCACACGGATGGCCTGGATCAGCAGGTAGCTCACGCCCCAGGTGGCGAGCAGGGTTTCCAGCGGCCGACCATAGAGATGACGGATGACGGTCAGCTCCAGCAACCAGCCGACCACCGCCGAGGCGCAGAACCCGGCGATCACGCCGATGGGGAAGTAATAGGGCATGAACGCCGGCGGCAGATGCGCGAAGCCCCACTGCACCAGCAGCGTCGCATAGGCTCCGATCATCAGCATCTCGCCGTGCGCCATGTTGATGACGCCCATCAGGCCGAAGGTGATCGACAGACCGAGGGCCATGACGATCAGGATCGAACCGGCGGACAGGCCGCTGAAGATGGTCTGGGTGATGCGGATGCGCGTCTGATAGGATTCGAGCTCGGAGACCGCAATCGCCGCGGCCTTCTTGACGGCGGCGGCGGTGCTGTCGGCCAGCGCGAGCGCATGCAGTTTCGACAGGGCGCGGGTGGAATGCGCCTCGGCGAGCAGCGCCGCCGCTGCGGCCTTGGCCGTATCGTCCCCAAGATCCAGGTCGATGATGGCGATACCTTCGCGGGCATTGCGGGCGATATGCGGCACGCGCTCGATCGTCACGAGATCGGCGAGCGCCAGCCGGTTCACCGCGCCCCCGGCGTCACCCGCCTTGATCACCGCGTTCAACCGTGCGACGGGGTCGGGATCGAACAGACGCAGACGGGTGATGGCCTCACCGGCGGCAGCGCGCTCCTTGCGGGCGAGCGGGACTTCCGTCAGACCCTTCACCGGCATGGCCGGTCCCAACGCGGCACGGGTGACGGGATCGATGGGCACACCCTGGCCGGCCCGCACCTCGGACATCAGCACCAGACGGCCCTGCCAGAGATAGGCGGCACCCTGGCGGTAGTCCTCAAGGAAGCGCACCAGACGCGCGTCATGGCTGGCCGCGAGCGCCTCGATGGCGGTCTTGCGCTCCTCCGCCTGGGCCGACGCGAGTCGGCCGAGCGCGGTAGTCACCGCATCCGGAGCCGGGTCCGCCGCCCCCGCGCAGGCCAGCACCATCAGACAAAGCAGCAGCCGGAGAAACGTCACGGTCGTTCCGTTCTGGGGATAAGGGGAGTGCCGACGCAACGCGGCGGGAGACCATTCATGAAGCGACCCGCCGTGTCACGGGCGGGTCGCTGCAAGGTGCAGCAGAGATGATCTCGCAGCGGCGTCGGCCCCTGGCCCCATGACGACCGAGCGAAACCTCCATGAGCCAGCGGCAGACCGGACGGGATGGTCATGTGTCGTCCAGACACATGGTCGTGTCCCTCAACCCTGACCCGGGGATGGCCTCCGGATCACCTCCCGGTGTCCCTCCGGAATGCGTCCGGTCCGCCGTCGGCGCATCTGTTCGGTGTTCCGTGCGGGTCGGCGGGCAGGCGGCCTCCACCTCGCCCCTCCGATCCGCACGGCACCGGATTCACTTCTTGTGACCGCCGCCGGTGGGGGCGGGGTAGCCGCCGTTCGGCCACAGATAGGCGCTGTAGCTGTCGGGCTTCACCAGACCGGCGGACTTCCAGACCACCTTGAACTGGCCGTCCTTCTGGATCTCGCCGATGTACACCGGCTTGTAGGTGTGCTGGTTCTTCTCATCCATCTTCTTCTTGCCGCCGGGGGCGTCGAATTCGAGGCCGTAGATGGCGGCGCGAACCTTGTCCACGTCGAACGACTTGGCTTTCTCGACCGCCGCCTTCCACACATAGACGCCGTAATAGGCGGCTTCGATGGGATCATCCACCACGCGGTCGGGACCGTATTCAGCCTTGAAGGACGCGATGAACTTGGCGTTTTCCGGGGTGTCGACGGACTGGAAGTAGTTCCACGCAGCCAAGTGGCCGACCAGGGGCGGCACTTCCATGGCGCGGAGTTCGTCCTCGGCGACCGAGAACGCGACGATGGGCACGTCGCTGGAGGTCAGGCCCTGATTGGCGAATTCCTTGTAGAAAGGCACGTTCGAGTCGCCGTTGATGGTGGACAGCACGACGGCTTTGCCGCCCTTGCTGAACTCCTTGATCTTGGCGACGATGGTCTGGTAGTCCTTGTGGCCGAACGGAGTGTATTCCTCGGCGACGTCGGCGTCGGGGATGCCCTTGGCCTTGAGGAACGCCTTCAGCACCTTGTTCGCGGTGCGGGGGAAGACGTAGTCGGTGCCGAGGAGATAGAACTTCTTGGCGCCGAGTTCATTGAGCGCGTATTCAGCGGCCGGCACGAGCTGCTGGTTGGGCGAGGCGGCGGTGTAGAACACGTTGAGCGACTGTTCTTCGCCTTCGTACTGCACCGGGTAGAACAGCAGGCCGTTGTTCTCTTCGAACACCGGCAGCACCGATTTGCGGCTCACGCTGGTCCAGCAGCCGAACACCGCAGCGGTGTGATGGGTCAGCAGCAGCTCCTTGGCCTTTTCCGCGAACAGCGGCCAGTTCGACGCGGGATCGACCACCACGGGTTCGATGGTCTTGCCCAGCACGCCGCCGGATTTGTTGATCTCCTTGATGGCGAGCAGCGAGGCATCTTTGCAGCTCGTCTCGCTGATGGCCATGGTGCCGGACAACGAATGCAGGATGCCGACCTTGACGGAATCGGCGGCAGAAGCGGTGGTCACGGCGGCGCCCAGGGCGGCGAAGACGCCGAGGGACTTGGTGAAGGACGCGACGATGGTCATCGGATGCTCCTGGCAGGCGGTGCTGCTGGGGTGGATGAAGGAAGCGTTGAAAAGGGCGCCCACCATGATGATCCGTGCGGCACCGCCGCCTCGCCCGGTCGGGCGCTCTGCACCGCAGAGCGGATCACCATGGTGGCGGCGGTACGTCCGCCGGCCCGCTGAACCCTATTGCAACCACGATGCCAAGCGGTTCCGCCGGCCTGACGCGGAATTGTGATTATCACCTGAACAGAACGCCGTGCTGCCGCTCAAACGGCGAGCGCATCCGCACCAACCGTCCTAAAATCGAGCAGCGTCGCTCGATTCCCTCCGCCAGACGTCCCCGCGATTGATGCCCGTCGCATCACAATGTGCAGCTTGCCGCTTTGCGTCGCGTGCGGACATCATCCGCATGATCCCCGCACGCCTCCTGCCCATCGGCGCACTGCTGCTGTGCGCCACCCCCCTCCTGGCGCATCCCGGCCATGCCGAAGCGGATGCCCCCTTCATCGCCGGCTTCGCGCATCCCTGGTCCGGAGCCGATCACCTCATCGCCATGCTCACCGTCGGCCTGCTGGCGGTGCGATTGAATGACCGCACCGCGCGCTGGTCGCTGCCCACCACCTTTGTCAGCGCCATGCTGGTCGGCGGTGCGCTGGCCGCCGTCGGCCTGCCCATGCCCGGCGTCGAATGGCTCATCGCCAGTTCCGTCGTGGTGCTGGGCGCCCTCGTCGCCCTCGCCACGCCCGTCCGCCCCTGGTTGGCCTACGGTGTGGTCGCTCTCGCCGGACTGCCCCACGGCCACGCCCACGTTGCCGAA
The DNA here is from genome assembly GCA_036023115.1 of Brasenia schreberi. Classification (NCBI taxonomy): domain Eukaryota; kingdom Viridiplantae; phylum Streptophyta; class Magnoliopsida; order Nymphaeales; family Cabombaceae; genus Brasenia; species Brasenia schreberi. Next base: position 459,927 of record JAYKKT010000007.1, read on the forward strand.
CTGGTCGGCAGCCTTGCCCCATACATGACCGGTTTCGCGGTCGGCACCGCGCTGTTGCACGCTCTGGGTGTCACCGGCGGTCTGTTGCTGGCTCGGGGTCGCCTGCCGGCTCTGCGTCTCGGCGGCCTCGCTGCGTCCGTCGCCGGACTGGCGCTCCTGGCGGGCTTGGCAGTCTGACGCCGCCCGCACTGGCGCGGGCCACCTCCGGGCTCGCCATGCACTCCGCCTCCAGTTCCTGCATCCTGTCAGCCGGACAGGCCGCCCTCGCGGCCTGTCTGCAGGCACGTCCGCTGCTCGCCTTCGACTTCGATGGCACCCTGGCGCCGCTCGCGGATCACCCCGACCGGGCGTGCCTGGCGGCCACCACGCGGCGTCACCTGGAACGACTCATGGAGCGCCAGGCGGTGGCGGTCATCAGCGGCCGCAGCGTGGCGGACGTGCGCCGCTTCCTGCCACCGCTGACGCATGTGCTGGGCAACCATGGGGGCGAAGGCGACGGCGTGGACGCTCGCCTGCGCCAGGACGCGGAACGCGCGGTGCGCGGTTGGATCGTCCAGCTGGCGGACCTGCTCGCCCCTCTGCCCGGCATCGGCATCGAGGACAAGGGGCCGTCCCTTGCCCTGCACTACCGCACCTGCGCCGACCGCGCAGCGGCCCGCGACGTCCTCGAACGGATCGCCCTGCGCCTTGATCCCGTGCCACGCCTGATGGGCGGACACGCGGTGCTCAACATCGTCCCGCCCGGCCTGCCGGACAAAGGCGTCGCCCTGCGTCGGCTCATGGACCACCACGGCTACCGCCGCGCCCTGTTCGTCGGCGATGACGTGAACGACGATACGGTGTTCCGCCGTCACGATCCCGACGTGCTGGGCATCAAGATCGGCGCCCGGGCACCGCTCGCCGCCCCGTGGCATCTGGACCATCAGAGCGATATCGACCGGTTGCTGGAGCGGCTGCTCGACGCCGAGGGCTGATACGCCGGGCGGCGGCAGCCCGCCGGTTCACTTGCCGCCGACGCCGCGATCCAGCACGTCCAGCACCTGGCTGCGCACGCGCAGACGGGCGGCCTGCTGCTGGATGTCCTCGCGCTCGAAGCGCAGGGTCAGACCTTTGCCGTCGGCTCCGCTGGTGGCGGTGATGGCGGTCCAGCCAAGCAGCCAGTGGACACGGCCGGGAGCGCCTTCGAGCGGCAGACCCCAGCGTTCCAGCAGGCTGGGGCGGGCCTGTTCCAGATCGAGGTCCGGCTGGACCAGGGTGGCGGCGCCCAGACGGCCATCGATGAATTCCAGTTCCAGGCCATCATCGACCTTGGCTTTCACCCGGTCGCCGTCCTTCTGGATGCGGTCGGGGGTCAGGCGTTTCATCGCCTCGTTCAGATCCATGCCCCATTTCCAGGAGGCGATGCCGTTGACCTCGTTGGGTTGCGGGCGCACGGCGCCGGCGACCTGGATGTTGTCGGCCACCGTCACCGCATCGACGTGGGCGATGTAGTTGCCCTGCAGCCAGGTGATGGGGACGTCGGGGATCGGGTGCTCGCCGGGGACGCGGGGCATCAGCGTCACCGCCACCGTGACCACCTTGCTCTTGGTGTCGGAATCGGTGACGGTCGGGCGCCCCATGAGCTTCCAGTCCTGGCCGCCCGCCAGAACCAGGGCGTTGTTCACCGCCGCCGCGATGTCGATGCCGTCCACCTGCCGGGGCATGGTGGTGAACTCCAGACGGATGGGCTGATTGAGCGCGACCTGGCTGGCCGACACCCGGGCGTTCACCTGGATGGGGCGCAGGGCGGGATTGGCCGTCGGGGAGGACGCCGGGCCGATGGCGGGATCGGCGGCACCCAGGGCGATCGCGGACAACAGGGGGACGAGCAGGCGCATGGAGACTCCGGCGGCGATCAGGTCGTGGACGGGATGACGATCGTGACGGCGTTGTCTGACCGCGACGATTCCGGGACGTCGGCGTGCGGTGCGCTCGCGTCCAGCGGATTGATCGTAATGATCACACTGTCACCCGACGCCACCGTGGACGGCAGCGTGATGGAGTAGGTCTGGGTGGCGCCCACGGCGATGTCCGTGGACCCGCTGGCCGGAGTGATGGTGCAACTGCCGGTGATGTCCGTGCCGTCCAAAAGCGTGACGCCCAGCCCCACCGCCCGCGCGGTGGCGGCGATGGCACTGCTGGTGACGTCCGTACAGGCGACCACCGCCGTGATCGTCGAAGGGGTCGAGACGCCCGGCACCGTCGCCGTGGGCGTGGAGCTGAACGCCAGGTTCAGGTCCGCCCAGGTCACGGTCAGCGAACCGCTGTTGTCGCTGCTGTCCCGTTCGCCGTCCACCGGAGCGATGGTGACCGTATAGGTGAAGGCGCCGCTGCCGGTATCCGTGCTGCCGTCGTTGTAAGCGGACACCGGCGTGCCCAGATCCAGGCTGACGGTCTTCCAGCCATCGACCGGCAGGTCGACGGTGGTGGCTGCCTGCACATCGACCGTCGCGCCATAGACATCCGTGCGGGTCACGGTGTAGGTCACCGTCTGCGTCGCCCCCACGTCGGTATTGAACAGGCCGAAGGTCAACGTGACGTCGGTCTGGGTGTTGGGGGCCGTCGCCGTGGCCGCCAGCGCCGGATAGATCTTCACATTATGGTAGCGGTACGGCTCGCCCGGGCTGGAGCAGCCGAGAGCACAGGCCAGGACGGCGACGAGGAGGGCGCGGGGAGCGGTGTGCTGCATGGTCGGGCAGCACCCTAGCGCCCCCGTGGAAAAGGCCACCGCATGGGCATGGTCCGTGATCGTCAGCGTCCCGTCACCCCGGCGGCGCCGGCCGGGCCCGTGGCATGCACGCCATTCGGCTCCGCCGTGCATCACAGACCAGCCCTTGCACCCGTGCCTGTCATTCCAGCATCCGCTGGCGAACCTCAAACCAGGAAACGTCTCATGGCCGTCGATCTCGCTGCTGCCGCCACCGTCGCCCCCGAACAGCGCCACCGCAAGGGTCTGGCCTATCACAACCCCCTCGCCGCCAATCCGGCCGGCGCGCTGAAATACGGCGTCGCGGCGAAGCGCGCCGATGGCACGGCGATCCAGCTCGCCAGCCCCACCATCACCCGCACCGCCTTGGCGCTCATGAACATGAACGCCACCATCGGCGGCGCGGCCTGCCATTGGGGCGGCCCCTCGGCCTACGCCGAAATGATGTCCGCCATCCACGGCCTGATGTTCAGCGCCCAGGGCGACTGGCGCGAGGCCTTCAACTTCGTCAACGACGCGGGCCACGCTGAAAACGGCCTGTACGCGTTGAAGGCCAACTACGGCTACGCCGGCCTGACCTTTGCGGACCTCAAAGGCTTCCGCTCGATCAGCTCGAAGCTCACCGGCCACGGCGAAAGCCACCTCTTCGCCGACGGCGTGATGATCTCCAACGGCCCCCTCGGCTCCGGCCTGCCCATCGCCCAGGGCCTCGCCCTCGCCGACCGCCTCGCCGACAACGCCCGCACCACCATCACCGTCATCTCCGACGGCGCCCTGATGGAAGGCGAAGCCAAGGAAGCGGTCGCCGCCATCCCCGGCTTCGCCGCCAAGGACCAGACCAATCCCTTCGTCCTGGTGGTGTCCGACAACAACACCAAGCTGTCGGGTCGCGTCGATGCGGACTCCTTCAGCATGCAGCCCTACCTGGCCTCGCTCGCCACCCAGGGCTGGAAGGTCGTCACCGTCGCCGACGGCCATGACCTCCAGGCCGTGTTCAGCGCCATCGAAGGCGCGGTCAAGACCGCCCAGGCCGACCGCAAGCAGCCCGTCGCCGTGTGGATCAAGACGGTCAAGGGCTTCGGCGTCGCCGCCACGGTGAAAAGCGCCAGCGGCGGCCACGGCTACCCGCTCGGTGGCGGTGACCTCACCAGCGGCAAACTGCGCGCGTTCGTGGCCGAGATCAACGGCGGTGCGGCCATCCCCGCCGAGTTCGAAGGCTGGCTGAAGGAACTGGAAGACGCCGCCGCGGCCAAGGCCGCCAAGGCCGCCGCCGCTCCCGCCCCCGCCGCCCCGGCGGTGAAGAAGGACAAGATCCAGGCCGGCTTCCCCAAGGCCATGATCACCGCCGCCGACAAGGGCCTGCCCGTGGTGTCGGTCAGCGCCGACCTCCAGGGCTCCACCGGCGTCGCCCCCTTCCGCGCCAAGTACCCCCAGCTCTCGTTCGAGGTCGGCATCGCCGAATCGAACATGATCTCGGCCGCCGCCGGCTTTTCGAAGCAGGGCTACATCCCCGTGGTCGACACCTTCGCCCAGTTCGGCGTGACCAAGGGCGCCCTGCCCATCACCATGGCGAACCTCTCGCAGTCGCCCGTCATCGCGGTGTTCAGCCACACCGGCTTCCAGGACGCCGCCGACGGCGCCAGCCACCAGGCTCTCAGCTACCTGGCCATGACCGCCTCGATCCCGCACACGGTACAGTACTGCCCCGCCAGCGCCGAAGAAGCCGAGTGGGCCATGGGCGAAGCCATCAACCGCTTCGTCGCCGCCCGCCAGACGAACAAGCAGCCCGACTCCGTGCTGTTCTTCTGCGGCCGCGAGAACTTCGCCGTCAGCCTCAAACCCGCCGGTGACAACTACGTCTGGGGCAAGGCCCAGGTCGTCGCCGACACCACCGCTGGCAAGGCCAAGAGCGTCACCATCAGCGCCAACGGCTCGCTCGTCGCCCACGCCATCAAGGCGGCGGAAAAACTCGCCGCCGACGGCATCGGCGCCATCGTGCTGAACAACGCCATCCCCAACCAGCCCGACCTCGCCGGCCACAAGGCCGCCCTGGCCGCGACCAGCGGTAAGCTCATCACCGTCGAGGACCACCAGGCCCTCGGCGGCGCGGGCAGCATCCTGGTCAGCGCCCTGGTCGACGCGGGCATCGCGGTGAAGGCCAAGATCCTGGGCGTGCACGGCGAATTCGGCCAGAGCGCCTACACCGCCGACGAACTCTACAAGAAGCACGGCATCGGCGTCGACGGCATCATCGCTGCGGCCAAGGCCATCTGAATCATCCGCCCACGCGGCTGAGACAACACGAACGGCACCGGGGTTTCCCGGTGCCGTTCGTGTTGTCTGCGGACCCCGGCACCATGGCCGTCGGCCCTCGGTTCACCGTTTCGACGCCGGCAGCGTGAAGATTTGGTCGTAGAGATCCCATTGCTTGGTCTCGTCGCCGCCCGGCTGGTACTTCTCGTTCAGGAACCAGGGCTTGCCGTCCTTCTGGAAGCCGACCTCGAACGAACCGTTCTTGTAGACCTTCACGATGCCGTTGGACAGATAGGCGTGATTGCGGTCGACGGTGAAATCGACGCCCTGGCGCAGCAACAGATACACGCCATCGTCCTCGCGCGAGCGCACCTCGATGACCAGGGCGTAGTCCTCACCCTCGGCCAGGTTCTTTTCCCCGATGACATACAGCCGATGCGCGTTCAGCGTCACGCTGACATGGTCATCGACCGTGCGCCAGGACGACACCTCGCTGCGGTCACCCAGGGAACAACCGGCCAAGGCCAGTCCACCGACCACCCCGGTGAGGGCGAGCAGGCGACGGAACGGGAGGAAACGGGACATGGTCGTCATCGTGCGGTCCTTGTGCCACCATGGTTCGGTGGGGCACGCCGCAGCCTTGCCGCGCGACAGGCCCGTCAATCCCGAGACGGACCGTTACGGATCACCGGGGCGCCTGGATCGCGGCGGTGTCTATCTCACCGCACCGGCGTCAACCGCTTCGACACCGGCGCCGAACGCCAGCTCAGGACGAAGGTCGAACCCTGGGCGCCGGTGCTTTCCAGCGCCAACTCGCCCTGCTGCCGACGCAGACAGCGCCGGGCCACGGTGGCGCCCAGACCCAGACCACGGGTGCGGCCCGTGATGAACGGCTCGAACAGGCGTTCCCGCAGGACTTCCGGCACGCCATGGCCGGTATCCACCACGGCGATACGGCCATCGTCCACGCGCAATTCGACCCGGCCGCCTTCGCTGCACGCCTGGATGGCGTTGCGCACCACGTTCAGCAAGGCCTGCCGGCTGAGGTCCTGGTCCCCCAGGGCGCGACCGTTGCCGCTCCACGTCAGCTCGACCCCCGCCTGTTCGGCGGCGGTGGCGGACAGTTCACAGGTGGTGCGGGCCAGCATGGCCAGGTCGATGGTCTGGCTCTCGGGTTCGCGTTCGCGGCTGTAATAAAGCAGATCGGTGACGAGGTGGCCCAGGCGCTCGACCTCGGTCAGGATGATGTCGGCGCTTTCCGCATCCGGCGAGGTGCCCAGGGCCTCGCGCAGCAGTTCGGCGTTGGCGCTGATGCCCGCCAGGGGATTGCGGATCTCATGCGCCACCGTGGCGGCCATGCGGCCCATTTCGGCCAGCGGCTTGAGGCGTTCGAGTTCGGCGGTGAGGTCACGTTCGGGCAACGGCATGGCGAGCATGGACAACCTTCCAGGGACGTGTTGATCAGCTTACCACATGATGACTGATTTGGGGAGGCGCAGTTTGGCAGGTGTCCCCCCCGCCCGCAACCCTGTCCCGACAGCACGGGGCCGGACCGGGAAACCCGGGGTAGACTCGTCCACCATGCGCCGCTCCTCCATCGCCTCCGCCATCCTGGTCCTCTGCTCCCTGGCCGCCCTCGCCATGCTGGTGCAGGCGGGCATCGCCCTGAGCGGCTCCCTCCGTCTCGGTTCCCTGCTGGAACAGGCCATCGCCGCGGACGAGGCCCTGAGCCACCATCAGAACGTCGACATGATGCACGATGCCATCCGGGGTGACATCCTGTCGCTGCGGCTGGCGACCACGGCGGCGGAACGGGACCGGGCCGCCAGCGATCTCGCAGAGCACGCCGCGACCTTCCGCGCCATGCTGGCGGCCAATCGCGCCCTCACCCTCGCACCTGCGGTCCGTCAGGTGCTGGCCGAGGTCGAACCCGTCGCCGAGGCCTATGTCGTCCAGGCCGAGGCCCTGATCGCCAAGGCCCGGAGCGACCGCGAGGCCGCCCTCGCCATGCTGCCCGCCTACAACGCCAGCTTCGCCGCCACCGAGGAGAAGCTGGGCGCCGCCACCGACACCATCAACGCCCAGGTCACCACGCTGCACGCGGAACGCGATCTGCTGGTGCGCCAGGTCCTCATCGCCACGCTCGTCGCCTCCCTCGCCGCCCTCGTCGTCCTGGCCGGTGCCGGACGCTGGCTGCTGCGCCGCATCACCCGTCCGACCATCGCCATGCGCGACGCCCTGGCCCGCATGGCCGAAGGCGACTGGACGGCCCTGCCGCAGGTGCATTCCCGGGATGAACTGGGCGACATGGCCGAGGCCCTGACCCGCATGGCGGAACGCATGCGGACGCTGCTGCAAGGCATCGGCAAGCACAGCGGCACCCTGGATCAGGCCTCGCTCCAGCTCACCCAGGAAGGCGGCGCCCTGCTGGATTCGGCCAAGGCCACCACCCGGGAGACGACCACCGTCTCCACCGCCATCGATCAGGTCGCCACCCACCTGGAGGCGGTCGCCAGCGCCGCCACCGAACTGTCCGCCTCGGTGCGCGAAATCGCCACCCGTACCGGCGACACCGCCCGGGTCGCCAGCGAGGCCGTCTCCGTCACCCGCAACGTCGGCCACGCCATGGACCGCCTGGGCACCAGCTCGCAGGAGATCGGCACGGTGGTCGGGACCATCAGCGACATCGCCCGTCAGACCACGCTGCTCGCACTCAATGCCACCATCGAAGCGGTCAGCGCCGGCGAGGCGGGACGCGGCTTCGTGGTGGTCGCCAACGAGGTGAAGGCGCTGGCCGCCCAGTCCTCGCGCGCCGCCAGCGACATCGCCCGTCGCGTCTCCCTGGTCCAGACCGACGTGCTCAACAGCGCCCAGGCCATCACCGGCATCGTCGCCATCATCCAGCGCATCGACGAGGCCAGCCAGGCCATCGCCGGCGCGGTCGAGGAGCAATCCGCCACCACCAACGAGATCGCCCGGGTCATGTCCGACGCCACCGCCAGCGGCCAGCGCATCCGCGAGGCCGCCAGCACCGTGTCCGCCTCCGCCACCAGCACCACGGCCACCGCCCAGGAGCTCCAGACCCAGGCCGCCATCATCACCGACGCGGCGGGCGAGCTGCGTCACCTGATCGCCGGCCTGCGCTGCTGACCGGCGGCGGCGCAAAGCCGGTTCCGCCCCGCCTTGCACGCCGCCCCTGCGGATTACGGTTCCGGCCCTGCCGCCGCTCCTGGCGTCGGCACTGCCTGTCCCCCTGCGGGCGGCCCCACGGCCGCCCGCGCGCGTTTCGCGGAGCCGCCATGACCCTCGACCTGCCCAAGTCCTATGAAGCCGCCACCATCGAGGCGGACGTCTACGCCCGTTGGGAACAGGCCGGATGCTTCAAGGCCGGCGCAGGCCGCAAGCCGGGCAAGCCCACCTACGCCATCGCCATCCCGCCGCCCAACGTCACCGGCGTGCTGCACATGGGCCATGCGCTCAACAACACGCTCCAGGACACCCTCATCCGCTGGCGGCGCATGCAGGGCCACGACACCCTGTGGCAGCCCGGCACCGACCACGCCGGCATCGCCACCGAATCGGTGGTGGTGAAGCAGATCCAGGACAACCCCGAGTTCGTGCGCGACCTCGCGGCGGCCGGGATCATGTCGGCCCAGGCCCCGGATCCCGCCGCCACCGGCACCGCCACCGGTCTGGACCGCGACCGCTTTGGTCGTGAAGCGTTCCTCAAGGCCATCTGGTTCTGGAAGGAGCGCAGCGGCGGCCAGATCGTCAACCAGTTGCGCAAGCTCGGCTCCAGCTGCGACTGGTCGCGCGAACGCTTCACCATGGACGAGGGCCTGTCCCGCGCCGTCCGCACCATGTTCACCAAACTGTACGACGCCGGCCTGATCTATCGCGGCACGCGCATGGTGAACTGGTGCCCGGTGCAAAAGACCGCCCTCGCCGACGACGAGGTCGAGCACATCGAAAAGAGCGGCCACCTCTGGAAGCTGAAATACGAGCTGGTCACGCCCGTCGCGCCCCTCGGCAACGAGGAGCTCGACGCCGCCACCGGCGGCGGCACCTGGATCGCGGTCGAGACCTCACGCCCCGAGACGTTCTTCGGCGACACCGCCGTGGCGGTGAATCCCGAGGATCCGCGCTACAAGCACCTCATCGGCCAGAAGGTCCGCCTGCCCATCATCGGCCGCGAAATCCCCATCGTCGGTGATGACCACGCGGATCCGACCAAGGGTTCCGGCGCGGTGAAGATCACCCCCGCCCACGACCCCAACGACTACGAGGTCGGCAAGCGCCACGATCTGCCCCTGGTGCGCGTCATCGACCTCGACGGCACCATGACCGCCGAAGCCGGCCCCTACCGCAGCCAGGAACGCTTCGCCTGCCGCAAGGCCCTGCTCAAGCAATTCGAAGCGGACGGCGTGCTGCTCGGCGCGACCGAGATCCGCCACAGCGTCGGCCACAGCTACCGCTCCAACGCCCCCATCGAACCGATGGTGACGGAACAGTGGTTCGTGAAGATGGACAAGCTGGCGGAAAAGGCCCTGGCCTGCACCCCGCTCACCGACGGCGACCAGTCGCCCGACGCCGAGGTCGCCTTCCACCCGACGCGCTGGGCCAAGGTCTACAACCACTGGCTGACCAACGTGCGCGACTGGTGCATCAGCCGTCAGATCTGGTGGGGCCACCGCATCCCCGCGTGGCACTGCGCCGCCTGCGGCAAACACACCGTCGCCATCGACGCGCCCACCGCCTGTCAGCACTGCGGCAGCACAACGATCACCCAGGACGCCGACGTCCTCGACACCTGGTTCTCGTCCGCGCTGTGGCCGTATTCGACCCTGGGCTGGCCCGATGCGGCGGAATGGCAAAAACTGGAAGACGCACGCCGCTACTTCCCCACCAGCACCCTCGTCACCGACCGCGGCATCATCTTCTTCTGGGTGGCGCGCATGGTGATGACCTCGCTGTTCGCCACCGACCGGAAACCGTTCAGCGACGTGTTCATCCACGGCACCGTGCTGGACGAGCGCGGGGTGAAGATGTCCAAATCCCTGGGCAACGGCATCGATCCCATCGTCATGATCAGCGGCGGCACGCAGCGCTATCTGGGCAAGGACTACCAGTGCCCCGGCTACGGCGCGGATGCGATGCGCTACACCCTGCTCGACATGACCACCGAAGGTCAGGACCTCAAGCTCTCGCCGTCGAAATTTGAAACCGGCCGCAACTTCGCCAACAAGGTGTGGAACGCAGGCCGCTTCCTGCTCATGAATCTGAGCGAGCGCCCGTTGCCCCGCGCCGTGGCCGCCAGCGATCTGAACCCCGCCGACCTCGGTTTCGCCGAACAGTGGATTCTCGACCGCCTGCAAACCACCATCGTCGAATGCAGCGCCTCGCTCGAAGCCTTCCGCTTCAACGACTACGCCAACACCGCCTACCGCTTCTTCCGCGACGACCTGTGCGACTGGTACCTGGAATGGGCCAAGCGCCAGTTCAAGGCGGGCGGCGCAGAGGCGGAAAACGCCGGGAAGATCCTGTCTTATTGCTTTGACGCGGTGCTGCGCCTGCTCCAGCCCGGCATGCCCTTCATCACCGAATACCTCTGGCAGCAGTTGCAGAGCTGCGTCGGCGGCACGCCCTGGCAGGGCCGTTTCCTGATGACGGAAAGCTGGCCCGAACCCGTCGCCGCCCTGCGCACCGCCGGTGCCGCCGAGCGCATGACGGAACTGCAAAGCCTCGTCACCGCCGTGCGCAACGTGCGCAACCTCGTCAGCCTCGCCGACGGCGTGGCCCTGGCGGCGGTGATCGCCGCGCCCGATGCGACCAAGGCCGCCGCGCTCGACGCCGACCGCGAGTTCCTCATCAACCGCGCCAACCTGGCAGAACTCGTCATCGCGGCGAATGCCGCCAAACCCGCCGCCTCGGTCACCACCGTGGTCGGCACCAGCAAGGTCCACATCCCGCTCGCCGGACAGGTGGACCTGGCCAAGCTGAAGGACCAGTTGGTGAAGCGCGCCGCCACGCTCGAAAAATCCATCAGCGGCAAGGAAGGCCGTTTGGCGAACGCCGACTACATCGCCCGCGCCCCTGCCGCCCAGGTCGAGGAGACCCGCACCATGCTGGAGCAGGAAAAGATCGAACTGGCCAACGTGCGCGAGACCATCGCCGGGCTGTAAGTCCACGGCTTCGACGCGGATGGCCGGGGCCACACCGGCCCCGCCCCTGAACGACGACACCCTCGCGCATCACGCGAGGGTGTCGTCGTTCAGCGCCCCGTCAGCGGGGCGGTCATCCGTCGGCGTCTCAGATCACGCCGGCAAAGCTCATCGCATCCGCCGCCGTATCCAGGTTGCGGCATTCGACGCCCTGCACCGTGCGGCTGATCATGCCACCCAGGGTCTTGCCGGGGCCCAGCTCCCAGAACGACATCACGCCCGACGCATGCAGGTTGGCCACGCTGTCGGCCCAACGCACCGGCGAGGTGAGCTGTTTCTCCAGCAGACCGGCGATATCCGCGGCCTTGGTGACAGGACCGGCGTGCACGTTGGTGTAGACCGGCACCCGCGGATCGCTGAACGCCGTCGCGGCCAGGGCGGCGCGCAGACGCTCGGCGGCGGGCGCCATGAGCTGCGAGTGGAAAGCGCCCGCCACCGGCAAGGCCAGGGCGCGACGGATGCCGTGCTCCTTGGCCGCCGCGATGGCGCGATCGCATGCCGGCTTGCTGCCCGAGATGACCACCTGGCCGGGCGAGTTGAGATTGGCGACCTCCAGCACCTCGCCCTGGGCCACGGCGGCACACAGCTTGGCGGCGGTGGCCTCATCGGGGCCGATCAGCACCACCATGCCACTGGGCACGGCCTCGGCCGCCGCCTGCATGGCCTGACCGCGCAGACGCACCAGCTTGAGCGCGCTGGGGAAATCGACCGCCTCGGCGGCGATCAGGGCGGTGTATTCGCCCAGGCTCAGACCGGCGGTGGCCGAGAAGGACAGCGGCGACACGATGGTCTTGAGCACCTCCAGGGCCATGACGCTGACCGTCAGGATGGCGGGCTGGCTGATGTCGGTGCGGGTCAGCTCGACCTCGGGACCGTTGGCGATGTAGTCGGACAGGGCGAAGCCCAGCGTGCGATCGGCATCATCCAGCACACGGCGGGCGGCGGGGAACTTCTGGGCCAGTTCCATGCCCATGCCGACATACTGGGCGCCTTGGCCGGGAAAGACGAGAGCGCGGCTCATAGGGGAATCTCCAATAAGGAAGGGCGGACCATAATGGTCCGCCCCTGATGATCCAGCCGTCTGCCCAGGACCGCCGCGCTATTGCAGCATGCCGATGCGCCACAGCACCAGCAGGACGCCCATGCCGATCCAGCCCAGGGCGGCAAAGATGATCCACAGCCAGAGCACGGAACGGTGGCCGGACAGCTCGCGCTCCAGCGTGGCGATGCGTTCCTTCTCGGCATTGATGACGTTCATGATCTGGCTGCGGCTGGTGGGCAGATCGCCCGCATCCACCGCCAGATCGACGCGCAGCAGTTCGAGGTCCTTGATCACCTCGTCGGGCGTCTGGTAGCGCTCGGCCTTGTCCTTGCGCGTCATCTTCTGCACCAGCCGCAGGATCCCCGCCGGCAGGTCCTTGCGCAGGTCATCCAGACGCGGCGGTTCGACGTCGATGTGGGCGCGCATCACCGTGCTGCACGATCCGCTGAACAGGGTCTTGCCGGACAGCATGTGGAACAACGACGCCCCCAGCGAGTAGATGTCGCTGCGCACGTCGAGGTTGCGCTCGCCCCGGGCCTGTTCCGGCGAGATGTAGTCAGGCGTGCCGATGGTGGTGCCTTCCTGCATCAGCTCGGCGTCCCAGCGCGACTGGATGAAGCCGAAATCGCCCAGCTTCACGGTGCCGTCCTTGGTCACCATGATGTTGGCCGGCTTGATGTCGCGGTGGACGATGTTCTGGTTCGAGAGGTATTTGAGCGCCTCGCACACCTGACGGGTGAGATCGGCGACCTTCTCCACCGGCAGCGCGCCCTGGTGGCGGATGAGATCCTCCACCGTCACGCCATCGATGAACTCCATGGAGAAATAGTATTTCCCCTGGTATTTGCCCACATCGAAGACCTGGATCAGGTTCTGGTGCGACAACTTGCCGGCGGCGCGCGCCTCCAGCAGGAAGCGCTTGCGGAACTCCTCGTCATCCGCCCATTTCGCATGCAGGATCTTGAGCGCCACGGTGCGATGCATGGTGAGCTGTTCGGCGAGATAGACCTCGCCCATGCCGCCTTCACCGATCTTGCGGGCCAGCTTGTAGCCACCGATCTGCTTTTTGATCAGCACGCCGCCTTCGCTCTTGGCCCGCTCGTCGCGCATGATGCGCTTGAGCGCCTTGGCCAGACGGTCGCCGGTCTGCAGATCGACCATGCCTTCCGCGATCAACACCTCGGCGAGAGCCTTCTTGCTCTCACGCGCCTTGTCCATGGCCGCGTCGAACTGGTCCGGCGTGATCAGCCGCCCTTCGATGGCCAACTGGCCATAGCGGAAGTCCTCATCAAATTCGGCGTTGGTGCTCACGGGCATAGGTCCAGGTCTGAACGATTGTTGCGGCAGGACGGTCGCCGTCCACCCACCTTGCAACGGGAACCGCTGCCGATTCAAGATAGCCGAAGTCCGCAAAGGGAACAATCCAGCGGGTCCGGCCTGATCCACGCCCGGTCACACACGCTCCGGCCGCTCGGGCCGGAGCGTGCGGGATGCTTATTTGGCCGCGCCAGCGCCGACCAGGGCGCTGATCTGCGCCCAGCCGGGCAGCTTGTCGACCGGAGCCTGGCTGATCAGGGCCGAGGCCACGCCCGGGGTGCCGAGCAGCTGTTGCAGGGTATCCGCTCCCGGCAGCTTCTTGAAGCGCTCCGCCAGATTGGCCTTCCCGGCGGCGACCTTGGCCAACACGCCATCGCTGCTGGCCGATTTACCTGCCAGCAGGCTCTTGAGGTCGGCCAGCAGGCTGTCCGCATCGGCCTCCGTCGCGGTGGCCTTGTCCAACGCGCCCTTGGCGGCACCGCCGGCAAAGGGGATGGCCGCAGCGGCCTTGGCGGAATCGACAGCGGTCTTGGAGGCGGCAGCCAGCTTCTCGACCAGCGCCGCGCAGGTCGTCAGCACGCTGGCATTGGCCGCGGGGACGTTGGCGGCCACGGCCGTCGCCGCTGTGGCGTCGGCAGCGGGCACGACGGTGACAGGAACGCCGACGAAACACACGGCGGCGATGATGGGAAGGAGGGTGCGCATGGTGGGATCATGGTGGACAGCGGGCCACGCTGTCGAGGGCCGGCTTGAGGACCACGGCCTGTCACCATCGATGCGCCCACCGCCGGGACGACAGGGCCGACCGACCGGACGACGGGGTCAGATCCGGGACCACATCCGGGCCTGGTGGACCGCCGCCAACGCATGCTCCGCATGCGCGTCGGCTCCGTTGTCCTCGGCGACGCGCTGATCGATCGCGGATCCCACCACGAGGACCCTGAAGGACCGCCGGTCATCACTCCGGTTCACGGCCTCCAGAAGCTCCCGCACCTGCGGCAGGACCGCCACCGACGCGACATTCAGACAGAGCAGGGACGGCCGATGCTCCCGCACGGCGGCGATCACGGACGGCGGCGACGCGCCTTCCCCCATCTCGACCACCGCAAAGCCGGCCCCCTCCAGCAAGGCGGACAACAGCACCCCGGCCAAGCCATGCGCATCACCCGGCGTCGGCACCAGCACGGCCACGCCGGCCGGATGCAATGCCCCCGAGGCCAGATGCGGCCGGAGCAGCGCCTGGACCGTGCGCAGGGTCCGGGCGGCCACCAGCAGCTCCGGCATGAAATAGTCGTTGTTGGCAAAGCGGCGCTCGACCTCGTCCATGGCCGGCATCACCCCCTCACGAACGATCCGGGCCGCATCCTCGCCCGCCGCCAGCGCCTGCCCGACCCAGCGGGAGGCCGCCGCGCCATCACCCTCGACCATCGCATGGATGAACGGACCGAAATCGGGCATGGTCGCCTCCGGGCCGCCCCGGATAGCGCGGCCGACCGGGATAGCCATGCCAACCGGGCCAGGTTTATGCAGCCGGAAACATCGACGCCCACCGGTTCCCGGTGGGCGTCATGCGAACACATCAACCCGTGGACGGGGGCTATTTCGCCGCCACCGGACCGGCGGCCGTAGGACGGAATTCCGGACGCAGGTACTTCAACAGACGGGCCTCGTCCATCGCTTCGACCTGATACTCGCGGGCACGATCCTGGTCGCGTTCGCTGTTCTTGCCCGCCACCAGCACGTCGACGCCGGGGCTGAGACGATCGCGCACCTCGGCGCCGCTCTGCCGCAGGAAGGTTTCGATGTCCGCCTTGCTGAACTGCTGGAAATCACCCGCCACCACAAAAACCCGGGGCTTGATGGCGCTGAAGGCGGGATTGCCCAGCAGATCGTCCGAAGCGATGGGCCACGTCTTGCCATTCACCACCGAGAGCACACGGCACAGGCTGATGGCAGGACGGACCTCGACCACCTCGACCATGCCCTTTTCGACGTAATGGCCACGATCGTACTGAAAGGCCTCGAAGCGCAGGCCCGGCGTCACGCGGTCCTTGGCCCCGAGGTTGATGATCACGCGCCCCGTTCCCGCCGCCTGGAGGATGCGGCCGGCCGGCTCCAGATCCTGGAGCCAATGCAACTCCAGCCCCAGTTGCTTGCGGATCTCGACTTCCATCTGACCGATACGGGTCAGGCGGGTGCTGATCTCCTCATCCTGGGCTTTGCGCGTCTTCTCCAGGGTCGCGGACAGCTGCTCACCCTTGGCGTTCTGGGCATCGGACTGGGCACGCCAGGCGACTTCCAGATCGCTGATGCGCTTGTCGAGATCCGCCAACTGCTCCTGGCGCTTGCCGATCAGGGCGGACAGCTCGGGGGACTGCTGCCAGCCATCGCTGGCGAAATCGGCCGCGAGTTTTTCCAGACGCTTGAGGGCGACTTCGACCTGGGCGCGATTGAGCGCCACCGCGCTTGCGGGCAGGGTCTTGCCGCTGTTCACGGTGCTGGCGCTGGCGACACCGCTCACCAGCGTGTCGCCATCCAGGTAGACGCGCCGGGCGGCCAGTTCCGTATCCAGGCGTTCGACCTCGCGCCGCAGACGCGCGGCGATCTGCTTCTTCTCCGCGATGCCGGTGACGAGTTCGCTGCGCTTGCGGTCTTCGCCCTTCTGCTTGGCGGTCAGTTCCTCGATGTGGCCGTTCTCCTTGGACAGCATCACATAAAGGCCCGCCGTCACGACGACGAAGGCGATCAGCAACGTGATCATCGCGGGCTGGATGCGGGTGGTGGCCACGGGGAGGACTCCTGCAGAAGACGACGGACGGAAAAGGGCTCGGACGCGTTCAGTCGCGGCGCTGAACGGCAGACAGACGGAAGAGCTGGCTGTCGACCAGCTGGTTCTCGCTCAACACCGAAATGCCCAGCTGGTTGGCCTGGACGAGGGCGCTGTCCGATCCGTCACCCGCCACCAGATAATCGGTGGCCACGCTCAGGTTGTCCTCGACGCGACCACCGGACTCGATGATGAAGCGCTTCAGCTCATCCTTGCTGAAATGGGCGAAATTACCCCGCAAAGCATAGACTTTGACCTTGTTACGGTCGAATACCGGGTTCGAAATCAGATCATTGGCGATGAGCGGATCGTTGGCATTGCGTTCTTCCAGCACCCGACAGGTCGACACCGCATCGCCCACCGTGACCACCTCGATGCTGCCCTTGACCACATTCTTGCCGCCACGCTGGTTGTAGACGGAGAAACGGGTGCCTTTGCGCAGCCCGTGCTGGCGACCGAGATCGACCACCACGAAACCGATGGAGGCATCCGCCTCCAGCAGCTTGCCGTCGGCCTGCACCGCCTGGTTGTTGCTGATTTCACGCTGCCGGGTCAGTTCCTGGACACGGGAGCGGAGCTCGTCCATGCGGGTTTCCAGCCCCTGCAGTTCCTTGAGCCCCTTCTTGCGTGCTGCCTCCAGCTTGGCGCTGAGGTCCTGGATCTTGTCGCTGAGCTGCTTTTGGCGGCCGTCAAAGTCACGCTCGTTGGCGTACAGCTGCTTTTCACGGTCAACCAGCTCCGAACGCCGGTCCTTGACCTCCTGGGTCAGCAGACCGCGGGCGGCAACCGCCTTTTCCGAGGCTTCCTGCACCGCCTGGCTGTGCTCTTTGCACTTGGCGACCATGACCGTCACGTCGGCATTGGCCGCATCGATCTCGGAACTGAGTTCCGTCAGCAGGGCTCGCTTCTGTACGATCTGGCGCACCAGGGGGCCGTCATCCTTGATCTGGTCCTGCAGCGCGCCGTCCTGGGTGCGCAGCACGTCCAGTTCATAACGGGTGCTGAGCGCCTGCTCCTCCAAGCCTGACTTGCGGGCATGCTGCACCACAAACAAGCCGAAGACCGCCGCGCACGCGATGATGACGATGGCCAGCAAGGCCGAGAACAGCAGGTGCAGGCGGGAAACGGCGGCAACCATGGCGGAAATCCTTCCGGGGCGAAAGCCGGGCTACCTTAGGAGGTGAGGACGATGGTCACAATTCGGCCATGCGTGAGGAGTATGGTCGTGTGTCAAAGGCTATGCCGCACCGCGCCCCGGCCATGCCTGCCCTCAGTCCGTGCACCACCCCGCCGGATGTGTTGCCTCATGGGACAGTGGCAGCCTGCCCGGTGACCCGCCCTGACTTGCCGCTCGATTCCAGGCCCTGCCGCCCGATGCCTGTTTCATGAGTAAGCGATCGAAAAACGATCAGGCCCTGTGTATTCTGTTGCATTGCTAATCATCAATCATTCCGGCCAAGACCCGGGGCCTGCCGCGAAAATCGAACGTTATTCATTTAAAATCAAATACTTACGAACACAATCCGCATCCTCACGCAATTCCGGCGCGTTCTTTGCCAGAGGGATTGCACACTTGGACCCCCCCTTCACGAGGACTCCTATGAAGCGTTTCCTACTCTCCTCCCTGGCGATGCTCGCCCTGGCCTGCGGTTCATCCCTGCACGCCGAGGATGCGGCTCCGGCTCCGGCTGCGGCAGCCGCCGCGGCTCCGGCGGCTGCCGCAGCAACGGTCGATCCGGTCCAGGCCAAGATCGACGCTGCCAAGTCGTGGTTCGGCTACGCAAAGGTCAAACAGAAGGTCGTCAAGGATGGCAAGGAAGTCGAGGAGGAGGTCGAGACCGTTCCCAAGGCATTCAACAACGGCGACAACGCCTGGATGCTCACCAGCGCCCTGCTCGTTTTGCTGATGACCATCCCCGGCCTGGCCCTGTTCTACGGCGGCTTGGTCCGTCGTAAAAACGTTCTCTCTACCATGATGCACAGTTTCGGCTTGGCCGCCTGGGTGAGCGTGATCTGGGCTGTGTTCGGCTTCGCCCTGGCCTTTGGCACCAAGGGCAACTGGTTCTGGGGCGGCTTTGAGCAGTTCCTCCTGCTCAAAGACGTGGCCTTCGATCCGACCCTGCTGACGGCCGGTGATGGCACCCACTTCCCCATCAGCACGGATTACGCTCCGACCATCAGCTTTGGCGTGTTCTGCATGTTCCAGCTGATGTTCGCCATCATCACCCCCGCCCTGATCAGCGGCGCCTTCGCCGAACGCATCAAGTTCAGCGGCATGCTGGTCTTCACCACCATCTGGCTGGTGCTGTGCTACTTCCCCATGGCGCACATGGTCTGGGGCGCGAGCGGTCTCTTCAACTGGGGCTTCGGCGCCATCGAATGGGCCGCGTTCGACTTTGCCGGCGGCACCGTGGTGCACATCTCCTCCGGCGTCGCAGCACTCGTCGCCGCCATCATCCTCGGCAAGCGCAAGGGCTATCCCGAACAGCCCATGGCTCCTCACAGCCTGGTCCTGTCGGTGATCGGCGCGGCTCTGTTGTGGGTCGGCTGGTTCGGATTCAACGCCGGTTCGGCCCTGGGTGCCAACGGCCTCGCCAGCCTCGCCTTCGTCAACACCCATCTCGCCACTGCCGCCGCCGCCATCACCTGGCCCCTGGCTGAATGGCTCATCCGCGGCAAGCCCACCGTCCTCGGCGCCATCTCGGGCGCAGTGGCCGGCCTGGTCGCCATCACCCCCGCCTGTGGCTTTGTCGAACCCGGTTCGGCCCTCATCATCGGCCTGGTCGCCGGCGCCCTGTGCTTCACCTCGACCAGCTACCTGAAGCGCGCCCTGGGCTACGATGACGCTCTTGACGCATTCGGCGTCCACGGCGTGGGCGGCATCTGGGGTGCGATCGCCACTGGCATCTTCCTCAGCGTCGACGTCAACCCCAACATCGCCGCCCTCAATGGCGACCTCTATAAAGCCATTGTTAACGGCACCCAGCCGGTGGTATTCAACCAGGTCAAGGCTGTGCTGGTGACCATCGGTTTCAGCGCAGTGGTGGCCACGGTCGGCCTGCTCGTCGCCAAGTACACGGTCGGCCTGCGCACCAGCACCGAGGACGAGTCGGCTGGTCTGGACCTCAGCCAGCATGGCGAAGAAGGCTACAATCACTGACCGCTCACGGCACCCTGGGTGGGGCTTGGCCCCGCCCAGGGTCGCCTAGTATGCTTGCCATCACCATCACTCACTCCGCTCCCTAAGGAACCATCCCCATGAAGATGATCGAGGCCATCATCCAGCCCTCCAAGCTGGAAGCCGTCAAAGAAGCGCTGAACGAGGTCGAGGTCGTGCGCCTGACCATCAGCGACGTCCAAGGCTTCGGCCGCCAAAAGGGCCATACCGAAATCTACCGCGGCCACGAATACACCGTGAACCTGCTGCGTAAGGTGAAGCTTGAAATCGCCGTGAACGAGGAGTTCGTCGAACCCACGGTCGCCGCCATCATCAAAGCCGGCCGCACCGGCGAAGAAGGCAAGGTCGGCGACGGCAAGATCTTCATCCTGCCCCTGCACGACTGCATCCGCATCCGCACCGGCGAACGCGGTTCCGAAGCCATCTGATACCTGACAGCCCCCCGGTTCCACCGGGGGGCTTTTCCGTGACCCCTGACAACTGTTTATTCGGTAGACATACCCCGGTTTTCCCTGGGGCTTGTTCCGCCGTGCAGCATCTCTAGCTTCCCCACCTCCACACCCGCTGCGGTTTTCCGCAGCCAACCTCCGCCGAGGCTTCCCCATGAGCGTCGAAAAAGCCCTTCAGCTCGCCAAGGAACACGGTGCCAAGTACGTCGACATCATGTTCGGCGACATGTTCGGCACCCTCCAGCACTTCACCATCACGGCGCACCGCCTGAACGCCGAACTGTTCGTCGAAGGCCTGCCCTTTGACGGCAGCTCGATCCGCGGCTGGCAGGGCATCGAGAAGTCGGACATGAACATCAAGCCGGATCCGGCTTCCGTGTTCATCGACCCCTTCCGTGAACAGCCCACCATCTGCTTCTTCGGCGACATCTACGATCCCCGTACCGGTCAGCGCTACGCCCGCGACGCGCGCTCCATCGCGCACAAGGCCCTGGCCTACCTGAAGAGCACCGGCATCGGCGACAACGCCTTCTTCGGCCCCGAACCCGAATTCTTCATCTTCGACTCGATCCGTTACGCCTCCAACCCCCAGGAAGCGTTCTACTACATCGACTCGAACGAAGCCCCCTGGAACATGGGCCGCGACGATGGCCTGAACCTGGGTCACAAGGTGCGCCACAAGCAGGGCTACTTCCCCGCCACGCCCGCCGACACCCTGATGGATCTGCGCAGCGAGATCACCACCAACATGCAGACCATGGGCATGGAAGTGGACCTCCACCACCACGAAGTGGCCAGCCCCGGCCAGTGCGAGATCGGCATCAAGTTCGGCAACGCCATCACCGCCGGCGACCTCGTGCACATGTACAAGTACGCGGTCAAGAACACCGCGTTCCAGCATGGCAAGACCGCCACCTTCATGCCCAAGCCCATGTTCGGTGACAACGGCAGCGGCTGCCACCACCACATGTCGATCTGGAAGGGCAACAAGAACATCTTCGCCGGCGAGAAGTACGCCAAGCTCTCGCAGGAAGCGGTGTGGGCCATCGGCGGCATCCTGAAGCATGGCCGTTCGATCCAGGCGTTCACCAACCCCTCGGCGAACAGCTACCGCCGCCTCGTGCCCCACTACGAAGCCCCGGTGAACCTGGCCTACTCGGCCAGCAACCGTTCGGCCTCGGTGCGCATCCCGCACGTCAACGGCGACAAGGCCCGTCGCTTTGAATTCCGTTGCCCCGACGCTTCGGGCAGCCCGTACCTGACCACTGCCGCCATCCTCATGGCCGCGATCGATGGCATCAAGAACCAGATCGATCCGGGCAAGCCGATGGACAAGAACATCTACGATCTGCCCGCCGAAGAGCTGGCCCTGATCCCCGGCACCTGCGAAAGCCTGGGCCAGGCCATCGACGAGATGCTCGCCGACAAGAGCTGGCTCACCGCCGGCGACGTGTTCAGCGAAGAATTCATCGACGCCTACGTCGGCTACAAGCGCACCAACGAAGTGGAACCCTTCAAGTTCCGCCCGAACCCCTACGAGTTCTACCTCTACTACGACTGCTGATCGCAGCCGCCGTCAGAGGTTCGCGCAGCCGCCCCAAAGGCGGACGAACAGAAAACCCCAGGGCAACCTGGGGTTTTCCCGTTTCCCCCAACCCTTCCTGACGACTTGCGCCCGCGGCTCCGACAGCCACGGTGCCGCACGTCTTCATCATGCCAGGAACCGCCATGAGCCTCGACGCCTTCAAAGCCCTTGTCACCCGCGTGGAATCCCAGCCCGGCTACCAGCGCCCCGCCGCCTTCGCGGTCGGCCTCGCCAGCTTCGGCGCCGATCTTTCCAAGCCCGGTCAGGTGGTGTCGTCCGCCAAGATCCTCGACACCTGGTTCCCGGTGGTGAACCGCGAGGAGAATTACGGTTCCGCCGCCGTGCTCGCAGAATTGACCGGTCATCTCAGCGGTTCGCGCAGCTACTACCTCAACGAGGACCAGATCGACCGCGCCCTCGCCGCGTTCGCGCCCTTTGCCAACGACGGCAAGCGCCACGCCAACATCGAGGCCTTGGCGGAATTGCGCGAAGCCCTGCGCGGCGGCTCCCCCAACCTCGGCGGCGTGGTCATCCCCCGCCTTGTGGTCGTCACCTTCATCAGCGATCTCGCCGCCAAACCGGTCGATCCGCACGACGTCTATCTGCGCCTGCACCTGCTCTCGACCCGCAAGGTCAAACCGCACGGCCAGAACCTTGAGGGCGTCTTCGCTCTGCTCCACAACACGGTCTGGACCAGCGTCGGCCCCTTCGACCCCGACACCTTCGATGCCGTGCGCCTCCGCCTCAAAACCCGCGGCGTGCCCGTCGCCGTCACCAGCGTCGACAAGTTCCCACGCATGACCGACTACGTCACGCCCGTCGGCGTGCGTATCGCCGACGCCGACCGTGTGCGCCTGGGCGCCCATCTGTCCGAAGGCACCACGGTGATGCACGAAGGCTTCTGCAACTTCAACGCCGGCACCCTCGGCAAGTCGATGGTCGAAGGCCGCATCAGCGCCGGAGTCGTGGTCGGCGACGGCTCCGACATCGGTGGCGGCGCCTCCATCATGGGCACCCTGTCGGGCGGCGGCAAAGAAGTCATCCGCATCGGTGAACGTTGCCTGCTCGGCGCCAACGCCGGTCTCGGGATTTCGCTCGGCAACAACTGCACGATCGAATCCGGGCTCTACATCACCGGCAGCAGCAAGATCCGTCTGGTCCCCGAAGGCACCGTGGTCAAGGCCGCCGAACTCAGCGGCAAGGACGACATGCTCTTCCGCCGCAACAGCCAGAGCGGCGCCATCGAGGTGCTCAACAAGAAGGGTGGCGGCTGGAGCGGCCTCAACGCCGCTTTGCACGCCAATTGACGGGAAATCGCTTCGATCGATACGTTCGGGGGCATCAACGTGCCCCTCGCATCTGCTGAAAGATGCGTCATAGTAGGCATGGAGACTCCATCCATGTACCGCACGTTGACATCCGAAGCCGAAGCGCTGGGCATCATAACATCTGATCATCCGGCGTGGCTGCTGAAGCACTCGAACACCTGTCCGATCAGCAGTGCCGCCCTCGATGCGTTTGCCTCCTATCTCGACGTCCACCCCGACGAACCCGCCGGCATGCTGGTGGTCCAGGAGCAGCGTCCCCTCTCCAACTGGGTCGCCGAGCGCCTGCGCTACACCCACCAAAGCCCCCAGCTCTTCCTCGTCCGCCATGGACAGGTGATGTGGCACGCCAGCCATTGGGACATCACCGCCGAAGCCATGCAGGCGGCCGCGACCCACACGTCGACCCGCCTCGCCGTCATGCGCAAGTAGCGCGCCGGAATCCTTCTCCATAATCGGGCAAATGCGCCCACACGCCTTGTATTTACATGGTTTTGGATCTGGCCCGCTGACTGCCAAGGGCGTCGCCCTGGGGCACAACCTGGGCGCGGCGGTGGCCACCTACTCCATCCCGGATCTGGAAGGTGGCGATTTCTTCAACCTGACCATGGATGGCATCTGTCAGCGCGCCCTAGCCGCGATTGACGCCCTGCCTGACGACGGCGCCCCCGTCCTGCTCGCCGGTTCCAGCCTGGGCGGCTACACCGCCGCCCTGCTCGCCGGAGCAGGCCGCCTTCCCCCTCGCGTCCAAGCCCTGCTGCTGCTCGCCCCCGCCTTCGGCTTCACCGCCCGCTGGGCCCAACTATTGGGCTCCGAGGGGGAACAGGCCTGGCGCCAGGACGGCCAACGTCTCTTCAGACACCATGCCCGGAATCGAGATGAATGGCTGTCCTCCGCCTTTCTCGATTCCTGCCGCGGTCTGCCCGAAATCCCCGCATCACCACAGATCCCGACCGTGGTCATCCACGGCTGGCGCGATGAGACCGTGGCTTGGCACATGAGCCAAGCTTATGTGCTCCAAAATGATACCCTCAACAACACCCCTATGGAATGGCATTTGGTGGACAGCGATCACAGCCTGACCCGTCCTCGGGACGAATCCCTCATCGCCTGGTGCGCCCATGATCAGATCGGACGCTTTCCCCTTTGAATCTCCATGCCCGCACGGGCTCTCATCTATGCGTAGACTGGACTTATCGGAGCACAGACTTAGAAGCCATTCGCCATTTTGTACGGCACCATGAACGAATCGGGCAACCGTAACCAATGCGAAAGCTTCACCCAGATGACGCTCGCGAAGCGTGTACTGACAACCGCGATGTGCATAGCTAACCGCAGTGTCCTGCTAAATCCATTCGCCGCTGTTCCCTCGCGTGGAATTGACCAACGATAAAACTCTCGGGCGCCCCCTGGACAAAACGAGCGCACCCCGCACCGGCGCAGCTCTTAGAAACACAACAGCTTCAAGAAGGCTAGTTTTGGCGTCACGCGCCGCCTTGGAGCGACACACCTCTTCTCGGAATCTTGCTCATTATGCTTCTACCTACCCTTGGTGTAAATCACCAAGGACTTCTACAGAACCAAGGAATACCATGAAAGCCGTCATCCTTGCCGGTGGCCTCGGCTCCCGCATCAGCGAAGAATCGGTGCTGCGCCCCAAGCCCATGATCGAGATCGGCGGCAAACCGATTCTCTGGCATATCATGAAGCTCTACAGCTCCCATGGCGTCAATGACTTCGTGATTTGCTGCGGTTACAAAGGCTACGTCATCAAGGAATACTTTGCCAACTACTTCCTGCACATGTCCGATGTCACCTTTGACATGCGCGACAATCGCATGGAGGTTCATCAGCAGCATGCGGAACCTTGGCGGGTGACCTTGGTGGACACCGGCGAGAACACCATGACAGGCGGCCGCATCCGGCGCATCCGGCCCTATGTCGCAACTGACGAAGCCTTTTGTCTGACCTACGGCGATGGGGTTTCCAATGTCGACATCGGCGCCCTGATCAGTTTCCACCGCAAACAGAAGACGTTGTGCACGCTGACGGCCGTGCAGCCACCCGGGCGTTTCGGCGCCCTTGCCCTTGATGGAACAAAGATCGCCTCCTTCCAGGAAAAACCCACCGGCGATGGCGCCTGGATCAATGGCGGCTTTTTCGTCTGTTCGCCAAAGGTCATCGACCTTATCGCTGGCGACAACACCACCTGGGAACGCGATCCCATGGAACACCTTGCCGCCAACCGTGAAATGTCCGCGTTTCATCATCACGGTTTCTGGCAACCGATGGACACCTTGCGCGACAAGAACCATCTGGAAGAATTATGGCAAAGCGGCAAAGCCCCGTGGAAGGTGTGGTGATGTTCTCGGATGTCTATCGCAACCGCCGCGTCCTCGTCACGGGCCACACCGGCTTCAAGGGCGCTTGGCTGACCCGCTGGCTGCTGGAACTCGGTGCCGATGTCACCGGATTGGCACTCGCCCCCGACACCTCGCCCGATCTGTTTTCGCTACTGAATCTCGGGCCACGCATCCGCCACCACACGGCGGACATCCGAGATGCCGCCAGGATTCGCGACATCGTCACGGACTGCCGCCCTGACATCGTTCTCCATCTCGCCGCCCAACCCCTGGTTCGACTCAGTTACCGTGAGCCCAAGGCCACCTGGGACACCAACGTCGGCGGCACCGTCAACCTGCTTGAAGCCATCCGCTCTGCCGACTGCGTCCGTGCCTGTGTCGTGGTGACATCGGACAAATGCTACGAGAATCGTGAACAGATCTGGGGTTATCGCGAAAGCGATGCCATGGGCGGTCACGACCCGTACAGCGCCAGCAAGGGGGCTACCGAGCTGGCGGTCGCTTCGTGGCGCCGCTCCTTCTTCCATGATCCCGCTGGCTGCCAACTCGCCTCGGCCCGCGCCGGCAATGTCATCGGCGGTGGCGATTGGTCCGCCGACCGCATCGTCGTCGATTTCGTCAAGGCGATCACGGCCAACCAACCATTGGTCCTGCGCAACCCCAACGCCACGCGCCCCTGGCAACACGTTCTCGAACCATTATCCGGCTACCTCGATCTCGCCTCGCGTTTATATCAAACCGATGGTCATCGTTTCGCCGATGGCTGGAATTTTGGCCCCGCTGACGACAGCGTGATAACCGTCGGCGAACTCGCCAAGCGCCTCGTTGCCGCCTGGGGCCAAGGTCGCGTTGACATCGCTGGAAACGCGGGACAGCCCCACGAAGCCGGTCTTCTCACCCTCGACTGCCGTAAAGCTCGCACCGCCTTGGGTTGGCACGGCATGTGGGCCGTGGACGAAACCGTCAACCGAACCGTTGCTTGGTACCGCAACCAATACCATGGCCACGATGCCGAATCCCTGACTTTGGCCGACATCCATTCCTATACCACGACCGCCCGTGCCAGTGGCATGCCCTGGGCGCAATAAATCCGGACCATTAATGACTGATCGCATTGCTCAACTTCGCGCCGATATCCTGGCCAAGACCCGTGAGTTCATCGCCCTGCGCGAAGCTCCGCGTCCATTCATTCCCGGACAAACCACCGTCCCCTACGCAGGTCGCGTCTATGACGCCGATGAAGTCGAAGCGGGCGTCGCCAGCATGCTCGATTTCTGGCTGACCCTTGGCCCCGAAGGCGACGCCTTTGAAAAGGAAATCGCCGCTATTCTCGGCGTGAAAGGCTGCGTTCTCACCAACAGCGGCAGCTCAGCTAACCTACTCGCCTTCGCAGCCCTCACCAGCCACAAGCTCGGCGAGCGTCGCATCCGCCCTGGCGACGAAATCATCACCGCGGCGGCCGGCTTCCCCACCACCGTATCACCGATCATTCAGTGCGGTGGCATTCCCGTCTTCATCGACGTCGACCCCATCACCATGGGCCCACGCGTCGACCAGTTCGAAGACGCATTCGTCCCCGGCAAGACCAAAGCGGTGTTAATCGCCCACGCCCTGGGCAACCCCTTTGACCTCGACGAAGTCGTACGTTTCTGCAACGATAAAGGCATCTGGTTGATCGAAGACAACTGCGACAGCCTGGGCAGCACCTACGGAGGCAAGCCCACCGGCACGTTCGGCGACCTCTCGACCCAGTCCTTCTACCCGCCACACCACCTCACCCTGGGGGAAGGCGGTGCCATCAACATCGTCCGCGATCCCAAACTCCGCGTCTTGGTGGAAAGTTTCCGTGACTGGGGGCGCGACTGCTGGTGCCCGTCTGGCAAGGACGACACCTGCAAGCGCCGCTTCACCCAGCAACATGGCGAGCTGCCCCTAGGCTACGACCACAAGTACGTCTACAGCCACCTTGGTTGGAACCTCAAACCCCTTGATCCCCAGGCCGCCATCGGTCGACAGCAACTGAAAAAATTGCCGCGTTTCAGCCAAGCGCGCCGCGACAACTGGCAGACTTTGCGCAAAGGCTTGGCCGGCCTCGAAGACCGCCTTGATTTCATGCTGCCCGCCCACGCCGACACCTGGACCCCCACCGGCTTCACTTGGAAGCCAGGCAAGACCACCAGCGACCCCAGCTGGTTCGGCTTCATGATGCTGGTGAAGGGGGGAGCCCGAGCACGTACGGCCCTCGCCCAAGCCCTCGACAAGGCGAAAGTGGGCAATCGTATGTTTTTTGGCGGCAATTTGGTCCGCCAGCCAGCTTTTGTACAACTGAAAAATGACTCGAAAGGATCCGCTTTCCGTATCATTGGCGACCTTGCCGGATCCGATCAAGTCATGAACGAGTCCTTATTCGTTGGCACATATCCCGGCCTACACTGCGAATCTCTGGATCACATCATTACCACCATCCGCAACGCACTGGGTGACCAGTGACCCTAATCGCCAACCATTGTGGTCGGGACATTGCCCATCGCGGATTTGCCGAAGCCACCGATGCAATCACGCGGGAGGAATGGCAGACATTACGCCACGCCCAGATTCTACTAACCGGAGGAACGGGATTCGTTGGCAAATGGCTGCTCGGAACCCTCCTTCATGCCAATAGCAGAATGGATTTGGGTCTCCGCATCTGTGTGCCATCACGCAATCCTAGCGTTTTCTCTGCCGCGCATCCCCAGTTCTGTCCAGCGAACACAGTTGAGCTTATCGCCGGCGACATTATCCAGATGGACAAGATCCTGTCTGGACGGCATTTCACCCATGTGATCCATGCCGCCACCGATGCGAGCGCGAAACTCAACCGTGAGGATCCACTACGGATGATCGATACGGTGGTCGGCGGAACGCGGGCCATCCTACGCCTTGTCGCCCCCAAGCCGCCACAGCGGCTCCTGTTCATCAGTTCAGGGGCGATTTATGGTCCACAGCCCGAAGATCTCCCTGGACTTCCGGAAGGATGGCGAGGAGGACCAGACCCCCTATCGACCGGAGCCGCCTACCATGAAGCGAAGCGCCTCGCCGAGCAGCTCTGTGCAGCAGCTGCCCGTCAACACGGATTACCGCATGTAACCATCGCGAGATTATTCGCCTTCGTTGGTCCACATTTACCGCTCGATACCCATTTCGCGGTTGGTAACTTCATCCGCGATGCCATAGCCGGGCGGCCAATTACCCTAACCGGTGATGGCAGCACGGTCAGATCCTACCTCTATGCATCAGACATGGCAGCCTGGATCTTGGCGGTAATGTTACGCGGGACTCACCTGCGCGCCTATAATGTCGGATCTCCGCAGGCCATCACCACGCTCGATCTTGCCCGCTTGATCGCCGCCCAGGTGTCACCGCCTGTCCCGGTCCAGCTCCTCGGCTCTCGCCCTCCAGATCAACCCATTGACCGGTATGTACCGGATACGAATCGTGCGATCACGGAGTTGCGGATTTCTGTCAAAACCGCTCTTGGCGA
Organism: Brasenia schreberi; assembly: GCA_036023115.1. Lineage (NCBI taxonomy): Eukaryota > Viridiplantae > Streptophyta > Magnoliopsida > Nymphaeales > Cabombaceae > Brasenia > Brasenia schreberi. The sequence goes on from JAYKKT010000007.1 coordinate 488,753, forward strand.
CGCAATCCGCTCCACACTTGCATTCCACAGCAAAGCATAGCCCCCATGCGTGTCGCAGACTACATTTCGCAGACCCTCTCCGCGAACGGAATCACAGATCTATTCCTCGTCACAGGCGGCGGAGCCATGCACCTGAATGACGCTTTCGGTCGCAATAAATCCCTCCGCAAGACGTGCTGCCACCACGAACAGGCCTGCACCATCGCCGCCGAAAGCTATTTCCGCCTCACAGGCCGACTGGCCGCCGTGAACGTCACATCAGGGCCTGGAGGGACCAATGCCATTACCGGCGTCTATGGCGCATTCGTTGACAGCCTGGGCATGGTCGTCATTTCCGGGCAGGTGAAATGGGAAACCCTGGTCCGAAGCACCGACTTACCGCTCCGCCAGCTTGGAGACCAGGAACTCGACATCGTCCCCATGATCAAGCACGTCACCAAGTATGCCGTAATGGTCAACGATCCGCAGGAGATCCGCTATCATCTCGAACGTGCCCTGCATCTGGCAACAGCCGGACGCCCCGGCCCTGTCTGGCTTGATATCCCGCTCAACGTCCAAGGTGCCCAGATTGATCCGGCTCAACTGCGCGGATATGATCCAACCGAAGATGCTGCTGCCCTGCCGACAACCGAGGTCGGCCCCATCTGCGAGGACATTGCACGACGGGTCGCCCAGGCTGAGCGTCCCATCATCATGGTCGGCTCTGGAGTCCGCATCTCCGGCCAGCACCAAGCCGTCCTCGACCTCGTCCACACCTGGGGAATCCCCATCGTCACAGCGTGGAATGCGCACGATCTGGTCCCCGATGACGATCCATTTTTCGCCGGTCGCCCTGGAACCCTTGGCACGCGCGCAGGAAACTTCGCCGTCCAGAACGCAGACTTGGTCCTGGTTCTCGGCTCCAGGTTAAACATCCGTCAGATCAGCTATGCTTGGCAGCATTTCGCTCGCTGTGGCAAGGTCATCATGGTGGATGTCGATTCTGCAGAGCTGAGCAAGCCTACACTCAGACTCGACATGGCCGTGCACGCGGACCTGCGCACCGTAGTCCCCGCCCTCCGCTCAACCCCGTATCACCCAAATCCCAGGCACAGCGCCTGGATCGCTTGGTGCCGTGAACGCTATCATCGGTATCCAGCCTGCCTTCCCGAATACCATACGCACACAACCCCAATAAACCCGTATGCGTTTATTGACAAGCTCTCCGAGATGCTCGCAGATGACGACATCATCGTCACCGGAGACGGCACGGCGTGCGTAGTCACCTTCCAAGCGCTCAAGGTCAAACCCCAGCAGCGGCTGTACACCAACTCCGGCTGCGCATCAATGGGCTATGATCTACCTGCGGCAATGGGAGCCGCCATAGCAGCACCGGACCGACGCATCATCTGCCTTGCGGGCGACGGAAGCATGCAGATGAACCTGCAGGAGCTGCAGACCATCGTTGGCCTGGCTCTACCCATCAAGATCCTCGTCTTCAACAATGAAGGATATCATTCCATCCGGCAGACTCAGACCGGCTTCTTCCCGGATAATCTCATTGGGTTCGATGCCGCCACAGGGGTGCATTTCGCCCCACTCCGAGGCATCGCCGCCGGTTTCGGTATCCCATTCCACCAAGTGGAGGATTTGGAATCCCTGAATACAATCATCCCGGAGATCTTCAATGCCCCCGGCCCACAGATGTGCGAAATCAAGCTAGACAAAGACCAAGCATTCTCGCCCAAGGTGGCATCGAAACGATTGCCCGATGGCCGGATGGTCTCAGCGCCGCTGGAAGATATGGCGCCATTCCTCCCACGCGACGAATTCCGCAACAACATGATCGTTGAACCACTCGCCGATTTTTAATTCACCCATCCACAATCCCTCACCACCACGAAGGAACCCTATGAATCCCAACGAAAAACAGATGGTCGAGATCCTGATTGATCTCAAGCACCGTTTCCATGTCACCGGCGTCAAAGCTGAATTCGAAGCCGAAGGCACGCGCATCGAAGAAGCGATGATGCTCAAAAATGTCGTGGGAAGGGCAGGCGTCAGCCTAAACATCAAGATTGGCGGATGCGAAGCCATCAAGGACATGTTCGACGCCAATTCTCTTGGTGCCGAACGCATCATCGCCCCCATGGTCGAGACCCCGTACGCGCTCAAGAAATTCCTCGGTGCCGCCAAGATCGCATTCTTCAATGATAGCTACGATGACACCGAACTGTTGATCAACCTCGAGACCATCACCTCGTTTCGCAACTTCGACGCGATGCTGGAGATACCCGAGATCAAGGATCTCGACGGCATCGTTATCGGTCGCGTCGATCTAACCGGCTCCCTCGGTTTGACCCGCGAAGCCGTCAACAGCCAGCAGATTCTTGACCTCTCACTTGAGGCCGCAGCCAAGGCCAAAGCCCACGGATTGCAAGTGGTGGTCGGAGGGGGCGTCTCGGTACACAGCAAGTCATTTTTTGCCGCTTTCCCACAAGGCCACTTGGATCGCTTTGAGACTCGCAAGGTCATCTTCGGATGCCCCGGTGCCCTCGACAACCCGGAGGAGGCCTTCCTCCGGGCCGTCGAGTTCGAAATCCTCTGGCTCAAGAACAAGCGCAGCTACTATGGCGCGATCCACCGCGAGGACGAAAAACGGATTACCATGATGGAAGAGCGATACCAGCGATCAATCGAAACAATCGGCGGAAAATTCCACCAAAGCGCTTGAGTCCATCATGCACATCGTCTTCGATTTGGACGGGACCCTGATTGATTCGGAACTCGGCATTCGCAATGCGTTACAGGCGGCGTGTGACGATTTGCACCTAAGGCGCAATGTCCCGCCGCTACAACATCACATCGGCCCCCCCATCCAAATCTTAGCGCGCACACTTTGGCCAGATTTGACCGACGAGGTCATCGCTCATTTGTCCGCAAAATTCCGCCTGCACTACGATACAATACACTGCCTTGACGCCCCTTTGTATCCCGACGCCAAAGAAACCCTGAATGCAATTGTCGCAAATGGCCATCAATTATACATTGCAACAAATAAACCAATGGGGCCAACCCGGCTAATATTAAATAAATACAATCTGTGGGGCCAATTTGTCAATATCGTTTGCATCGACTCGCAAGCCGGAGCAAAGTTTGCCAACAAGGCAAGCATGTTACGCCATCTAATGACCGAGCAAAAAATACCGGCTTCCTCCGCTATTTATATCGGCGACACCGCGATAGACCGCGCAGCAGCAAATGTCGTAGGAATAGCCTTTATTTCTGCGACCTATGGCTTCAGTAAGATGACAATATTTGACGGCGACGTCGGGCTCATTGATTCAATCGCCGAACTCCCCTCCCTGCTCCGAACCCTAACATTACCCACATCATGACTGCCACTCGCAAGACCATCAGCATCGTAACCCCTTGCTACAATGAGGAGGCCAACGTCGAAGAGCTTCATCGGCAGATAGCCGAGCAGATGGCTACGATCACCGACCTTGATTATGAACACATCTTCATCGATAATGCATCCACAGATTCGACTGTCGAACGGATCAAGAAAATCATAGAAGTCGATCCCCGAACACGCCTGATCATCAACACTAGGAACTTCGGGCACATCAGATCACCCATCCACGGATTGCTCCAGGCCAATGGCAACGCAGTCATGCTGCTCGCCTCCGATCTCCAAGATCCGCCTGGACTCATTCCGCGCTTCATTGAGCAATGGAAGATGGGGGCCAAGGTAGCCATCGGAGTGAAACCCTCCAGCCGTGAAACAGTCGCCATGTTCCTGCTTCGCCGGTTGTACTATCTGACCATCGGCAGAATATCAGACGTCCCACTCATTCCAAATTTTACCGGATTCGGGATCTACGATCGCGTCGTCATCGAGCATCTCAGAAAACTCCGCGACCCCTATCCCTACTTTCGCGGCCTGATTGCGGATCTCGGATACGCATATACGGCCATTCCCTTTGAACAGCCGCGCCGCAAAAGGGGAATATCGAAGAACAATTTCTATACTCTCTTCGACATGGCGATGCTCGGAATCACCAGTTATTCAAAATTGCCTCTCCGGCTGGCGACAATAGGAGGCTTCGCCCTTGGCGGAGCGAGCTTGGTCATCGCGATCTGCTATTTCTCCGCCAAGCTGATTTATTGGAACAGCTTCTCATTCGGAATGGCCCCTCTTGTCATAGGTTTCTTCTTCATGTCCTCTGTGCAACTGTTTTTCATCGGGTTATTGGGCGAATACATCCTGTCCATCCACACCCATATCCGTTCCCATCCCCACGTGATAGAACGCGAACGGGTCAATTTCTCCGATCAAGGAAGCTCCTCCAATCTCTCGCTGACCACCCTCCCATGAATTCGCCACTCATTCGCTTCCTGATCGGTGAGTACGTCGGCCTCATCTACAAAGAAGTGAAGGAACGCCCCAACTTCGTCGTTGCCGAAACGATCGGGTTATGAACCAAAAGCAAACGCTCCGGCAAATCGCCATCTACCTCTTGGTAGGAGCATGGAACACGCTGTTTGGCGCCGGTCTTTTCGCCATTCTGCACGCAACTCTTTCCGATCGCATCCATTGGTTCATCTTGCTGGCAGCCTCAAACGAGGCCGCCATTATAAATGCTTATATTGGATACCGCATCTGTGTCTTTCGCTCAACTCTGCCCATTTTTCGCGAACTCGTTCGTTTTCATGGCATTTACGCACTGTCATCAATCTTGGGTATGATCACCACCGCCGTGCTGGTAAAGATTTTTAGCATGCATCCCACCATCGCCAGTTTCTGCGCCCTGGCGCTCACGATCACACTCAGCTTCATTGTCCACCGCGCCTACACATTCAAACAACCGCTCACAAAATCATGAATTTCTCGTCATTTGTACGCAAACACGGCATCGCCCTCCATGCCATCGCTTTCCTCATCGGTGCCGCAAATTACATTAATAGCGGAATACGCATTCTTGCAGAAAAAGTACGAACCGCTGCCCCCAGCGACATCATCCCCAATCCGCATTTGCGTGAATTTTTCTGGCACCCGGAAAAGCCTGATGCCATCATCGCCTATTGCGCCACCGTCATCGCTGTGGCGATTGCCGGAATATGGATTTCTGTCCTCTGGAAACGATACCGGCATGACTTGGCATGCACGAAATCGACCATGGATGCTGTCGCCATAGGACTCGCCTTGGCCTTGAGCCTCGCGCCATACGTGTCCGTCCCTCTCGTCGGCCTAGCATTTTCCGCCGGCGCATGGTTTATCGCATGTCACTGGCCCATGAGGACCATCCTGAAATCCTGGATGGCCGTAAAACCCGCCAACCTCCTGACGACAACGCCACCGACGCGAACCCTCGCCATCATCCTTATCCTGGCATTTGGGCAAATATTCCTCATGTACGGAGATTTCATTTTCGGCCGGATTTTCATCCCCAATGAATTTCTCTCGATTCCCGAAAAAACCCTCTTGCCATCAAGCGATCACAATACACCATCGCAAGAAGTCGATAATTTTTCCTTTATCAAAGAGCATCGGCTAGCAGCCCCTTGGACGTTGGACCGCCGGGATAAGGATCAAAGTTCCGACCTTGATCCATTCAGCATACCGACACTTCGTACCGCAGCCTTAGATTTGCTCATCCGCAGCAATCCCGCCCTCGCTTACGACGACGATAAACAGCGACTCCTCATTCTTGCCCCACTCGACGACACAACGTGGCGGCGACTATTCGACACCCTTCTTGACCAAACGACAAGACAGTCCTTCCTCTCTGCATGCAGCAACATTGAATATTATAAGATCGATGTCGAGGAGCGAGCTGTCCGCAGCCCAGACGAGTCGACATTTCTGGATGCCAATTGCGGAATTTTTCGCAGCCTGCACGTCTCTGCCATGAATCGCGGATTCGTCCATCATCACGGTTTTATCATCAATCCTACCAATGAATGGCTATCCGGACGCCCCGTGCAACAGATCCATTTTCAATATGGATTTCTATCCTCTTATCTCACAGGACGCATTTGCCAGCTCCTCTGGAGCGATTTCACTTATCAAGGTTTTATCAAGGTTTATTTTTCCTTATATGTTATTTATTTCATCGCCTTTTCCGCACTCTGCTGGTATCTATGGGGGGCTGCGGGGGTCATTCCCATCGCTGCCATCACAATCGCATGGGCAAGCACCGGTTATCACTTCACCCTGCTTGCCCCTGGCCTCAACCCCATCCGTCATTTTATCGACTTACCTGTCCTATTATTAGTCTGGCAATGGCAGAAAAGTCGAAACACCGCACTCGGCTCTTGGTGGATGTTCTCAGCCCTTGTACTTGCCGCTTGCGGAGCCTTTTTAAACCGGGAATTCTCCATTTTTCTAACTGCCGCCATATTTGCCACGGCCATTGCACAATACGCACTTACCTCGGAAAAACATCTGCGCTGGCACCTGGTCGCTGGGTTAATTTGCGGCTGCGCGATCGCCTTCACCCTCCTGCTTACCACTAAAATCGGACGCACCGGAGTTGAGCATTACTACCTTCTTGGGCTGCTCGGATTCCCCATGAATAAAGTCGCGTATCTAGGACTTACCTTCATCGGAACCACCTGCGCGGCGCTCATCCTCATCCGGATTTTGAGCGAGAAAGCCACCCATCGAACGTGGTTCGCGTTATTCTGCCTCTTCTATGCCGCCGAGGCACTGACTTATCTCGTCTGGCACGGCGCCCTCTTGCACATCTGGTTTTTGGCGCCGATCTGGATTTTTGCCATCTACGCCATCCTTTCAGACTGGGGCATGGACCGGCGGCTGATCACCCATGCCTCATCTCTACGCACAACCATCCTGTTGCTCGGCCTTGCCAACGCCATCGCAATCGGCGGATACCTGTGGGGACGACACCAACATTGGCGACAAGCCACAACGCACCATACATATGCATGGGACTTTCCCCGCTTCCAATGCCTGACGACCATGGATCCGCAACCCTTTCAAGAGTCCGTTGACCTCATCCACCGGCACGAGACAGCGCCCGGCATCTTCATCCTGTCGAAATACGACATGATCCTGCCATTCCTGGCCAACCGCTATAGTGCCATGCCCTATTTCGACCTCTCCAATTTCCTCATTACCGCCAAAGAAGTTCAAGAAGCCACGGCACTGATTCAAACCCAAAAACCCGCACTGCTCTTCATCGACCACGACATCGAGCAGACGCTACGCACGGATGTCATTCCGCCATTCGGACCCTTCGGATCTTATTGCCATCAAGAATCATGGTGGCGAGTCCAACGCCTCGAACTGCTTCAAGACATTTTCAATTCCGTTAAAAAAGACTATATTAAAGTTGACGAGGGCGGCGTGCTCGCCGTTTGGAAACGCATCAATCACACCCAGTAATGCAGCGAAGATGGTTCGCCGCTTCCCTCATTTACATGCCATAGGATCTTCCCTGCGTCATGATCCCCGGGAAAATCCTGCTCGCCCTGACCGCCCGCTGCGGAACCGCCGCCGCCCAGCTCATTATGCTGGGATGCACCGCGCTGTTTCTGACCGGAACGGAACAGGGCTACGCGCAGGTGATGAACCGGCTGATCCTGCTGCAAGTCCTCCTGGAATTGGGACTTCCCATCGTACTGGTTCAGGTGGCGGGGCATGAATGCGGGCGCGGGAATGATCGCGCCCGCCTGGGGTGGCTAGTGGGATTCGCCGGGCGCTGGTATCTCGCTGCCGCCCTCGCACTGATCGCCACCATCGGCCCCGGCGGATGGTGGTATTTGGCAGCGCGGCCAGATTTACCCATGTTCGCATGGCTCGCTCCTTGGTGCGGAACGGTCATCACCAGCGCCCTCTGCCTGCTTCTCGTACCACTCTTCGCTATTTTGGAGGGAACAGGCCACGTCATTGCCATCGCCCTCCTCCGCAGCGCACAAGCACTACTGGGCGCTGTTGCATTCGCCATCGGAACCATGTTCGGCCTCGGTCTCTGGGCCTTGGTGCTTAATTTATTTGTCATGCTACTGGTCGGTGGAATGGGCCTCATCCTCCTGCGAAAACCCCTGCTGGATATGTGGATCACACGTCCGCATCGCCCCATTCCTTGGCGCCAAGACGTACTGCCTTTCCAATGGCGTATCGCCCTCAGTTGGATTTCCGGGTGGTTCATCAATCAATTTTATACTGTGGTCATCTTCAGCCGCGACAGCGAGGAAGCCGGACGGATCGGCTTGAGCATGCTCGCCTGCCAAGGACTTGCCTCACTTGGGAATGCATGGTTGTCGGCAGAGGCCCCGATTTGGGCCACATTGGTCGGTCGCGGAGAGCGTCACGAGTTAGAACGACGCTTCCGCCATGCGGCCAGCGGTTCATTGCTACTCATGATCGGAGCCTGCGTCTGCTTTGTATGCACCATCGCCCTCGCACACGCATTTGATGTACCGTGGGCCAACCGATTCGTCGATATCACCAGTCTGTCGTTGCTCATCATGGCCACGATCGCCAACCAAGCCGTCACTGCGATGGCCGTCTGGCTGCGCGCACATCGCCAAGAACCCTATTTAACCATTTCCATCACGGGGGCACTGGCCATCGTGATGTGGTGCCTGCTCGCCCCTGCAGCCTGGGGAACGCGAGGACTGCTCGGCGGCCACTTACTCATAACTGTGGTCATCGGTCTAGGCTGGGGAGGCATTATTTTCCGGCGTTGCCGTCGAAATTTCACCTGAGAGTCTGCGTCAATGTTCTCACCAGCGGCACATGCCGCGGGTGGCCCCCTTTTTACGCCTTCGCAAAAATGCGCGTGGATCCACCTGCCCATGCCTACCTTGCTCACCATCGCCATTCCGACCTTTAACCGTCCGGCCCTCCTACAAGCCTGCGTTGCTGAATTGCTTTCCCAAATCATCGCGGCTGGCGCTCAAGAAAAGATCGAAGTCCTCGTCATCGACAACGCATCTTCGCCTCCAGCCTCATTCGAACACGCTCCTTCTTGGCTCACCTGCGTCCGCAACTCCTTCAATGTCGGCGGCAACGCCAACATCCTACGCTGCTTCGAGCGATGCCAAAGCCCCTGGCTTTGGATCATCGGCGACGACGATATGCCAGAAGCAGGTGCCGTGAAACAGGCCCTAGACAGCATATGCGCCCATCCTCAAGCAATAGCCATCAATCATGCCGTGCGACATCAGGCAAACCGCACATCCGAGTGGACCTGTACTGGCATTGACAACACTCTTTCACAATTAGACGCTTTCGGAAATCTGCTATTCCTACCCTCGACGCTATACAGGATAGCGCCCCTCTTATGCCACTTGGACCGGGGATACCATTATGCCTATTCCTGCGCGCCTCATCTCGTCCTCTTATTCTCTGCATTGACAACTCAGGACGCAGACGTCGTCTTTTTGCCCACCAGCAATATCGCATACGAACGACCCCAGGTGGAAAATCGAGGATGGATCATCCCGATCACCCACGGATTGCCTGTATTGCTCGAATTACCACTACCCTCCACCGCCCGTCAGCATTTGGCTCGACACTTAGCGCGATTTCCAACCATAGCATCACTGATACATCAGACGCTTCTTCGAATTCGTTTTCAGAATAAAAGCGTCATATCGGAGGTCGCTTGGTATCTATCAGCACTTCATCGCCTACCATTGTGGGCATCTCCCGGACGACGCCTCCTGGGCTGGATGCTGCTACCCTCGTTAATGGCTCCCTATCTATTTTATCCGATCATCGCATGGCTTTATCGGCTCAAAACCGGCCAAGCATCAGGGACTCACAAACTCCCACTTGAACGACTGTAAACAACAACCACTGATCGCATAACCCAAGATCACACTATCACGCCCAAGAACGTCCCGAGTACGCCCTTGTCACGCATCGCCATCGTCCATGAATGGTTCGACACCTACGCCGGCAGCGAGCGTGTGGTCGAACAGTTGCTGGCAATGTTCCCACAGGCCGACCTATTCGCCTTGGTCGACGTCATGAAACCGATGGAACGCGGGTTTCTCGGCAATCGCAACATCACCACTTCGCTCCTGCAACGCCTGCCCCAAAAACTGCGCGGCCGCTTCCGCCTCGCGCTACCGATCATGCCGTTCTGCGTCGAGCAATTCGACCTGCGTGGTTATGATCTGATCCTTTCCAGCAGCCATGCGGTGGCAAAGGGTGCCATCTGTGGACCTGACCAAGTTCACGTTTCTTACATCCATTCCCCCATGCGTTATGCCTGGGATCTGCAAGGACGTTACCTGGCGGAATCAGGCTTGGGCTTCGGCCCACGCGGCCTCATGGCACGAGCCGCGTTACATTACTTGCGAGGATGGGATTTCCGCAGCGCCCAGCATCCCGACCGACTGGTCGCCAATTCGCGATACATCGCCCGTCGCATTCAACGGTGCTGGAACCGGGAGTCCGTGGTGGTGCATCCTCCGGTGGCGATCGACGACTTTGCCCTGCAAGAAAAGAAGGAGGACTTCTTCCTCGCTGCTTCTCGACTGGTTCCGTACAAGTGCATGCCGCTGATCGCCGAGGCATTCAGCCTCATGCCGGAACGCAAACTCGTCTTGGTGGGAGATGGTCCCGAACGCCAGCGCATCGAGCGCGTCTGTCGCCAGGCTCCGAACATCGTCTTCTTGGGTTATCAACCCACGGCGCGTCTACGCGAACTCATGCAACAAGCCCGCGCTTTGATCTTTGCCGCCGAAGAAGACTTCGGCATCCTTCCGGTCGAAGCCATGGCGTGTGGCACCCCGGTGATCGCCTATGGCCGTGGCGGCGTGCTTGATTCGGTGCGCGAGGGAACCTCAGGGGTCTTTTTCTCAGAGCAGACCGTCGCCTCCCTGACGGATGGGGTTCAACGATTCGAGCAGACCGCACTTGCCTCGCCCGCCGATATTCGTGCCGACGTCCTGCGCTTCAAACCAGAAAGATTTCGGCAAGCCATGTCTGACGTGATCCAACAGGCCCTAGACCGACCCGGAAAAGCGTCTCCATGAGCGTCACTCCCCCTGGATCGTTTTCGTCATCCCGCCGTCGTCTGCGTGATGTCCGCCCGGATTTCAGCGCCATGGCGTTGGTCATCACGGATCTCGCAACCGTCGCCACGACGGCAGCGGCCGCTTTGGGCATACGCATGCTGTTGCCTGGAGCCGCTCATGTCCAGGTCAACAGCCACCTCCAAGCGTGGCCATTCCTCCTCACGTTCCCGCTTTTTTTTGCTGCAACGGGTCTGTACCGCCCGATCCTGATGCATCCTGCAGACGAGTTGCGCCGCACCACATGGGCCATCTCCTTGGCCTGGATTCTGGCGGCTGCCGGCCTGAATCTCATTCGCCTCCCCTCCGAATACTGGTCGCGCCTCGCCCTGGTCTTGACCTGGGCCATGCTGCTGGCAACCGTCCCTCTCGCCCGCTATGCGGTCCGTCGCTGGTGTGGTCATCGGGAGTGGTGGGGCCGCCCCGTCATCGTCCTCGGGGCCGGCGAGACCGGACGACGGATTGTGCAAAGACTCCAGAGCAAACCATCGCTCGGCTTGAAACCGCGTATCGTACTTGATGATGATCCGACTACTTATGGAAATATGAATGGAGTCCCTGTCACCGGGCCGCTGGAGCGGGCCATTGAGGAGGCTCGCGCCCAACGTATCGAGCATGTCATCGTCGCCATGCCGGAAGCCGATTCCGACCGGCTTCACGAACTGGAGAGTCGTCTTCAAACCGCATTCACGCATTTCCTCGTGGTGCCGAACCTATGCGGCGTCGCATCCTTGTGGGTGCAACCCTGCGATGTCGGCGGGTTGCTCGCCCTGGAGGTCCGCCGCAATCTGTTGATGCCTATTCCCCGCATCTGCAAGCGGACACTGGATCTCACGCTCTGTCTGATCGGCCTGATCCCTTTCCTGATACTCGTCGGGATCATCGCGCTCGCCATCCGCGTTGACAGCCGCGGCCCTGTTTTTTACAGCCAGGAACGCATCGGACGGGATGGTCGGAAATTCCGTGCCTGGAAATTCCGTTCCATGGTGCGGAACGCCGATGCCGTACTGGCCGAACACTTGGCTCAGGATCCGCGATTGAAAGCCGAGTGGGAAGCTGATCACAAACTGCGGCACGATCCCCGCATCACCCGTGTCGGACGATTGCTGCGTATCACCTCACTGGATGAATTGCCACAGGTATTCAATGTCATCCACGGCACCATGAGCTTGGTCGGTCCCCGCCCCATAGTCGACGCCGAAGTCGAGAAATATGGCCCCGTGATGGATCTCTACATCCGCGTCCGACCCGGGTTGAGTGGCCTGTGGCAGGTTTCCGGACGGAACAATACCACCTATGCGGAGCGCATCGCCATGGATTCCTATTACGTACGTAATTGGTCCATTTGGCTCGATCTGGTCCTCCTTGCCGCCACCGTACGGGTCGTCCTGCGACGCGAAGGCGCCTACTGAACATGGCGACGATCATCACGCCGGAGCGAATGGCTGCTCTCGGTGAAAATCTGGCGACGCTTGGCCTGATACTTGCCGGACTCGGCACCTGTACATCGATCCCCTTGATGTACACAGGAGGGGCCGTCACCATCGCAGGCGTCTTCCTGGCACGAAAGGATCTCCGGCCATTCTTCGTCGGCTGGCCTTGGGCGCTGGCCTTGTCGCTGTGGATGATCTTCACCACGTGGACCAGTCCTTACTCCAGTGCCGGGGAATTGCCGGGCTTCGTACCTTGCTGGCCCTTGGTGGCTGTCTGGGCGTCTGTCAGCACCCCTCGACGGGTTCTGCTCGCCATACGTACCGTGTTGATCAGCGGCAGCTTGGCATTGTTGCTGGGGGCGATGCAATTTTTTATCGGCTACGTCGGCGATCTGCGTCCACTGCGCCTGGGGATGTCCGGTGAACGCTGGGTGCATGCCAGTGGCTTCTACAGCCACTGGATCCGCTTCGGCGATGCCATGGCCATCTGGGGAGCGTGGCTCGGCGCATGGTATCTGCACATTGCGCCCGGACGCGGACGCGCCTGGTTGGCCACCGCCTTCGGGTTGCTGGCCGGGATCTGCGGCGTGTTGCTGTCCAGCGCTCGTGGCGCCATGATGGCGGCTCTTGCGGGATGCTGGGCAGCCATCGCCAGCGGCAGTCGGCAACGGGCCCTGGCTGCGAGCCTGATCACCGTGCTCTGTGCCGGTCTCCTGGGCGGGGCGATGTGGTCCTATCAAGCCAACCGCATGAAAGCGGCCTTCAATGGCAGCGACGGGCGGACGTACATCTGGGCCACGGCGTGGCAGACTTTCAAGCAACATCCGATCACCGGCATCGGCAATGGTGCTTATGATGAGGCTGCACGGGCCGTGGTGGATGCCGGTCTGAGCGAGGCCGGGCCCGAAGGGCCGGAAATGGGGAACGCCCATAATGCCTTCCTCAGTTTGCTGGTGTTGCATGGCATTCCCGGGCTGGCGCTGTGGTGCGGTTGGCTTTTCAGCATCCTGTGGGCGATCTGGAAACGTCGGCATGCGCATCCGGCCGCCTGGCCCTTGGCCTGCGCCACCGTGGCGGTGATCCTGGTGGGCGGTCTCACCGAGGATCTTGCCCGCTATGCCTCGTCCCGCTTCCAGTTGATCTTCGGTTTGGCACTGGCACTGGGACTGGCCCAGTCCGCACCTTCCGCCAAGGCCGAGCCGCACAAGGATGCCGCGCCATGAAAGCCATCATCCTCGCCGGTGGATCCGGCACACGCCTGCACCCGGTGACCCGCTCGATCAGCAAACAATTGCTGCCGGTCTACGACAAGCCGATGATCTACTATCCGCTCAGCGTGGTGATGCTGGCAGGCATCCGCGAGGTGTTGGTGATCAGCACGCCGCATGATCTGCCCCTGTTCCAGCGCCTGCTGGGCGATGGCGGCCAATGGGGCCTGCAGATCCAGTACGCGGAACAGCCCCGCCCCGATGGTTTGGCGCAGGCGTTCATCATTGGCCGTGAGTTCTGCGCCGGCCAGCCCACCTGCCTGGTATTGGGCGACAACCTGTTTTATGGCGATGGCCTGACCATGGCGATGCGCAGCGCCGCCACGGTCACCCAGGGCGCACGCGTGTTCGCCTATCGGGTGAAGGATCCCGAACGCTATGGCGTGGTCGAGTTCGACGCTCAGGGCCACGCCATCAGTCTGGAAGAAAAGCCGACAAAACCCCGCAGTCCGTTCGCGGTTCCCGGGCTCTATTTTTACGGTGCTGATGTGTGCGACGTGGCTGCCGCCCTGAAGCCCAGCGCGCGCGGCGAACTGGAGATCACCGATCTGAACCGCGTGTACCTGGAACGCCACACTCTGACGGTCGAGCAGTTCGGTCGCGGCATCGCCTGGTTCGATACCGGCACCCACCGCAGCCTGCTTGATGCGGCGACCTTCATCGCCGCCATCCAGGAACGTCAAGGCACCCAGGTCGCCTGCCTGGAGGAGATCGCCTGGCGTAATCGCTGGATCGATGATGCCGGCCTGCGCCTTGCCGCTGACAGCATGGGGCGCAGTTCTTATGCCGATTACCTGCGTGAGCTGATCCAGCAGGAGGAACTGACATGAGTTCGTCTTTCGCTCCCGGCGGTTTCCATACGCCGCGCACCGTATTGGTGACCGGCGGCATGGGATTCATCGGATCAAACCTGGTGCGGCATCTGCTGGCCAGCGACACGTCGCTGACCCTCGTGAATCTCGATGCGCTGACTTACGCCGGCAATCCGGCCAATCTTGCAGATCTGGCACCTGGACAGGCGGATCGTCATCATTTCATTCACGGCGACATCCGTGACGAATCGCTGGTCGAACGCACCTTCGCGGAATTCCATCCGGACACGGTGATCCATCTCGCGGCGGAAAGCCACGTCGACCGCTCGATCGAAGCCCCTCTCGCTTTTGTCGAAACCAATGTGATCGGCACCACCGTGCTGCTCAATGCGGCCCGACATGCCTGGACCGGTCGGACGGCCGGCGGGGACAACAGCGTACGTTTTCATCACGTTTCGACGGATGAGGTGTTCGGTTCGCTCGGCGAGACGGGGTTCTTCAGCGAAACCACCGCCTACGATCCCTCCAGCCCGTACAGCGCTTCAAAGGCGGCAAGCGATCATCTCGTCCGGGCCTGGCATCGGACCTACGGCCTGCCGGTCACGATCAGCAACTGCTCGAACAATTACGGACCATACCATTTCCCGGAAAAGCTGATCCCGCTCATCATCGCCCGCGCCCTGGCGGGACAGCCGTTGCCGGTCTACGGCCAGGGCCTGAACGTACGCGATTGGCTGTATGTCGAGGACCACGCCCGCGCCATCGACTGCATCGTGCGTACCGGACGGGTGGGAGAGACGTATTGCATCGGTGGTCACAACGAATGGCGCAACCTCGACATCGTCCACGCCCTGTGCGAGGTGCTGGACGAGCTCCGGCCAAGCGGCCGCAGCGGCGGTTACCGCTCACTCATCACCTTCGTTCCGGACCGGCCGGGCCATGACCTGCGCTACGCCATCGATGCGGGACGCATGGAACGGGAACTGGGCTGGAAACCGGCCGAGACCTTTTCCACCGGCCTGCGCAAGACCGTCCAATGGTACCTGGCCCATCCGGAGTGGGTGGCGGATCTGGTGGCCAAGCACGCCGCCACCGCCCGACGTGGCCGGCTCTGACGACGGAGCTCCACCCCCTCCGACCCGGCCAGCGGAAAAACCGCTGGCCGGCGTTGTTTCCAGGCGAATCACGCCACCCGGGTCTTGCGGTCGCCATCCGCTCGTCACCATCCCGGCCCATGCGCACGCTCCTGGCCCTACCTCTCGTCGCCCTCGTCCTCCTGCCTGCCGCCGGCTGCCGTTGGCGTCGCGGCGAGAAGGAGACCCCGCCACCCGCGACACCACCCGCCACCGATTACAATGCGCCGCTTGCGGCTGGAGCCCTGGCCCTGGCCGAGGTCCCGGCGGACCAGTTGCCGACCGTGACCTTCGATGCGGCCGCCCGCGCCCAGCTCCACACCGCCATCGGCTACAGCCTGACCTACCTGTCGACCGCCTCGGCGGACAAGGCCTATGCGCGCCCTGCCGGTGTGGGCATCACCAAGGATGCCGTGATCAAAGGGCTCAAACAGCTTGATGAGCTGGCGGGATCCTCCCGCGATGAAGCCGCCTTCAACAACGCCCTGCGCACCCGCTTCCGCGTGTTCAAGAGCGTCGGTTGCGACAGCCGCGGCACGGTGTTGTTCACCGGCTACTACACCCCGATCTTCAACGCCAGCCTGACCCAGACGGGCGAATACCGTTATCCGCTGTATCGTCGCCCCAAGGATCTCGTGCCTGCCGCCACGCCGGACGGCATCGCCAGCCAGCGTACGACCGACGGCACGACCAAGCCTTATCCCGCTCGCGCTGAGATCGAATCCAGCGGCGCGCTCAAGGGCACCGAACTGGTGTGGCTCGCCAACCCGGTCGAATCCTACATCGTCCAGGTCCAGGGTTCCGCCCGCCTGCGCCTGCCCAGCGGCGAGATCATCGAAGTCGGTTTCGACGGCACCAACGGCCACCCCTACCACGGCATCGCCCTGGATCTGGTGAGCGAAGGCAAGATCGCCAAGTCCGAACTGAACCTCGCCACCGTGCGCAAGTACTTCCAGAACCACCCGGATGAACTGCCCGGCTATACCGGGCGTAATCCTCGCTTCATCTTCTTCACCAAGACTTCCGGCGGTCCCTTCGGCAGCCTCGGCCGCCCCGTCACCACCGATCTCAGCATCGCCACCGACAAGTCGATCTTCCCGCCCGGCGCCCTGGCCGTCAGCGCCCTGTCCGGCGGCCCCGCCCGCCTGCGTCTGGATCAGGACACCGGCGGCGGCATCCGTGCCGCCGGCCGCTGCGACCTGTACATGGGCGTGGGCGAAGAAGCCGAACGTCGCGCCGGCGCCCAGTATTCCGAAGGCAATCTGTTCTATCTGATCGCCAAGGACTGAACCGGGTCCGTCATCTGAAACGAAAAAAGCGGGGCCGGTCGTACCGGCCCCGCTTTTTTCGTATGTCTTGGCACCACAATAACCTGAAACATGCGGCAACACTTGCCAAACCACCTGTCCGCGCTTAAAACATGGGCATGGCTTATCCGACTCCACAACCTGGACAAAACCTCGACGCCTCGCTGATCAAGTTCCTGATCAGGGACGAAGACAATCTGTTGGTCAAGATCAGCCATGCCCTCGACAACAATCCGGCCGGCGTCCTGGCGGGGGGCATGCTGGATGAACTGGTGCGCATCCACCGGCGCATGCTCGCCACCTTCGTCGCGGTCCCGGCGGAATGCCTACAGGAGGCCGACACGATGCTGCGTGCACGTGTGGCGATCGATCTGCGTCTGCGCAAGATCCACGACCGCCATCTGCGGGGTGATGACATCGTTGGCCAGTTGCGGGATCTGATCGGCGCCTGGTACCAGTTGAGCCTGGAACAGCACGATGCGCTCGCCACGCGCTGATCAGGGCGTCGGAGACTCGTCCGTCGCTGCCGTATCCGTGATCCCGTCCGTCGTCGTCTGACCGCGATCACCGAATGCGTGATATTGGAACTGGGCCAACATGCCCCACAGCATCTGTACGTCGTGGGTGCTCAGATCCAGCCGGTTGAACAGCCGACGCAATTGCGGCTCGAAGCGTTCGTGGTCGGTGCGGCGGAAATACCGGAAACGGTCAAGCGTGCCCATCCAATAGCGGAAGAGGTGCTCGACCATGCGCCGGTCCGCCGGGGCGTCTGCGGGCGCTTCATAGGTCGCGCCGCTGGTGGCAAGGCCATACAAGCCGATCGCCACCGCATGGGACAGGTTGTAGCTGGCGTTCTCGCCGAAGGTGTCGAGATGCATGTAGGCTTGGCAACGCTGCATCTCGTCGTCATTGAGCCCGTCGGATTCGCAGCCGAACACCAGTGCCCATTTGGCGGGCTTGCGTTCACGGATGAGGTCGGCGGCCTGGGGCAACGCCAGGGGCGTGCCGTATTGCTGGCTGCGGAAGCGTGCGCTGGAGCCGACCACCAGGCCGCAATCCTGCACCGCCGAGGCGAGGTCGGGAAATACCGGCGCATTCAGGATCAGGGATTTGCCGTGGGTCGAGAATTTGCGCGTCTCCGCACAGTTGACCACGCACTGGGGTGCCACCAGGCGCAAGTCGGTGACCGCCAGATTGGTGCACAGACGCGCCACCATGCCCAGATTGACCGGGCCCTGGGTCCGGCAGAGAACGACGCAGCACTGATCAAGGATTCCAGCCATGGGGCGCGGAGCGTCCGCGATGGCGACCCGGGGCAAGCCGCGATCAGCGTGGCTCAGCGTCGGGCCGCCGCGATGGCCTTCAGCACATCCGCATGCAGCCGGCCATTGGTGAGGACCGCATGGTTGGCGCGGATGGTCGGATCGCCGGCGAGGGAGGAGAAACGCCCGCCCGCCTCGTTCACCACCAGGCTCGTGGCGGCCACGTCCCACACCGACAATTGCGGCTCCACCACCACCTCGGCGCGACCGGTGGCCACCAGCATGTGACCATAGGCATCGCACAAACCGCGCTGAAGGGCCGTGCGGGTGCAGAGGTCGTCGAACAACCCCATCAGGCCGTTGTTTCTGAACCAGCCGGGCGACTCATAACAGAACAGCGCCTGCTCCAGGCGCTCGACCGCCGACACGCGGATCGGCACACCGTTGCAGCGGGCACCGCCCCCCAACACCGCATCATAACTTTCACCCAGGGCCGGGATGAGCACCGCGCTGGCGACCACGCGCGGACCCACGGGCGTGTCCTCTTCACAGGCCACCAGGGTCGCCCACAGCGGTACGCCGCGCACGAAGTTGCGCGTGCCGTCGATGGGATCGACGATCCAGCGGAAGCCGGACCCGCCTCCCTCCTCGCCCGTCTCCTCGCCCAGCCAGGCATCGTCGGGACGGGCGGCGCGGATCACCGCCCGGATGGCGGCCTCGGCCTCCCGGTCGGCGACCGTCACCGGGCTTTCATCGCTCTTCCATTCCACCGCCAGGGCGGGATTGCGGAAATAGGGCAGGGCGGCACAGGCCCCGGCATCGGCGGCGGCAAGGGCGAGGGCGCGAAGCTGCCAGAACAGGGGCGTGGTCATGGCGGGCAGGGTGGCGCGACCGCCGCGCCGTCAACGCACGCCGGCCCGTCGTTCGATCCGTATCACCTCCCGGTCGTCCGGCGCCACGCCCGCCTCCCGCAGCCAGCGCTTGGCGTCCTCGGGGTAGCCGGCGGTGGGTTTCAATCCCGGCACCTGCGCACCCCACCAGCGGTTGAACAACAACATATGCAGTTCGCGGGCATATTTCGCCACACAGCTCGCCAAGGCGGTGAGCGGACTGGCGGATTCACCGCCGACGACAAAGCCGACCGCATGTTCGCGCCCGGCCTCGATGATGCGGTAACGGCTGGCCCCAGGGGTTTCGCTTTCCACCAGCACCAGGGCGCCGGGAAAGGCCTCCGTCAGGGCGTCCCGGTAAAATTTGCGCCCGCCCAACCGGTCGACCGTCGTGGTCCGCACCGCCGACGCCGGGGGGGTGCACAACAGCGTCCGCACCGCCGTCAGCTCCAACTCGGCCTTGTTGCCGCCGGCGTCGAGGAAGCGGTTGTAGCCCGCCGGATGGATGATGCGCCCGGCCACACCACCCGGCACCACGCCCGGCGCGGACCAGACCGGCACCGTACGCGCCGCGACCGGCAGCCGCAGCCCTGCTGCCCCCCGCATCCACGGTGACGTGCGTTCGGCCTCGGCTTCACCCAGACAGGCGAAAAGGTCCGCCGCCGTGGCGCAGCCTGTACCCGTCGCCCATTGCACGCCCCCCAGGGCGACGGCCTCCAACGGCCCGAGATCGCCGGGCCGATGCAATGATTTGCTGTCTTTCACGCCATTGCCGGCCAAAGCCGCCGTCAATGCGGCATGGTCGCACGCCTCGGCCCAGGCCGTCGCCACCACCAAAGGGCCCAGGGTCGGGCCATAACCCGCTTCATCGATACCGGCGTGGAGCATGGCCGGATCGGAGCGCCCCCCCTGCCCGCCGCAAGTCGTCGCATTGCGACTAAAAGTAGACTTCACGTCCTCCCCCCCCGCACTAGTTTCCCACCCATGCGCAACAACGACCATGACCACGGCTCCGCTTCCTCCGCCGCTCCCAAGGTGCTTCTGGCCAAGGCCAAGGACCTGCGCGAGATCGACCTGCCGTCGCGGCTGCTGATGGAGCGCATCGTCTGGCTGGGTGACGAGGTCACCAACCTCAGCGCCAACGCCGTCGTGCAGCAGCTCCTGCACCTCCAGCTCGAAGACGACAAGAAGCCCATCACCCTCTACATCAATTCGCCCGGCGGTTCGATCGTCGACGGCATGGCGATCTACGACACCATCCGCCGGTCGCCCTGCCCCGTCCACGCCGTGGTCGCGGGCATGGCCGCCAGCATGGGCGCCGTGATCCTGTCCGGCTGCACCAAGGGCCATCGCTACATCCTGCCCCACGGTGAAGTCCTGCTCCACCAGCCCCTGGGCGGAGCACGCGGCCAGGCCACCGACGTCGAGATCAGCGCCAACCGCATCCTGAAAATGAAAAAGACCCTGCTCACCCTGCTGGCCGAGAACACCGGCCACAGCTATGAAAAGCTGGTCGAAGACTGCGACCGCGACTACTGGCTCGACGCCGACGAAGCCGTCACCTACGGCATCTGCGACAAGGTGCTGTAACCGTCGCTGACGGCATTTCCCGCCGCAACATCCGACGCGCGCCGTGCTGCACGGCGCGCGTCGCCGTTGACAGACAGACGCCTGCGCTCCGCGCATGCACTGTCCGAATGATGATTCCCCACCTTTGCACCCCGCCCCCTTTCCTTATCCTGGCAGGACCATGCCCAAGTCGCCCGAACACCGCATCAGCCTGCCTCTGGTCCGCGCCGCAACTCCGACCCAGGCCATCGGCCAGATCGGCGGCCACGTCAAACGCGGCGTGCCTCACCCGCGCGGCAAGCGCACCGGCGCCGCCATGGCCCTGATCTCGGCCCTTCCGCTGGCACCGGATTCGGACCTCATGGTGCTGACCTTCGCCGACCGTTCGAATCCCTTCGAATCGTTCGACTACCTGCCCCACAAGGGCGACAATGCCGTGATCATCGTCCCCAGGACCGAGGTCCACCTCTCCTTCGTCAACGGCGTCTGCCCCGGCGACTGGCGCGGCATGAAGGTGATGTACGGCGAGCCGATCGAGGAACCCGTCGATCTCGACGTTGATCCCACCGGCATGGACCTGGGCGCCTCCGACGACTGGGTCGACATGGTCGATGACCTGGGTTGCGACTGCACCAAATACGGCGGCTTCCCCCTGTGGGCCAACGCCCCGCTCGACATCGACGACCTCATGGGCAAACCGATGAAATTCCATCACCGGATCGCCGGCGATCTCATCGACCTCAAACTCGGCGACGGCGGCGTGGTCTTCGTGTTCGTGGACGAAGCCGGCACCAGCGGCGCCATGTGCTGGCAGCAATCCCGCTACTGAATCACCGGTCGCGCGCAAACCCACCACGACGCGACCCCCAGGCCCGCCCGTCCCCTGGCCCTGGCTTCAACCCGTCGACAGAGGCAGGCTGAACGCCCCCTGGATGCCGCTGACCGCCATCTGCACCGCGATCGCCGCCAGGATCAATCCCTCGACGCGGATGAATATGCCCATGCCCACCGGCCCCAGCCAGCGCTCCATGCGCGTCGCCAGGCGGAAGATCGCATAACAGATGAGGCCGTTCGCCAGGATCGCCGCCAGCAACGCCCACAAGTGCTCCATCTCGCCACCACCCTGCATACGCAACACCATCGCCGTCGCCATCGCCCCCGGACCGGCAAGCATGGGAATACCCAGCGGAATCACCCCCACCTGCTCCTGGGTCACGCCCTCCTGGACCTCCTCATCGGTGGTCTTCATGCGCGGCACACGCATCTGCACCATGTCCATGGCATACAGGAACAGCAGCACCGACCCGGCGATACGGAAAGCATGGATGGTGATGCCGAAGAAACGGAACAGCGCCTCGCCCACCAACGCCGCGATCATCAAAGCGATGACGCAGGTCAGCGCCGCATACAGACTGGTCCGCCGCCGCTTCGCCGCACCGTCCCGCACCGTCATGGCCAGGAACAGCGGCACGGCCCCCAGTGGGCTGGCGATGATGAACAGCGGCACCAGGTAGCGCAGGAACTCTGCTCCAAAACCAAGGAAAGCGCTGCTGTCCACGTCCTGAGCATGCCCTCTGCCTCCCGGATCGGCAACCCGTCAGTCTGAAATTCCCGGCGGCCTTCCCGACCGATGACCAAGCCCCGATTGCCCCCTGGACAAATCCCGAACCGCCATATCGTCCGGCCCCACGATGCGGGCGTAGCTCAGTTGGCTAGAGCGACAGCTTGCCATGCTGTAGGTCGTGAGTTCGAGTCTCATCGCCCGCTCCACACAAAACCCTCGGTGAAAACCGAGGGTTTTCTGTTTTTCTGGTCATCCCAACGCACGCGGTTCTGGCGAATTGTCATAGCGAAATGTCATAGAATTCGCCTGAAACACGCTGGTGATCCCGACCTGTTCCTGGCCGTTCCGAGGCGAGAGAGCCCAGATGATGTCACTATCCGCTCGGCTCACCCCGCTTCTCGCTGCCACGAAGACACCGCTCGCACTCACTGGACATCCGCAGCAGACGGCACGCGGCTTGGAGGTTGACCGGATCGGTCGAAACCGTCTCCGTTTAGCCCGATCTTCCCAGTGCTTTTGCGCGCTATCAGCCTGAAATCCGGTCGTTTCGGCCTGCCGGGATCGCGCGCTATCGACTACCGAGACTCCCGGGTCCGAGGCATTGGACGCCGGAGATTTCACATGCTTGTGGCGACATCAGGGCAAGGCGGCGATCGTCGCCATGGGCAGGTAGAGGTGGAGATCGTCGTCGGCGAAGGGTTGGAATCCGAAGTGGCGGTAGAAGGCAGCCGCCGTTGCGTCCTTGGCATGCACGACCACCCCGTGGGTCGGGATCTGCAAGGAGGCTTGATGTGCCCGCTTCACCGCGTCGATCAGCAGCATGCCTCCCATTCCCAACCCGCGCGCCGACGTGGACACCGCCAGGCGCGCGATCAGGGCGACGTAGAGCGGATCCTTGGGCAACTTCCGGCGCAGCGCCTCCGGGGCCTCGTCGAAGGAGAGATGGAATGGAGCGAGGCTGTAGTAGCCCAACGGCAGCGTGGGTGCGTCCGCCTCGGTCGCCACCCAGACCGTCGTCCGGCGTTTGCGGTGGCTCTGGCCAGCCTGGTCATGAAACCAGCGGTCGAGGGCCTCGACTCCGCAGGAGAAACGCTGGCGTTCGTGGCGGTCCGCCAGGGCCGCAATGGTCAGGTTCATGCGCGACGGACGGATTTCGCCCAGCGCTTGGCCGCCGTCCGCATGGCAGCGTTCGGCTTGGGCGGATGCTCCAGTGCGGCGGCGAAGGCCTCGGCATCACGCTGGGACACCCGTAGCACCTGGGCGGTCTCAGCGTCGATCTCGACCTTTGGACGCAGGGTGATGGTGCCATCGCTGGCAACCTCGGCAGCAAGCCCGGCGATCTGCACGCCACCCAGGTATTCGCGTGCGCGACGCAACAAGCTGTCGAGCCCGACGCGGCCCTTGGTGTCGGGTCGCAGGACGACGGGGGTCCGGGGGATCGCTGCTGTGGCCATGGGTGCGATGGTACGGCGGTGGGGATGTTGAACAAGTGGGATATCCCACCCTTCGACGGATGGACGCCGCCGGACTTCCCTTGCTCAGGATTCTCCAGGCGTTCAGTCGTGCCGTACGCACGGAACCGCCATGCGCAGAGTCAGCATTTGCTATGCCAGAACCCATCTGGCAGACCTCGTAGATCAGGCCAACGCCGGCCAGGCCGTGGTCATCACCCGGCGTGGTTGCGTCGTCGCCCGGATCGTGCCGGCGGTACAGGTCGCCGGTCCGCTTCCCAGCCGGGCTGCGGTCAGGTCCGCCATGATCAAACGTGGAGCAAAGGTGACCGGCACCACGGTGGCCACCATGCGTGCGGAGGCTCGCTGGTGAACGCCATCTCCAACCGCACCAGGGCGGGGGCGTTCTGCTGTGCCCCGGAGATCAGATGCTCGACAGTTGGTCAATCATCTTCGTCGCGATGCCCGGTCAGGCAGCTATCCAGGCAGCCGTCGTCCTGGGATGGCCAGCTGTCCTTGTAGGGAACCTCGCGCGGATCGCCCATGGCATACGCCGGGCAGGATTTCGGCCCGTAGCAGAAGGTCTCTGAGCGGTAGCGCTTGGTCTTCCCGAAGTCGTACTCGATTTCTACCCGGGACTTGTTCGCCCACAGGCAGGTCATGCAGGCCGTCCGCCAGAGTTTGGCATCCAGCATCCGGCAACTGCGCTGGCGGTAGATCTCAATGTCGGGGATGATGTCGATGAATGGTGGCCCGCCCTGGTCGGCGTTGCGATCTGGTCGGTCGAGCACCTTGAGGTCACCGGCGCGGTAGAGGTCCGCAATCTCGCGCTTGCCGCCCTGGACTGGCCAACCGGTGCCAGCCGCCGTATCGCCCAGGCGGAAACCCAGCTTCTGCTGCTGAAGCGCGGAGATGGCTACCGCCAGCTTCCCGTCATCGCTCTTCACCCACAGGTTGAAGCCGGTCAGGTTGTGGGTGCGGTTGTCCGTCTTGTAGCGCCAAACCCAGGCGCGGGGTTGGATGGCGACGATGAGGCCGGACCAGCGGACCTTGCCTGATGCCACCGGAGGTGGAGTGCCGGTTCCAGCGGCACTGAAATCGTGGCTGATCACCGTCGCCATGATGTGAGCGTAGGCGCCTGGATCAGTTGAGCCAGCAGGGCGCGTCGCCGTCCATGCTCCGACCTGGCGACGCCCCGGAATCCGACAAGGATGATGCCATGCCGACCGGACCGGACCTGGGACTCTATGAGGCGTTGATCGATCAGGTCCTGGCACGTCGATTGGCGGGAGATGTCCCCGGTCTGGTGGCGCAGCGCTCCAAGGTCGAGGACGTCGACCTACCGCTGATCCTGGCCGACCATGTCGGCAAGCATCTGGCCCAGGCGCTGCGGGCCTTGCCGGCCGACGAGCGCCGAGCGCGGCAACTGGCCGTGGTCAATGACCTCGTGGCCCGCATCCAGGCCCTGGCCCCAGATGCCTTCCTGGGCGAGGCTGGCGTGCCGGAACCCGGCGAGTGGCTACACGGCATTGGATCCGGGGCTCGCCCTGTTCCCCCGCGACCGCAGACCCCGCTGAGCGGATCGACGCTGCTGACCGGCAGTCCCGGCGAGCCGGCCTTGGGCCAGGAACTGGCCGCCGAACTCGCGTCCTGCGATGCGGTGGACCTGATCGTCAGCTTCATCAAGTGGCACGGCTTCCGGCAACTGCGCGATGCCTTCCACGACCTCGTCGCGCGCGGCGGGCGCATTCGCGTGCTGAGCACGACCTACATGGGGGCCTCGGATGCCGAGGCGCTGGAGGCCATCGCCCGCCTGCCGACGGCGGAATTGCGGGTCAGCTACGATACGCGGCGGACGCGGCTGCACGCCAAGGCGTGGTGTTTTCACCGCGCCACCGGCTTCGGCACGATCTACGTCGGCTCGGCCAACGTCAGTGTCGCCGCCCTGGGCAGCGGCCTGGAATGGACGCTCAAGGCGACCCAGCACGACGCACCCCACCTGCTGCACGCCTTCCAGGCCACCTTCGACCGCCTGTGGGAAGACGGCGAATTCCGACGATTCGACCCCGACGATGCCCAGGACCGCGCCCACTTGGCGGACAGCCTCGATCGCGCACGGGGCAAGGCGATGGTGGCGGTGCGCGAGTACGACCTGCGTCCGTACGACTTCCAGGAGCGCATTCTGGAGGCGCTGGCGGCAGCCCGTGCTGGTGGCCATCGCCGCAATCTCGTGGTCGCCGCCACCGGCACGGGCAAGACCATGATCGCGGCCTTCGACTACCGCCGGCTCTGCCAGCCGGGCCAACCGCGACCGCGTCTGCTGTTTCTCGCCCATCGCCACGAACTGCTCGACCAGGCCCGCGCCACCTTCCGCGATGTGCTGCGCGACCAGGATTTCGGCGAGATCCTCGACGGCACCTCGACGCCGTCGCGGTACGACCACTGCTTCGCCACCATCCAGACCGTGCATCGCCGCGATCTGCCGGCGCAGGTCGGGTCGACCTTCTGGCACCTGGTGGTCCTCGACGAATGCCATCACATCGAGGCCGCCACCTACCGCAGTGTCCTGGATCGGCTCGCGCCCGACCTGCTGCTGGGTCTCACCGCAACGCCCGAGCGGGCCGATGGGCTCGACATCCTGCCCTGGTTCGAGGGGCGGACGACCTGCGAGATCCGCTTGTGGGAGGCCCTCAGCCAGCAATTGCTGGTGCCGTTCACCTACTACGGCGTCAAGGACAGCGTCGATCTCGATCGCGTCGCCTGGGTGCGCGGTTCCTACGACCTCGGCGAATTGGCGCAGTTGTACGACTCCAACGACCAGCGGGCTGCGCTCGTCCTGGAGCAATTCCGCAGTCACTACGGCGACCTGAGTAAGGCCCGGGCCCTGGGCTTCTGCGTCTCCACCGCCCATGCCCGCTTCATGGCCGGGTTCTTCACCGAGCACGGCGTGCCGGCCCTGGCCGTGCTCGGCGACAGCGATGCCGACGAGCGGCGCACGGCGCGCGAACGCCTGCGCACCGGCGAGGTGCAGATCCTCTTCACCTGCGATCTCTACAACGAGGGCGTTGACCTGCCCTTCGTCGACTGCCTGCTTCTGCTGCGGCCGACCGAGAGCGTGACCCTTTTCCTTCAGCAGTTGGGCCGTGGCCTGCGCCTGCACGACGGTAAGGAGACCTGCCTGGTGCTCGATTTCATCGGTCGGGCCCACCGCAAGTTCCGCTTCGACCTGCGCCTGTCGGCATTGACTGGTCTACGTCGCGTAGAACTGCGCCGCGCGCTGGAAGAGCATGCCGTCCGCCTACCACCGGGCTGCGGATTCAACCTGCAGCGCGAGGCGCGCGAAGTGGTGCTGGAGAACCTGCGCGAGCACCTGGACGCCAATTTGCGCCGCCTGGAGCGCGAGGTGCAGGATCAGGCCCGCGAGGGGACGCCGGTCACCCTGGCTGGCTTCCTGGAGAGATCGGGATTCGCCATTGCCGACCTCTATCAGCGTTGCGGTTGGACGACGCTGCGCCGGAAATCCGGGCTCTTGCCAGCCCTGTCGCCCGAGGATACCGACGAGGAGGCGCAGTGGAGTCGCAACCTCGGGCGCCTGCTGCATATCGACGATGACCTGCGTCTTGAAGCGATCCGCCGGCTCATTGTCGCGGGGCAGCCGCCACGTGACGATGGCGATCGCCGCCTCGTCCGTGCATTTGCTGCCCGATGGGCGACCCGTCCCAAGGATCAGATCGCCGCGTCGCTCATCCACGAACGCTTGCGCCGCTTCCCCGACCTGCGTCAGGAACTGGCCGAGGTGCTCGACGTCCTCGCAGCCCGGCGTCCGCTGGCGGCGCCTGACCAGCGGTGGACCAACGACGAACCACTGGCCGTGCACGCCCACTACGAACGCGAGGAGATGCTGTGCCTGCTCGGCAATTGGACCGATGATCGACAGCCTCCGTGGCGAGAAGGATGCCGCTTCCTAGAGACGACACGGACCGACCTCTTCGTCGTCACCCTAGAGAAGGCCGAGCACCGCTTCTCGCCCCAGGTGCGCTACCAGGACTACGTCATCAACCGCGATCTCTTCCACTGGCAGAGCCAGAATGCGACTGGTCCAGACAGCCCGACTGGCCTGCGCTATCTGTCCGGTCTTGCCGATGGTCAGTCGGCCAGGCATCTCCTCTTCGTCCGGCGCACGCACCAAGACGCTTTCCAGTTCCTCGGTTCGCTGGCCCACGTCTCGTCGCAGGGAGCCAAGCCCATGAGCATCACCTGGCGGGTTACACCAGCGATGCCCGTGGATCTTGTTGAGGGACAGAGTGCGGCGAGTTGAGGATCGAGACCAAGCGGGCCTGTCGCTGGGATGGCGCAGCATCCGTCATAGATTGCCGCACCACCAATTGAGCCTGGATCGCCATGCCCCGCGCCCCCAAGTCCTCCCGCACCGGATCGTTCCCCGCTGACGTCATCACCGCCTGGGGCGCGCTTCTGGATCGGATCGAGGCGTTCCAGATCATGGCCCCCTGGCGCTGGATCAACGGCACCAGCATCCTCGCGCTCGGTGACCTTCCACGCTGCGCGAGGAAGCTCACCTCACGCCGAGGTATCTGGAAGACAGGACGGCACTGGCCTTATTTTACTCCGCCACGGCTGGTTCAACCGTGGCCTGATTTTACTCCGCCCTCTCCAGCGGGGCCTGCGCCGACATCGGCTTGACCGTGCGGCAGTGCCTGATCTGGGTGAAGTCCTCCCTGGTGCTGGGCCGTCAGGACTACCAGTGGAAGCACGAGCCCTGTCTCTACGGCTGGAAGGACGGCACCGGCCACACCTGGCTCTCCGACCGCTGCCAGACCACGGTCCTCGAGTTCGACAAGCCCGGCCGCAACGGCGAGCACCCGACCATGAAGCCGGTGCCGCTGTTTCTGTACCTGATCCAGAACTCCTGCCCGCCGGCCGGGGTGGTCCTCGATCCGTTCGGTGGCAGCGGCACCGCCCTGATCGCCGCCGAGCAGACCGGACGTCACGCCCGTCTCATGGAACTCGATCCGCGCTACTGCGATGTGATCGTGAAACGCTGGGAGCGGTTCACCGGCAAGCAGGCCCGGCGCATTCCGGCTGCGGATCCTGTCAGCGCAACCGCTCGTAGCACGCCCGAGGCGTGAGGATCGGAATCCCGCCATGCTCCTTCAGGACCAGCAGATCCTTGTCTCCGCTGACCAGCATGTCGGCCCGGCCGGCGACCGCCGTGCCGAGCACGGCAAGATCGCCGGGATCGCGGCAGGCGTCGGCACGGACCTCGGCAGGCTTGACGATCTCGGCGTGCTCACGCAGGAAGGCGATGATCTCGTCCGCCCGTGCGGCCGGTACCTTGAATTTGGTGGTCAGGTAGCGGCGGGTTTCCGTGAGCAGGTGCTGCGACAGGACCAGTTCATGGGATTCCAGACAGGCAGCCACCAACGCCTCGCACAGCCCGCGGGTGCCGAAGCCGGCCAGCAGGACGTTCGCGTCGATGACGATCCTCATGTCAAGGCCTTGAATACATCCTCGTCGGTCAGGAAGCCCCGGGCTTCGGCGAACGGCAGGGTCTTGCCACGCAGCGACTGGAAGCGTTCGACCGCCATATACCGCTGGAGCGATGCGCGGACGATGTCCCCGGCCGATTGGCCGCGCTGCTTGCTGAAACGGGAGAGTTCGCGCTTCAGGCCGTCAGGGACGCGGATGGTGAGGGTGCTCATGCACGACAATGTAACACAAAAGGACCTGCCGGCAAGGCGCATCCACGGACCAAGGGATCCACTCCAGCTGGCAACGTCCATGTTACCAGCTGCTGGCGCTGGTCACATGGACGTTACCAGCCGCTGGCGGTCAGCCGGCGACAGTGAAGCGGCCGCGGTCGACCTTCTGGAAGCGGCTGTCCGACCCCTTCGCCTTGATCTCACGGACCATGGCGGCGTAGATCGTCGCGGCCGGGGTCTTGCCTTCGGTCTTCCACAGGCCGCGCTCGAGGATGCGGGCGATCAGGGTCTGCACGTCGAGCGGTTCGCCAGCCTCGCGCAGCACGAGGGCTGCGGCGTCGAGACCGGACATGGGCTTGGCCAAGGCAGCGGGCGCAGCGGCCGGAGCCTGCTCGGTGGCCGGACGCTGGCGTGGAGATCGATCTGGACCGGTTTGGCCGGGGTCTTGCCCTTCCGAGCCTTGGGCTTGGCGGCTTTGGCGTTGCGGGTGGTGGTCATGATGTCCTCCGGGGTTCCGGGGTGATGACCGGCCGGGGTGTTCCCGACCGGGCTCAGACGCAAGCCGGGCGGACCTGCCTGGAGGGTTCAAGAATCGACGCGAAACCGCTTAGCTTCATTTGCGACAATAACTTATCGAAAAATCGACTTGGAGCTAGCTCCGTACAAGTGGCCCCTGGACCGCAGCTTAGCGAAAAGGTCTGGCTGGAACTCATCCGCAGCGAATCCGACCACGAAATCGCCCGCCGCCTCGGGGTGACCGACCGCCAGGTACGACGCATCAAGAAGGGCAAGGTCAGCGAAGCCCGCCTCCGCGAACACGCCAAGGCAGACCCGAAGTACAAGAAGGAAGATCGCCGCCCGTGCCCGACAAGGGCACGGGCGGCACTTCTTCTTTTACTTATGGAGGACCGGGCAGACGGCGTCTGCCGATTCGCAGCGTAGGGCATGGGTTTGGCTCCAGCTCGTGGTTGCAGGAGCCATGATACGTTGAGCCTGGAGGAAGGAGTCGCCCATGCTGCCCCAACTGACGTCGATCGCCCATCTCTACGCGGTCGATGACCGCATGATCGACCGCTGCGTCGGCGACTTCCAGGAGGCCGACTGGCTATTCCGCGACGGCGCCGGCCACGATGCCCGCTGGATCATGGGCCATGTCGCCCTCTACCGGCAGCGCCTCGTGGCACTGATGGGCGCTCCGTCCATCGCCAGCGACCTGGAGCACCACTTCGGCAGCGGCAGTAGGCCGGAGGCGGTTCCCGCCAACGTCCAAGGCGCGGAGTTGCTGCGTGCCTTCCATGAGGCCCACCAGGTGATGGCGGGTCGCTGGGAGGCGCAGACCGAGGCTGACCTGGCAAAGCCCCTGGGCCGCACCCTGCGCGACGGCGGAGACACCATCGGTGCCGGCCTGCGTTTTCTGCAGTGGCACGAGACCTACCACCTTGGGCAGTTGGGCCTCTTGCGCCGGCTGATAGGGAAGCCCGGCATCGCCTGACGAGGTCTCACTGAAAGGTCGTGGCGGATTGGCCAACGCCGTCGGCCCAATCGCAGTGTAGGTTATCAGGTTCGGCACCCTTCAAGGCGCGAGCCTGCGGTCCTTGTTTTGTCAACAACTTGTCTACAATCACCAGCATGCTCACCATCCCCCTCCGCAATCTCCAGCAGCGTGGGACCAAGGCTATCGCCAGAGGCGCGACGGGGCCGACATTGGTCACTGGGCGGCCGGGCGCTCTGTTCTTCGTGGTACCGGCCGACCCCTCCCGGCTCGCCGAGCAGGAGATCGAGCTGAGCCGTGCCATGGCAAGAGCAGATCTGCGCTCGTGGCAGTCTCGCGCTGTCGCGGCCGGGCTCGACCAGACGACCGACGCCGAGATCGAGTCCGAGATCGCTGCCGTCCGCCGAGAGCGACGCGCTCGCAGCAAGGCCCGGCGCCCGGCTCGCGCATGAGCGTCCTGGTCGTCCTCGACACCAACATCGTCGTCTCCGCCGGCATACAGCCGGCTGGCCATCCGGCTCGGATCGTCGATGCGGCTTTGGCCGGGGCGATCGTCCCGGCTATCTGCCCGGCCATCGCCGCCGAGTACGTCGAGGTGGTGAACCGTGCCCGCTTCAAGAAGTGGAAGTTCCCGCCGCTGTGGCTGAACGCCTTGATTGCTGGAGCCCACCTCGTCGATCAGGACCTGCCGGGGTGGCCCTCCGCTGGCCCAGATCCCGACGACTTGGTTTTCCTGGCTCTCGCCCATCGCACTGGCGCTGTGCTGGTAACCGGGAACATCGCAGATTACCCCAAGAGCATCCGCCACGGCGTCGAGGTCGTGGACCCGGCGGCCTATGTCCGGCACTTGGAGGCGCTGGGCGTGAGGTGGTGATGTTGGAGGGCCGTTTCTGGCCATCCCTGTGACCAACTGTTTCCGTTTTGGAAATAGTTGGGCGCGCTGATCCAGGATGTGGTGGCTGGCCTGGCACAGTCTTGGCGTGGCAGGCCCTTCCCATGCCCGACATCGACGCCACCGACCCGCGCCGCCTCCTCGACCTCGCCTTCAAGGGCGACAAGGCCGACTGCATGGCTGCGATCCAGTTCCTCGAACTCCAACTGCGCATCCTCGCAAAACGGGTCGAGGGCCGGCTGACGCTGAAGCCGGCGGAGCGCCGGGCGATGCGCAAGTTCGGCAAGGCCCTCGGCGATCGGGTCGATGATTTCGTGAAGATCGTCAGCCCGGCGACATGGCACCGCTGGGGCAGGAGGACCAAAGGGAAGGCCAAGAACGAGGGCGCCGGGCGGCCCAAGACGGCCAAGTGTCTGGAAGACCTCGTGGTGAAGATGGCCGAGGAGAACGCCTGGGGTCTGACCCGGATCTACGGCGAGTTCAGGAAGCTCGGACTCTGCCACCGGATCTCGCGGACCACGGTCAGGAACATCCTGCTCGAGCACGGCTTCGATCCCGAGCCCAAGCGTGGACCGGGGACCTGGGCGGAGTTCATCGAGAGCCATAGGAAATCGCTCTGGTGCTGCGATTTCCTGAGCAAGAAGGTCGAGACCCCGACCGGCCCAGCGGATTACCACATCCTGTTCTTCAAGCAGATCGACACCAAGGAGGTCTACATCGCCGGGGCGACCGAGCACCCCGACGATGCATGGACCACCCAGCAGGCCCGCAACTTCTGCATGTTCCTGCAGGATGGGAACCGGCCGGCGACGAAGCTGGTCTGCGACCAGGACACCAAATTCACCAGTCGGTTCGACGCCGTGTTCGAGGGCGAGGACATGGAGGTCGTGCGTACATCGCGGCGAGCTCCGGAGATGAATCCCTTCGCGGAGACCTTTGTGAAGACCGTAAAAACCGAGTGTCTTGACCACTTTACAGTATTCGGTCACAGCCACCTGATGCACCTGCTATCTGAATTCGCGCTATTTTACAATGATTTCAGACCACACCGCAATCGAGATAATCGACCATTGGCCATGGTCGAACCACCGCCCAAGAATGGGTCATTCACAATGGACGACATTGTCGTCGAGGAACGACTTGGCGGACTGCTGCGGCACTATCGGTGGAGAGATGCCGCCTAGAGAGAAGACGGGGGGATCAAGCTGCCAGCGCTTGGCGAATCGCATCGGATTGGGACGGGAATCCAAGGACGAGGCTGTAGTCCTCCAATAGCCTCAGATCATCTGCTCGAAAGACGTCTTGTGTCGTATCAAATACCGTCACGCATTGCGGCTTGTCTGTTGTTCCCTCGAGGGCAACAAAGCTCCGTAGCGCTTCATTCGTCATTGTATGCGCTGCAACCTGATTGCCTGTGCTGAGCGTTCTGACCGCCGAGCGCAGATGAGCTCCGTAAACAAGATAGTTAAATGTAACGTGACTGCCGTGCCGCCCGATCAGTTCGGGGCCGGCTTCATACCTTAGCTGCATCCCCTCAAGCGCCTCTTCAAAGTCATCCTGGAATACTGTGGCGGTTCTGAATCTTTGCGACCATTGCATTTCGCCGATGCGAATACACGCTTGGCCAAGACGGATCATGATTTCAGAGATCCTACCGACGTCTGAAGCCGGGAAGAGGACTCTCAACGCGCCATTATGAAACTCTACATCAAGCGACTTGCAAATATCGCCGAGAACTTGCTTGCGCTTGGCCGTTGACTGGGGCCGAATGCTCATTTCCGAGAGATAGTCTAGGGTGACGCCAAGATCCGTCATCTCCAGTCGTTCCACGGCATCCGCCGATGGAGTAAGAAAGAGATCCACGTGCGAGCCGTTCGGGTACGTAAATGGCGTGGCTATCCGCAACATGCCATTGCGAACAACGTCGCAGCTCTTGATCAGGCTGAACGTCCGGATCGACTCCCTGAGAGATTCCTGAGTAATGGTCATGCGGCTGGTTCCTGCTCGGGGAGGAAGAACTGCCCTGTGTGATTAATGTTTGCCCGACGGCAAAGATCCTGCCAGATTTCCAGGCTTGATTTCCCCTCAAGATCCGCGCGGGCAACTGCGTGGGGCAGATTGTTGCGTGGATCTTCTTCTCGCTGAAGATCATGCTTATGGGTTCGGCCCTGATCTTTGTGAACAGTGCCATTGACATCGACACGACAAATGGGGCCGCCCGCCTCCACAGAGGTGAAGTTAAAGGATATGGAGCCGGTTGCCGGCTTATAGGTCGCGTTCAAGAATATTGTCCAACCCTGCGTGTTCACGACCTGCAGTTTCTCAACGACCAAACTGTGGTGGTTGTCTCGGCGAAGCTGAAAACGAATGTCCTCGGCGATCTGCTTGCCTGGCAGATTCCTGAGAGCATCGAACTCATTGCGGTTCATCGGGCGTTTCCCGTAGGGCAGGCCGGCTTCCGGGGTGGAGCCAGCGTGTTGACGGTGTGGTAGACAGTAGGCGGCAGGCCAATCCCACGCAAGCCCGGGGGCTGGCGCCAATGCGAACCGCGCTCACAGGCCGGAGTTTCATGTGGGACAGTTGAGATACCACATCCGAGTCAAGCACTGCCGGCCTGGATGGCCGGCACCACGATTGCACGCAGGCACCCTGTCGGGCAGCATGGTGTCGTGCCCGTGAAGAGGGAGGCACCCAGGTGGTGCTGGGACCGAGCGCTCGCGGGAGGCCCGATTGCACCGCAGTCACGCACGCCCGGCCGCGAGGTCGGGCGCTGTCGTTGATCCGTGCGATCCGCTGCTCGCCCTACGGGCTGCGCTGCGGGGTGGAGCATGATGCCCGCTTGCTGGGCATCGCAACGGCAGCTTGAGCCGATTTCGATCGACGTTTGCAGGCGACTACGGGCGCGGATAATGCGCTCGCGACCGCCCCTGATCCCCTTTGAGGCTCGACCTCGCACACCGTGGGACAGGGCGCGGTCGCGTTGTTCTGTGCACGTCGCCGTCGCGCTTCGCGATTGGTGATGGGGGCATCCAACGCCAGGTCAGCCGAGGCAGCGATCGGCGCGACTGGCGGTTGCTCGCTGC
This sequence comes from Brasenia schreberi, assembly GCA_036023115.1. NCBI lineage: Eukaryota > Viridiplantae > Streptophyta > Magnoliopsida > Nymphaeales > Cabombaceae > Brasenia > Brasenia schreberi. The sequence goes on from JAYKKT010000007.1 coordinate 523,669, forward strand.
GTGCTTTTTGCCGCTCCTGCGCCGCAAGCTCCGCCCGCTGTGCTTCGTGCCCGGGGTCGAAGTCACGACCAGTGGTCAGCAAGGCATAGACGATCCGCAGCAACTTGGCCATGCAGGCGATCAACGCGACCTGCTTCGGCTTGCCGCCACGCACCAAGCGCTCGTAGAAGGGCCTGATCGCTGGGTTGTGCTGAGAGCAGACCATCGCCAACGGATAGAGGATCGCCCTGATGGCGCGATTTCCCCTGTGGCTGATGCCGCGACGGATGACGCCGTCGCCAGACATGTCTTCGTGTGGATCCAGGCCAGCCCAGGCCACCAGTTCGCGGACCGTTGAAAATCGGGCGACATCTCCGATCTCCAGTACCAGGCAGATTGCCGACCATTTGCCTACTGCCGTGATGGTGTCGAGGCGGGCAATCCGTGGATCGTCTGCCAGCATGCGCTCCAACCGTGCACGGTAGCAGGCCATGGCCTCCTCCAGGTCGTACAGCTGCCGGACGATGAATCGCATCGCATCGGCAGCGCCATCGTCCGTCATGGCGGAAACACTGGTCTTTGCGGCTGCAATCAGAGCCTCGGCTCGCGGCGGATCGACATAGGGGATTCGGTCGAGCACCTCGACGGAGGCGCGTGCCAGATGCTTGGCGGTGGGGTACTCTTTGACCACGGCGACCACCCAATCAGGCAGCTTTGCACGCGTATACTGGACCAGTTCAGCATTGGTGGAGACCAGCAACGCCAGGAACTGGTGCTTCAACTCCATGCGGCGCTGAATCGCTGAGCGCAGCAGGCGGTACAGGCTGACGGCCCCTTCATGGAGTGGAGCCGAAGGCCGCTGCCCCCGGCATCGCTCCATCAGAAACCGGGCGATCCCGCGTGCAGCTGAGGCATCCGTGACCGATCGATGCAGATCTGCGGTCAGATACCGTTTCAACGCCAAGGGATTGATCCGGTGCAACAGCAGCAGCTTCTCCCAGCGTTTCTCATCCCGGAAGAAGGCGATCCAGTTCCGTTCGAGGCCGCCGGTGGCCTCCAGCCCGACCATGATCTCTGCCTCGGGGTTGGCGTCCCGGAGATCGATCAGCACCCGGCGTAGGCGCTCATGGTCACGTCTGTTGTCGTCGTAGCCGCCGGAACCCGCCAAGAGGGTTCCCGACTCGTTGATGATGGCGACGTCGCAGCGGCCCTTGCTGACATCGCAGCCTATGGCAATGAATCCCACGCGTCCTCCTGGGATGGGGTGGCGCCGCCGGGGCTCCTGCGAAAGCGGGGGATAGCCATGTCTGGTGGATTCGGGCTCGAGGCCAAGGTTACCGACTCGGGCATGACCCTCGCCGCAGGAGGCGCAATCTCAACTTCGGGGTCGAGCCCCAATCGTATATCCGCGCTCTCCGACAGCAGGAGCCATCATGGTGGGCGTCCTGGGGATGCATGCTCCAACACGCTCATGACGGCGAAGTCGGACATACCATGGTGTAGACCCACGCCGTCCCGCTGTTCGGTGCGCTCATCACGACCAGGCACCAGGCCGGATCGCCGGGCGCCGGGGCGTAGGTCCACTGCAGCGTTCCGCTCCCCGACACCAACCCGCCGGTCGAGGCCACCAGGACGCCCTGGTAGAAGCAGTCGAGGCGGTCGGGGATTTCGTACATGTCGTAGGTGATGCGGACCAGGCCGGGCGTCGGGCCGAGGGCGTGGCGGGTGCGCGTGACGCCCTGGCCGCCGCTGGCGGTGGCGAGGCCGCAGGGTTTCGGCGGGCGGTCGTCGGTCGGGCAGGCGGCGCAGACGGTGATCTGCGGGGCGGATGGCCGGGTGGGGGTGAGGTCCGGGCAGGCGGTGGGAGCGAGGCATTTCACCAGCGGTTCTCCGGGCAGCGGCTGAAATGGCGGTGGGGCTGGCCGAGTCCGGCGCAGGCGCAGCCGGCGATGGTGCAGCGGCCTTCGGCGCGGGTGGCGTCAGTGTCGGCGTCGGCGCCAGGGCTGGTGTCGGGGCCAAGCGGTTGCCAGCGGAGGCAGGCGGTGCAGCGGGCCAGCCGGGAGGTGGCGAGGGCGGGCGGCGCGGGCAGCGGGGCCGGCGCGGAACCGCTGCTGGCCGGGGATGCATCCGCAGGTGGGGCGGGGATTCCCGGCGGCATTCCGGGGGACACGGCGGTCGGGGCCGGGATGAAGCGGTTGCCGGTCGGACCGAGGATGAGCGTGCCGATGCCGGCGGTGATGGTGATGTCGGTGTCGCCGTCATCCCAACCGAGATCGAGGCAGAGATCGGTGCGGTGCCGGCCCCGGTAGGCGCGGACGACGCAGTCGGCGGCGTAGCGCGAGGCGGCACCCTTGTGGGCGGTGACGTGGGCGCAGACGGCGAGACGGGCAAGGTCATCCGGTGTTGGCGTGCGGGTGCCGCGATCACCGGTTGGTGCGGCGGACTCAGGACAGGGTGAAGGTGCCGTCATCATAGACCGTGAGCGTTCCGGTTTTCTTGTTGGCGCAGTCGGTGTATTTGGTGGATGCGGCCTTGGCGATGCAGGGACCGCAGGCGGGGGTGAATTCGTCGTTGATGGAGTCATTGCGCTGCCAGCCGACGAAGAGGCGATGGGTGTTGGGGTAGTAGACGCTGCGGGTGTGGATTTCGAGGCTGACCGATGAGGTCCAGATGCCGTCGAGGAGGGCTTTCCAGATGTCGATGGCGAGGAGGCTTCCTCCGAGAAACGGCGTGGCGCAGCCATTGGTGGAACACGCGGTGAGCGTGGGACTCCAACCGAGGCTGCCGCTGGTAAACGTCGAGATGTACGAGGACGTGTAGGCCGTGCAGGATTCGAAGTTCAGTCGTCCCAGTCCGGCGGCGCTGGGATTCAGGATGGCTGGGCCGGTGCTGTAATTCGCTGAGCTGTTGCTGATGAGCACGCCGACCAGCAGGCGCGGGTGGCATGGCAGTTTCGACGCTGCGGGGTTGTAGCTGGCGTAGGGAAGGATGCCGCATGGCGGTTTGTGCGAGCAGTTGCTCAGGCCGAGTCCGGCGATGCGGGCGTGCTGGTAGGTGGACATCAGTAGGCCTGGCTGGCGAGCAGTACGACGTGCTGGTTGGTGGTGCCGGTGCAGATGTCGAATTCGCGCGGGCGGATGTCGAGATTGGGGACGTTCGCCATGGCGTTGCTGGCGAAATTGACGATGGCGTCCAGGCGCAGGGTGATGGTGCTGTTGCCGCCCTGGACCTGGAGTTGGCCGTAGTTGTTGATGAGCAGACGGTGGGTGGGGTTGGTGGTGGCTCCGGTTCTGATCACCAGCGCTCCTGCGTTCCCGTTTCCGAATGCCGCTACGGAGGGGTCGTAGAACACGCGCATGCACGTTGCGGTTTCGTGGTCGGCGGTGGCGAGGTCGGCAACATCGGTGAGCGCGGAGAAGAAGATGACCGAACCGTTGGCCCCCACATGCAGCGCACCGTGGGCGCCTCCGACGCCCAGGACGGTGCTGTCGGCCAGCATCGGAATGGTCCACTCCCAACGGCGGCTTGCCGCTGCGGTGGCGCAGCGCCAGGTGGCGACGGGACGTCGCCATCGCTCCAGGTCACCGCATCGGCGCTGGCGGCGAGGGACGCATGGCGCGGCGTGGCGGCATCGGCAAGGAAGAGGCGCAGCGCGCCAAAGCCGTCGGCGTTGCCGAGCACGACCGTGCGGGACCAGGCGGGCACGCCGCCGCTGAGGACCAGGGCGGCGCCGTCGCTGACCGCGGTCCCGTTGATCACCGGGTCGAGGGACCTGGGCGACATGGAGCCGTTGCCGATGTCGCCGGTGCCGTCGCAGTACGAGATCTGGCCCTTGGTCGTGAAAGGCGCGTAGGTCAGGATCACGTCGCCGCTGCGGGCGTCGACGCCGCCGTCCGCGTGGGCGAGGCCGACGTTCTCCTGCAGGGCGAGGCTGATCACGCCGCCACCGCCACCACCGCCGCCGCCGCCCGGCAGACCGGTGATGTCGCTGGCGGGATGGGTGTGCGACGCGGGCGGGAAGGTCGTAGGAACGCCGGTGAGCTTGCCCCAGGCGACGTCCCTGACCTTGGCATCGGTGATGGCACCATCGGCGATGGCCGCGCCGGGGAGGCGCTGCCATTGCAGCGTGCCGGACAGGCGCAGCAGCACCGTATCGTCGGCGGTGGCGGCGAGGGGGATGGCCTTGTCGGCGGTGCCCAGCGCGTTGGCGAGCACCGCAGTCGCATCGGCCACCGGCAGATCCCGCACATCAAGACGGCGGAACGCCGGGATGCCGTCGGCCCCTGACACCGGGCCGGCAAGCACGGTGTTGGCGGAGCGCGGCGTGTCGTCGGCGGTGCCGCCGCCCGTGGCCGTGGCGCTTCCGGCGCGCACCACGCACAGGCGGCTCTCCGCATGGTGCAGCACCAGCCGCGGGTGGTCGGTGGGCTTCACCGGGGTGAGCGCGCCGGGGATGGCGGGGTCGAGCCAGTAGTCGGTGTGCGGGTCCAGCCCATCAAGGCAGAGCACGCCCCACAGCACCACCAGCGCGGAGTCCGCATCGGGGATGCGGCCCACCACGCCGAGCGTATCGTCGGCCGCGACCTGGGTCGCATCGGCGAACCCCCACGCGGCGCCGTCCCAGCGCAGCACGTCGCCCACCATCCAGTCGTGGCCGGGGGCGGCGACGGCCAGCACCAGGTTCGGCGCGGATTCCCCGCCGCCGTCGCCCCCGGCGGGCAGGGCGACCAGCGCCCACTGGCGTCCGGTGCCTCCCGCCGCCCACAGGATGCGGGCGCCGCCGGCCGTGGCGCTGCTGATCAGGGTGCCATCGGAGCCGATGGCGGCGAAGGCGTCGTCGGCAGCCTGCAGGTCCACCTGGGCCGGGCTGACGCCGGCGACCAGGGCGCGGGCGATGGCACCGGCGGCGGCGGGTTCCTGAAGGATGCACAGGCGATGGGCATGGGCCGTGGCATCGGGACTGACACCGCGGAATGCCACCCGCTCCTGAAAGGCGCGCAGGTGGTCGTCGGGATGGATGAGCGGCCCGGCGAGGCCGAGCACGGCGAAGCGCTCCTGATCGACGCCGCTGTCGTTGCGGACCGGCACGATCCCGGTGGCGGGCAGGGCCGCCCCGCCCTCGGCCTGCCGCGAGGTGCGCGTCGCCTTGAAGGCCTCGGCGGCATCGACGAAGGCGTTGTAGGTCTCGGCCGGGATGCGCAGCGGCTGACCGGGGGAGACTTTGGCGATGCTCATGTGGCGCTCCGCTTCGTGACCTTGGGCTTTGGACTTTGGGCTTGGGGTTCGAGACTGGCGTCATGCGCGACCATCGGAAACTGCAGGCATTCACGTTGGCGGATGATCTGGCCATGGCCGTGTTCCACGCGACCAAGACGTTCCCGCGGGAGGAGATCTACGGCATGACGTCGCAGATGCGTCGTGCTGCGGTCTCGGTCGCGTCGAACATCGTCGAGGGCTGCGCCCGATCGACCGAGCTGGAATATCTGCGCTTCCTCGACATCGCCTACGGTTCGGCCAAAGAACTGGAGTATCAGATCTCTTTGGCGCAGCGCATGGAATACCTGTCTCCCGCCGATGCGACGAAGCTCGCCGATGCGAGTGCGGCCACGGCGCGCACGTTGAATGCGCTGATCAACGCATTGCGCAACCCCAAGCCCAAAGCCTAAGGTCCAAAGCCCGTCCGCGGCGGTCACGCCCCGATCCCCAGTCCGGCGAAGTCGCCGGTCGGGTAGACCTGCTCGACGTAGACGGCGATGGGCTTCTTGATCAGCACCTTCGCGGTCGCATCGACGTCGTCGCCGTACTGCACCCACAGGTAGTCCCAGCCGCGTTTCTGGATGCCGCTGATGCCACCCACCGCCAAGTCGTTCTGGTTGGGCGAGGCGGCGAACGTGAAGGTGATTTCCCACCGGTCGTCCGGGTCGGTGCCGCGGCGCGTGCCGGAGGCGCCGAGGAAGAGGACCTCGCCAGCCTGGAAGCCGCGGAAGGCCGCGCCGTTCACGGCCCCGGTCAGGCCCATGAGGGCGAGTTTGTAGCCTTGGGTCACGGTGGCGGGCGGGAGGTAGTGGGTCTCGCGGAACTGGTAGACCGGGACGGTGATGTCGACGCCCGCCACGTTCTGGCCGTCATAGCCGATGGCGCCGCCGAGTTCGGCGGACACGGACGGTCCATAGCGACCGAGGGTCTGCAGCGACTGGGTGACGTGCTGGGTGCCCCCGCCGGTGTCGAAGGTGAAGGTCGGCTCCGGGTTGTCCTGCTGGCTCGGCGTGGGCGCCTCGTAGACCGCCCGCACCTTCCAGGTGGTGGCGTTGATGCGCTCGTCCAGTTGGAGGTTGGTGAGGATCAGCCCCTGGTAGGTCTTGGCGATCGAGGCCAGGGCCAGGGTGCGGACCTCGGCCTCGTCGGCGGCATCGAAGACGGCGTAGCCGATCTCGGCCCGGGCGCGGGTTCCCAGGGTCTCGGTGCGACCGGCGAAGAGTTCCGTGATGGTGGCGGCCATGGATGCTCCTACTCGAAGGCCAGGTCGTTGGACTCGACCGCGTTCATGATGCGTTCGGTGTTGCGGGCGGTCTTCTCCTGCGCCTGCACCCCGCGCTCGGCGGCCGTACCGCCGATGCCCATCTCGCCGATCGCGGCGGGGTTGAACATGCCGAGGGTGTCGACCGTGAGTCGCACGGTGTTCATGCGCTGGGCGAGTTCGGCCGACAGGGCGCCGGTGTCGAGTTCCGGCGGAGCCGTTGCGCCGGTGTCGGCGGCGTTGTCTGCCTCGTCGCCCTTCCTCTTGGTGCTCCGTGCCGCCTTGGCGTCCGCGATGGCCTGGTCGAGTTCGGCCCGCTTGGCGGCGATCTCCGCATCGCGGCCCTGCATGCCCTGGGCCATCCCCTCGTTCACGCCCTGGACCTTCTCGTCCCACAGACCCTTGAAGTCAGCGAGCTTCCGGTCGCGCTCGGCCATCCGCTGCGCCTTCACCTGATCGACGCCGGCGTTGAGGTTCTTGGATAGGTTGGTGATTGTGTCGGAGGCGCCCTCGTCCAGCGCACCGACCCGTTCCAGCAGGTAGGCGATCTTGGCGGCGATGGTGCCGATGACGGTGGAGAACACCTTCACGATGCCGCCGACCACCCAATCGATGGCGTTCTGGATGCCGTAGACCGCCGTCCAAAAGGCCGTGTTGATGCCGAAGCCGACGTTGAGAAAGAGCTTCGCCACTCCGCCGGCAAAGGCCTGCATGACGTTCTCCACCCACGCCACGCCGCGGGTCCACTCCACCTGGATGAAGGACCAGAGGATCTTCACCGCGCCCATGATGTCGCCGGCCGAGAGCGCCTCCGAGATGGCGCCGAAGGCGGCCACCGCGTCGTCCTTCACCGCGGCGAAGGCCTGGCCGAGCTGGCCCAGGGCGAGCCGCCCGCCGTCGGTGGTCTGGTACAGGTACGTGCCCAGGCCCGCCACCGCCGCGCCGAGCAGCGCCACCGGCGACAGCGCCAGGCTGAACAGGCCCGGCAGCAGGGCGATGGCGCCGCCCGCGCCGCCGACCGAACCGAGGGCCAGGGCCAGCGCCAGGGTGCCGGCGCGCAGCGCGGCCAGCGCCGTGCCGGCGATACCTGATGCGGCGCCCAGCAGGCGCAGCGCGGTGCCGCCCGCCACAACACTGCTGTTCAGCAGCGGCCACACCGCCGCCACGCCCGCGAGGACGGCGCGCAGGGTGCCGACCGCGCCGGTGACCGCGCCTGCCGCCGTGCCCAGACCGCGCAGGGTCCAGGCGGCGCCGGTCGCCAGCGCCGACACCGCGAGGATGGCGGCGCCCGCTGCGGCCAGCACCGCGCCGATCCGCGCCATGGCCACCACCAGGTCCTGGTTGGCGGCGATCCAGCGGCGCAGCGCGGTCAGCACCGGCAGGGCGTCGGCGGCGAGGCGCGCCAGGGCGGGCGCGAGCGCCGCGCCGAGGGCGGTGGTGACGCGCTTCAGCGCGCCCTCGATGCGCTCCCAGGCGTCCTGCAGCGCCGCCGCCTTCTGCGCCTGCTCGGTGGACATGGTGGCGCCGAGCGTGCGCGCCTCGGCGCGCAGCGTGTCCAGCTCGGCGATGAGCGGCAGCAGCATGGTCCCGCTGCGGCCGAAGACCGCGACCGCCGCCGCCGCCCGGCGTGCGGGCTCAGGGATCTGGCCGATGGCCCGTGCCACCGCCAGGAACTGCCGGTCCGGGGTGAGCGCGGCGAGCTGCTTGGCGAGGTGCGCGCCGCCCAGGGTGGCCAGCGCCGCGGCGCTGCCCTGCATGGCGGTGACGATGGTCACCGACAGGCGGCGCGAGGCCTTCTCCAGATCCTCCAGCGAGGCGCCGGACAGGCCGGCGGCGTGGCGCAGCTCGGCCAGCAGCTCGACCGACATCCCGGTGCGGGTGGACATCTTCGCCAGCGCGTCGCCGGACGCGGCGAACTGCCGGGTGGCGGCGACGAGCGGGGCCAGCATCCCCGCTCCGGCGGCGACCACCGCCAAACCAACGTGGCGGATCTGCGCGCCCCACGCCGACAGCTGTTGCTGCGCCGAGGCGAGACCGGCGCGCAGGCGGCTGTCGTCGGCCAGCAGTTCGACGTAGGCTTGGCCGGCCCGGATGCCGGAGGCGGAGGCGGCCATGTCAGGGGTTCCTCATCAGGTGGACGTCCCCGCCCCTGTGCATTGCCAGTAGGTCAGGATCGCGTACGGTATCCGGACCAAGGGGGTGGGGCATGACGGCGACGGTGCAGAGCGTGAGCCACGTGAAGGCCCACCTGGCGGATGTGCTCAAGGCGGTGAACGACAGCCGGAATCCGGTGATCATCACCCAGAACGGGTCGAGCACGGCGGTCATCCAGGACCACGCCTCGTACCAGCGCACGCAGGAGGCCCTACTTATGCTGAAGCTGGTGGCGATGGGCGAGGCCGATGCGGCCAAGGGGCGGACCACTCCGCAGCGCGAGGTGTTCGCATCGCTCAAGCAGCGGTTGCGGCGGCGCATCGCCCAGGACGGGAAGAGCGGGAAGCATTCGTGAGCAACCACGCGGTCGTGTGGTCCGTGACGGCGCAGCATGACCTGGAGCAGATCGCGGCCTTCATCGCGGACGACAACCCGGTCAATGCGCTGCGTGTGGTCGAGCGCCTGGAGGCGCGGGCGGAGAGCCTGTATCGTCTGCCGATGCGGGGTCGTGTCGTTCCGGAGCTGCGCTGGCACGGGATCACCTCCTTTCTGGAACTCATCGAACGTCCGTGGCGGATCATCTACCGCGTGGATGGGGCGCAGGTGCTGGTGGTCGGCGTCCTTGATGGGCGTCGCAACCTGGACGACCTGCTGCTCGACCGCTTGGTGCGCTGAGGCCGGTTTCACGCCGCGGCATCCGTCGGAGCCGAGGTTCCCCGCCGGTTCTGGTGGCGCGCCAGCGCGTGGTCGAGCACCCAGCGCATCCAGGCGGGCTGGCGCTCGATGCTGGCGGCGTCGGCGTCCGCTTTGCCGTCGGGATGCGCGGCGCCCAGGCGCGCGGCGTAGTCCGCCCATTCCGCGATGAGGTGTCGAACCACCACCGCCAGGACCACGACCAGGCCGCCGGCCAGAGCGATGCCCAGCGCCGTCGCCAGCCACGGCACCGAGGACCACGCCGCCAGGGTCAGGCAGCCGGCGCCGACGGCGACCGGGAGGCCGCCGCTGATGATCAGCGGCAGGCCCAGCAGCCGGAGCGCGATGCCTGCGGCCACCGCCAGGGCGAGGCCCCAGCCGGCCCGGCGCTGGTCGGCCTGCCGCTGCTCGTCGGCGTGGCGGGCGTCGGCCGCCTGCTGGGCGGCGACGGCGCGGCGGTCCAGTTCCGCCCGCTCGGCCACGGCCCGCTGATCGGCCGCAGCGGCGAGGGCCTCCATCTGCTGGCGCTGATCCTGTTCGCGTCCTTCCGCAGCGGCGCGCAGTCGGCCAAGTTCATCGCCCAGCCGGCGCTGGTGCTCAGCCTGGTCGACCTTCCCGGCCGCCGTCGCCTGGGCGGCGGCGGTCTGCGCCGCCAGTTCCTGAGCGCGCAGGTCGCGCACCTCGGCGGCGGCCGGTGGTTCCGTGGCGCGCAGACGCTCGGCCTCTGCTTGGGCGGGGACGGGGTCGTCCCGTTGGACCGGCGCCGGGGCCGAGCACCCGGCGAGGAGCAGCAGGGCGAGGGGACCGAGGCGGCGCATCATGGGGCGGTCTCCGGGAATCGGTGATGAACAAACACGTCACGCAGCGCGGTGATGTCGGCACGCGGCGGCGGTCCCGCCGGCGCGCTCAGCGGATGGAAATCGGTGATGGTGAAGGCGGCGGAGCGTTGCGGATCCCGGTGGCAGTTGGCGAGCAGGGCGAGCAGCGCGGCGGTGTGGTTCCACGCCTCGCGCTGCCGGGCCTCGGCCATGGCCGCGAGTTCCCGCAGGGTCAGGCCGCCGGGGTCGCAACCGACGATGCCGGCGAGGTGCCAGACGAGGTCCCATCCGGAGCCTCGCCGGGCAGGCCCTGGCGGGCGAGGGCCGCGGCATCCACCGCCGCCAACCGCAGGCTGGCCGCCGCCAGGACCGCGTCCTGGACCTCGGTGAGCTTCCCCAGCGCCTGGGCGAGCAGCCGCCGCTTCGGCGCCGGGAAAAAATCGACGAGGTCCTGCAGGAGCGCCTGCGTCGCCGCGCCGATGGCGTCGCCGGCGAGCGCCCGGCCGAAGTCGGCATCGGACACCTGCTTGGCGTCCGCCTCCGGTTTCACGACCGCGAACAGCACGTCGGCGAGGAGGACGGGATCGGTGGACAACCGCTCCAGGAGGTCGCCGCCTGCGACGGTGAGCAGATCCGTGCCGGTGAGGGCGCGGACGCGCTTCACGGCATCGACCGTGATGGCGAGGGTCCAGACGCGGCCCTGGGTGTCGGTGAAGGTGTGCATGGCGTGGCTCCTTACGGCGTGACCGGGGTGATGACCCACGACGGCGGGGTCTGGCTGTAGAACACCTTCATCGCGACCTCGACGGTGAGCGCCTCCTCCAGACCCTCCTTGCGGGAGAAGGTCATCACGCCCATGTCGGCAAGCAGACCCTGGTGCCCGGCCTCGGTCTGCGGGCCGTCGAGGACCATCACCCCGATGGGCGTGTTCTGGAAGAAGGCGTTCTGGATGGCGACGAAGCCCGCATCGCCGGTGTCCCAGACCATGGTCGTTTCGAGCTTGGCCTCCTTGAGCGTGGGGACGGACGCCTTCCAGCCGTTGTTGGCGCGGGTGGTGACGTCGGCTTCGCCTTTCTCGAGATTGAGGGTGACGTCCTTGACGTTGCCCATCTCGATCCAGGTGCCGGTGGCACCGAGACCGCCGGGTTTGAGGTAGAGCTTGGCATTGAGGCCGAGGCGGATGGCCATGGCGATCTCCGGAGGGCGAGGGGGTGGGCGATCCGCTCAGCGGATGGAATCCCGCCAGAGCGGCGGCAGACGATCCCATTCGCGTCGGAACGCCGGGGTCATGAAGGGACGTGGCCGGTATCGGCAGAGCACCCGCTGCCCGTGCCGCAGGCGCAGGGCGCTGCCGCCGTATTCGAGCAGACGTGGCGCATCGCCGCCGGTCTTCTGGTTGAGGCGCACCGGGCCGATGACCGCGCTGCGCCGGGTCGGATCGAAGGCGAAGACGATGAACTGGCGCAGCAGGCCGGTGTGGGAGAACGGCGGATCGCCGGGTCGGCTGGTGCCACGGCGGAGGCGGATGGCGGTGCGTGCCCGCTGGCGCACAAAGGCGCCGAAGCGGGCGAGGACGCGGCGCTCGGCCGCGCTGACGGCGTTCATCACCGCGGCGCGGTCGAAGAACCTCCCGCGCACCGTGTCGAGGCGCAGCGTGATCACGGCTCACCAGGTCAGCACCAGGAAGCCGTGACCGCCGACGCGCCCGGCGGCATAGTTGGCAGCGCCCGCGGTGCCGCCCGGGCCGGCGCTGCCCACCACCAGGGTCAGCGTCTCGCCCGGGGTGACGGCGATGCCCGCCGTGAGGTATTCGCCGCCGCCCCCGCCCGCGCCGCCGTTGCCCAGGTAGCTGCCCGCGCCGCCGCCGCCGCTGCAGGCCTGGGACGAGGTGGTGCCGCCGATGCCGCGCTGGGTGTCCACCAGCGCCACGCCGCCGCTGCCGCCGGCAAAGGGCGACGAGGCGCTGCCCTCGACGCCGTGGTAGCTGATGCCGCCCAGCCCGCCGTAGCCGCCCTGGCGTGCGCTCGCCGGGGCGGTGGCGAGCGCACCGCCGGTGCCGCCCTTGCCGCCGGTGGCCGCCACCAGCGTGCTGGCGCCGCGCCGGACCTCGGTGCTGCCGCCATCACCGCCGGTGCCACCGGGGGTGGCGGTGGCACCGCTGCCGCCGCCCCCGCCACCGGCGGCCTGGGCCTCGATCTGGAGCGTGGTGACGCCGGCGGGGACGGTGAAGGTCCAGGTGCCGGGACCGTAGATGAGCCTGTTCATGGTGGAATCCTTGGCGCGTTTGAGGGTGCCGTCGGGGCCGATGACCAGCGCCACGTCGCCGGTCGCGGCGGGATCGGCGAGAGGCAGGATGGCGAGATGCGTGAGGATGCGGCGGAGGGACATGCGTCCTCCCCGCCTCAGCGTTGCACGATGATGCGCAGCGCGCCGGTCGCCGGCGCGGTCCCGCCCACTTCGACGAGCACGTGATCGGCATCCGGTCGGGTCACGCGGCAATCCACCTCGGCGTAGGCGTCGGTGGTGTCGAGCACCGTCACCGCCACGTCGCGGGTGCCGAGGCCGTGGGCGATGGCGAAGCTGGTGGCGCTGCCGTCGCCGATGGTGGCCTGGTACGACAGGCGCACCGCGCCGGTGAGGCCATCGACCGACAGGACGTAGCCGGTGGAGACCAGCTCCACCCAGTTGGCGGCCTGGGCCGGGTCGTCGCCCGCCAGGATGAAGCTGCGGCCCAGATCGGTGCGGATGGCGACGTCGCCGCGCTGGGCGGCAAGCGCCAGCATCGCGCCGGTGCCGCCCACCACGAAGGTGTCGGTGATGGCGATCGCCGGCAGCTGGGCGAGGGGCAGCCGGCCGTCCACGTCGAGCGTGGCGTAGCCGCCGGCGATCCCGCGCTGCGCGGCGATGTCCGCGACCGCGCCGCTGCGCGCCTGGCCGGCGAGATCCTGCGCGGTGGCGAGCGTGGCGGCATCGTCGGCGGCGACGGGGTTGGCGAGGTGGCGGATGGCCAGCCCCAGCATGTCGATGGGCACGGCGAATTTTTTGACGGGATGGGGACATGGGATTCCTTCCGCAGGAGGCGTGGATCAGGCGAGGCCCGCTTTGGACTTGGGCGTGGGCTGAAGGTGATGAGGGTGGGCTTTGTCGGCAAAGCCAAAAGCCCAAAGCCATCTCATGGTCCCCTGGCCCAAAGGCCTTCTCTACGACAGATCCGCGCTGCCGCTGAGCGGGACGCGGAAGGTGATGACGGTGGTGGCGGGATCGGGATGGGTGACGGCGCCTTCGACGGGGTTGCCGTCGGCGTCGTTCGCCTGCACGCCTGCCGGGCGGAAGCCGAGGCCGTGGGCGATGGTCCACACGGTGGCGGCCTCGGTCTGGAGGTGGCGGTAGGCCAGCGCGCGTGAGGTCGGGGACGTACCGCCACTGCTGGAGTCCGCGGTGTACGGCATCACCAGGTTCCGCCGATGATGGTGACGGCATCACCGGGCGCTCCGCGCACCTGGATGCGACTAAGATCAACGCGCTGGAATTGATGCCATTCGCCGGGAATCCAGGGGACTTCGCTGCCGTCATCGCCCAGGAACCACACCACGCTGGCATTCATGGGTGGGCAGGAGACATCGACGGAGGCGATGAGTGGCTCGGCGGCCAGCGGCTTCCACTCCGGTTCTACCGCAAGACGGCGTTGGACGAGGTTGTTCACCGTTCCTCCCAGGAGCGCCAGGTCGTGGCGACGATGCCGGTGAATTGGCGCAGTTCGTTGAGGTGTTCGGGGGCGGCGAGCAGGACGTGTTCGGTCGTCGTCCAGCGGACGTCCGTCAGGCCAGGCAGGGACGCTCCGCTCAGATGGTCCGTGATCTCACCACAGAGGGCGACCAGGGCGTCGATCGTTGCCAGATCAGCGGGATCAGCCCGTTGCTGGACGGCGACCTCGATCCGGTGATCGACGCGCAGGGCGCTGCGGTGCTCCAGCGCCACCGGGCGGGTGGTCGGGACGACCGTCACCCGCAGGGTATCCATTTCGCCGAGGTCGTACACCGGCAGCCAGGCGCGGACGGCCGTCACCGGGCGTGAGAACCCGGCGGCATTCACGCTCTCGACCACCGCCTGGGCGATCTCAGCCGTGGTAGCCATCGGCATCCTCCACCGCCCGCAGGCGCTTGGTGACGGCGTGGCGCGGGTCCTCCCCGCGCTCCAGCCAGGAGGCCATGCGCTCCATGGCCTTGGCGTTGCGCTCCAGGGCGCCCACCAGCGTCTCGCGGATCCACTTCTGCTGGCCCTCGATGGCGGTGGACATGCGCTTCTCGCGCTGCCAGTCGCGCCACAGGACATAGGCGACGACCATGCCGGCCAGCCCCCATTGCATCCACAGCGCCGGCTCGGCCGATTCGATGGGCGCCGATCCGGCGAGCAGGCTGATCATGCTCATTTTGGCGAGGGTTTCGATCACGGGATGGACTCCGTCGAAAGGTGCTTGGTGTGGATGCGGTAGGCGCGCCGGCTCGGGTCGGACCAGCGCCAGTGCGGCTCGCCGCCAGGGGCGAGCACCTCGTAGAGATGGCGCTGCCCGCCGGCCTCCTCGATCACCCGGTCGCCGCGCAACGGCAGGCCGAAGCCGCCAGGTGCGGGCGGCGATCAGGTAGTCCCGCGCCTCGATCCGCTCGGCGGCGCCCGGCCCGGTGTCGAGCCGGAAGACCGTGCGGCCGACCGTGGCCGGGACCGCGACCTCCTGGGCCGTTGCACCGCCAGAGGCGGGGCGCCGGTAGCGCACCGGGCGGGTGAGGAAGCGCTCGCGCTGGCGGTCGAGCCAGGCGAGGCCGGTGGCGAGGAGGTCGGGCATGAGGGTTCCAGCGTTGGTTGCGCGACGTACGACATATCGTACGTTCAAGAAAACAGAGGTACGCCCATGAGCACCGTCACAGCCAGCAGCGCCCGCAGTCGGCTTTATCGCCTCATTGATGAGACGACGGAATCGCATCAGCCGGTGACGATCACGGGCAAGCGTACGAATGCGGTCCTCATCAGCGAGGCCGATTGGAATGCGATCCAAGAAACGCTGTATCTGACCGGCATTCCCGGCATGCGTGATTCCATCGTCAAAGGCATGAAGACTCCTGTCGCCAAATGCAGCAAGGAGCTGCGGTGGTGAGCTGGACCCTGGTCTTCACCAAGCAGGCCCAGAAGGACGCCAAGAAGGCCAAGGCGGCCGGCTTCAAGCCCAAGATCGAGGGGCTGCTGGGCATCCTGGCGACGAATCCGTATCAGAATCCGCCGCCCTATGAGCGGTTGGTCGGTGATCTGGCCGGAGCCATCTCACGTCGGATCAACATCCAGCACCGGCTGGTCTACCAGGTCTTGGAAGATCAGAGGACGGTGCAGGTGCTGCGCATGTGGACGCACTACGAGTAGTCATCCGGATCAGCCCAGCCGCACCGGCACGGTGGTGTCGGCATCGCCGGATTCGGCGGCGGCGATGCCCAGCGGCACCACGCCGGCCAGGGTGAGGTTGGTGGTGACGTGCTGTGCCGCCGGGTCCCAGGCGAGGCGGCGGCCCTGGGGGATCACGCCGCCCGACAGGCGTGGCAGCACGAACACGCCGGTGAGGGCGAGGGCGCCGAGCGCGCCCGCGGGGATGGCGCGGGGGGCGACGGCGGCGGTGTCGGCGAGGACCACCACTGCGCCCTGGGGCACATCGGCCTGGGCGAGATGGTCGAGGGCATCGCCGTTCTGGATGTAGATGGCGGTCATAGGAAATCCTTGGGAGTACGACCGGTGGCGTGCGGCTGTCGGCTGAACCGCCGGTGTCAGTGGGTGGGGAATCAGGCCGTCAGCCGCCAGCCGTCAGCCGTAGGCCATCGGGGCTAGACCCCGACCGCCTTCACCGCCGCGCGAGGGTCCTGTTTGGCCACGCCGAAGTCGTGGTAGCCGCGCAGCTGGATGCCCAGGGTGGCGAAGTCCGCGTCGGCGGTCTCGATCACCGGGGCCTCCTGGCCGTTGAGGAACACCACCTCGATGGCAGCGAGGTCCGCCGGGTCGGCGAGCAGGTACCACGCCTTGGGCGAGCCGCCGGCGATCTTGGCGTTGTCGAGATAGCGGCTCATCTCCAGGCGGAACTTGCCCTGGTGTGGGTTGAACACCGGGTATTTCGCGCCCGCCGTGTTCTCGCGGATCTCGGTGGCCTTCACCAGCGCGCTGCCGATGGCGGTGAGCGCGGTGGGCACCAGCAGGATCGCCGGGGCGATGCCGAGCGGGCGGCCGTTGGCGTCGGTCTGCTGGTTGAACTGCACCTCGGCCTTGGTCAGGCCGTCGATGGTCAGCGCGGTGTCGGCCCCGGCGACGAGGTTGCGGTTGGCGGCGGAGAAGAACGTCGCGTGGTCGAGGAAGGTGGTCCAGAACAGGTCGTTGAGCGACTGGGCGGCGCCGCGGCCGAGTTCCTGCGGCACGGCGGTGATCACGCCCAGGTCGTCGTTGATGAGGTCGCGGCGGTCGATCGCCACCATCTTGCCGTAGGTGTCGGCCTGGTTGGTGAAGCGTTCCTCGCCCAGGGTGCCGTGCTTCAGCTCGCCGCCGGGCGCGACCCGCTCATAGGTCATGTTGCCGGCGAGGCGGTAGCGGGTGATCTGCTTGAAGTCCTTCACCGAGCCGATGCGGCAGATATTGCGCCAGGTGGCCTCGGTCGAGGTGAAGCCGTCGAGCAGGAACTTGTTGGCGACGTTCGAGAGGATGCCCGGCAGGGTGACGGTGGAGAGGCCGCCGGCCTGGAACTGGTCCTGGCCACCGCCCCAGGCGGCGCGCAGCACGGCGCGGGGATCGTCCTCCCAGTGGCGGGCGGTGCAGCCGTTGGCCCACGCCGCTTCCAGGATCAGACGCTGCAGGCCGATCTTGCCGCGGAAACGCTTGTGGGCGGTGTCGAGCGCGGCGGCCTCGCACACCGTCTCGGCGCCTCGTGGCGGCCGGCCTGGAGGCAGGCGGCCTCCAGCACCGCGGCGGTGACGGTGTCCTGCGGACGTGCACGGCGGGGGCCTGGGCCGGGCGGCGCGCAGCGCCACCAGCTCGGCCCGGCGCACCTCCAGTTCGGTGCGCTGCGCATCCCAGCCGTCCTTGACCGCCTGGGCCTCGATGGCGGGGTGGTCCTTGGCCAGTGCGCGCACCGCGGCGATGCGCTCGGTCTCGGCCGCGACGGCGGCGCGCAGCTGGGCCACGGGGTCGTCACTCGGCTTGGGGCTGGCGGCCTGCGGCTGGCGGTCGTCGGTGGTGGTGCGGTCGTGGTCGGTGGCAGGTGCGGTGGCGTCGATGGAGTCGGTGGGCATGGGGGTTCCGGCGGAAATGGATGGGATGTTCCGGGCTGTTCGCCGCCGGCCGCGAGCCGCCAGCCGCCAGCCGCACCCGGTCCGCCGCCACGATGGCCGAGGTGGCGCCGTCGGCGCCGAGATCGACGAAGCTGATCTCGCCGAGGCTGGCGCGGCGCACGACGTTGAGCGGACCCTGGAAGGTCTGGCCGTTCACCTGCACGCTCTGGCCTTCGCGCACGAACTCGTGCTCCTGCACCGCGGCGCCGATCGAGGCCTGCCAGGGGAAGCCGTTCTTGGACGACACCACCACCTCGCGGGCGGCGGCGGTGTCGCGGCTGACCACGCCGGCGGCGATGAGCAGCCCGCCCTCGACGCGGATGTGGTCGGTGTGGCCGACGCCGAGCGCGGCGTCGTGGCCGAGGCGGATCGGCCGGTGCTGGGTCGGCAGCGCCAACCCCGCCAGGTCCACCACCACCGGGTGGCGCCAGCCGGACAGGCGCATCGGCCCGCCGGTGTAGGCCACCATCGAGAACGCGGCAGGGCGGGCTTGCCGTCGGCGGGGGTGGCGGCGTCCAGCCACGCGGGCTCGCAGGCGAAGGCGAGCAGATGGTCGCCGCCGCCCGCGTGCGGGTCGGTCGGCGCCAGCGGCGGCGCGGCGGCAAAGATCAGGCGGCGGTCATTCATCAGCGGAATCTCCGGCATCGGGGTTCGGGGGGTCGGCAGCGGGTGGGGTGGATTGCCGTGATGTGCCTCGCCCGGCCTCGCCTGGCCCCGCATTGCCCGGGAGCGGGAGATCCGAAGGTGTGAGTCCGAGTTCGTTCATGAGGCGGATTTCCCGCGCCCGCTGGGCGAGCTGCGCTTCCCAGTCCTGGCCCCGGCGGGCGTATTCGTCCGCCAGGGTGGTGGTGTTATTGGCCAGCCGCGTGGCCTGGGCGTTGGCCTCCTTGGCGGGATCGACGTGCTCGTGGCCGTCCCAGAACCACTGGTGCGACCAGTCGGTGGTCGCGTCCCACAGCACGGCGGGCAGCAGGCCGTCGACGAGCAGGACCTCCGCCAGCCACGCGGCGAACACGCGGTCGAGCACCTGGGCCGCCATGCGCGCCTGGTCCACGCGCAGCGCCTTGTAGTAGGTCTGATGATCGAGCCGGCCCGAGGCGTAGTTGTAGCCCGACGAATTCCCGGCCGCGATGTTGAACGGCATGTTCAGGCAGCGGCAGGCCTCGTTGAGCTTCGCCTGGACGAACTGCGGGTAGGTCGTGGTCGGCTGCTCGGCGCGCATCTGCTCCATGCGCCAGCCGCCGGGCATGGTCAGCAGCGACCGCTTCTCCAGCCGGATGGTGTCCATCGGCTCGACCGGTCGGCCTCGCCGCCCGCCGGCGCATCGGTGTAGGCGATGCCGGCGTAGTCGGCGGCGGTCTCGGCCGCGGCGATCACCGCCTGGGAGTAGCGGCGCAGATCGGCGAAGATGGGCAGCGCCGGCGTCAGTTCCGGCACGCCGCGGCGCTGGCCCGGACGGTCCGGACGGAACAGGTGGATCGATGGCGCCGCCGGGACCCGATCGAAGCCGTGGGGAGAAGCCGCCGGTGTCGCCCGGATGCCGGTCGAGCAGGTGGTAGCTCAAGCGGATTGCCGAAGCCGTCGAAGCGGATGCCATCCACCGCCTCGGCGAGCCACCGGCGCTTGCCGGCGGCACCGGCTCGGCCAAGAGCGGCGTGGCGATCTGCTCGGCCTCCACCAGGCGCAGATCCAGCTGCACCGGCCCGGCGAGCCCCGGATTGGTCACCAGGAGGGCGAAGGCCTCGCCGTCCTCGATCTGGGCCACGCGCATGAGCCGCAGCTTCTCCGGCAGATCCACCGCGCGCGCCCAGTCGGTGAAGGCGCGCTCCACCTGGCGGGCAGCTGCGCTTCCGAGGCCCAGCAGTTGCAGCCGCGGGCCGGTGCCGACGCCAGTCGTTGGCCAGGGTCAGGACGATGCCGCGGGCGTAGCTGTTGTTGGCGACCTCGTAGCGCGAGCGGTTGCGCAGAGTCCGGCGGACGGCCGGCGACGCCGCAGCGTCCGCCGACAGCCCGTCCGCCAGAAGCCAGTGACGGTGGTTGTCTGCCGTGGTCTGGGCCGCGTCGTAGCGCGCCCGCACGACCATTCCGCGACCCCCGGGTGCGACGGCACGCGAACGGCCGATGGCGCGCACGCCCTCGATGAGACGGCCGATGACGCTCACGCCGCCCCCGGGGGGATGATCTTGCTGATGACGATGCCCCTGCCCCGCGACCGCACCGCCCGCTTCGACGCCAGATAGCGGTCGGCCGCGATCTGGTCGGGCAGGCTGTGCTGCTCAACCGATCCGGCATCGCCCTGGGCCTTCTTGGGGCCCTGGGCATTCTGCTCAATCGCCTGCTCGGTTGGGGTTGGGTCGGACATGCGGGGTAGCTCGTCCTGAGTTACATGTCCCTATCCCCCGCATTTTGTCCGGATGCCGAGGCTCATGCTGAACGCACGAGGTGACCTCTCCCGCATGGCCGACAGCGGAGCCGCTGCTGGGCGCTGCGAACCCGCTCCGGCTGTCCGTCCCCAGCACCACGCCCATGATCGACGCCGCCACCGCGCAACCGACCACGCCGTCGAACCAGTGGTTGTCGGGGCCGTTCGGGCTTCAGGCGCCACTCGTCCACCACCCGGCCGCGCCCCTCGGTGCGGATGCGGTGCTCGGCGTGAGATGCTCGGCCAGCAACCGATGCCGTTCCCGGTCATGGCCGAACAGCGACAGGCAACCGGTATCACCCATGGAGACCGCAAGGCGGGCATGGATGAAGGACTTCCAGTGGTTGGTGTCGTAGAGCAGGTGACGGACGGTGCGTCGGCCGGTCACCGCTGGGATGCGCCAGTGATGGCCAACCCGATCGCCTCGCTTGCGCTTGTAGTCGGAGAACGGGATCGAGGACGCGCCGACGAAGCGGCCGTGGCTGGGCAGGAGCAGAGTCGGCGTCTGGCCGACTGACGGCAGAACTGGTAGACCACGTCGGTGCTCTGGCCCCAGTTGGCGTCGATCAGCAGGCGCTCGATCGCCATCTCGGCTCCATCGTCACGCCGCCAGCGGCGTCCCAGGAGCATGCCAGTAAGCTGCTCCAGGCCGGCGTAGATCTGGCCTTCCAGGCCGGCGCCCCTTGGTCGCTGCAGCGCCAGGGTGAGCTTCAGGTCGCGCAGGGTGAAGTAGTGCCGCCGCTGGTCCGGCCAGGTGCCGTAGTCGAGGACGACGCCGGTGAAGTCGCTGTCCCAGGCGCATACCACCCAGAACAGCGCCTTCTGCTGCACGTCGATGAAGGCGGTGAGGTGGTTCGCGGTGGCGGGAACCTCACCCCTGCCGAGGCCATTGAGCTTGGCTGCGATCTGGTCCACGGTCAGCGCATCCGCCTCGCCGACCGTCTCCGGCAGCGGTTCGTTCTGGTATTCCGCCCAGAAGGCACGTTCGTCCTGCAACCGCAGGTTCATGGCGTGTTGGATCGCCGACGCCTCGTCGTGGTTGAAGCGCACCGGCCACGCCACGACGGAGCCGGCGTCCATGGCCGTCTGGTTGGCCCGATAGAACGCCGTTGCATCAACTAGTCCGCGCTCGGCGCGCAGGCCGTCCGCCCGGATCCGGGCGTACTCCTCCCACAGCTTCGTGTTGGTCGGCCAGGCGTAGACCATGCGCGTGCGCTCGCCGTTCCACTCCGGGTGGAGATCCCGGTCGAGAATGCGATCGGCCATGTCCTCCGGGCGGATGACGGTGCACGGCATGATGCCGGAGATCTTCTTCCCCGGCCCAGCCAGACCGAGCACCGCACCGGCGAGGATGGCCTCGCGGTGCTGGCATTGGCTGGGACTGCGGGCGCTCTCATCCGTCTGCGGATCGTCCAGCACCACCAGGCTCGGCCGCGCGGCCCGGCCATCGGGACGCTTGAATTTCATGCCGCGGATCCGACCGGTGATCCCGGCGACCTTGACGATGGCTCCGGAGGCGGGCGATCCGGGGATCGTGGGTAGGACGATCTCGCGGGCGGTCCAACCGATGTGGGTGCGCTCGCCCTGGTAGAGCTGACCGCCTGCCCGATGCGGGATGCCTTCCAGGCAGTGGATGGGATAGACGACCTCCGGGAAGTCGGCGAGGATCGCGTCGTTCGCCTCCAACTCGGTCTTCAGGCTTTCCAGCATGTCGAGCGCATGCGCCTCGTCGGAGCCGATCAGGCAGACGAAGTCGCGGTGGCCGTAGAGGATGGCCCACAGGCAGGCGCACTCGGCAATCGTCGTCTTGCCGCTGCCGCGTGGCATGGCGAGGGCGAACAACCCGCCCTCGAGCACCGCCTGCTCGGTCTTGGCGATGACCTTGAGGTGATCGTCTGACCAGGCGAGATGGAACACCTCCGGGAAGTAGGACTCGCAGAAGAACCGGAAATCCCTCGCAGCCCGGAGTTTGCGCGCGGGGTTGGCGATCCTCCGGCAGGGCGCCGATGTCGCGTCCATCCTCGGAACGCAGGCGGCTGCGCTCGGCCATGCCCGCCCGGTGCGCAGCGTAGGTGCTACCCCCGATGCGCTCTGGTTCCGGGGCGTGGACCTCGTCGGCCAGCCACACCAGGTAGCGCGGCAGGTCGATCGAGTCCCGGTCGCCGATGCGCGCGCCGGCCCGGTCGCGATGGCGGGCGAGTTGCCGCTCCGACAGACCGTGCCCGAGGGGCGTCGAGTTGAGGAGACGCACCACCTCGGAGGGGCGTAGGCGCCGCGGGTTGGACTTCCGGTCAGGCACGGTTGGCGTTCCGCGCCGCCAGCTCGCGGACGAGCCAGGCGGCATAGTGGATGAGGTTGAGGGTTCCGTCCGGGTTGGCCGGTGCCCCGGCGGCCAGGTCGGCGCGGAGGTGTCGATGGTGGTGCGCTGGGCGCGGAACCTGGCGAACAGGGCGGCCGCCTCCGGGAGGGGCAGGCGGGTCAGGCGCAGCCCGGCCCCGTCTGCAGCAGCAGGTGGCTGGGGCACATCAAGGGGCATGCGCTACCTCCGGGTCGGCACGGGTAGCGGACTGAGGCGGTGGCATGGGCAGCGCCAGCTGGCTGCCTCCATGCGGCCCCGGGAGCACTGATGTGCGCGACGACCACCCCCGGAGAAGGCCATGCCCCGCAACCGCCACTGAACCCGAAGACGCCCCGACCAGCCTACCGCCGTCGAAACGCGACGTCGAGACCATGCTCGACCTGCTCGCCGCCGATGTCGCCGCGCACGGAACCAGCGCCGCCGCCGATCCCCGGAATTGGGGTTACGCCGGCGATCTGGGCGAGATCCGCAGCCGTCTGATGGAATGCCTGGTGTTCCTCGGGAACTACCAGGATCGAAGACGAAGGCCGCGCCGCCATCGACAAGCGGATCGCCGCCCGCCGCTGAACCCCACCCCGCTCGGCGGGGTGATCCCCCGCCGGGACCAACCGCCACCGCAATCCGGAGGTCTCGATGCCCGCTCCCCGCCACCCCATCCCCGCCCTCGAACCGGCCAGCGCTCGGCGTTTCATCGCCAGCCTGACCGACCTGCCGGCCGGCGATCCGCTCGCCGCCTGCCTGGCCCAGGCTGATGCATGGGAGGTCAAAGCGACTGCCCACCACCATGATCTCATCAAGCGCCGCAACGCCGGCGCCAGCAACCTCAAGCGCTCCGTCGCCATCTGGGACGACACCATGTTCGCCTTCCGCACTGCCCTGGAGGCGGCCCGGAACCGCCAGCAGGGAAAGTCCGAGATCCCGGCCATCGACACCCCGGCGGCAACCGCAGAGGTCGAGCCGCCCTCGGCCAGCTGGCCCAGGAGGACAAGGTCGACGCTTGCACGACGGGAAGGAATTCCGCGCCAAGCCAAGCCGGATGCCGCGACGCCGGCCGACCCCGCAACCAAGGCCAAGCTCTCCGGCCTGGATGCCGCGGCCCAGGTCCTGCGCGAGGCCGGGGAGCCGCTCGACGCCCAGCAGATGATCACGCGAATCCTGGAACGCGGCCTCTGGTCCACCAACGGCAAGACTCCAGCCGCCACCATATACGCCGCCATCATCCGGGAGATCCGCACCAAGGGCTCCACCAGCCGCTTCCGGAAGACCGACCGGGGCCGTTTCGCTGCGACCTGACCTTGGACCGCTAGAGCGAACGTTACCAGAGTCGATCGCTGGTAACGTTCGCGTAACCAACTGCACGGAGACCTCCCCATGGCTATCACCCCGATCCCCGCCTACGGCGACATGCGCGTCGCCGCCTGCCTGGTCCGACCCCACCGCGTCGAGCTGCATGTGTGGGATGTCATGCCCACGCCAGAGCGGGGCGGCTGGTACTGGTATGGCGAGTTCGACGACGTGGACGCCGCCCAGGCCGCCGCCCGCGATCTCGACCCGGATGCCGCGGTTGCCGTCGAGCGGTCGCCGGCCGGGACCTGCTGAAGCCGACATGCTGGTCAGCCGAGGACGGGAGCAGTAGCGCCAACGCGAGAGGCACGCCCCGCCACATCAGGGATGCTCCCCGACCGCCTCGGCCATCGCCGGGGCCGGCGCCGCGGCGGGGATCCGCACCGCCTGCTTGCCGGTGAACTCCTCCCAGCGCTTCACGATCACGTCGCAGTAGAGTTGGTCGAGTTCCATCAGGAATCCGCGCCGGCCGGTCTGCTCGCAGGCCATGAGGGTCGAGCCGCTGCCACCGAACAGGTCGAGGACGTTTTCGCCGGCGCGGCTGCTGTACTGGATGGCGCGCACCGCCAACTCGACCGGCTTTTCGGTGAGGTGGACCATGCTCTGCGGGTTGACCTTCTTCACCTCCCACACGTCGGTGGCGTTGTTCGGCCCCAGGAAGACGTGGGCCTTGCCCTCGCGCCAGCCGTAGAAGCACCACTCGTGGTTGCCCATGAAGTCCTTCCGGGTCAGCACCGGATGGCCCTTCACCCAGATGATCGCCTGGGCGAAGTACAACTCGTTGGCCTTGAGGGCGCCGGGGTAATTGGCGCAGTTCGCGTAGCCGCCCCAGATGTAGAAGCCGCGACCCGGCTCCAGCACGCGGGCGATGTTGCCGAACCAGGCCGCGAGTAGGCGGTCGAACTCCGTGTCGGAGACGAAGTCGTTGGCCAGCGGCCGGTCCTTGGCGCGCAGTTTCCGGTGCGTGGCCTGGGCCTTCTCGGGATGCCGCTCCAGATCGAAGCCCTGGTGGTGGGCGCCGGCCGGAGTCGAGGGAGCGAACGAGGACAGGCCGGCGGCGATGGCGTTGTTGGACCGCGGCTCGACCTTCACGTTGTAGGGCGGATCGGTGTTCACGAGGTGGATCCGCTGGCCGTCGAGCAGGCGGTCGAGGTCAGCCGGCGAGGACGAGTCGCCGCACAGGAGCCGGTGATCGCCCAGTACCCAGAGGTCGCCGGTCTGGGTGGTCGCCGCGTCGGGCTGCTCCGGGATGGCGTTGGGGTCGGTGAGCCCGCCCTGCACGCCCTGGTCGAGCAGCGTCGACAACTCGTCCTGGTCGAAGCCGAAGGCCTCCAGGTCGAGGTCGCCATCCGCCTCACGCATCGCCTTCAACTCGATGCCGAGCTTCTCCAGATCCCATTCGGCGATCTCCCCGGTCTTGTTGTCGGCGATGCGCAGGGCCCGGATCTGCTCCGGGGTCAGCCCCTCGGCGACATGCACGGGCACCTCGGTCAGCCCCAGACGCTGGGCGGCCTTGAGCCGAGTGTGGCCGATGACGATGACGCTGTCGCCGTCCACCACGATGGGCTGGCGGAAGCCGAACTGGCGCAGGCTCTCCGCCACGGCCTCGACCGCGTCGTCGTTCTGGCGCGGGTTGTTGTCGTAGGGACGGATGCTGGTGATGAGGCGGGATTCGATCTTCATGGGTTGGCTCCGAGCGGGTTCGTGGGTGGGGCGGGGTCCGGACCGGACACCGGAAACAAACTGGGATGGGATTGGTGGCTGTTCCCCGTGGCGTCGTTCGCGCCTCCCGGCGGGGAGGACCCGTGGGTCTGCTGAGAATCACAGCACGCTGGTGTCGATGGATGCAGCACGCGCAGGAGGCGCAGGAAGTCGTCAGCACGCAGAAACACGACCCAGGGGCGCTGGTTCTGCCGCCAGGCAACGACCGGCGTCTGGCCGGGGCCGGCATCGGCGATGGCCTGATCCAAGGCGGCATTGAGGCGCAGGGCCTCGACCCGCTTCACCTCGAAATGCAGGTGCGCGAGGTCGGGACAGACGACGTCCGGGGATTCAGGACCACCGGCATGCTGCTGCCCGCGGCGGGCGGCGAACCCCTGGGCGGAGAGCACGGCAGCCCATTCCCGTTCGCCGACCTTCCCCTTGCGGCAGGAGTTCATGGCTGGCCTCCCCAGGTCGGAAGCCGCCGGCCGGTCGCCCTGGTCGCCCTGTCGCCCTCATTTCCTATACGCGCGCTCAGGTGCGGGTGCGCGCTCGCGCTCCTGCCCTCACCTTCTCCTTTCACTTTCCCACCCTTTAGGAAGAGCGACGAGGGCGGCGGTTGGGGAGATGCTTGCGGAATCATGACTTGGCCTCCGGGATCGGTCGCTGCGGGTCGCCCTCGTCGCCCTTGCGCGGCGTCGGGACGGGCATGCCTCCCGGGCGGCGGTAGCCCTTCACCGCCTTGCCCTCCCGCTTCACGTCCACCTGCGGCCAGCCCAACCGGCGCATCGCGGCGGCGATCCGATGCCGTTCCATGCGCCCAAGGGCGACCAACGGCTGACTGAAGACCTGCGTCCAGATCTCCCCGGCGGTGACGTTCGCGGTGACGGCGCCGAAGTCGCCGCCGGCCTCCAGCCAGTCTGCGATCGCACTCTCCCACTCGTCGATCTCGAAGCGGTCGGCCTGCTGCTCTTCGGCGAGATCCTCCTCGGCCGCCGAGAGCCACCACGCCTCCCCAGCCTCGAACCGGGCGTGCGCCTCAGCCCAGAGCTGATCCCGCTGCGCGGCGATGCGCTCCAGGTCGATGCTGCGCTCGATCCAGCCCACCGGCCAGAAGCGGCGGCCGCCGGACTCGTCGCGCAGGTAGTAGCGCTGGTTGGTGGTGCCGGTGAACACGCACTGCCGCGGATGCGCCTCGACCGCGCGGGCGTAGGCATCGCGCTGGCGGTCGTCGCGCCGGGTCAGGAACTGCTTGAGGGCGTTGACCTCGGCCTTGTTCATGCCGTGCAACTCGGCGAACTCGACGCACCACTTGCCGCGGATCACCTGGGCGGCGTCCTTCGATTCGGGATCGACCTCGGCATCCGTGAACCACTCCGCCCCGAACAGCGTGCGCAGGGCGGACGACTTCAGCGTCCCCTGTTCGCCCTCAAGGATGAGCATGGTGTCAACCTGGCAGCCGGGCCGGTGGACGCGGGCGACTGCCGCGATGAGAAAGCAGCGGCCAACCGCCCGGTGGTAGGACGTATCCGGGACACCCAGCGCCGCCGGCAGCCAGCTGTCGAGGCGCGGCACCTGGTCCCAGGTCAGGCCCTGGAGGTAGTCGCGCACCGGATGGTAGGTGTGCTGGCGGGCGTAGACCGCCACCGCCTGGTGTACGACGCCAGGATCGATGGCCGGGCGCTCGTCGAAGGCGCGGGCGATCCAGTTGGCCAGCGCCACCGGATCGGCGTCGGTCCATTCGGCCGGCCCGGCGAATCGCCGCCAAGCCGGTTGCACGACCTCGACCTGACTGGACAGGGCGTTGAAGCGGAAGGCGTTGGCGACCCGCCCGTCGTGGGTCAGCACCAGTTCGACGTTGCGGGTGTGCGACTTCCAACCCTGCTTGGTGCGCAGGATGTCCGCCTGCCAGTTGATGAGCGAGGCCGTCTGCTCCTCGGCCGCCGCCGCATCCAGGGCGGGGGCGTCGGCTGGCGGCACAGCGGTGAACTGCTTGGTGGGACTGGCCTCGCCCGGTTCGTCGTTGCGGGCGTAGCGGTAGGCGTTGCCGAGCTTGGCGCGCAGGTCGTCCTCAGACCAGGGCGGCTCGCAGCGCGCGTTCCACTCCAGGAGTAGCGGCCAGAAGGTCTCACGGTCGAGGTCGTGATCCCGTCCCAGGCAGCAGGCGAGGTAGGTCGCTGTGTCGCCACCGGAGCCCTCGACCGCCGGTTCCAGCGTCGCGAGATGCTCGCGGCAGCGGGCGAGGTCCTCTGGACGGTTGCCGAAGCTCTCGACGCGACGCCGTTCGCGCCGGGCCGGGGCGGTGCCAGGAGTCGCCAGCCAGGCGGGCAACGGCTCCGCCAGGTCGTCGGCATTCGCCAGGTCGAGCCCATCGGTGAAGGCGTAGGGGCCGCCGCTGGGATGGATGCTCGGTGCGACCACGACCTGGTGGCCGCCATCGGCCTTCAGTTCAACGCCGGGAGCGAGGCCCAGCTTGCCGGTACGGCTGACGACCCAGCCGCCGGGATGCCGGAACCACAGGTGCGTGCCGCCGCCCCCGGTGCGCTCGACCAGGGCGCCGGCCAGCCGATCGCGATGCGCCGCGAACCAGACCTCGCCGCCATTGCGCGGATCAATGTCCACGCACACCCAACCGGAGCGCGCGCCGGTGACGATCCCGACATTGCTGGCCGGGAAGCGGGCGAACCAGGAGCGCAATTGCTCGGGTGTGTTGGCGCGGTGCTGCCAGTTGGCCTGGTGCGGACGCTTGCCGCGAGCGTGACCCTCGCCGTGCTCTGGACCATAGATGGGCAGGACGGCCAGACCGGCGGCGGCATAGCGCAGCGCCGCCTCCAGACGGTTGATGCTGGTAGTGGATAGCTCGGTCATGTCAGGCGCTCTCCCGCCAGCGAATGGACTCGGGCCACAGCAGCTCGATGGGATCGGCCTCGTCATCGTCCTCGGGCAACCGGACGAGCCCCCAGCCAGAGCAGGTGCGGCACCAGGTCGGCAGATCGCCGGTGGCTGGACCTGCAGGATGTCCGCCTGGGGTGCTGCCAGTGCCGCGGCAATCAGGACAGGTTGCGATAGGCATCGGCTAGGTCCCGGCCTCGACGTCGATTTCGACCAGGGCGGCGGCCGCGGAGAGGGCGGCGATCACCGCACGTGCCTCGGCGGCGTCGAAGACCAGATCGACCAGCGGCCGATCGCGATGGCGGATCGCGAGGATGACGGAGTCGCCGCTCTGGGCGCTGACGACCAACGAGCCGAAGGCACTCGCATCGGCCTCATCGTCAGGTTGGTCAGGGAATGCGAGGAAGGCAGGGAGCATAGGATCCTTTCACTTGCGGTAGCGGCGGCCGGTCCAGCCCTCGGCCTTGATCGGGATGCCTGCAGCCCAATCCGGTGTGGTAGTCATGAGGCTGATGAGTTGGCGGAGCGAGGCCTCGCCCTCGGGCGCGGGGACCTCGCAGACGATCTCGTCATGGCAGAGCAGCACGGTCGGCAGTCCCGCGGCCTCAGCCTGGACGGTTGCTGTGGCGCAGAGGTCGCGCGCTGCGGCCTGGGTCAGGTTCTCGACCAGCTTCCCGCCGTAGGTGTCGCTGCGCACCCACTGGCGCGACTGCTGCTCCTCGGCCATGAAGGTGACGGCGGGGCGGACTTCGCCCCAGGGCGTCGTGCGATCGCCGACCTCGGCGAAGGGGTAGCAGAGCTTGCGACCGCTGGGCAGGCGGACCCAGAGGTGCTTCCCGTCGTGGCGGAGCTTCACCCGGTTGCGCACGGTCAGGATCCGGCCGGGTTCGCGGACGGCGCCGACTGCGGCATCCTCGACCGCGTACCAGTAGGACTTCACCTTGGCGAAGGTCGCCCGGTAGGTCTGGACGGTGCGGTCCTCGAGGTCCGGTGCGAGGTAGACGCCCTCCTTCTGGCAGGTGTCGTGGAACTTCGACACCCCCATGCCGTAGCCCAGGCCGAGCACGGCCTGCTTGCCAACCTGGCGCTCGGCCTTGGTGATCGCCTCGACCGGCTTCTCGTAGATGCGGGCCGCCATCTCGCGGTAGATGTCGGCGCCGCTCGCGAACAGCCCGAGCCCCGGATCCTGGGCCAGCCACAGCAGCACCCGGGCCTCGATCTGGGCGTAGTCGGCGGCGACCAGCACGCAGCCGTCGCGCGCCACCAGGAGTCCGCGGAGGCAGCCGGCCGCGGCGGTGAAGGCATCGCCCCAGAGCAGGGAGAAGGCCTCCGCCTCGCCGGCGGCATCTGCCAGGCAGGCGTCGACGTCCTCGACCTCGGCGCGGGGGAGGTTCTGCGGTTGGATGCCGCGTCCGGTCCAGCGGCCGGTGGTGGCACCGTGGTAGATGAGGCTGCCGCGAATCCGGCCATCCGCGTTGGCCCGGGCCCGCATCGCGGCGATCTTGGCGGTCGAGGACTTGCCGACCGCGGCGCGAGCGAGCAGGACGGTCCGCACCGCCTCGCCGAGGTGCTGCCGCTCTAGGAGCCGAGCGACCGTGTGCTGGTCGAGGTTCTCCTCATGGACGCCCTGGCTGCGCAACCAGGCGAGGATGCGCGCCGGCGCGGTGAGATCCTCGCCGGTGAGGGCGCCCGCTGTCGCGGTCCGTACCTGCTGGTCCCAGTCCGCCAACGCCTGATCGAGTTGGCGCTGCAGGATCCCGGCAGCGGCGAGATCGCAGGCGAGGCCGCGCCGGTTGAGTCGCACCGTTGCCCGCCACACCTCCAGTTCGGCGGGCGGCAGGGGCGGAAGAGCCGTCCACAGGGCGCGTTCGGCCACGACATCCTGGCGGCAGTAGGCAGCCAAGGCGTCGAGATGCTCTGGCGTATGATGCCGCCAAGGATTCGTCTCAGTGGCGGTCGGCTTCTTCGGACGGCACAGAGAGAGCATCAGGCGTCGCCCGGCCTCGTCCTTGCGTTCTGGCAGGCCGAAGGCGGCGGTGGCCTTGCCCAGGCCGAGTTGCAGCGCATGCGCGCCGCACAGCGCCATGGTGCAACGCCACTGCTCCAGCGGCACCACCGGCCAGCCGAAGCGCGGGACCAGGATCCGCTCCCACACCTCCATCTCGAATTCGGCGTTGTGGGCGACCACCAGGCCGCCGGCCGCAATGTGGGCTGCCAGTTCCGCAGGGCAGCGCGCGTCGTGCTCGGGATCGCAGCGCCACACCTGCGGCTCGCCCTCGCCCAGGCACCAGGCCAGGCACAGCACCATCGTCTGCGCATGCTCGGCGTAGACCGCCGCGCCCGTCTCCTCCAGGTCGATGGGCGAGGCGGTTTCGACGTCGAGGATGGCCCAAACGGGCGCGGCGGAGGCGGACATGGCGGAACCCGTGGGTTGGAAGGGACAGACCTCCCCATAGCGGCGACGCCACACGGCGCGCGCCACGGCGAAGGGCTCGGGGAGTTGCCGCCGCCGCGCCTCGTCCATCAGGCTCAGGAAGGTGTAGAGCCCGGAGGGATCGGTGCGCGGCGGCGCGAAGGCCATGGATCAGAACATGCCGTCGTCGAAGTCTGCGGCGGCGCCATTGCCGCCCGTCGAGGCACCGGCCACGGCTTCGAAATCGTCCTCGGCCTTGCGCTTGCTGCCGAACGGCTCGCCGTCCTTCAGCTTCTGCAGATTCTGCAGCGCGAACGACACGCCCTTGTTGCCGTTCTTGTCGTAGGCGAAGGCGCGGATCGTCGCGCGGGCGTAGCACCCGGCGTAGAACTCGTCCTTGCGATCGACGCCGATCGGCTGGACGCGGGCATCGACCAGGCCGGGGCGATCCTGCGCCGACGCCTGCAGGTAGATCATGCCGGCGTAGCCGTCGAGATCCTTCTCGTCGCCGTCGCGGAACGGCGAGCGCAGGCCCTTGGGCGGCTTGTCGCCCCACTTCGCCTTCACCGCCGCCTGGCAGGCGGCCTTGAGCGCGGAGAGGTCGGTCGCCTTGGGGAACAGCATGACCACCGAGAACTTCGGCTGCTGCCCCTCGGCGGCGGCGCGCGCCTCGAAGACGTGAGGGAAGCTGACGCGGAATTCCCCGGTCAGGATCTTGCAGGGATCGACGACCTTGGGCTTGGGGGTGGCGGGAGCGGAAACGGTCGAGGCGGGTTCAGTGCTCATGGATCCTCCAGGAGGTATGGCGCCGCCGGGCGCGAGCAGGCCCGGCAGCCGGTGGGGTTCAGGTGGCGGCGATGGCGCCGTCGACCGAAGTGAAGTCCGCGACGGCGGACATCGAGATGGCAGGGCGACGGTCGGCAGCCTTCGCCACCTCCGGTTCACCGCGGGTGATGAGGTCGTCGAAGACCAGGCGGAAGCGCTCGCCGATCGACTTCTTGGTGACCTTCATCCCGGCTTCGGCCGCCTGCGCGAATTGCCGGGCGATGACAGCGTTCTCGGCCTTGGCCGGGGTGAGCAGCTTGCGTTCGAAAGGATCGACGCCGAGGTCGCGCAGCTTCGCGGAGGCGGCGTCGGGGTTCGCCCACTGGCGATCGCCGGCGACCAGCTTGTAGCCGGGGATCGCAGCGCCGGACTTCAGCACCGAGCGTGCGTGGCTGCGCACCGCGTCGAGCCAGTCCCGGATCACCGCTCCATGCTGGAGAACCAGCGCGAGCTGCTCCGGCGTCAGCGCCTGGGGATCGGGCGGAGCGATGGTCCGCGGCAACGGCTCGGCCGCTGCGAACTCCACCTGGGCCACCGCGAGCGCCCGGCGATGCAGCGCTTCGCACAGCGCCTTGGCCCGGCAGAAGCGGCAATGATCCCCGGCAGACCGGGCTGCATCTGATGCATTGGCCGCTGCCGTGGCCAGCCGGATACGCTCAGCGAAGGCGGCCATCGCTTCGCCGGTCCAGCGTGCGCGGCGGATTGGGCCATCGTCGTGCGGAGCCCGGGGCTGGACGATGACGGCGTCGACGTGTTGCACATCAGCGCGATGCCAAGGATCGAGGGCGTAGAGCCCGAGTTGGGTATTGCCCGCGACCTCGACGGCATGGCGGCCGTACTTGAGGTCGAAGACCACCGCGTGCGCGAAGGGCACCAGCACCATCGCGTCGTAGCTGCCCCACAGCTCGGGGTGCAGCCAGGTGAGGTCGGCTCGCTGCTCCACCGCGAGGATCGCTCCCGGATGGGCAGCCAGCTCGGCGCGCACGGCGTCGAGGTAGATCTGGACCGCGGCGGCCATCGCCTCGTCGACGACATGGCCATGGAAGGTCCGTCCAATCTGAGCGGCAGCATCGGTGCCGGTCTTCAGGCAGTGATCGCCCAGCTCGTGGGCGGCGGTTCCCTCGGCGGCGTCCTCGCCGGAGTCGTCCGCCAAGCCGTCGCAGGCCTGGATGGATCTGGGACAGGCCAGCCAGCGGACCGAGGCGGACGGGGAGAAGCGCGCATGGGCGCGTTCGGCGTGGGTGTTCATGCGTCTTCCCCCTCGGCCATGGCGGCGTGGAAGGCGGCCTCGTCCTCGGTGTTCATCCACCAGCGGTGGCAGTTCGCGCACTCGCGACCCCAGCCGGCGACGGAGATGTCGGCCGAGTCGCAGCAGGGGCAGCGCTCGGCCGGTTGCGTGGCGTCGTCGCTCATGCCGCCCCGCGCTGGCTCATGGCCTGGCGGATCGCCTGGGCCTTGGCGGCGATCTCCGCTTCCGGGATCGCGTCGACCTTGCCGCCGAGCAGGGCGCGCACCGCATCGGGGCCGAGCGTCTTCGCCGCCTCGCGGCAGAGGTCGCGCAGCTGGGCGCGGGTCGGTGCCGGCTCCGGTGCCGGCTCGGCGGCAGCTGGTTCCACCGCTGCGACGGCCTCACCAGGGGCGCGATCGAGGACCACGATGTCCTCGATGACGACCTCGTCGTCGCCGACGATCAGCACCTTGGCGCGGTCGTTCAGCACCACGAGGTGGTGGTTGCCGCACAGCGCCTCGCGCAGACGGGTCGAGATGGCGCTGGCCCGATCCCACAGGACGCGGGCGTTCTGCTCCGCCTCGGCGGCGGCGCGGCGGGTATCGATGAGGCGGTCGGCGAGGTCGTGGATGGCGTTGGCGTCCATGGGTCACCTGGGGATGGCGAGGGCGTGGTGAGAATCGGGATGGAGATGGGGTGCGGCACGTGGATCGGCGGCGATCGACCACGCGGCGAGGCGGAAGCGGCCGAAGGGCCCGCCGCGCTCGGGGCGGAAGTCGCCCAGGCCGATTTCGAGTCCGGCGACCGCGATGACGCGCTGGGCCTCGTCGACGGCGATCCGTTCGTCGGCGAGCAGCAGGTCTGCCTGCAGCTCCCAGGCGTCGAAGCGCGGGCGGTGGCATGGATGCGCTCGCCGGAACTGCGACCGCGGACCAGGCGGCTGTCGACCACCCAGCCCTGCGGCGCCTGGATCGGCAGGTGCTGCTGGCCGATGGCGAAGCCGGTCAGGGCGGCCTCGCCGAGCCCGCTGCGGCGGGCTGCGCCCTGGAAGCAGCGGAGCAGGTTCATGCCGGGGATGGCCGGCTTGCCGGCCGCATCCAGGTAGAGCTTGGCGCGCGCCTGGATCGCTGGCGGTTCCGCGACCAGATCGCTGGGGCGGCCGCACAGCAGCGGCGTCAGACCCGCGATCGCGATGGAGATGGTGAGCATGCGTTCCTCGTGCGGTGCAGGCGGGGTGGGGACCTGGCTCCCCTGAGTTACATGTCCCTATCACCCCGCCCTTGTCCGGGTCCGGCTGGATCAGCAGGCGCTCGCGATGCCGCGCTGCACGAAGGCGCTACGGATGCGGGCGATGTCCTCGGCGATGCGCTGGCGGGCCACGCCGCTCTCGCGGGCGATGCCGCTGGGCGTTTCGCTCATCAGCCGCTGCAGGAGCGCGCGGAGCCGGGCGGGCAGCCCGGCGGCCACCTGCTCGATGTCGAGGCGCAGATCGCGGTGCCGCTCCTCCCGCAGGGCGGCAGCTTCGGCGCGATCGTCGCCGGCCGTGCCGTCCCCGGCCTCGTCCAGATCGTCGGGGCAGGCGTAGTCGCGGGCGCAGCGCCGCTTGGGCGTGCGCCGGTTGCGGAGGATGCGGGTGATCGCCCGGTCGCAGCAGCGCGACACGAAGGTCGCGAGGCCGGACCGCTGCGGATCGAAGCGCGGGAGCTGGGTGAGGACGTAGATCGCGACCTCCTGGTGGAGGTCCTCGTAGTCCTGGTCGGTCAGGCCGTAGCGGCCGATGAGGCCGGCGACCTTGACCCGGATGGTGGTGAGGGATGCGGGGGAGAGGGTGGCGTTGGTAGCCATGAGCGGCGTCCTTTCGCCGCTCCGGCGTCACAGACGCCGTTACCCCGTAACGCCAGGCGTTACGTCTCCCACGCCCTCCGCTCCGCCTCGGTCGGGCGGTAGCAGGGCTTGAGGCCCGTATTCACGAAAAGCCGGAGATGTTCAGCCATTTCAGGAAGCGTCTGCCCGATCCGGACGATCGCCCGATCGATGGCCTGGGTCACCGCGACGCGGTGGCGATCGAGATCCGACACCTGGACATCGGCACCGCCCAAACCCTCGTCGGCGTCGAGCTGCTCCTGCAGGATCCGCTGATTCTCCTGCAGTTGATCGAGGCGCTCTAGCTTGCCGGCCTGGACATTCCGTTGCATCTCGGCCTCGAGATCCTTGATCCGCTTCCGCAGGTCGGCCCGCCCCTGGCGGTCCGTCTTCACGCCCTTCGATCCCCGGAGATTGTCCGGGTTCACGCCGTTGAGCTTGCCGACCAGCACCTCGACCGGGATCGCGGTGTCGCGCTGCCGCACCAGCTCGTGCAGGTAGCGCATGCCCACGGTCACCCGGTCGATGCTCTTCTCGACGTGATCCCAGGCGAGCAGGAGCTGACCATCGCGGATGGCGAGGCGGTAGCCGCTGCTGCCGGCGGGCGCGACGCCCAGCGCCGTGCGCAGCGGCCCGAAGATCGCCTCCGGTCCGCCATCGGCGACCAGGCGGCCATCGCGATCCACATCAATCAGGTCATCGACGAGGACGACCCGCTGGTTCCGCCGCTCCGCGGCGACGCGGAAATCCCCGCTCGGCGCCGCCAGGCCCGTGGCCAGCACGACGCAGGGTCCATTGGCGTCCTGGCAGGCGGCCGTGATCGCCGCTTCGGCGGCGGTCCGGTCGCCGGCGATCACGAGGTAGGTCGGCACCCGATGCCCGTCGTCGAGCGCATAGGTGCCCAGCGCGATGGCCTGCAGGTGCCCTGCGCTGCGCCGGTAGTTCGCCTCCAGGGACAGTCCGCGCGCCAGGGCAGCCGCCAGCGACCCGGGATCCACGGCGTGAACCGTTGCCGCCTCGTGGCTCAGCGGGATGCGTTCGCCGCTCTCGGCGTCGACGGCGACCAGGGATCGATCCGCCAAGGTCCGGATCGGCAGCCCCGGTCGCCGATCCCCGGGCTGCAGCCGCGGCCAGCGACGGGCGATCTCGCCGCCGCCATGGATGAATCTCCGATAGCGCGGGTAGTCCTCGCCGAGCCTGGCCTGCCACAGCGCCTCGACCGCGGCCATGCCCGGCAGCTGCGCCAGCAGCCGCCACCAGTCACGCCGCATCGCTGGCCTCGCCGGGCGCCTCGACCATGCGCCGGGCGCGGAGCCAGGCGTCGACCACGGCGCTGTCCTCGTCCCGCTGCAGCTTGAGGATGTTCGGCGGCCGGATCTCAATCCGCCGCGGCTCGTCGCTGCCGTGGAAGGTCACCAGGAACACGGCCCGGGTCAGGCGCGCGTTCGCCGGGATGGCGAGACCCGTCATCTGCATGGCGCGGAAGAGGTCGATCTGCGCCTTGTGGCCGGATTCCAGGCCGATGGCGTCCTCGAACTCCCAGCCGATCTCGTGCAGCTCGACGCGCCGGATGCCGGCGATGTCCTCGCATCGGATGGATCCGCCGCCCTGGCGCAGCGGTTCCAGGGTGATGCCGCCGTCGAGGGGGAATGTCGCCGGATCGCCGAAGAGGTGCTTGCCCACCATCGCCAGGTACAGCTCGCGCACCCGCTTGCTGCGCACTGCGGTCTGGATGCCAGCCGTCCGATCCGCTTCAGGTAGACCAGGACGTCGCTCACCGCCGGGGTGTAGAGCAGGCTGGTGCGCTTGCCGGCATCCACCACGTTCTCGCGGTGCATCGGCGCTGCCCGGTCGATCACGATCCACAGCTCGTCGGGCCGGTCGATCAGGGCGACCCGCGTGCTGGCGCCCTGGTTCAGCTCGCCCAGCTTCCGGTCCAGCTCGTCCTGCATCGCCGTCCGCTTCGCCGGATCGAGCTGGCGCGCGACCGGCGGTGTCGTGCCGGGGGCGTGGAAGTAGGCGAAGGAGCGGATCGCCGGCAGGCGCGACTCGGCGTGGAGCCGGCGCAGCACCTCGGCATCTGCCAGGCAGATGCGGGTCGCCACGTCGATCGCCACCGGCATCGCCTCGGGCGGATAGGCGACACCCAGGTCCCGCACCTCCTGGTCGCGCAGCATCTGGTCGACGTTGCCGTCGCGCCCCATCTCGCGGATCAGGTAGAGCAGATCGACCAGGGCCGCCAGCGCGCGCACATCCCCTGTTTGGAAGAGGGTCGCCA
This sequence comes from Brasenia schreberi, assembly GCA_036023115.1. Lineage (NCBI taxonomy): Eukaryota > Viridiplantae > Streptophyta > Magnoliopsida > Nymphaeales > Cabombaceae > Brasenia > Brasenia schreberi. The sequence continues at coordinate 560,504 of JAYKKT010000007.1, forward strand.
CCGCGTCGACGTCCACGGCGTCCGGGTCGGCCGGGAGCGGCTGCCCCTGGCGGGCGAACCAGGCGGCCTGCGTCTGCAGCAGCTGCAGGCGCAGGTCCGGGGCGATCTGCCCGAGGACGGTGGGGGACACGATGCTGGCGATAGCCGTGCTGGCCATGTGGACCTCGTTCCGCGTAAGCCCTTGCGGGCCAGGTATTGCGTTCTCTCTACCCAGAGGATATAGAGGAGTCGAAGAAAGACGGACCCGGAGTGGGTCCGTCACCGATGCACATAATATTATCTCCTGAGAGTATGGACGCAACCGGCGACCCGATTTTCGCTCGTAGACTTAAAGAAGTCAGGGAGTTACGTCATCTCAGCCAAGGCGATCTGGCGACCCGGATCGACAAGGAAGCGGGCCTCATCTCCCATTTCGAGACCGGCCGGCGGGCGCCATCCCTGCTGGTGCTGAAGCGCCTGGCCGACGCACTGCAGGTGACGATCGACTACCTTACGGGCCGCTCCGACGACCCTGCCGGCGCCGAGCCGCAGGCGGTCGGCGACTCGGTCGTCGCGCGCATCAACCGTTCAGTGAAGGTCCTCGACGAGTCGCAGAAGGAGACCGTAGCGCAGATGGTCGCCGGTCTCGCCCGGGCCAAGGAGCCGCCGAAGCCGTGATGCCGGGAGATCGGGACTTCGAGCGATCCCTCGCCTTGCGCGAGGCCCGGCAGGCGGCTGCCGAAGCGCTCGCCGACGCTGGTGTGATCGGCTTGCCGATCTGTCCGTTTACCGCCTGCGCGAAGCTCGGCATCGACGTGGTTCGCGAGGCCGAACTCGACGAGGGTATCGCCGGCTGCACCGAGCGGATCGGCAACGACTTCCGCATCGCGCTCTCCAAGGACTACCACCACGAAGGCCAGGTGGCTTTCACCGTTGCGCACGAGATCGGCCATTGCTGCATCGGCAGCCACGCGCCGCTGTTCCTGCGCGGGCCGCACCAGTCGCGGCCCGGATTCCGCAGCACGCAGTTGCATGAGCGCCAGGCCGATCACTTCGCGGCGTCCTTCCTGATGCCCGAGGCCCACTGCCGGAAGGTCCTCGACGGCATTCCCGATGATCAGGCCGGGCTGCAGGCGATAGAGCTGCTGCACACGGCCTGCGGAGTCAGCCTGACCGCCGCCGCCATCCGCTACGCGGAGCTCACCAGCCATGTCGCCGCGGTGGTGATCTCCTCCGGCGGCCGCGTCGACTACTGCCTACGCTCCGAACCGCTCTGCGAGCGCCTCGGCCGGGCCACGATCGCCTCCGGCGACAAGGTCGCCGCCCATACGCCCACCGCGACGGTGACGTCCATCCCGGCGATGGTCGAGCGGGCCGAGAAGCTGGACAGCGGCGACATCCGCTGGGACATGTGGTTTCCGGTCCGTGATCGCGGCGAGGTGTTCGAGGAGGCCCAGGGCCTCGGCCGCTACGGCAAGACCTTGACTGTGCTCACGGCTAACGACTGATCGTCGTCGTCCATGGAATCCCAAGGCGCGACGTACTCGAAGCTCAGGAAGGACATCGAAGCCAGCGACGGCTGGGGTGTCTACTGGAAGATCATGTCCCTGTGGGCCAGCCACCGGATCTTCAAAGTAAACGAACAGAAATTGATGCGATTGCTGGCCAAGCACGCGGATTTCCACGGTTCGCTCAAGCCGTTCGGCGGAACCGGCGACCAGGATACATGGGAGGTCGAGTACCAGGAGTGCGTCCGGCTGCTGCACAATTATGTAGCGGCGGCCAAATCCCTGGTCGACCACACGCGGAATGTCGCTCGGGCCGTATTGAAGGCCAAGGGGCTGGATGCGTACCAGTCGCGCGTGGACAGCACGTTCAAGGATGAACCGTTAAGCCGATTCGTGCAGGATTTGCGCAACTATGTCCAGCACCAGGCGAACCCGGTGCTGATGAAGACCGTGGAATTCCAGGAAATGCGCAGCGGCATGCAGCTCTCCATCAAGCATATCCAGGGGTGGTCGGGATGGAGCGCTAAGGCGTTCTCGTTCATCTCCTCCTGCAAGGACAAGATCTACATCCACGATATCGTCATCAGGTACTCGGCCCTGGTGGACGGGTTCCAGTCCTGGGTAGTCGATCACTGCCGGCAGGCGAACGAGGCCGTACTCGCCGACCTCCATGCACGAGAGCAGCGGTGGGCAGATTTCTGCAAGTCTCAAGGCATCCCGCACACGAAAGAAGAGATCGCGAAACTCTATCAAACATGAGGCGACGCGCCTTCGCCCGGACAACTCGCTGGGCATAGGGACATGTAACTCCCGGGTGCTTCCCCAGGAGTCCCGCATGGAAACGACGATCACACCAGTCCCTGCCCAGCAACGGCGGCAGCCACGGCAGCAACCCGATGAACAGGTGCAAGCGATCGGCCGCATCCTCGCCCTCGGCGTGATCCGCTGGCATCGGCGGAAGCGCCCGCCGAAGCCCGGACCGGAGACTGCGCCTTGCGTTCCGGACCGCCTGCCGCCCTTGTCTGACGCGTAGGAGACCACCGCGTCATGACCACCACCCCATCCTCCGAACACCAGAGCGTCCTCGCCCAGGTCGCTGCTCTGGCCTCCCTCGATCGGCCTCAGCTGCGCGAGCGCTGGACGGCCCTCTTCGGCAGCGAGCCGCCCGGCTACGGGCCGGATCTCCTGCGCCGGCGCCTCGCCTACCGCATCCAGGAGCTGGCCTATGGCGGCCTCGCCGAGGCCACCCGCCAGCGCCTGCGCGAGATCGACGCCCAGGCGCAGAAGACCCGCAAGCAACGCGATCCCACCATCCCCATCCCCGGCACCATCCTGATCAAGGAGTGGGGCGGCGAGCGCCACGAGGTCGCCATCCTGGAGGACGGCTTCCGCTACCGCGGTCAGCGGCACGCCTCGCTCAGCAGTATCGCCCGCCTCATCACCGGCACCAACTGGAACGGCCTGCGCTTCTTCGGCCTGCGCAGCCAGACGAAGGGAGCCGCGTGATGGTCGCCCCCGCCGCACCCAAGCGCCGCTGCGCCATCTACACCCGCAAGTCGCACGAGGAGGGCCTCGACCAGGATTTCAACAGCCTCGACGCCCAGCGGGATTCGGGCGAGACATTCATCGCCAGCCAGAAGCACGAAGGCTGGGTCGCCCTGCCGACCCGGTACGACGACGGCGGCTGGACTGGCGCCAACACCGATCGGCCGGCGCTGACCCAGCTCATGGCGGATATCGAAGCCGGGAAGATCGACGTGGTCGTGGTCTACAAGATCGACCGCCTGTCGCGCAGTCTGATCGATTTCGTCAATCTGCTGCAGATCTTCGAGCGCCGTAACGTCGCCTTCGTTTCGGTGACCCAGCAATTCAACACCGCCAACCCGATGGGCCGGCTGGTGCTCAACATCCTGCTCTGCTTCGCCCAATTCGAGCGCGAGGTCATCGGCGAACGCATCCGCGACAAGATGTCGGCCAGCCGCAAGCGCGGGAAGTGGGTCGGCGGCGTCCCGCCGCTGGGCTACGATGTCGACTTCACCGCCAAGAAGCTGGTCGTGAACGAGGCCGAGGCGGCGACGGTGCGCTGGATCTTCGAGCGCTTCGCCCAGGTGCGCAGCGGCTGCATCCTCGCCAAGGAGCTGCGCGAGCGCGGCATCACCACAAAGACGTGGACCTCCAAGACCGGGCGCGCCACGAGGGCCAGCTCATCGACCGCAGCACCATCTACAAGATTCTCAACCAGCGGACCTACATCGGCGAGGTCTTCTACAAGGGCGCCAGCTATCCCGGCGAGCACGCCGCGATCCTGCCGCGTCCGCTGTGGGACGAGGTCCAGACTCTCCTGGCCGAGAACCACGTCGCTCGCGGCAACCGCAACCGTTCGCCGGTGCCCGGCTTCCTCAAGGGAGTCGTCCGCTGCGCGCACTGCGGCGCAGCCATGACCATGAGCTATACGAAAAAGGGGTTGGGCACGTCAATGTACCGCTACTACCGCTACTACCGATGCGGGATGGGGGCGAAGCAGGGACCGGGCGCCTGCCCGATGACCCAGATCCCCGCCGGCGACCTCGAGCGCGAGACGCTCGCGCAGCTACGCCGGGTGCTGCGCACGCCCGGCATCCTCGCCGCCACCAGCGCCGCCGCGACGGCCGCGGGCCAGACGGAAGGGCTCCGGCTCGACCACAAGGCGGTCGTCGAGGCGATCCGCAACCTCGACGAGGTGTGGGAGGAGCTCTACCCGGCAGAGCAGGAGCGCATCGTCGAGCGGCTGGTCGAACGCCTGGAGGTCGGCATCGAGCGCTGCGATCTTCAGCTGCGGATCGGCAGCCTCGCCGGCCTTGCCGCGGAGCTGCGCGGGCTCAAGGGCGTCGAGCTGGCCCAGGGGTCGGCGATCATCCACCTCGGCGTCCGCGCCCGCCGCCGCTGCGGTCGGACGCAGCTGGTCGCTCCACCGCAGGTCGAAGAAGCCCAAGCAGACATCGAACCGGATGCGCTCGTAACCGCGATCGCCCGCGCCTTCCGCTGGCAGGAGCAGATCGAATCCGGCGACGTCGCGTCCGTGACCGCCATGGCGGAACGCGAAGACGTCGACGAGGCCTTCATCCGCCGCCAGCTGCGCCTGACCCTGCATCCGCCGCGGATCATCGAGGTGCTGGTCGCCGGAGGGGATGGGGTGGAGTCCATCCGAGCAGCGGTTCGACAAGCGCCGCAAGAGGTCTGGTCATGACGACTCGACGGGAATCATGGGTCATCATCCGCACCAATCCCCACGATGATGCAGCTGTGGGTATCCTGGGGCGTATCACCGTGGCGCCTCCAGATGCGCTGGCGTCAGGTCAGATCCTGGTTCGCTACCACCGGTGTGGTCGGGCTTTCCTCCTGCCCTTCGCGGCTGACCACCTGCTGCCGGCCACGAGGGAGAGCGTCCACATGGTGGCGAAGGAACTGGATGCCAGAGCGGGTCTGCTGCGCAGATGGTTGAAATCCCACCTGAGCCGGCGCCCCTGACGTCCTGCTTCCTCGTGATTGTGGATGCCCTGGGGGCGACGATCATCCCTGCGGCCAGAGCCCGATCGCATCGGGCTGCCTGGCCCATTGGGAGATGCCATGACCGTGCTGGATGCGGCCGCGCAGGTGCTTGCTCTGTCTCCTGGCGGCCTATCTGCCCGTGAGATCACCGATCAGATCCTGAAGTCCAACTTGTGGACTCCGGCCGGCAAGACGCCGGCGGCCACGGTGACCGCGCGCATTTCGAGCGAGATCAAGGCCAAGGGCTCGGCCTCGCGGTTCGAGCGCATCGGTCCCAACCGTTTCCGCGTGCGTGTGCCGGTGGCCACCATCGCGACGTCGTCACCTGCGCTGGTTTCGAACGACCCAGAGACGAAGAGCTGTTCCTTCACGGATGCGGCAGAGCGCGTGCTCGGCGAGAATCCCCAGCAGAAACCGATGCATTACCGGGAGATCACCAAGATCGCATTGAATAGGCGCTTGGTCATCACCCAGGGCAAGACGCCCGAAGCCACGCTCTACGCCCAGGTCCTGACCGAGATCAAGCGCGACCAGCGCCGAGCACGCGATCCGCGATTTGTGCAGCTCGGCAACGGGATGATCGGCCTGGCCAAGTGGGCCGGCCGCGGACTGGCCGCGACAATCGACCAGCAGAATGAGAAGATCCGCCACCAACTCCTCGCTGCTGTCCGCGGAATGGAGTGGGGCGACTTCGAAACGCTGGTCGCCGAGTTGATGGTCTTCCTCGACTTCGAGGACGTCGTGGTGACCCGGCGTTCGGGGGACGGTGGCATCGATGTCCGTGCAACCCTGGTGGTTGGCGACGCCGTCCGCGTGCAGATGGCTATCCAGGTCAAGAAGTGGGCCAAGAACGTGCAGCGGCCCGAGGTCCAGAAGGTGCGCGGCAGCCTCGGGGCCCATGAGCACGGCCTCCTGATCACCACCAGCGACTTTGCCAAGGGCGCCCGCACCGAGGCGTCTCGGCCCAACGCGGTCCCGGTGGCACTCATCAACGGCGAGCAGTTGGCGGTCCTCTTGGCTCAGGCTGGAATAGGCGTAACCGCAAGTCCCGCAATGATCTATCAGATCGATCAAGCGTGGATTGCCCAGCGCGTCAAAGGGAACAAGGGTCCAGCATCGACAAAATAATCCATACATGTGAATTCACTAAATCGGCACTTGACGACGGATTGACAGTGCGCTAGGCTCCGCCCAGCGTGATAACACATGGAATCGTTGTAGTGGTGCCGCCGACGCGGCTTGCTCAGGCGGACTGCCGCCTGCAGCCCGAGCTCTATGTGGACGAGCTCGCCTGCATCCTGGACGTCGGCTCCAATGCGCCCGCGCTGCGCGACCTTGCTACGATCATCGAGGGCCATCGTGGGATGACGTCCGAGGACAGTGGGGCGGATGACCTGGGTCCCATGTATCGGCCAAGCAGCGTTCAGGTCATGCGCCTGGTACCGGGCGCCGAGCATCTCCAGGCGCCGACCGTCAACCTGCCCCAAAGCCTGCTCCCCGGCGACGTCGTCGTCACCAAGCTCGCACCCCCGCGTGCGGCTGTGGTGCCCGACGTGGCCCACCGTCACTCGGTCGACAGCAACTGCATGATCGTGCGCGGGCTGACGCCGACGCTGGCCACCTGGGTGGCCTGGTGCCTCAACCAGCCCTCGGTTGGCACTTATCTCTCCATTACCTCGGCGGGGACTCATCCCCCGCATCAACCAGGGCGCCCTCGGTGAGCTTCGCCTGCCCGAGGCGCCGGCAGCGACCATGCAGTGGGCCGGCCGCATGACGCATCTGTCCGGCGAGGCCTACGCCCTTCAACAGCGTCGCGCCGAGCTGGTGGCCGAGGTTCACGCTGCCGTAGCCGAGGCCGTCGCCGCCGTGCTCCTGGCCGACGATCTACACGATGGTCAGTGGATCCCCGGTTCCTTGGTGCCTGTGTCCAGCCTGCTGCCCACCCATGTTCACCTGTCCGCTCGTCAGCACCGCCTGCGCCAGGAAGGCGGC